>CM062918.1:154527061-155122265 GCA_031878705.1 Tapirus indicus | reverse complement strand
TAGCTTGCTTGCCCCGAATTGCAATTCTTTGCTGTTCCCCAATAAACCTACTTTGCTGGTAAAATAACTGGCTGGGTTTTTTTATTTGTTTTTTAGGTGAACAGTTGAAACTTTAATTGTTGCTTTGCTGTCATGACTCCATATTGGGCCTCTTCTTTCTTCTTGTAAGAATTCCCTAATTCTGGTTCTGTCGTGACCGTCTCGATTCTTGGTTAATAACAACTGTCCACAAATAGAGAAATTTGCTCAAATTCACCCCATGGGAAAATTAAAAACTTTGGAAACCGCCTAGTCATACGCCTCCCCGACACGAGGCCCCAGTCCTCCCGGCTCCCACAGGCAGCGGCCAAGCATCGCCCCCAACGGAAGCCTCCGCCCGAACTCCCGCAGGAGTCCCGGCCCCACGCCTACAGACCCCCCACCCGAGGCCCGCCCCTGCAGCCTCCCGCCGCTCCCGAGACTCCCGGCGCTACTCCCGCCCGGCACCGCGCTAGCCAGCCCGCGCCCCGGCGGGGTCCTTCAGGCCTTCGGCCGGGCAGCCCTCCTCGGGGTCCTTGCGCCGTTGCGTAGCAGCTGCGAGGACGCGGCCGAGCCGGAAGCGGGTGCCCCGCCGCCTGAGCCGGGCTGACCCGCGGGTCCCGGGCGGATCCGGGACGGGGGGTGGGGCTGGTGGGGGGTGCGGGCCCGGGGGCGGCTAGCCGCGGGCGGGCCGACTTGCGGCGTCCCTGGCCTGTCCAGCCCTCGCCCGGGGCCGTCCGCGTGGGCTCCGCGTCTGGGAACCGCCCCTCCGAGGCCGACCGTGGGCCCGGGGCGAGGGAAGGACGGGCCGGTGGGTTCACGCGGCGGTGCGGGGGCGAAGGCAGCCCAGCCTGGCCGCGGGAGGGGGGGGGAGGTTCCCAGACGTGTTTGGTGCCCCGAGATATCTGTGGAATGAAAGAGCTTGCCCGCTAGGTTGCGAGGACGGCGACAGCCGTGGAGGGTCGAGCGTGGAACGATACGGCTGGGCTGGGCTCTTGAACGGTCGCTCCGCCTACAGGGTGGAGGTGGAAATAACCCCAGAGAAGAGGGTCTGGAGATTGCCTGCCTTGAGGGAGGAAGGGGCAGCTACAGACTGCAGTAGGATGGAAAATGGAGGGGAGGGGAGAGGCGTGAGGTAAAGGCTGGGGAGTACAGGCTAGGCGTCTTTGGCTGTGTGGCCTATCGTCCAGTGACGAGCGCTCAAGCTTACAGAGCACTCTGCCAGACAGTGTCACACATCGATCATGTGACATGGGCACTGGTTTTTGTCTGTTTTACAGCTGAGAAAACTTCTTTATGTAAAACTTGTAACTGTTGAACTGTGGCTTCAGCGTGTCATTGGAATACTGTCTTTCCAGGTGGGAGTGGGAGGTGTGGCCCTGAGCATAGCTGCAGAGATGACATAGGGTAAACCACTCTAAGAGGATCTTGGTGGGGACAAGATTACAACCCCACAGTCCAGCAAGTGGCAGCCAGGCTGATGGGGAATAGAGAAAGATGCAAGTGTGTTCTTGGGCCCCTCTCTCATCAGCTCATTGTCTCCACTGTCCAGGAAGAGGAAGAAGTAGATTTGGTTGAGGGAACCTCTCATCTCTTTAATGACAGTCTCTTGATCTTCCCAGACAGTGACAAGACCCCCCCTTCCCTGGGCTGAGCCCCTTTCTACAGCCAGGAGCCAATGGCCGAGGACAGAGCCAAACCGTGTGAGCTGGACCAAGAGAAATACGACGCAGATGACAACGTGAAGATCATCTGCCTGGGGGACAGCGCTGTGGGCAAGTCCAAGTATGTTGGGAGGTTAGGGAAGAAAGACCAGGCCCAGAGTGGGTCTGAGTTACTAGAAAAACCCTCTGGAGGCACAGAGGAGCATGGCTTCTATGGAAGTGGTGAGGGAGTCGTCTTGGCTGGAGCCCAGGTGTGCATGGGGGAAAGAGGGGGTTCACATCAGCAGTTGTGCGTGTGGGGGGCGGCCACATAATAAGGACAGAGGAAGTTGAGCTTTTTCCATGAATCCTGGCAGAATGTGAGGGGCGGGTCACCCTGGAGGCTACTGAGGCAGTCCAAGATGAGGCGGTGAGAACTGGGGTAGTCCAGTATGTGGCATGTGGTTGAGGGATTGCAAGGTGGAGACAGTGGGAATGGAGAGAGGAAGGTGTGAGAGGTGTGACTAGTGTGACCAGTGACAGATTGAATAAAGGTGATAAAGATGGTTTCCTGGAGGAACTCACTGAGATTGAGAAGAGTGGATAGAGAGGACAGCTGACTGTAATCAGCATAAAGATTAGTGTGTTCTTCTAACTGACTTCAGTGCCTGTGTGCACAGCTGTGGAACTCCCCACCTGGAGAGTTGAAGGGAGGCCTGCAGTGCTGGCAGCTTGTCTCCACGAGGTGTGATCCTGTTTGTCACCTGTGGGCTGGTGAGGGCACACATCCATTTCTGCCTTCACAGGAAATGCCTTCAAGTCTACCCTGACTTGAAGGGTAGAGGGTAGACTTGCCCCTGACCAGGTGTCTGGTTTTGTCCCATCTCCCAGGTGTTCCAGATCCACCTTGTTTTCCACTTTCATCCTTTATTAGCATATCCTTGGACTCAGGTAGCTGTGAATAATTCTCTAGGGGCTTTGCTGGTTTTTAGGCCGTTTTCGTGAATTCACACATGCTCTCTCTGTCTCTGCCCCACCCCAACGGTCACACTGCAGGTGTAGTTTAGTATTCTACAGTTGCTTTGACCATCCTCAACAACATGTCTGTACAGTAAAGGTGAGGGTGAGTGTTGTAGTTTGGGGAGATTACTCAGTAAATAACACCCCACTGACGTTTAGAACCAACAGAGAACAGGACTGGCGGGCAGGTGGAGAGCAAACTGTCAGCTTAATAACTGACAGAGATGTTGGAGAACGTAGCTTGGTGTGAGATCCAAGGCGGCTACCCAGCCCCCAAGTTCAGTGCCAGTCTCATAAGCCTCACTCAAAACAAACAAAAAAAAGGAACCCAAGCAGTTAACAGGACATCATAGATTACCACAGCATTGGTCTCTACAGCTACAACATTTGGAAAACAAGCCAGTCCCCAGCACATAACAGTATCTCAGGGAAAACATTGTACCAGAGACAAAGACCATGATGGAAACACACTGTGTCTGAGGCAAGGTGGGCAGTGAAAAAATCTTGGTTCACTTTCACTGGGACTCAAGAATTCTGTGCCAGTTTTCAATATCTCCAACTTGTGAATCTAGACTCAGTTGGGAGAAAACCATGAAGAGGTTAATTAACACCTGCATTCATCGTAACTGGCGGCATCTGTCTGCACAGCCTTCTCTCAACGGTGGTTGCAAGGGGATGCTGCCACCTTGCACAGCTTAGAAAGTTAGAGTAGTGGCAGCCCCACTCACCAGGCCTTCTTGGAGGTGCCTTTCTTTCTCATGCAGCAGCTTCGTGCCACTCGATTCCATTTCCTCTTTGGGCCTGTGTTTTGGCTCCCCAAGCCTCCATTGAGGGTGGGCTCCTCTGCCACATGTGAGCGGGTGTCCTCAGACCTGGGCACTGCCTCCTGGGGAGGCCTTTCCTTCCCTCCTGCATGCCCCACCTTCCTGAGTTGGATGCTGTCGCAGGGAGATGTTCTCCCCTGACAACCGCATCTGACCCAGCCAGCTCGTGATCTGAGTTTCCTGCCTGGCTCCCCTTTAAGTGACATTCACTCGACAAGTGCTGAGCACTGCCAGGGTCAGACCCTGTTGTAGGTGATGAATGAGAGCCCCTCCCTGAGTCCCCACTTATGCCCAAGCATTTTCTTCACATTTTCTGTGCCGCTGGGGTTGCTGGCCAGTCTGAGAGGGACCCATGCTCTTACTGTGGCTTCTTTCTCTGCAGCTCCAGAAGCCATCTTCCCCCGGGGAGTCGTTTGAGGCTCTCCCAGCCCTTGCCCCTCTTCTCAATAGATGTCTTTGGACCTCAGATGTTCTTTCTGCTTATCTTATTCCATGTTTGAGAGTAGTTAAGTCCAGATGCATTGCCTTTTTTCTTTGATAGCTGTCTAACTGGGCCTTCGGGTCTCATTTTCCCCTTAATAACTGTCTCTCATTGTGCAAAGAGGGCAAAGGCACATACCCGCTCAGGCTGCATGGTGTAAGTACAATCTCAGGTCGACTGGGGGAATTATAAGCAGAGACTCCACAGCATGCCCCATGTCCCAAGCTCTTGTTATTCCTGAGGGCCAGGAGCAGATGGGCTGGACGCCTTGTGAAAAGGGCCTTAAGACAGGAATCTGGCACCTGCAATACTCTAAATGTTTTCGGGAAAGGAGGGCAAGGATCATTTATGTGGCTCTGTAGCAGTGGGAGCTTCCTGGGGCCTCCAGAGGGTACACCTGCTCTGCTTTTGGACTCAGGCCTGCCGAGCTGGCTGTCTGCTCAGCTACAGAAAGTTGGCAGGGAATTTGTCTCCTCAGTCCTGTCTTCCAGAGGCCAGCCTTTCCTTCAGAAAAGCCCTCTCTGCCTTTATTTCCACTCTCTTGCTGCTCCTGCTGTGGTGAGACGAGTCCCTCAACCTCTGCTGTTCCTCCTCCACTTGCTGAGCAGGTGCTCTCTCCAGACACTGTTCCAGGCACAGGTCTGTTTCTCACCCTCTGTGGCTGCAGTACTTTCATTGTGTGGTTTTCTACGTCCATGTAAGAGGGTGGTGTATTTTCTTTATAATAAGGGTGCTATTCTTTTTAGTTATGAGATCTACCCCCCTTTTACAATAGAGCTTGCAGTTTAAATCTCAGAAGTATAAAATCAAGGCTAGAGTGTATTACATTGACAGACAAATAAGGAGTGACCCTCACAAACATGGGGAAAGGGCAGTTGCTGTGTGGAGAGTGGTGAGGGCAGGCCTGTGTGGATGGGACATAGAGCAATGACTTGAAGGAGGCAAGGGAACGTGCCACACAGGTGTCTGGGGAGGTGCATTTCAACAAGAGGAAATGGCTAGTGGCTGGAACAGAGGGAGCAATGGGAAGAGAAGAAAGGAAACGGAAGAGTCAGTGGTGGGGCTGGGAGTCTGAGGAGGCTTTGACCTGATGGGAATGGTTTGAGCGGAGGAGTGACCAAGTCTATTTTTTCAACTGGATCACTGACCATGTTCTGAATAGATACTCCTCTCAACAATCAATAGATCAAGCAGGGAAAAAAGTAGTAAGGTGGTAAAGCATTTGAAAAACACAGTTATCATTGTTGATCATTCATGTATAGAGAGAGATATTTAAGAATTTTTATAGTGACTTTTAATTTTGCATTTCACTGATGACTGATGATGTTGAGCGCCTTTGCATTTAGTGGTGTTTATTGGCCGTTTGGAACTCCTCTTTTGTGAAATGCCTCTTCAGGGAAGCTGCCCATTTTTATTGGATTGTTTGTCTTTTTATTATTGATTCGTAGGAACACCTTAATACCTTCTTTCAATCTGTGGCTTTTCACTGTATTGTTAATGTATTTTGATTTAACAGAAGCACTTGATTTTAATAAAATCAAATGAATCTTTGAAAAAATTGTTAAAAGTTTTATTGAGATGTAATTGATATATAACATTGTTAAGGTGTACAACGTCATACTGCAAAATGATTACCACAGTAAGGTTAGTTAACACATCCATCACTTCACAGAGTTACCTTTTTTTGGTGTGTGGTGAGAACATTTAAGATTTACTCTCTTAGCAACTTTCAAGTATATAATACAGTATTGTTAACTGTAGTCCCCATGCTGTACATTAGATGCTCAGAACTTAATCATCTTATAACTGGAAGTTTGTACCTTTTGACCAAAATCTCCTCATTTCCCCCTCCCCCAGCCCTTGGCAACCACCATTCTACTCTGTTTTCTGTGAGTTTGACTTTTTTAGATTCTATATATAAGCGAGATTGTACAATATTTGTCTTTCTCTGTCTGACTTTTTCCACTTACCGTGATGCCCTCAAGGTTCATTCGTGTTGTCACAAATGGCGGAATTTCTTTCTCTTTTATGGGCAAATAATATTCCATTTTATACACACACACGCACGCATACCTCATTTTATTACACTTCGCTTTATTGTCCTTCGCAGATAATGTGTTTCTTACAAGATCTTCCACCAGCAAAAAGATTGACTCACTGAAGGCTCAGATAATAGTTAGCATTTTTTAGTAATAAAGTATTTTTTAATTAAGGTATGTACATTGACATAATGCTATTGTGCACTTAATAGACTACAGTATAGTATAAACTAACTTATATCCACTGGAAAACCAAAAAATTTGTGACTGACTTGATTGTGACATTTGCTTTATTGCGGTGGTCTGGTGAACCTGTGTTCACCTGAGAAGAATGTGTGTTTTGCTGGTGTTGGCTGCAGTGTTCTGTACACGTCTATTAGGTCTGATTGCTTTATAGTGTTGTTCACATCCTGCTTCCTTGTTCTGTCTGGTGGTTCTACCCAGTGGGGTATTGAAATCTCAATATATTACTGTGCAGCTATCTTTTTCTCCCTTTAGTTGTGTCCGTGTTTACTTCATATATTTTGAAACTCTGTTGTTAGGTGCATATATGTTTGTAACTTCTGTATCTTCTTGATAGATTGGACCTTTTATCAATATATAATATCCTTCTTTGTCTCTTGTAACTTTTGTGATGTAAAGTTTATTTTGTCTGACTGTAATATAGCCACTCCAATTCTCTTTTGGATACTATTTGCATGGAATATCTTTTATCATCCTTTTGTCTTCAATCTCTTTGTGACTTTGTATTTGAAGTGAGTCTTTTACAGACAGTGCATACATGGATCATTTTTTTTAATATAGTCTGCCAATCTCTCACTTTTAATTGGAAAGTTTTATCCATTGCCATTTGTAACAATAATTAAAGTAATTACTGATAAAGAATTACTTATTTCTGCCATTTAGCTGTTTTCTGCATCTTCAGTTTTTTCCTCAATTACTCCATTACTGCCTTTTTTTGTATATAGTTGATTTTTTGTAGTGTACTATTTTGATTCCCTTCTTCCTTTTTTGTATAATTTAGTTTTTTCTTAGTGGTTACCTTGGAGGTTACGATTAATATCTTAAACTTATAACAACCTATGTGAATAATAACAATTTAGTTATAATATATTATGCTATTATATAGTGTGTATATATATATATATATATATATGTATACACACACACAAACACTCTGCTTCTAGATATCTCCATTCTTCCCCTTTGTATTGTTTTGTCACAGATTATATCTTTATACATTAAATGCTCGTTGACATAGATTTATAATTATTGTTTTATCTATTTGCCTTTTAAATCATATAGGAGAAAAGAGGAATTACAAACTGAAAGCACAAGAATACTGACTTTTATATTTACCTATGTAGCTATGTTTACTGAAGGTCTTTATTTCTTCATACGACTTTGGGTTTCCATCTAGTGTCCTTTCATGTCAACCAAAAGCACTTGCTTTAGTGTTTCTTGTAGGGCAGGTCTACCAGTAATGAGCCCCATTAGCTTGTTTATCGGGGAATGTCTTAATTTCTCCTTCATTCTTGAAGGATAGTTTTCTGGGTATATTGACAGTTTTTCCCTTCAGGACTTTAAATATGTCATCCCACTGCCTTCTGACCTCAGTGGTGTCTGATGAGAAATTGGCTCTTTATCTTATTGAGGATTTTTGTCTTCGGGTTTCAACAACTTGCCTATAATCTGTCTCAGTGTGGATCTTTGGGAGTTAATTGAGCTTCCTGGGTGTGTGTCTTCATGTTTTGCATCATATTTGTGAAATTTTTAGCCATTATTTCTTCAAGTATTTCTCTGCCCCTCTCTCTCTTCTCCTTATGGCACGTATGTCAGCATGCTTCATATTGTCCCACAGGTCCCTTGGACACTGGTCATTGTTACTAGTTTGCTTTCTGCTTCTCACCCCAGATTGTTTCGGTTGCCTTGTCTTCAGGTTTGCTGGCCCTCCCTCTGCTCAAGTTCACTGCTGAACCCTCTGGCGAGTTTCTCAGTGCAGTTATGGTGCTTGTCAGCTCCAGAATGTCAGTTTGGTTCCTTTTTATACTTTCTCTTTATTAATATTCTCATTCTGTTCATATATCATTTTCTGATTTCCTTTGGTTCTTTGTCTGTGGTTTCCTTTTGCTCTTTGAGCGTATTTAAGATAATTGATTTAACATTTTTTGTGTGTGTGTGAGGAAGACCAGCCCTGAGCTAACATCCGTTGCCAATCCTCCTCTTTTTGCTGAGGAAGACTGGCCCTGGGCTAACATCCGTGCCCATCTTCCTCCACTTTATATGGAACGCCGCCACGGCATGGCTGACAAGCAGTGCGTCAGCGGGCGCCCGGGATCCGAACTCGTGAACCCTGGGCTGCCAAGCGCGAACTAAACCACTGCACCACCCGGCCAGCCCCTGATTTAACATTTTTGAGTAGAGTAATTCCAGTGTCTGGATTTCTTCAGGGATTGTTTCTGTCAAATTCTTTCTTTCATGTCTTTGTATGCTTTGTAATTTTTTTGTTGAGAATTAGACATTCTGGGTATTTAAATCTGGTAACTTTGGAAATCAGATCCTCCCACTCAGGGATTGCTGATTTCTGCTTGTGTAGGGCTGGAGCTGTCCATTTGTAACTTTTCCAAATTATTTTTGCGAAGTGTGTGTTCGTTGTTTTGTGTGGTCACTGATGTTTCTGTTCCATTATCTGTGGTCAGACAGTGACCTGACATAGATTTACTTAAATGTCTGGTTCCAAAAAGGGAAAGAAAAAACAAGGTGTTCCTGTCCACCTGAATCTCCAGTCGATGCTAGGAGCGGAAGCCTCGGAAACCTGAGAAGGCTGAGACCTGGTTCCTCAGGGATGTACCCAACTGGTCAAAACGTGCAACCCGGACTTTTCGATGGTAGTCTGTCTGCCGCCCACCCTGACACTTGCCAGACACTTGGAACACAGGTTACTGCATAACCATGGTAGGACTGAGGCGTGGTTGCTGGTCTGCACCTGGTGTGCTTCCACCCAGGATCAACACTCTGCTGGTTTTTATGTGTCCAGTCAGGTTCCAGAGTTCTGAAACAGTTGATTCTGATCATTTTTTCTGGTTTCCTGGTTGTTTCAGTTGAGGGATTGACCTTACAGCTTCCTCCTCCAGCGTTTTGTGTGACGTCCTCAAGTGCATGGTGAGTCCATGTGAGGTCAGTGTTAATGAATCGACACACAGATGTGACCAGGGGCTCACAGGAGCCTAGCCCTGTAGCGGCCCTCGGAGCAGCAGCTCAGTGTTCACTAATTCAGTGTTTGTGGTGACCTTATAGGACACAACTACTATGACTACAACAGTCAACTGTAATTCTTGATTTGTTAGGGCTTAAGTCTGCCATTGTTTTTTTTCTGTTTTGTTTTTGTTTTTGTTTTTTTTCTGCCTCCCTGTGGGCTGCTTGAACATTTTTAAAAATTCTATTCTGATTTATCTGTAGTGTTGTTGGGTGTATCTCTTTGTGTAGCTTTTGTAGTGGTGGTTTTAAGTATTATATTGTAAATGGGTAACTTTTCAGCCTACCAGTTAGAATGAAGGGTAAACACCTTACTCCTCTTTATGTCCCTTTATCCTCCCCTGTTTAATTGTCTTAGGTATTTTCTCTACATACATTGAGAACTCCATCATTTAGTGTTATAACTTTTGCTTTGACCATCAAAAATAATTTTAAAATCTCAAGAAGAAAGTCTATTATGCTTACCCATATTTTTCCTTACTCTGTTCTTCCTTCCTTCTTGATACCCCAAGAGTCCTTCTTGATTGTCTCCTTTCTGTTTGCCATTCTTTAGCCATTTTTTAGGGTAGGTCTGCTGGAAACAAATTCTCTTCATTTTCCTTCGTATGAGAATATCTTGATTTCCCCTTCACTCTTGTGGGATATTTTCACTGGATTTAGGATTCTGAACTGACAGCTCTTTTCTTTCAGCACTTGAGAAATAACCTGCCACTCCCTTCTGGTCTTCGTTGTTTCTGGTGAGAAATCCTCTGCCATGCGAATGGTTTTCCCACATAGGGACAGTGTCATTTCTCTCTCATTGCTTTCTAGATTTTTTCTTTGCCTTTCAATTTCAGTTCTACTCTGCTGTCTTGATGCCATTTCTTTGGATTTTTCCTTTGGCTTTTGTTCAGCTTCTTCACTCTACAGGCTTTTGTGTCTTTTTCCAAATTAGGAAGTTTTCAGGCATTATTTCTTCTATTGTTTTTTCAGCCTGGTCCTGTTTTTGCTCTCCTTCTGGGACTCTGATGACATGAATGGAGCCATATAGTCCCTCAAAGCCCTGAGGCTCTGTTCGTTTTTTTCCAGTCTGTGTTCTTACTAGTACTTGTATGATTTCTTTTGTTCTGTTTTAAAGGTCAGTGATTCTTTCCTCTGCTCTTTCCTTACTGCTATGAGCCCATCCAGTGAGTTTTTCATTTTGGTTATTGTATTTTCCAAATGTCCTAAAATATCCTTTGGGTTCTTCTTTATATCTCCTATTTCTATGCTGATAAATAGTCCATTGTTGAGACTTTCTGTATTTTTATTTATTCAAGCACATCTGTAATTGCTCATTGATGCATTTTTATGGACAACTGCTTTAAACGTTTTGTCAGATAACCTTAGCATCTGTATCATCACAGTGTTGGCATCTGTTGATTGTCTTTTTGCATTTAGCTTGATCTCTTCCTGGTTCTGGGTATGAGGATTGATTTTTGGTTAAAACTTAGAGATTTTGAATATCATGTTATGAGACCAGATCTTACTTTACTTCTGTTTTACCTGGTTTCTTGCGGTGCTGCTTCAGCAGGACAAGGGGGAGAGGCAGCCCACCCCCACACCCCCACCTCCCTCAGTGCTGGTAGAGTGAAGTCCAGGCTCCTGTGGCCTCCACTGACGCTCTGGGGAGAGGGAGCCCCATTACCGTCTGCTAGGGAAGAAAGCTCTGGCTCTCTACTTGGCCTTCTTTCACAGCAACCCAGCTCGGGAATGTTGTTGGGGCGTCTCGTTACAGTCGCAAAAGGGTGGAAGTCTAAGCTCCCCATGCAACGTTTGCTGATGGGGATGAAGGTGGGGCTACAGTTTTTTGCATGGTGTTTGGATAGTGGTTATAGTCTACATGTTTTCTGTACTAGGCACCAGGGATGCAGCAGTAAACTAAAAAATCAAAAACTGCTTTCATGGGCATTTCATTCTAGTTGAGAGAGAGAGCCAGTCAATAAGTAAAATATGTAATATTTCAGTTGGTGTCACCTGCAGGGCAGAGATGGAGTACAAGGCGAGACAGAATTTGCCTGTTATAAGTAAGGTCATCAGGGAAGGTCTCATTGTTCAGGTGACGTTTGAGCAAAGCTCTGAAGGACCTGCAGAACACTGGGGAAATGGCTTTCAGGCGGAGGGCACAGCCTACCTGGCCTCAGTTTCCTGTGCATAAAGCAGGGGTAATTGTGCTAGTGAACAGCGTGAAGAGGTGGAAATAATGGATCTGCGAGCCTCACGGGGGCTGGTGTGTGCACTTAGAGTAATGTGAGTTGTTTGTTATGAGGGGTTAGTAATGGGGACTCCCAGGTTCCAGACTTGGAGCATTGGGTGATGCCGCTAACTAGATAATTCAGAGGCAGTGAGTTAAACTCACTTTTAGATCTGTTGAGTTTATGGTTCACAGACACTTCTCCAGTATAGACATATGGCAGAGCTCTGACGGCAGGCCTTTATTTCTTCAACTAATATTGGTGACCAGCTGCTCTGGTGCCCAAAAAGGATTAAGGTGCGGTCCCTGCCTGCAGGCAGAGCAGCTGTGGGTACTGCATCGCTGATAAAGCGAGGGGCCAGGAACTTAAGGGCAGTCAGGAAGAGGGTGGGTGGGCAGTTCCTGGGCTTTGTCCTTAAAAGGAAACTGTGTGGCTGTGGAGTGAATGGGAGGTGGGAAGCCACAGGTGACTCCCAGGTTGTCAACCTTAGGGTCATGCAGCAGGGCAAGGAGGAAAGGTCGAGGGATGTGTCTGACCACCTTGCACACTCTCCTTACAGACTCATGGAGAGATTTCTCATGGATGGATTGTATCCTTCAAGGTTTGAAATGTTCCTTGTTCCTGTGGCTCTTCCCACCCTCACGCCAACTCACCCCTACCACCCACCCCTTTGCTCCCGTGGTCCAGGGAGGAAGGGTAGGTGAGTGAGTGGACAGGTGTCATTCATGCTGGTTTCTTGCCAGCTGACCCACACGGCATCACACGTTATCGATGCTGCATATTTTGGAGCTTCCTCATCTGGATTTGCTTTATATTAGGAGGGCAAGTAGAATGGCTAATAGCTTCTGGTCAAATGCTTGGAGTCAAACCCCACCTCTTCTTAGTAGCTCTGGCCTCAGGCAATTCACTTAACCTCTCTGACCTCAAAACTTGGGCTCTCTAATATTTAAAAATTCTCCAGTATGAATGAACTTTGTAAGATATGAGCTGCCAGCCTCTCCCTCCTCCCGTGAATTGTCGCATTGTGCAGGTTTGGAGTGAGACCTTCCGTGACAGCTGGGATGGTTTTAAAAATCTTCCCAGGGGACCCACTGAGAACCATGGGTGAGAAGAGCCTGGAGCCTCCTGCTCCCTGCCAGGGCCCCAGCCCCCAAGGTGGGGTCTGCATGTGTCTTGCTTTACCTTGTACCAAGTGCTCCTTTGTACCCGCCCACCTGCTTCATGCTGGCTTTGCTGGTTAAACCACCCAGTGTCTTGCAGCTTCAGGAAGTATGATTCCCTGGGCTTTTTCTTAGTATTTAACACGCAGGCAAACTACAATTCATAAACAGCTTGTCGAGGCTTCTTTCCCTGGAATGGTCATGTTGCTGCCTATGGCTGGGTTTCTTCTCTGGCCTGCAGGAGCCCCATCCGTTAAGGAGCTGGGACATCCACAGTTGCATCTTCCAACTCCCTGATGCCGGTTATGACAGCTGCTCTATAAAATTCCATTCCACGTTTTCCCTTGGACTTGGATGGCCAGGACACGCTCCCAGCCTCTCCCGCCCTCACCTTTCCATCGTGCCAGCAATATTTGAAGCTGATCCTCTGTTTGCAGCGTTTGTTCAATTTAAAACCTAAGTCCAGGAATCAAAGGAGAGAGGGCCTGTTCTGTCATACCAACACCCCCCAGCACCTTCCATACCTCCCTTTTACTCACCTTTGCTCCTTAACCTAAATGCAGTCAGCCACAGCAGCTGTCCACGTATGCCCTGACCCTGTACAAGCACACAGCCACGGTGGATGGCAAGACTGTCCTTGTGGGTGAGCAGCACAAGGCCGAGCCAGCCAACTCTTGAGGAGGGGGAGGGGCAGGGGAGAGAAGGTCCCTGGGAGAGAGTCATGCAGGGAGGAAACGAGACCCTAGGCAGGGACGAGGGCTGATGGGCAAGACCAAGACCGCGAGAGCCAGGAGGCCAGGGAGGTGGGAGGAGGCAACAGGTCTCAGTCCCAGCGCTGGCCTGGGGTTCTCGTTAACCAGTGTAAAGAAATAGCAAACGTGGTCTGAATATTATTTTCCTCAAGGGGTTTTGACTTTCCGTGAGGTTACAGCCCTCCCCTTAGCCAGGCCACATATCCTACCTGTGTCCATCTGTGGTCACCACACGTGGGAAGTCTGCCTAGTTTTGACATTGGAGGGTCCTGAGTCTTGTGGGTGGGGGCGAGGGGGGCACCTGCCTTCTCCCTCTTGGGGCTTCCTGTCTGCATTCTCCTTCCTCTTGTGCCTGGCCCTGTGTCTCCCTCTCACCACCCCCATGCACACAGGTGTACACACACGCCTCTCACAGCACACCCAGGTGCGTTGTGTCCTGACAGCACACATGCAAGCTGTGGTCTCCGTTCCCCCCACCCTCCTCACGTGTGTGTTGTGTTTCTGCACTCAGAGACCTGCATAGAGATGCTCAGGGCACCCAGCTCTCTGCCCCCATCAGACAGTCAGAGCTGTGTTCATGTTGCAGACTTTTGGGACACAGCGGGCCAGGAGCGGTTCCAGAGCATGCACGCCTCCTACTACCACAAGGCCCACGCCTGCATCATGGTATGAGACTGGCTGGGAGGCAGACAAAGGCTGGGCAAATCTGGCCTGAGGGGTGAGGGCTGAGGGGCCCAGCAGCACTGAGCCCTCCCCACCAGGGCTGGGTACTGGGGGAGAGGGGATTGGGCAGCCGGGGGATACTTCAAAATAGACGTGCTCCCCAGAGGTTTTGAGTGAGAGCATGCCAGGGTGAGCATCTTCAAGTGAGGATGGGTGAAGAACTGCCATGCTGGGGAGGGGCAAGTTCAGGGCTTCACCATCAGGCAGAGCATCTAAGAAGCAAACACAGGGACCCAGCCCTGGGGCCTAGTGGTTGAGTTCGGCGCACTCTGCTTTGGCAGCCCGGGTTTGTGGGTTTGGATCCCGGGGGTGGACCTACACCACTCATCAGCCATGCTGTGGCAGCGACCCACATACAAAATAGAGGAAGATTGGCACAGATGTTAGCTCAGGGCTAATCTTCCTCACCAAAATAAAAAAAAGCAAACACAGTCCCTCCGTGATGGAGTCCACCTACTCAGACAGGCTCCCAAGGCCTTCCTCAACCATCATCTGGTGCTGTTTTCTAGGAGTGGACTCTGGGGCTGAGTGGACCCTGCAGTTCCCAAGGAACTTTCCCTCCCAAGCCAGCCCCTCTCTCCCTCCCAGCCTCTCACTTTGCTGTCTAGAACACAGTCCTCAGGGGTCCACCCCGGTAGCCATGGGATAATAAGTGCCCCAGAGGACCTGAAACTCAGCCATGGGAAGGGCAAGAAAGGAGAGAAGAGCCATGTAAACCTGTGTCCCTAGGACCTTCTGCCCGTGAACTCCCTGGCTCCATCCTCAGGCCCTACTATCCTTTAAGCACGAGAGCCCTTGGAAGTTTCCAAAATTTAATACTAGTACCTATAAGGGGACAAAACAAAACAGGGTGACGGTAGTGCCTGAAGTCGCACTTGAAGTCTTGCATCCTCAGCGTCTCTGACCTTGAGAACTGGGAGGGTGGGTCTCAGCCATTTCTGTTTCCATTCTGCACTGGCTGCTTTGAGCTCACCTCTCTTTTCTCTGGGAGTGACCACCTCCTGCCTCTGACACATCTCCATGGCTCCTTTTGGACCTTTTTCAGAGGCCCAGGGGTGTCTGTCCTGCCAGCACCCCTGCGTGCCTCCTCTGTCGGTGCCTACCACCACCCCCGGCCTGCAGCATGGGGCCGAGCAGGGAGAAGGCGCCCACCTTCTGATGACCACATGGGGATGTGTAGTCGCAGGGGGAGCTGGGGTTCCAGCCTAGACCTTGAAACCCTGATGGGGATGCTCCTCCTCCCAGCCAGCTCCTCCTCAGCTCTCAGAACAAGGAGAGGAAGCTCAGGAACCCAGGCTGGACAAAGGTGGCTTTGATGGTGATCATGGGAGGCAGTGGAGCACATTCCAGAAGTTTCATTACCAGCGTGCTTTATAAGTTTTCAGTGGGAGTTAAAGACAGCATGGTCATTTGTTGAAATTGGGCCTGGGGAGTACCATGGAAGAGCCTCCTGGGTGGACCTCCTGCTGCCTCGGGGTATGACAGCCGCTGATCCACGCCCCCCGCCGTGCGGGGTGAGCCCCTGGCCCTGGGTGTGGTCCGTGTTGCTCCCATGAGGGGCTGAGGGGTTTAGAAGTAAGATCAGCCATTCCAGCAGGTTCCAGGGTGGTTCATCTCAATCCACTGTTGTGGTGGGCAGTGTGGGCCTCTGAGTCTGTTTTGGAGGCTGGCTTGTGAGGAGCTCCTGTGAGGGGCTTGAAGGATCCCTGCCAGGGAGGAAGGAGCAACTTGAAGCGTCTTAGGACTTCTGCCCCCTCTGCCCTTAGAGCAAGTCCACAGTGCTCATGCTCCTCGCTGATATTTTAAAATAGGTTAAAAGCTATAAATTGTAAAAAGTAAAATTATGATAAGCTACAAAATAATAAAAGATAAAAATTACTTTTAAAAAGTTTAAAATACAAAATGAATAGAAGATTAAACAAAAGCTTAAAATTAAAAGGAAGTCAGTAGTAACCAAAGGAAAATTCTAGAAACATTTAAAATTATTACAAAGGAATTTTAAAACAGTTTAAGCTATTACCATAATAGACTAAAAAAAGTTTACAATCTGTAACAGACTATACTGATTAGTAAAATGATACAACTTGGTTAAAATAGGTAAATAAGATTAGGTGACAAGATAACAAAACAAAGCATAACTATTTTAACATTTTTGGATCTGGAGTTTCTGGAGGGCTTCCCTGAGAAGAGCACACACAGGCCCAGCCTTTGTGGTCAGAGCAGGTGCTCAGTCCAAGATCCCAAGCCTGTGGCACCTGCCTGTATGTGTGAGTCACCTGGGGGTGGTGTGCAGAGACGTTGACACACCTGAGCTGTCTTCCTCCTCCTGCTCATTGCAGGTGTTTGATGTACAGAGGAAAGTCACCTACAAGAACCTGAGCACCTGGTATACGGAGCTTCGGGAGTTCAGGCCAGAGATCCCATGCATCGTCGTGGCCAATAAAATCGATGGTGGGGCCGTCCTTGCATCTGGTGTCAGCAGTTCATGGGGGACCCACCACCACAAGTTTCCTCCTCCTTGCCTGGGGCAGCAAACCTTCAGTGATCCATCCTCCTTCCCAAGATAAAGCCCTTGGTAGCTTGCCATCACCCCATTCCCAGTAAAGATGCCAACTGAGCCAACCTGCCCTCTTCCTGAGGCACAGATCCCCATGAAACGAACTCTAGGACACATCCCTTGACTGTCCCTGCCCATCCCACTTTCTGAAATGGGGGCCTCCAGTGACCTACCCTGCAAAACCCTCTCCCTTTCCTTTGATGGACATGCCAATGTCCTACCTTCTCTCTACAGCAGACATAAAGATGACCCAAAAAAGCTTCAATTTTGCCAGGAAGTTCTCGCTGCCCCTGTACTTTGTCTCAGCTGCTGATGGTACCAATGTCGTGAAGGTAATGGTAGACTGTGGGGGCATTCTGGTGAGGTCAGGAAAGGGCACGTGGTGAAGTGACCAGGGAAGCTACGAAGAGAAGGGCTGGCTGCAGGGATGGTGGAGAGGAGGATGGGCGTTGTTGGGACCATGAGTGGGCGTGTGGTGACAGGACAGGGTCATTGTAGGTATTGACAGTAGAGGAGGTGATGGGCCTGGGTTTGGTGACCATCCATGGGGTCATGGTGATGGGGAGAAGGCGAATTGAGGGGTGATCTTGCTGATTTTAGGGGTGGAGTGTTATGTGGGCTTACGACGGGACCTGTGGGTACAGTGGAGGCGGAGTCCAGGGCAGTGGCACCCACTGCCATGTTTTCCTTCCTGCAACCTCCCCTAGCTCTTCAATGATGCAATTCGATTAGCTGTGTCTTACAAACAGAACTCCCAGGACTTCATGGACGAGGTTTTGCAGGAGCTTGAGGTAGGTCAGGCCCAAATGTCAGGTGGGGTAGAGAAAACGGATTCTATTCAGAGGGATGTGGAATATAACCCAATGGAGTGGCTCTTGCCTGCCTTTGCAGGCAACGCATGCTCGTGTGCACCGCGCCCAGAAGTATCAGAGCTACAGCTGGGCAAATGCGGGGCCAGGCCTCACCTGCAATCTTGTTCACAGAACTTTGACTTGGAGCAGAAGGAGGAGAATATGCCGGAGCAGGAGCGGCGTGGCAGCATCGAGAGCCCATCTCCCTCCTGAGTCAGAGAAGAAGGCCTCTCTCCATGGCCAACTTGTTGGGTGGGGGAAGGGCTTTCAGAATACCCCTCCCTTCCAGCCCTCCAGCTCTGGACTAAGGAACTCTTCCTGCAAACCCACCCATTCCATTTGCCTCCCCCACTTCCAGGGCCCATGATACCTGACCCCTCCACAGTTGTCTTCTCCCCTGTATTCAGGGACAGGGATGGGGTCAGCACCACCAAGCACCCTCGACAGGTGTAAGAGGTCCACACCACACCCTGAAGCAGAATTAGGGATCAGCATCACAACCCTCCCCCAGGACCAGACAGTGAAGAGAATCAGGGAACATGCTTTGTGTGTCCCTGAAATAAAAGGAAATCTAGGTGTGGTTTTTTTCCCCCCCTCCCAGAACTGACCTCAGGGTCTATTCATTGCATTTCCACCAAGGGAATGATTTCTAATCCCTGACTACCCCATTCCCACCCCTGCAGAACTGGGGAGGCCTCCATCCTTTTTTCACATGGTCTCCCATTCTTTTTCCTCTTTAGTCTCCCAACCAACTTTGTTTAAAAAATGGCTTGGAGCAGACAACTGTCCTCCCACAGGTTTTTCAAGAGCTCTTCTAGGTGCGGCCAGTGCGTTGGTGAAGAGTGAGGCTGCAGTTACAGACACATGAGTGAAAGCAGGTGACAGGTCTAGCCATCCTTCGCAGTACACAGACGTCATTGTCACTGACACCACGGTCAGTACAGCCATACCACAGTGCACACCCACTTAGGTTACAAGACATTAAGAACTAAGACTTTAAGAAGGGCCTCCTTTACAAGCCCTATTTCCGCATGTGAGGCTCTCCTTCCTTTTGAGGACCGGAGTGGACACTGCCCCCTCGGTGGTGAGGGCTGCAGAAGAACCGCACTGCCGCCTTCTCCACTTCTCTCCAGTGGTCGTGGTTCAGTGTTTCTACGATCATTTCCCTCGTCTTTATTTATATTTTTTCTGTTGTTTTCTCTTTTACAGTAAAGGTTGAATTACATAAACATTGAGTATATGTGTATGCTTTGTGGGTGTGGATTTCACTAAGCAAAAAGCCACAAAAGAACTTGCAGATCATCAACTACATTAATTGGGGAAGACTGTCTGGATCTGTCATGCAAGGGTAACCCAGGTTGACTCTTGATTTACTGTAATAGAGACCATTTTGGTGGAATTTAGTGTTTTAAAAAGAATGGGGGTGGGGGCCAGCCCGGTGGCGTAGTGGTTTAAGTTCACACGCTCCACTTTGGTGGTGCAGGGCTCAGCGGTTTGGGTCCCGGGTGTGGACCTACTCACCACTCATGGAGCCGTGCTGTGGTGGCATCCCACATGTAGAGGAGGATGGGCAGGGATGTTAGCTCAGGGCCAATCTTCCTCAGCAAAAAGAGGAGGATTGGCAACAGATGTTAGCTCAGTCTTTCTCACACACAAAAAAGGGATTGATTTGAGAGTCGAGAACAAATGTTTTTCCACTTGAAATTACTGATACTTAAAATTTCACCTTAAGAGATTTAACCTGATCAGGGATTTTTCAGGAATGCATTACCCTGGTGAGGTGGGCTTTTAAAAACAACAATAACAAAATAACCCTTCAGATGTTAGCTCAGGGCCAATCTTCACCAAAAAATTAAAATGAAAATAATAACACTTTAGTTATCATAAATGACTAATAAGTATTTTTTAGTATAATGGCTTTGTTGAGCTATAATTCAAATGCCATAAATTCACCATCAGTACTGGTTTTACATAAACGTTTTGCATCAGGTTCCCTAGAAGCAGAGCCTGAGAAGGCAGTTCTTGTTCAAAGGACTTACTGAGGCGGTTCTCTCAGAAGAGAGACTGAGTGGAGCAGCAGAGGGCAGGAGGTGGTGGGCTCTGCTGGAGGCCAACTGCAGTCTCCCCTCCCCACCTAGGGACACTCTGGAGGGCAAACTGCCCCACAAAGTTGGTCCCACTTTGACACCAGGGGGCTTTTTGTGCAAGTCAGCCAAGTGTTCGAGAAGGAGTAGGTGGAGGGGGCAGTTCGTAGCCTCCAGGGCAAAGTGGCTCCTGTTTTAGCAAGGGCAATTCTCGGGAAAATTCGGGCAGCTATGAGTTTTATCCATCATCACACAGTTGAGGGATGAGTGCTCAGGCCAGGTGCCAACCCACCCTTACAGTGCTCAGATCCACTTGCTTCTTAAAGTTCATTCCATCCTAATACAAGGAACACCACTCCTAAATCTTTTTAAAAATAATTTATTGAGGTAAAATTTACATAATATAAAATTAACTATTTTAAAGTAAACAATGCAGTGCCATTTACAGTTACAATGTTGTGCAACTATCACCACTGTCTAGTTCTAAAACATTTCCATCACTCAAAAGTAAAACCCCTTACTCTTTAAGCAGTTTCTCCCCAGTACCCCCTCCCCTCAGCCCCTGCCAAATATGGATCTGTATTGTCTCTGGATTTATCTGTCCTGGAAATTTTATGTAAATAGAAGCACACTATATAGGACCTTTTGTGTCTTCTTTCACTTAGCATAATGTTTTCAAGATTCATCCATGTATCATGTACTGCATGCCTTTCTATGGCTGGATAATGTTCCATAGTATGTATATACAACAGTTGGTTTATCCGTTCATCCATTGATGGACATTTGGGCTGTTTCCACCTTTTAGCCATCGCCAATAGTGCTGCTATGAACAGGCTTGTATGTGAGTCCTTTGTTCTTTTTTAAATTTTATTCTTTTTTGTGTGTGAGGAAGATTAGCCCTGAGTTAACATCCGCTGCCAATCCCCCTCTTTTTGCTGAGGAAGACTGGCCCTGGGCTAACATCTGTGCCCATCTTCCTCTACTTTATGTGGGACACCTGCCACAGCATGGCTTGGTGAGCGGTGCATAGGTTTGCACCCAGGATCCAAACTTGCCAACCCCGGGCCGCCACAGCAGAATGCACGAACTTAACCACTACGCCACCGGGCTGGCCCCCTCTGTTCTTTTTAAAGATTGCTTTGACAACAACATCAAGTCTTCCAATCCATGAACGCTGGATGTTTTTCCATTTATTTAGGTCTTTCATTTCTTTCAGCAATGTAGTTTTCATGTACAAATCTTTCACTTAGTTAAATTTATTTCTGGGTATTCTTTGGATGCTATTTCCTTTTTTGATTGTTCGTTACTGGTTATAGAAACACAGCTGATTTCTGTGTGTTGATCTTGTATCCTGAAACTTTGCTGAATTCTTTTATTAACTCTAGTGGTTTTTCAGTGGATACTTTGAGATTTTCTGAAAATAGAATCATATCATGTGCATATTGAAAAAGTTTTACTTTTTCCTTTCCAATTTGGATGTGTTTTATTTCCTTTTGTTGCCTAATTGCTCTCACTAGAATTACCAGTTCTGGAAATGTTGAATTAAAGTAGTGAAAGCAGGCATCCTTGTCTTCTTCCTGATCTCAGGGGAAAGTTTCTAGTTTTTCACCATTGAGTATGATGTTAGTTATGGGTTTTTCATGTGGCCTTTATCGTGTTGTAGAAGTTCCCTTCTATTCCTAATTTTTTGAGTTATTTTATTATGAAATGCTGTTGGGTTTTGTCAAATGCTTTTCCTGCATCAATTGAGATAACTGTGTGATTTTTCCACCTCATTCTATCAATGTGGTGTATTATATTGATTGATTTTTGTATATTGAACCACCCTTGCATTCCTGTGATAAATCCCACTTGTTCATGGTGTATAATCCTTTAAATTATATTTTTAATTATATTGTGGAATATGTTAGTATTTTGTTAAACATTTTTGCATCTATATTCATAAGGGATATTAAGGATATTTGTTGGTAATTTTCTTTGCTTTTGATGTAGTTTTGGTATCAAAGTAGTTCTGCCCTCATAGAATGAGTTTGAAAGTGTTCTATTTTTTGGAATAGTTTGGGAAGGGTAATATTAATTCTTCTTTAAATGTTTGGTAGGATTCACCAGTGAAGTCATCTAGTCCTGGATGTTTCTTTCTTGGAAGGCATTTTTTTTCTTTTTGATTGATTCAATCTCTCTGCTTTTTGTAGGTCTGCTCAAACTTCCAATGTCTTCTATTTCATCTTGAATCAGTTTTAGTAATTTGTGCTTTTCTAGGAATTTGTCCATTTCATCTAGGTTATATAATTGGGGAGCACATACTTCTTTATAGCATTTATTTTTTTTTACTGGCAGGGGAGGAGGTTGGAGGAGTGAGGCTGTGTGCTGGAGCACCTGCACTAACCACCTGCTGCCTCTGCTCCCTCCAGTAGTATTTTCTTATATTCCTTTGCATTTCTGTATAATCAGTAGTAATGTCCCAACTCTCATTTTTTATTTTAGTTATTTGCATCTTTTCTCTTTTTTGTCATTAAAGCTAAAGGCTTGTCAATTTTGTTGACCCATTCAAAGAATCAACCTTTGATTTAATGAATTCTCTTTATTGCTTTCTATTCTCTATTTCATTTATCTCTAATCTTTATTATTTCCTTTCTTTTGCTACCTTTGGTTTAGTTTGCTCTTCTTTTTCTAGTTCCTTAAAATGTAGTTAGGTTACTGATTTGAGATTTTTCTTCTTTTTTAACATAATTTTTTGCTATAAATTTCCCTCTGAGCGCTGCCTTTGCTGCATCTTGTAAGTTTTGGTATGTTATGTCTTCATTTTCATTCATCTCTAAGTATTTTCTAATTTCCCTTGTGATTTATTCTTTGATCCATTTGTTGTTTCAGAGCATTTGTTTAATTCCCACATATTTGTGAATTTTCCAGTTTTCCTTTTGTCATTGATTTCTGGCTTCACACATTGTGGTCAAAGAAGATACTTGGTATGACTTCAATCTTAAAATTTATGGAGAATTTTTTATGGCCTAACGTATAGTCTGTCCTAGAGAACATTCCATATGTGTTTGAGAAGAATGTATATTCTGCTCTTGGGTAGAGTGTTCTATATATGTCTGTTGTAGCTAGCTGATTAATAGTGTTGTTCAAGTCCTCTATGTCCTTATTGATCTTCTGTCTAGATGTTCTAGCTATTATTGAAAGTGGAGTATTGAAGTCTCTAAATAATATTGTATCACTATTTATTTCTCTCTTCAATTATGTTAATGTTTGCTTCAAATATTTGGGGGTTCTTTTGTTTGGTGATATATGCATATATGTTTTTTGGAGAATATGTGTTTATAATTGTGTTTGTGTTTATACTTATGATTATCTTTTTGATGAATTGACCCTTCTTTCAATATCTAATGCCCTTCTTTGTCTCTTATAACAGTTTTTGACTTATAGTCTATTTGGTCGGATGTTAATATAGCCACACCGTCTCTCTATTGGTTACTGTTTGTGTGGAATATCTTTTTCCATATTTTCACTTTAAACCTATTTGTGTCATTGGATCTAAAGTGAATCTCTTGTAGACAGCATATAGTTGGAACATATCTTTAATCCATCCTACCAATCTCTGCCTTTTAATTGGAGAGATTAATCCATTTGCATTTAAAGTAGTTACTAATAAGGAAGGACTTACTTCAGTCATTTACTATTTGTTCTCTGCACGTCTTATACTTTTTTTTCACTTAGTCAAGATTTATTTCAAAGCATGAAAACATTTAGACTAATCAAAATGGTGTTACTGTAATTTCTTATAATACTTTAATACTTAATATATTAAAAAATGTAGACACAATTACCTAACCCCTAACAGCACACTATAAGATTTACAAAAGCATTGGCTATTTAACAAAATGTAAGATGACAATAAAATAATATCTCAAAGAACTTACATATACTTAATGAGGACATAATTAGCAGCAAGCTATTCAAACAAAACAATTCTTTTTGCACACTTTGCATGTTTATCTTTAAACTTTTCTTCATAAAGTCACTGATAATTAAGGCATCTTTCTTTCAAGTATAGGATTTCTAAATATTTTTATAAAGAAGAAATGAAAAAGCCACAAACTGCTTTGTTTGCCACAAATTCATACACCAAAAAGAAAAACATAGTCCAACTGAATTTATCCATGTTCCTCCAATTCTCCATCAGTTTTAGATATTTTCCTGTATACTTTGTAAATATTTCTATTATAATCAGCTCATTAAATTTATGTAATTTAGGGAAATTGATTTGTAATGTCACAATCTTTAAAATTATCATCTATATACTTCTCTTCCCCAAGACCCCTACCAGATCTGTTGCTAAAGTGAACAACAATGCAATGCACTATTTCAGGAGCCCAAAGCAACCAATAATCTTAATTTTCTAAATATGCAATGATTTCAAATTTCTGTCAATAGAAACAAAAAGACTCAAGTGGTAAAAAATATAGAGGAAAAATGTATATAGTATGAAGATTATTTGACTAAAACTTTGTATCTCGGCCCCACCCTTCTGAGGCCCCACCCCATCACCGACACCCCCTCCATCCTGAGACCCCGCCCCTTAGCCCTACCCCTTGCCCTGCCCCACCCCCGCCTCCAAGACCCCGCCCTGCCGCACCCCCACCGAGGCCCGGCCCCCGCCGCCCCGCCTCCAGCGACCTGCCCTTGAGGGTCCCTCAGAGGCTGAGGCGGGGTCGCCGCCCCGCCTGCTGCTCCCACGGGGACCATTCTGCTGCCTCTCCGAGGGCGGCTCGGTCGTGCTCGCCAGGGCCGCCGCTGCCACTGTGGCTCGGCGGTGACCCCTCCCCCGACACGGCCGCCGCCTCGGGCCTCTCTGCAGGCGCGCAGACTCCGGCCTGTGGTCAAGGGGGCGGGGGAGGGCGCCGGCGGGACGCGGGCGCTGCGGGTGGGGTGAGGGGCGGGCGTGCCGGGGAGGCGGGAGAGGAGGGGAAGCCCCCGCAGCCCCCGGAAGCCAGCCGGCTCCCCGGCGCGGGCGCGGCGCTGTCCGCAGGCCGCCACCCAAGTCCGGGAAGCAGCCTTGCGGCAGGAGGAGCCCCCACAGCGGGCGGGAACGGGAGGACCCTCCTGAGCCCCAGGAGCCAGGGGAGGGTTCCAGGAATGGCTGCTCGCAGGGCTCACAAAGGCAGGTGCCCTGCACACCGAGCCACGCCCATTTCGGTACTTAGCGACGAATACTAGGGAGGGGTCGTAGTCCGTGACACATTAGCCTCCTAGAAGCTGGAGGCGGGAAGCACGTGCATTTAAAATAAATTAGTACAGCTGCGCTCCTTAGCGCTCCCCCTGCCCCCGCTTGTCCCTCTCACCGTGTTTCCGCTGCTTGCCATCATGCTGCCGATGACAGTGTCTAGCGTTCACACACACACACACACACACACGCCACTTACTGGACTCCACGTGTGGCAATGAAGGCAGAAGGCATGAAGCTAACCTCACCCCCACCCCGCTGTAAGGATACTGCACTTGTAGTGACAGTAATCATCACTTTTCTATCTTCTTCAAATCAAACCCTTACTGCTTTGCCACTCAAACGCACACACTGTACTAGGTGCTAGCAACATAACTGAGATAAACAAGTACAGTTTCAGACACGGGGGATAAACAAGATCCTTCTCATCCAAATATTTCAGAACTCAAAGTAGCAGGTATTCTGTCAACTTAAAACGCAAATTTGCCTGTTATTTTATCTCAAAATGAGTTTATTCAAGAATAGCTAAAAGAATTGCAATTCAAGACGTGCATGCTATGGCAAACTATAGGCAAACCCAGCAAAGCAGGGGAGCTGCTTTTATAGCGAAAAGGGGAGAGGGTGGGGCTGTTCTAAAGGAAAGTCCATTGGGGGAAAGTAACAGTTCAGAGCAGCAACGGCTTCTCAATGGCTGGGCTGCAGTGTTTCTCATTGGCTGGGCTGTTGCCAGATGGGAAGAGACTCTTCCTTCAGAAGGAAAGTAGTTATACTTCCTGTCAAGATGCAAGTCAGTCTCTTCCTGTTTGGTGTTGCTGATGATGTGTGATGTGGGTGAGTGCTCCCCCTGCAGGCCTTCCCGACTCCAATTTAGTTAAGGTTTCTGTTATTAATTTCCACACAACTTTGACACTTCAAAGAGGCTTAAAAGAGCAACTTCAAAGAGTAATGGCAACTAAGCCAGGGAGGTTTCTAATGGTTGGAGTGAAACACATAGCACCCCCTGCCCCCTACTGCACCTGGGGGGGGGGAGGTGTCGTGCTCGCAGAAAACACTGACCTCTGCCCTCCGTTTATTTCACCATCAGGCATCCAGTGCCAGTGAAGTAAAGTGGATCACAGAGGTTGGCACTGAACTACAAACAAGCATCATTAATCGTCCCCTCCCACTATGCTTAAATCCCAGGGAGAAAGCGAGCTTTATGAATATGATTCTGTAAAAGTGAACGCTTTGAAAGTAGTGGATGCATGGGACTATAAACAGCAAAAATGTGTGAGTGTGCACACATGCATAAGCTCCTGTTTGGCCAAACTGATAGTGTTCTTAACTAAGGCAAACCCTTTTGAGCTTTGGATCTCACCTCTTCTCGCCTACTCAAAGGCTTTGTCCTGCAATTCTCCCCCGTCTCTTTTGCATCATCTATTTCCCTCCCTCTACTGGACCTTTCCTGTCCACAGAAAGCATGCTGTTACTGACTACAACTTGCTGGACCACTCATTGGCATTTGATGCAGTTCATTACTCCCTCTTTCTTTAAACATTTTCTTCACTTAGTCTCCAGAACAAAACACTGTTCATATTCCTCCTACATCATTGGCTACTTCTTCTCAGGGTCCTTTGCTGAATCGTCACTCATCTTCCTAGACTCTAAAAGTTGGAACTTCAGGGCTCAGTGCTCGACCGCTATCTTCCCCAACATCCTAAGTATTCCCATATCCCATCTGGTTCCACAGAGTTAAATCGCATCTGTATGCTGAGGACTCTCAAATTACCATTATTATTATTATTATTATTTTTTGGTGAGCAAGAGTAGCCCTGAGCTAACATCTGTTGCCAATCCACCTCTTTTTACTGAGGAAGATTGGCCCTGGGCTAACATCCGTGCCCATCTTCCTCTACTTTATAGGGGATGCCTGCCACAGCATGGCTTGATAAATGGTGCGTAGGTCCACAGCTGGGATCTGAACCTGTGAACTCCGGGCCGCAAAAGTGGAGTGCGTGAACTTAACCACTGTGCCACCGGGCCAGCCCCTGAGGACTCTCAAATTTTATCTCTAACCACAAACTCTTTCCTGAAGTCAAGACTCATACATGCAACTGCCTATTCTACTTGGATATCTAATAGGTATCTGAAACTTATATTGAATTCTTGAATTCTTGATTTGACCCCAGCCAACCTGTGCCTCGCCGTCTTGTCCAGGACAATTAATGACTTCCACCATCCACCTAGTTTGCTGCTCAAACGTCACTTCAGAGTCCTTCTATGACTGACCTTTCTAAAATACCATCCCCATAACTCTCTAGCCTCGCCCTACTTTTTCTTAACACCAATCAACATGTGGTAGATGATTATTTCCCCCAGCACCTAGCATAATGCCTAGAACATAATGGGGCTCAGTAAACATCTGAATGAATGAATCTGTCCTTTGCTATTGTTTTGTGCATTTGGTAAATACACCACATCACCTATATTAAGAAGCTTCCTCACTATGAATGTATCACTTTGTTTCTATATAATATTTAACCTTCATATATGTTCATTCATTCAATATTCCCTTTAGCATATAAACATGCACACCTCTCATTTAAAAAAAAATCAAAATCTCTTCCTCAACTCAATGGTTTTGATAGACTCCTGTTTCTCAAGTCTTTCAATCAGTTAACAAGTCCTTTTACTTCTATCTCAAATACTTTTTAAATGTCTGTTCCATTCCCATTTCCATTGCCTCAACTCACCTCGTAGAATACTACCTTGAACTAATGATTCCTCTTAACTGGTCTTTCCAACTCTAAATTGATATTCTCTCCAATCCATCCTCCTCACTGGCAGCCCAGTGATCAAAATTCTTCAACGATTCTCCATCATCTCCAGTAAAATATCCAAACTCTTTAGCTCTGAATGCAAATGTTTTCACCATCTGGCCTCTGTCTTTCCAGCTTCATCTACCACTCACATTTTAGTCAAACCTCTGTGCATCATTGTCTCTTCCCTATCCCAGTCTTCCTAGACAACATATTCTTAATAGCAATCAATACTTACAACTACTATTTAACTGAGAGCCCACTCTACTCCAGGTGTCTGCTTTTCATGAATTCATAGCCCTGATAACCATTTATGAAAATTGATATTATCTATATTTTACATACAAGGAACCTGAGCTTGGAAAAGGTTCAGTGATTTTCCCAAGACCTCACAGATATTCAATGGAGAATCCAGAATTAAAACCAGGTCTGCCTGATGCAAAACCTTCTATCCCATTCTGACACTCTGTGAGGCCTCTCTGATCTTACCTTCCCCTCTCCACACCCTCCTTCCACTCATCCCCAGGAAAAATTAGTCACTCATTCCTCTGTACTTCCATAATATCTTTTCCATATCCTTATTTCAGCACTTCTTAACTTTTCTTTACCAGCAAACTTTGAGCTCTTTGATGTCGGTAAATTAACCTATTAAGCTCTGCACTCACAGCAAGTGGTTGGTGCTCAGTAAATGACAAACAACACTTCTTTACTGTACCCAAACATTGTGTAAAGCTGTGGGCTGATATAAAAATCTACAACAGTACTTAACTCTGCAGAGTTTAATGCTTATTTGTACTCTGTCGACTCCCTATATCAAAGACATATTCCCTGATTTTAAGTTACTAGTAACCAGGAGCCATTAGATATAATTTACACTAGCCCAGAAGGCCCTTAGATTGTTGGTGAAAACATGATGACTTTATTTAAGCATAAAGGCAGGTATTAAGGAAGACTTGAACTTCTCAATCTCCTGCAAAGTTTACACAGAAGAGATTGTTGCTTTCTCTTCAGTCTTCAGGAAATTTTCAGTCTGAAATTTTCTATATGCCTATGTATCTCTGGATTTCCATTTATTGTATCATAGCATTAAACATTTACACAATAAAAAAATGTAACAAGCCAGCCCTGATGGCCTAGTGGTTCAAGTTCGGCGTGCTCCAGTCAGGGTTTGGTTCCTGGGCAGTGAACCACCCCACTCATCTGTCAGTAGCCATGCTGTGGCAGCAGCTCACAAAGAACTAGAAGGACTTCCAACTAGAATATACAACTATGTGCTGGGCCTTTAGGGAGGGGAAAGAAAAAAAAGAGAGAGAGGAAGATGGGCAACAGATGTTAGCTCAGGGTGAATCTTTCAGAGCAAAACCAAATAATAAATAAATAAATAAAAAGTTTTAAAAATTACGTATTTCATTTTTAATGTATCTTTTAAAATTATTCTACATGTATTTCAAATAGCACACTCATTCTCTAAGGTAAAATAACATAGATAACAATTTTAATATTTTCTTCTCTCTCCCCATGGAATATCTGTCTCCCTGCTTCTAATTCATGCCTGTGCTCTGTAACTGACTATCACACACGGAGAAAGAATGTAGCTGCTGTATAATCTTATGGCTCCCTTCCCCAGTGAGGCTCCTGAGGGCCTCAGTGCTGAGCTTGGACAGGAGAGGACTATGGTTCCCACGGATCAGGATTAAGGGATAAAGTACAAGACAGTTAAATATGAATTTTAGATAAATAATAAATAATTTATATATAAATATGTAATAGCCACAGATAGTTCATACAAATACTACATGCAAATATTGCACAGTTATACTAAAAAGTTATTTGTTGTCTTTCTGAATTTAAACTGAACTATGGGTACTGATTTTCATTTGGTGAATCTGGCAACCTCAACATAATATATTCATGGAGGGGGCCAACCCCGTGGTGTAGTGGTTAAGTTTGGCACGCTCTGCTTCGGCGACCCAGATTCATGGTCAGATCCCAGGCGCAGACCTACACCACTTGTCAGCCATGCTGTGGCAATGACCCACATATAAAATAGAGGAAGATTGGCACAGATGCTAGCTCAGGGAGAATCTTCCTCAACAACAACAAAAATATTCATGGAATCTGAAAACATGGTGCAGACCTGGGAGAAATGGAACAGAAGAAAAATGTGTAGAGACCATATAGTTTGGTGTGAGTGTGAAGGAGAATTGGGTCCTAACTGATACCTTAAAAACGTATTCGTTTGAATGCACATCTCAGCATCCGCTGTGAGAAGTGATGACCAGCTTGTGCTGGGCTGACAGTGACGCCCCTGAGCACTCTCAGAAGACTGAAAATGCAGATCAAGTTCACCCTCATTATACCGGCTTCACTTTAGGCTAGTCTCACTACTATAGGCCCCAAAGTATACGCATAATCAAGGATAATGGTGGGAACACAACACCATTAAATGAATAGAGAACAGAAGACTGCTCATAAAGTCTATGAGCTGAGATCAGATGTCTGAAAAAGAGGACTGTAATGAAAGGAAGAACCCATTGACAAAACCCAAGTGCTAGTTTGTATAAGACATTGTTATTTTTGAGAAAAAAAGTTTGATGAAATCTATTTCTTCATCTTTATAATAATATCTAAATTTTTGTATTATTTTATGAATGATATTTTTAAATACAGTTCTTTGCACTCTGCCTGGCATACATAAAGTTAAATCTAGATCACAAAATAATATCCTTTAAAAAAAATCATTGTATTAATAAAAAGTGTCATTTTTCTTATCAATTTTACCACATTCCATGAAAAGCACTGTAAAGCCTATGATTGACTGGTCATTGACAGCTACTGTGAGAATTGCAGATGACCTGGTTGGGGGAGGGGGAGGTTGGTTCAATGGCAAAAGTTGGCAACCTGAGAAACACACTTGGTAATGCTAGGAAAGGAAATTCTCTCTCCCAGTTTGAATAGTTCCATGAAAATCCTTTGTAAAATGTACAAATGTAAAAAGAATAATGATGATAAGTTCCAGATATCATTGAAAAACTGAAATACATCTACTGTTTTTTGGCAATTGAACGTAGTGTAGAGTGCAGCTGGAAGCACAGTGTTTGCTACCGAGGGTGTTCATAATCCTGAGACATTTAGTTCTTAGCTTAAATGGGGAAAAACATGGTCAGGAGAAGTGTCACTGCAGAGGTAGGAGACAGAAAAACACTGGAGGGGCTCGATCACAAATCCTGTGATATCTATTTTTGGAAACTTTAAAATCCTGTCTGCAGTGTTTTTCTGACCACTGGAACCAAAAAAGTATGAGCAAAAATATAACACTTGGCTTGCAAGATCTTTTCCACCGTGACCCTGTGCATCACAGTCAAAAGAAGATGACAATCATGTCAATGGTGTCAAATGTTGTTTCAGGGAGGAAATGGAGAGTGCCTGCTGTGCTCCAGGCACTTCAGAATCACTCAAGGCCCATCCTCTCCAACATTTTCCCTCCTGTACAGGAAATGCAGGGGCTTAACACGAATTATTTTAAGCCAAACTCAAAATTCTCCGATGTTCAGGAAGATGGAAGTTTTCTACAGATCAGGTTGCTTGAGATTTTGATGCCCTTGTAGCTACAGATAGACAATCTGTCATCATTTTATTCCTTTCTGTTTTTAACAAAATCTTGATTCCATCCTGTCTTCCATTTTAAATAAACACAGACACTATCCCTACTAAATGCAGACAACTAAATTGAAATGTACTTAGTTTTGCAAATATGAGTTTTATTGAGCTAATTACAATTTGAAATTTTTAGAGGAAACAGCAGAGATACTAAATTTTGAAGATAATTTTTGTAATATGGAAATGTATATCATTCAAGTCTGCAAATTATTATTCTCTCATCACTAAGCAATCTCACCCAAGCTAATATACAGAGCACTTAATAAGTTTTAGTCCATTTAGAAAACACAAAATGTCAAACTGTATTTATTTTAAGGAAATTTTTGAAACATGCTGAATATTACCAGCTCCCACTCGTGTAAGTTAATCACTAACCCTACAGAGATTTTATACACAGCAGAAGGTGTTTCCAGATAGTTCTGTGGTAACAACAACAAAAATCCCTTTATTACCAATTACTATAATGGAACAAACATGCTGTTCTTGTCATCTGCTAAACTCTCACTATTGTGAAATGTAGACAAATCTCATGTTTTATGACATCATTATTTTAAGCAGCCCCAAAGTATTAAAAATACACTAAAGTATTGTCAAAAAAAAAAGTATGGCTAAATCATTCTGAATTACTTCAGATTTGTTGTGTCTTAAAGATAAAATTTTCCATAAATGCATAAAATTTGTTGTTGAACTAACTTATTAAAATGATAAACATTCAAATGAAATTGCAATTCAAAATAACATCACAAAATTACAAATTTCCTTCCACAAATCTATAAATTAATGTGCTCATAATATTAACAAAATTTATTTTTCATCTGGAAACACCTACTGATTAGTTATGATTCAGTAAGATATAAAAACAAAATTATGAGAAGAAAATTATCCTAACACATCTCTGAGAAAATCCTACCTCACCCCACCACCCACCTAGGGTCAATGAAGCTGAGAAATAGACGCTCGCCCAGCTGAGTCTTTGGAATTATTGTGTGTGTGAACTGTGGCCCCCAAGACACGGTCATAAGGAAGCGATGCCATCAGCTCATCTCCCTCCAGGCCCATAATTGTCATGTCACCTGTAGAAGCAGAAGATCCACTCTTGAGATTGACAGAAAGGACAGCCACCAAAGGGAAAACTGAACCTAACTAATTCCTTGAAAACAGCACACAAGGAACAGCTGGGAGCCAAACTTTTCCACATGTGAGCTCATTTTCCTCAGTCACCTCGTCCTGGTGGGTTGTAGGGTCTCAGTCCTTGTCAACAAAACAGAAGTCAAACAATAATCCTACCTTCAAAATAACTTTTTTCATTTTGATTTCCATGTCAGATTATCCAATGTAGCCTCACTGATTCAAAAGATTCCTGGCAGCCTTCACACCTGCTCCCCACTGGTCTCTGGATGTCAGGGTCATGTCCACACTATCTGCCACTTTTGTGGGAATGAGGAAAATGTCCCTCTACCAGACCTACACAGGTGAAGAAATTTTTCTCCAGAGGACACAGCCTGAGTCAGGGCACCTGTTGTACAAGCAGATGCTGGCTGCTTTGCACCCCCACACCTCTACCTGTTGGGCAGGTGCATCTTGGAGGACAGAAAGGACACCTCATTCAAGCAGCAGTGAGGGTTGTGCTTTGCACTGTCCTTTTCCAGGTGCCCTACTTCTACATGGACATCCAGGCTCCAAGGTCATATGTCCCACCACAGCTGTCCCACAGTCTCCTCTGCTGTAGGGCCGTTTATCTCACCCTCTCAGAATTAGAGAACCCAACCCTATTTCTCCATCATATCTGAAGGATAGTTTCGCTGGATAGAGTGTTCTTGGCTGAAAGTTTTTGTCTTTCAGTATTTCAAATGTATTGTTCCCTCTCTCCTAGCCTGTAAGGTTTCTGCTGAGAATCCACTGAAAGCCTGAGAGGGATTCCTTTGTAGGTTATTTTCTTTTGTCGTGCTGCCCTTATTATTTTTTCTTTGTCATTGACTTTTGCCAGTTTCACTAATACATGCCTTGGAGGTCTTTTTACACTGATGTAATTAGGAGTTCTATTAGCTTCTTCTTATATTCCCAGGTCCTTCCCCAGGTTTGGGAAGTTCTCAGCTATTATTTCTTTCAACAAACTCTCTGCTCCTTTCTCCCTCTCTTCTCCCTCTGGAATACCTAGAATCCTTATGTTGGATATCCTAATTGAGTCGGATATTTCTTGGAGAATTTCTTCTTTTTAGTCTTAGTTCTCTCTCCTCCTCCATCTGAAGCATTTCTATATTTCTGTCCTCTAAATTACTAACTCTGTCCTCCATAATATCAGCTCTGTTTTTTAAGGATTACAGTTTTTTTTTAAATCTCATTCATTGTGTTCTTCATCTCCAGCTTTTGTTGGGTTCTTTTTCAGAGTTTCAATCTTTCTTGTGAAGAATTCCCTCTGCTCATTAATTTTATTCGAGTTCACTGAACTGTCTTTCTGAGTTTTCTTGTAACTCATTGGGTTTCTTTATGACAACTATTTTGAATTTTCTGTCATTTGGATTGTAAATTTCTGTGACTTCAGGATTGGTTTCTGGATACTTGTTATTTTCCTTCTGCTCTGGAGAGTTAATGTATTTCTTCATGCTGTTTGATGGGGGTGGACCTTTGCCGGCACATAGTGGTCATGTCTGGTCACAGATTCCACCTGCCTCCACTGGGGAGGCATGGGCTGTGTTTTCTGAGCCCCCATGACCCCTGGCAGTTATGCCCGTCTGTTAGAAGTTGTGCCAACAGGCCCGTCTGCATCTGGCTGCCACTGCTCATCACACACAGGTGCAGGCACTCTGCGGAGATCCCCTGCCCTGGCTCACTGGATGAGCTGGTGCGCAAGGGGGGATGGGGTGCCTTCTTTCCTGCATGTGCTCCTGCTCTGCACTCACTGGCTGCCTGCCTGGGCTGCTCTGCTTGGTGGGGATGCCCCCTGTGGTGACTGAGTTGCCTTGGTGTGGAGCATTCCCATGGGCTGGGAAGCAACTCCAAGAGCAAAAGCATTCCCACAGAGGGCCGCCTTTTCCCCCATCTCCTCTCAGAGTCGTGTGCTGGCTGCCATGCGAGGACCCATGCCCTAGATCATTGCCACTGGGAGGGGGAAGAGATGTTCTTACCTCCTTCCACTGCCTCCTGGGGGGGTCCAGCACCCCACCTTCAGACGTATGGCTGTGTGGGTCTCTCAGATGTCTATTGTGTCATGTGGATGTGCTCTGTTTGTTACTGAATGTCCTTTTCATTGTATCTTAGGGCAGAGAGACTAAGGAAACAGCTCACTCTGCCATGATGCTGACGTCACCATTTCTAGGTCTTCTGGGTCTCCCTGAGTCCTTCCGAGAACTCCCATGTCCACTGCAGATCACAGTGTGACAGGGGCTGTGGCAGAGCCACCAGGGACATTTCTGTTTCCTGGGTCCCCTGGCATCCTTCCTATGATTTGGTACAAATCACAGCACAACAGTCAGCAGCAGAGCAACATGGGGCCTTTAAGGGCAGACGACCTGTGAGCGAAACCAATCCTTAGCAACTGCCAAATTTTATTAGCTTCTGTGACACCCATCTACCACACCTCTGTTATAACTAACTCTAACTTTAACCTTAACCATAATCATGACTGCCATGTTTGTGGCACTTTCTTAATCAAATACCATCTGATGTCAAAGTGGTGAGTTTTCTCCCACTACACCTATGGATCTGCCCCTAAGACAGCAGGTCTAAGCATATTTAGATTCAGCCTAGTATATGTCTCATGTCCCATCTTTGATTCCCTAACAAAAAAATCGTCCATTTGGCTGCAGGCAGGATCACCTACTCCCCCACTTCTACTGCACTCAGTTACAATTCTCCCTGCTGTTTTGACCCAGTCCAATCTATCACCACCAGCCATCACCACAGAATCATGGCTCAATCCACTTGCTTTCCAAGGTCTTGATTTGTTTGCCCTCTTGGAAGTTTTTCAACTCCTTCTTTATAATTTTCTTGTCCAATGCTCAAAGAAAAAACTGTCAACCAAGGATCCCATACCTGGAAAATCTATTAAAAATAAAGGTGAAATAAAGACATTCCAGATTTTTTTTCTTTTTGACTGGGAAAGATTCACCTTGAGCTAACATCTGTTGCCAATCTTCTTCCTCTCTTTTTTTTCTCCCCTCCCCAAAGCCCCAGTACATAGTTGTATATTCTAGTTGGAAGTCCTTCTAGTTCTTCTATGTGAGCTGCTACACAGTACAGCTACTTACATGGGGTGGTTCCATGCCCAGGAACCAAACCTGGGCCGCCAAAGCGGTAAGAGTACTGAACTTTAACCACCAGGCCATCAGGGCTGGCTCAAGACGTTCCAGATTAAAAAACCAGTGAGATAATTTTTTGCTAGCAGACCCACTTTACAAAAAATAGTAGAAGAAGTTCTTCGGACTGAAAGCAAGTGAGCCCAGTTAATAATGTGAATGCACATGAAAAGACAAAGAGCACTAGTAAAGGTAATTATGTAATTATAAGACAGTATAAATGAATATTTGTTTTCTTAACTGATTTAAAAAAGCAATTATATAAAAACATGTCCGTAATTGTACATTGAGGGGCACAGGCATTTAAGGAAACCTCTGCCAATCACCACTTGACCACTAAGCTAATGGAATGGAGACTTCAACAGACATACATGACAAAACATTCAGTGTTTACAAAAAGAATTCAGGAAACAAATAACCACAACCCACAATAGGTAGCAAGAAAACCCCATGGAGGAAGGGAGATAACCTGATTTCCAAAGTTACCACAGTATCATATTCAAATGTCCAATTTTCAACAAATTTATAAGTAACGCAAATAAATAAGAAAGTATACCCCATTTATAAGATAAAAGAAATAATGGTAACAGTCACTTATGAAGTCCAAATGTTGGGCTTTGAAATTTTTAAATCAAGTGCCATCAATATTCTCAAACAGCTAAAGGAAATCATGGACAAAGAATGAGGAGAACATATATTCATCAAATAGAGAATAACCATAGAGAGAGAAATTATAAAAAGGAACCCAAAAATCCTGAAGCTGAAAAGTATAATATTATTGTAAGTGTTGAACTTGAGAATACATAACTAGACTCTCCTTAGTATCAACTTCAAGAAAATCACAGACTCATCACAAAGCTAGCAATAGTCATTGCCTGTGATAAATAACTGTGATTATGGGTAAACATTTCCCCTTTATGAACCCTACATTACCCCTCTGTAAAATGGTTTAACAACCTGTCATGAATGTTTACAGATCCAATGAGCTTATTTGCAAAGTACTTCCTTTATAACAAACACTCAACAAATATAAGTACATTAGTATTAAAATGGCGGAGAATGATGAAGAAATGCCTAGCATTTTGCAGAACTGAACAGACTTAACAGACAACACTGGTTGGCAGGTGCAGCCTCTCTCCTTATCTCTACACATTTCATGTGTTCACTATGAGGTATAAGGACAGATCGTTCAGAAACAAACCCAAGGGCCCCTGGTAATTCTATACAGAAGGACACCCCTAGTCTGACGCATCCTATGGTGGGGTTTCCATTGTTAATTTTCTCTGGGACCTCCAAGCATCAGTTATCATTGTTTCTCTTGTGGTTTAATCTATTCATCTGCTAACAGGTAACAAAAGCCTCCCAACTGTATATGGTCACTCCAGTCTTCCCAAAATGGCCACAGAATCTGACATTTTATTCTATCTACCATACTCCTTCTCCTCAACACACAGCCAAAATTAAGAAAATACTCTCCACGCACTGTGTTCAGTTTTCAAATTTCATAAAGTTAATTACAAACAGAAAAACTGAGTTTTGGAAAAGGGTGATAAGGAGAATTTTATCTTTTTTTAAGTTACCCAAATGTTCAAGTATATTTTATAGAACTTTAATAAATTCAAAATTGGTGAAAATAAGTAAATGATTCCTCACTGCTCTCTCTTGTCCAATTTTTTCTTCAACCCACCACCTCAATGCTGCACAGCCTCCACCCCAGTCCCTGTGACACTGGACTGATTGAACTCACTTGAGGAAATATCTCCCCCTACTGGATTATAACCTTTACTCTTACTCATCTCTATGCCTGTGTAAACCACATGCCTAAGGCCACTGTAGTCACTAACATGGATAATGAGTGAGTTATTTCTCCACCAAGGCTATGTGAATTTGATTGAAAAAACAAGCATTCACATCTCTTCTCCGCAAGGACATCCTTAATGGAGAATTGACTAAGTCAGTGTAAATGTAGGAAGGAGATTATTTATCAGTCTGGGAACTGCCATAAGCCTCCCAGAATCCTAGTGAAACATAACACACCGATATTTCCTGGGTGCACTTAGAAGATCCAGGCCATCTGGAGAAACCTACCCATCTGCTGGTAATAGAAGAATCAATTCAGGAGTAAGAGCAAGTTCCTACTCACCTGTGGTTACATTCTCAAGAGCTCAGCTGCCCCTACTTCCTTAGACTTCTCCCCAAGGGACAGCCTGATAACTAAGCAGACAAAGTTGAGGAAAGGAAAAGAAGCCATGACTCCAGAATTTTCCACAATTTGTACACCAGTAATGAAGTCCTAAACCTTCACACAGTAGTGATCTCCCAGCTGAAACCACACTTGCGTGAAGAATGATAGAAGACAAACAGGCAAGCAGTCTCTTTTCCAAGGGTCACAGTGAGAAGGCTTTTTAGCTACTGATGATCACAAGGAAGATACTAAAATCCTCATTTTACAGATAAGAAATTGAAAGTCATAGGGTTTTATGGTTTTATATTTTAATTAGACCTGCTAGAGGTATGATTTAATTCCTTCCCTGATGCCAAATCCTAGAAGAACCTGACTTATGTTACATGGAGATTCTTGGATCCACACCAAAGGGCACCATTATGGGACTTCTGATTTAATACTTCTTGGTTACGTCCATTAGCATTGGTTCTTCAATACCTACACTAGCCCCCTAGTGGCCCACATCCTGCCTCTGTACTCTCCCCCCACCCTCTGCACATACTTGCCCTTGATCATCTTGGCTCCTCCACATGGGGATTCAGGCAATATCAATGCAACCCTGGCTCTATCCTCCACATCCCTGGATATGTGCCCAGGCTACTTTGGAGTCTATTGAATGGTAGTGTGCAACTATTCAAAAACTCATCTCTTGTCGGAAGGTTCAATGACTCTCACCATGTAAATATAGCACTAAAATCCCTTGCACAGGACAGAAGCCATAGTACATGCACGATAATGCTACTTTTGTGTCCCACATTCCCCACAGGGCAGGAAGGCTCATAAATCATAGTTTCAGTTGACTTAGATATTGTAATTTCAGACAGTGTAGTGAAATGGCAGCTGGAGTTCTGTCCTAGAAATTATCAACAGGAACATTGCTTCATGTCATAATTTATGTATACAGAAACATCCTTCTTTTTTTGGTGGGGGGTGCCGAGGAGGATTTGCCCTGGGCTAACATCTGTAGCCAATCTTCCTCTTTTTGCTTGAGGAAGATTTGCCCTGGGCTAACATCTGTGCCCATCTTCCTCTATTTTGTACGTGGGTTGCCTCCACAGCATGGCTGATGAGTGGTGTAGGTCCGTGCCCAGGATCCAAACCCGCGAACCCAGGCCACCAACGCGGAGCATGCCAAACTTAACCACTATCCCCTGGGGCTGGCCCCTAGAAAAACATCTTTCAACTGAAGTATTACCAAAAACACTGTTACTAATTAAATGTACTGCATGGACAGATAATGATAATGTGTCATGAACAAGATTAGGATTACAACCATTTGAGTCTGAAGTCCACAGAAGAGAAAAAAATTCTCTCATAAATAAAGTGAGGCCCTGTAACTGGACTTACATATATTTGCTTATTTAGTCCCCATAATACTACTACTGTTTATGGGTTAATTACTCATTTAACAAATGACATAAACTTGTTCAGAAAGTGTTATGAAGATCACAAAATCCCATGGCTACAAAATGACAGAGCTAGAATTTAAACTCAGCTCTGCCTGTCTCTGAATTTCAAATATTTAAACATGCTCGTCTTGAGGAGTTTTACCTAGACCCAGAACCACGTTTTACCTGATATGTGACCTCATGTCAACGACCAGAGATCTCTCCCTCCTCTCACAACCCTTCTCCTTTCAGCTTGTTCACAAAATTACTCCCCATGCCTAGGTCCTCTCACTGTGGGAACCTCCAGGACACTGACCACCTTCCCAATCACCCCCCACCTTTCCTCAGTTTTACTGACCCCATTTAACCCATACATACTCATTTCAACACATATGTACCAAAACAAACAAATCTCATGACCCTCGGCCCTTCACCACATCTTCTGATGCAGAAACAATCCCAAAGGACCCCAGATTTCTCCCTTTCCCATGGCTCCATCTGTCACAGCACAGGACTAGGATACCGACCCAGTCTAATGACAGTGTCACAAATCTCCCAGTGGCTTTTTATAAATATTTCTTATCCTACTCTATCATCATAATTCAATCATTCTTCCATGATTCATATATGTTCAGGCCTCCCCCATGGCCTGAGTGTCTCTCAAATTCTCACCTCTCCCTTTAGTTTCTACAAAGGGGACCATCTCCTACTACAGATGAAATCAGATCATTTGAAGATAGATTTCACCTCACTGCCTTGAAATTCACAAATATTCCTGAATTTCTACCCACCAGTGACCCCTCACCTGATAAAACTGAAAGTTCATCTCTATCCCTGGATGAGCCGATTTCTGCAAACATATCCCTTTCTCTCCTGCTCTAAGACATTTTATTACTAACTATACACTGAATCTCCTTTACCAGCAACCTCTCCATCACATTCCCATCCGTCCCCATCCGTCCCCTTAAACTCATTCAATCTCTTCATTCTTGAAACAAGAGCCTCCTGTGAACCAATTTATCTCTAGTTTATGCCCAGGTCTTTTTTCCCCTTAACAATGAATCTGAAAGAGAAGTACACAATTATAATCTCGTCACACCTCCCTTGCTCCTTGATTTATCATAAATGATCTCCATATTAATAATGATATGCAAAAGACATTTTACAGCTTTATTGAGGTATTGACAAAAACTATATATTTAAGGTGTACAATGTGATGGTTTGATATACATATACATTGTAAAATGATTATAACATTATCTCACAGTTAATATTTTTTTTGTGTGGTAAGAACATTTAAAATCTACTCTCAGCAAATTTAAAGTACATAATACAGTATTATTAACTATAGCCACCATGCTGTACATTAAAGTCCCCAGAACTTATTCATCTTATAGCTAAAAGTTTGTCCCACTGATCAATGTCTCCCCATTTCCCCCAACCCCAGCTCCTGGCAGCCTCCATTCTCCTCTCAGCTTTTCTGAGTTCTAATTTTTAAGATCCCATATATATGTAAGAACATACAATATTTGTCTATGTCTGGCTTATTTCACTTAGCATGACATCCTCCAGGTTCACCCATGTTGTCAAAATGGAAGGATTTCTTTCTTTTTTATGTCTGAATATTCCATTTAGACAGCTAGATATATCACATTTTCTTTATCCATTCATCCCTCAACAGGCATGTAGGTTGACAATAACAAGTGTTGACAAAGGCGTGGAGAATATGGAAACCTTATACATTGCAGGTAGGAATGTAAAATCTTGCAGCCGCTTTGTAAAAAAATGGCATTTCTTTAAAATGTTATACATGGAATAATAATGTATACAACTCAGATAATGCATACAACTCAGAAAGTGCACTCCCAGGTATACAGCAAAAAAATGAAAATCTAAGGCCAAAGATTCACATGTGAATGCTCTTAGCAAAACTATATATAATAGCCCAAAACAGAAACACCCTAAATACTCATCAACTAGTGGAAGGAAAAATAACATGTGCATATCCATACAATAGAATACTATTCACCAATGAAAAGGCATGAAGTAGTGATACACTGTACAACAGGAATGGACCTAAAATTATTAAGACAGTGAAAGAAACCAGACCCAAAAGACCACATCACATGATGCTACTTATAAGAAATTTCCATAAAAGGCTCATATATAGACATAAAAAATAGATTAAGCATTATCTGGAGCTGGGGTCATAATGGAGAGTGAACATAAATGGAATGAACTTTCCTCTGCAGTGATGGAAATTTTCTAACATTAGATTGTGATTATGGTTCTATAACTCTGTAAGTATGCTAAGACCTTGGAATTTTAAACTTGAAACATGTTATTACTGTTATATAAATTATATTCCAATAAAGCATTTAAAAAATAAATGTCAAAAATTATACAGTTGTTTCTTTCAGAAACTCAAGTTACTAACTGAAAACCAAGTTTATTTCTTATCCATTTCAAGGAGTATTAAAGGAAGAGGAGGGACAAGGAGAAGGATGTAACATGAAGACATTTAGAGCGGTTACAACAAAAGAAAAGGAGAAGTCTGTAAGGGGATTAATGGGCCGAGACTGTCTGGCTAGTTTTACCAGGCCAGAAAAGTGAAGTAAATAACAGTAATTTATAGAGGACTGCTCTGACTCACAGATTGTTGGGAACATGCAATGGTGTCATCACAGTGTTAAGAATATCATTATCGGGGCCGGCCCGGTGGCGCAGCGGTTTAGTTCGCACTTGGCAGCCCGGCGTTCGCCGGTTCGGATCCCGGGCGCCCGCCGACGCACTGCTTGTCAGCCATGCCGTGGTGGCATCCCATATAACGTGGAGGAAGATGGGCACGGATGTTAGCCCAGGGCCAGTCTTCCTCAGCAAAAAGAGGAGGATTGGCAATGGATGTTAGCTCAGGGCTGGTCTTCCCCACAAAAAAAAAAAAGAATATCATTATCAAATATAACTCAGAAAAACAATCTTACATAAAGATTATGGACAGTAATCTTGTCCATAGTTGCAAGGACTTTAAGAACAGTATCTCTCAATTCTAGAACTGCCTTGTCATCACTTGTTCAAAACCATCTGTAACACCCAAATCCAATACTGAACCTCAAAATCCATTATGCAAGATGTTTGCCATTTTTATTATGCAACAGGCCTAATGTGCTGTGCATGAGGGTCTTCATGAAAATTCCTACATTATTTATTTAAGAGATATCATGGAAATTTAAAATCTAAGTGAAGCAGGGATAACTATATAATAAAAGCCATCAGAAGCAACCACCACAAGTCGTCTGCAATTCTCATTATTTTGTCTTCTATTCTCAAGTATCAACTACATTTACCTGGTGCTATCTTAAAGAAAATGTAAGATACCATGTCATTTAATTTGTCGGAACTTTAGTACCTATTTCTAATGGCTGAAGAGAAAACAAACAATACCACCATTATCCCATATAACAAAATAGGAATCATTTGTTAACATCATAGAAGAGTTCCAGGTTTCTGTACAGGCGCTGTAACTACCAGAGACTTTAGATGAAACACTTTAACACATTAAATCTAATATTTATCTTGGAGACTCAAAGTGACAATAAATAAATATATTTAATGATGAATTAAGTGCCAAACAATACAGCTGATAGGGAAGAACGTCAAATGAACGGCTGAATATTCCAAACCACTTTCTTGTGAAAACAAACACAAAAAAGGGAGAAAAGATATATTCAATTTTAAGAGTAACTGATAAAGAGTAGATGAAAATCTTGTTTGGTTTCAGAGAGAGAGAACATTCAAAGTCTAATCAGAGTTTTGGCTCCAATGGACTCGGCCTTTGGGCAAAAGCCTGAAGAAGGAGACAGAGAAAGCCACATATTGAGAAAAAAACCTTCAGGCAGAAAGAACAATACCAGATTTGGAAATTTTAGGAAGCAGCAGAAAATTGTGCTTGAGGGGTTGATGATCCATGTCCACTCACCGTAAAACAAAAAATCCCCGATTAATTAGAAGAAACAAAAGCCCACTTAATGGAGGAAAGGAGTGAAACAGTGAAGTTGCAGAAAGAAGGTGACTCTTATTTTGGCAGAGCAGAAATCAGAACAAAATATGGTCAACTATTTGATGCCTAGTCCTTGTCACGTGGGCCTCACACTGCAGGTGGCTTATTATGTCACACCAAATTCAGGGGGTGTGGGGTTGAAACCATCCACGGTGGTGACACTGGGAAATCGGACCACGACATGAACCTTCTAACCACGTTTCTCTCACCCACAGAAAATAGAGCTGCGGTGTTGTCCTCTGTCTCTGCTGTTGGGACAGAGAGTCGACTTCAACTAAAATGATGGGCATGGATTACAGTTTTAAAAACATTTTTTCTAATGGCATTAGTGAATGAGAAGTAAAATAAATTTAGAGATGGGAAACCAGCATTTTACAAACTAGAGTAGATTAGAAAATACACAGTGCATCACAGCTAATGACGAGACATTTCATGAAAGTTGGGCACACCAACGCTGTCATAACGACAAACGCGTTCACTAAGGTACAACTGACTACATGTAAACTGTGCATTTCAGACGTGCCATGTGATCTGATACACGTATATGCTGCAACAACGACCACACTACAGTCAGTGAGCACACCCATCGCTGCACACAGACCACGATTCTTTTTGTGGTAAGAACATTTTTTACTCCTCTAGCAACTTTCAGCTATACAGCACAGCACTATTAGCTACATTCACCATGCTGTATGTCAGACCCCTAGAACTTGCTCATTTTATAACTGGAAATCTGCACCCTTTGATGAGTATCTCCCCATGGTCCCTACACTCCAGCCCCTGGCAACCACCATCCACTCTCTGTTTCAGTGGGTTTGTTGAGATTTCACAGATAAGCGAGATCACAGAGTATTCATCTTTCTCCACCTCACTTATGTCACTGAGCATGATGCCCTCCAGGTCAGTCCATGTTGTTGCAAATGGCAGGATATCTTTCTTTTTTATACCTGAGTAATATTCCACTTTACGCATAGACCACCTTTTCTTTATCTGTTCCTCCATCACTGGACACTAAGGTTATTTCCATTAACTTTAAATTCACAAATCTCGAATATGAAAGTTTTCTAAACCTGTTGCAAATCACTTTAGAAAAAACAAAACTTCAGTCAGAACAATTAGTGAGGCTGCCATTTGGCAACAGCTCAGCTCTCCTGCTGCTCCAGTTAGCACAACTACCTGCTGGGCTTTTCCGTTTTTTGGAAAACCTCTCTTCACTAGCTAAACAAGCTTTAACTTTGATATCACAACACAAATAATAGTTCCTCAAACTCTACCATTTTCTTCTCTCTTTAATCTTAAGGCCTATCATCCTCAATTTATCATTTAACCTTTTTGAGCTCAGTCTCCTCATTGGTGCGAAAATGAATTAGGTACCTACCTCATATGGTTGTTGTGAGAATTAAATGAGTTGACATCCGCAAAAGGTTTAAAATAGTACCTGGCACAGAGCAAACTACTATTAATATTCCAGAATGCTTTTCCTCCAGAAGATTACACAGACAATGTAGTTTTCTACATCCTCCTTTAAGATCCATGTCTCACAAATTAAAATAATGAGACACCACTTTTTAAATGTAAATGACAGAGATTAAGGAAGAAACGCTATTCAGTGCAGCGCAATCACCACCTTCACACTGGTGGTGCTTCTGGAAACTGTCAGGATCTTCCAAAGAACAATCAGGCAGTGCTCACCAATAGGCTTTGACTCAATAATTCTACAAAGTAGTCAAAGACTTTTCCACAAAGCAGTCATCACTGTGCGATTTTATTACAACACATTTAGGGAAAAAATGAAAACCCCCAAGTAAGAAATTAAAGTGTGGTGACCTCTCAGCTGGAATACTGCCTAGCCACTAGAAACGCATTCAGATAATTGTTAATGGCAAGAGAGGATGCTTACACCATAGTGTTAAGTGACGAGGGCAGACTCTAAAATACAGTGTGTAAATACAGTGTGATCCTAACTACATAAACCACCACCACCACAACACACTCAGATAAAAGATGGAAAAAACACACTAATACATCAACTAGGTTTGTCTCTGGTCTCTAAGTAGAATTACGAATCTTTTTAAAATTTTACAGTGTTTTCTAAATTTTATGTAATGATTTATTACTTTCAAAATCAAGGAAAAGAATTATTTCAATATCTATTTCTACACCTGCCAGGTTACAGGGTGTATAAAAAAGAGAGAAATTGCTTGCTAATCACTGAGGAAACACATGAATAAATAGCATTTGGACACAATTTAGTGCATCACTTTACAGGAAAAATTTGAGGAATTAATCTTGGTCAATAATATCTTGATCCATTATAAAGACCAACTTTAGGATCAAATTTTATTAGAACCGTAATTGAGTTATTGCATGCAACACTACACAGATGGCCACCACAGAAATGTGGGGATCTATATGCGCAGAACCCAGTTTCTAACGGGTTTATTCCCTGGTAATCCCATATGGTATCACCACTTAAAACTGTAGCCTGGGGCTGGCCCGGTGGCATAGCGGTTAAGTTCACACGCTTGGCTTCAGTAGCCCGGGGTTTGCAGGTTTGGATCCCAGGTGTGGACCTATGCACTGCTTGTCAAGCCATGTTGTGGTGGCGTCCCACATATAAAGTACAGGAAGATGGGCACGGATGTTAGCCCAGGGTCAATCTTCCTCAGAAAAAAGAGGATTGGCAATGGATATTAGCTCAGGGCTAATCTTCCTCACCAAATAAATAAATTAAAAATTGTAGTTTGGTGAGATCAAGAGGAAATAATAGAATCCCTATTATTCTGGCCCCACAAATGGACTTTAAAACCATATTTAGTCCAAAAGAAATGTTTAGAGCCCTTTCCACACTTGCTAGTTCTTAGCAACAGGGAGAATTGGTAGTTTGAAGGAAAAGGTTAAGTTTTAATAACTGAGGGTATTTAGTTAATAAATGTTCACTGTGTGATAACTGCTAGAGTTAAAGTGTAGAATGTGTATGGGGATAGCTAATTCAGCTGAGAAGCTTTTCAGAGGAAGTGCTACTGAGCTGGTTTTTGAAGGATCAGTAAGCAGAGAAGACGGGGAAGGAGTTCCAGGCAGAAAGGACAGTGTACATAAAGGTAGGAAGGCATTAAAGCATCTTAGAAAGATTACACTCACTCATAGGAGATGGTCCAGGTATTTTTAGCTTCAAGTGTGGGCAATGGGCTGAGAAGATTCTTTAAGGTTCTTTGTTCTAGAATTCTATGACGTGTTAAGAATTTTGTCATGCAATTAAGTATTTGCAGGCATAATTCCAAATGCTAATATGAAGTAAGATTTTGAATAATTTGCAAAAAATCCAGTCTCAAACAAAACATACTATACAGGCATGACGATATGTGATACTTACATTAATTTTTGCAACAATCCAAAAGTGAAGCTATCAAAAGATTCCTCTGAACACCCACTGTTACTTTTCACTATGTTATACTAAAATCCCATTTTACTCTTTTAATTCATTGCTAATAAGGTAGTTTATAAAGAAAAGGAATACCATTTAAAATAATGATGGGGAGGGGTAGATGGGGAAGAGGGGTAATTCCCAGAGATTATTCTGTTAACTTCGAGCACTTTTTAATTTGTAGAAGAAACACACTTGATTGTAGACTTTTTAGAAAAGTACTTAAAATTATTTTTGCATATGTATTTTTTGTGTGTGTATGAGGAAGATCAGCCCTGGGCTAACATATGTGCCCATCTTCCTCTACTTTATATGGGACACTGCCACAGCATGGCTTGATAAGTGGCGCGTCGGTCCACGCTCGGGATCTGACTCTGTGAATCCTGGGCCACCGAAGTGGAGTGCACGAACTTAACTGCTACGCCACCGGGCCAGCCCCTGCATATGTATTTTTAATAGCAGCTTTATTGAGATATAATTCATATACTATAAACTTAAAATTATTTCAACAAAAATAAAAATCATCTGTAATCTTACCAGATATCACATTAACATTTAGGTATACATCTTTCTAATCTTTTTTCCTAAATAGGTTTTTCTTAGATGTAAACACCTGACTTAAAGCAGCAAAATGATAGTACTAATTATAACAAAATTTCATTCATTAAGAAGAATGAGTGTTAAAACACACCCAAGACAAATATTTCAAATTTCTAGCAGTTAATTTGGGGAAGGTGGGCGGAGGCTAGGTTTGTTGAGGGGGCAATGAAGGCAAAATGATATTTTAGCTTATCTCTAATGTTCTAATTTTTTAAAAAGAAGAATAGATTCAGTGTATTACTTAAGTAATTAAACATTAATAAAAAAGAAAGAAATCGAAACATAAAAAGAGTTGTCACATGTATAAACTTTGACAGGGGTGGTGATGATAAGTGAAGGAAACGAACAAGTCTAGTCTTGGCAGGGAAAACACTTTGAGGAGCCTTGTCTGCCAGCACAGCCTGACCGTCACTCCTGCAGTGATTTCCTAACTCATTAGTTCCCAAACCATCAACATTGAGTCACATGACTGAGAAACACTGGAATCATCACAGTCCTCAGAAATTCAGGTAGCCAAACTGGTTTTTTCACTTTTGTTTTTCCTCCAGAAACATGTTCCAGATTATCAGCTTTCAGTGACTCTTAAAGGAAACAGTAATTAGAGTAAACAAAATTTAACAAACATTTATTGAACACCTACATATTTTCTAAATGTTCAGGACCATTTGGAGTTACACCAACAGATATTCCATTAGGAGATTAAAAAAATTAAGCTGCATAATTGAGTTTTCATCTTTAAAACGCATACAATTCACCTGGCATTTGGCGGCTGAGTAGTTTTTCTCACTGTGATGGCATCAGGAACATCAGATGATCGGGCATGGTACACCCTGTGCCCTGCAGGCACGCAGCCAAGTTCACGGCACCTCACCGCACACGATTTTCCTCCACTAGGGCTACATCTAACTGGGAGGGTTGGCATTTCTGAAGCCAGCGTCCTACGTGTGTGTGTGTATATAAAACAGCATATATATATATATGCAGCAGCTAGAAACAGGAGAGAGATATGCACCTTGGCTGAGCAATACATAATCCAAGTACTGAGAAAAGCCAAGAATGTTCTGTCAGTTCATTGTTCTCCTGGCTGCTCCGTCTGATGAGTCTTCAGGCCCCTCAGGAGCTGCCCCGAGCCGCACGCACCGCTCTACTGTGTAACAGCATGACAGGAATTGGCACGTACACCTTGAGGCTGCCTAGGCAGGCAGAACATATTGTTCTATTATACTGCTACAGGGAGCTCTTTCCATGAAAACTTTCTTTTATATAAACTGCTCACTCAGCATAGAGGAAGAATAGGCAGAACTAGTTAAATATCCAATTATAAAGGGTGTTACAGTAAAATACATCTAAGATTAAAAAAAAAAAGAGCAATAAATCCTTGTTTATAATTCTCATACCCAAAAAAGCTCTGAAAACAGAAAGTTTCTCCCTAAGTTTGGTGACGAAACCTGACCTGACCTGTTCTGAGGTTCTTCAGAGTCTATATGATAATGAGTAACACCCTAGACTCTTTTGGGAGTTCTAACTAAAATATTTTATATGTACCCTATTACTTTTCTAAAATCTGAAAAACTCAACCAGCCCCAGGTTTTCAAATAAAGGATTGCTGTGAAGCACTATTTACCCAAACTATTAATGATACGGTGATTCTACCAAACCCAAAGACGGTTTCAATAAATATTTTTGTCCCATAGTATGTCATGAGGATGAACCTCCAGGAAAAAAGAAAAAACGTATGTTAGAACAGCTGCAGGAATAAACAGGCTGCATGAAAACCTGACACAGGAATGATGTGGTAAGTGATGCAGCTATGAGACATTTTATAATTACCAGAAGCTATTCATCCATAAAGACAGCACACAGCACTGCTGCTAATAGCTGTATGCACAGAAATGAAAAGTCCCACTCTTGAAATTTCTTTTAGGTATAGTACTTCAGGATATTCTTACACAGTAGTTCTCAACTTGTTTAAACATCAGACTCTTCCAGAGAGCTTTCTGAAATAACCCATGCACGGGCCTCACCTTCAGACATTCTGATTTACTTGGTCTAGAGAGGGGCCTTGGCAACAGTACTATCTATCATCTATCTATCTATCACCTACCTATTATTTATTTCTGTGAGGAAGACCAGCCCTGAGCTAACACCCGTTGCCAATCCTCCTCTTTTTGCTGAGGAAGACCGGCCCTGGGCTAACATCTGTGCCCATATTCCTCTACCTTATAGGGGACACCGCCACAGCATGGCTGACAAGCAGTGTGTTGGCGGGCGCCCAGGATCTGAACCCAGGAACCCTGGGCTGCCAAAGCGCAAACTAAACTGCTGCGCTACCCGGCTGACCCCGGCAACAGTACTTTTTAAAATCCCCTACATGACTCTAATGGGCAGCCAGAGCTTTAAAAAGCCCCAATACCCAGGCTGTACTCCAGACCAGGTAAATCAGAATCTTTGGGGGTGAAGCTCAGATACAAGTATTTTTTTAAAAGATGCTCACGTGATTCCAACATGTACCCAAAGTTGAAAACCAATGGTTGAGACTCACTGAGTTGCTTGGCTTAAGGGTGTCAACTGTTTTTTTCTTCTTCCTGAACCAAGTCAGTTCTAGATCATCACTGTAGTAGGGCCACCTATCAAGAATTCTAAGCTTTATCCACTCTGATAGTGACTTACTCATGGAACCTCCCCCCAGTTTCTCTAAGAATGCAGAAGGGGCAGGGGAAAGGTATGAAATCACATGCAAAGTATTTCAAAATACTTTCAGAAAAAATCCACACCACACCACCTTCCTCCAGCACACAGTGAGTCGCTGTCAAGACAAGACTGGGAAGCAGGGTGCACTCGAGCTGAGGCCGTAAAGTGCAGAGAGCACAACGTGGGAGGGACACAACAGAGTCACAGCATCTTCCAGTGAATTCAAGGAGAGCAAATAAAAAATATTCTTCCAGCGACTTGAACTGTTCAAGATGCCAGTGTAAACCAGATTCCTATGCAAATTTCAAAGAAAGCTAGAAAACACATACAAAAATATGGAATTGGTGATAATTTCTGCTCAAAGATCAAGTGAAATATATAGTAAGATGTGCATCTTTTAGATACAAGATAAATCTCTTTTGCTTTTACTTAAAAATAATTTTTTCCTGCATTCTAAATGGTCATATGAAAAAGACATTTACTCCTTTGTCATCATTAACCCTGAGGAAGAACGTGTGAAGCAGGCCTCACAGCTCCCGGGGAGCCAGGCTCCACACTCGCAGCACTGTACACTGCCAGTCCTGGGAGAAGTCCAGGACACTACACCTACTCAGACTCCACACATCAGTCTGAACCATGTAAAACAGATACAACATTTGGCACAGTGGCATTTCTCCGCCACAATTGAGAGCCACTTTAAAATTTTATCACTTTTAGTCCCTACACTGGTTTAAACAAACAAAAGAAAATTTATATCCACCAAGTAGGAACTTTTAGGTCAACAGAGCAACGTACAGGGGCATTTCAGCTTCACTGCTCAGGAAGCTCCACTGAGCAGAAGAAAAATATAGGTAAGTTCTATGTACTCTTGTCTCTCACGAGGAAGATGACAGTTGTCACAAGGAGTTGACAGGACAAATGTGGAATTTCATCACAATGGAATATGGAAGGAGCTGGCATTTCTGCTTTGTCATTACTATTATTCTTCTTAGGATGAAACCTGGAATTGCAAACTTAGCTGAACTTACCACAGTTTCAACCTTTGTAAATGAAATAAAGTTCACTCCCTGGGCCAAAACCCCCAAGCAACTGTTGGGAGCAGGAGGGCAGTAAGAACAGAAGAAAACAGATTCACGGCATTGTTATCGAGAATGGGTCTCCCCGCTATGTACTTCACTTCACTCGCCGGGCTGCTGACCACCATGCCAGTAATTTCATCCAAACCTGGAGTGGAAAATCCAAAGGACTTGACTTAAAAAAAGAACAAATTAGCTTTTTTCCTCCAAAGGAGATAATTTTGAAAGATTCTCAGCCACTTGTAAAATGACTTTAGTGGATAATCTATATGGTGACAGCTATGGAATTCTTGATTACAAGAGACCTCTTTGAATAAATGGTTTCAGCACACCCCAATACTGTCCTCTCAACAATGCTGGAGTCTCTTCAGAAGCAGAAGGGAGAACATGAAAAGCACAGAGGGCGTGAGACTGGCAGCCTGGCCTGCCTTCCCAGTGGTTCCCCTCCAAGACCCACCTGAGGCCCAAGTAGGGATCGCGTCTGGCGGCCTCCGTGATGGATACCCAGGACCCCGCCAAGCGCTGGCACAAAGATTTACTGACTGAATAAATCTGCCCCACAGCCCATTTTTTTTCAACCCACTCAATATGATCAGAAACTTTCCCAGTTAGAGCCCAGTTTAGAATAAAATCTAAGCTCTTGAAAAAACACGTGTAACATCTGTGTTTGTGTGTGTGTGTGTGTGTGTGTGTGTGCTGTTACTGAAAATCAGACTGCTTCCTTGGGGCTGGCCCGGGGGCGTAGTGGTTAAGTTCATGTGCTCCGCTTCGGTGGCCCGGGTTCACAGGTTCAGATCCTGGGCGCGGACAGACGCATTGCTCATCAAGCCATGCTGTGGCCGCATCCCATATAAAGTAGAGGAAGATGGGCACGGATGTTAGCCCAGGGCCAACCTTCCTCAGCAAAAACAGGAGGAGGATTGGCAATGGATGTTAGCTTAGGGTTAATCTTCCTCATCAAAAAAACCCACAAAAAATCAGATGGCTTCCTTCTGAGCGTGGCGATGAGACTAAGGAAGCTGAGAGAACACACATTCTGATGGGGGAGGGGGCAGAGGGCAGGAGATTATTTTGGGGCATGAAGAGAACTGGGAGGAGTGTCTCAGTGAACCTTCCTCCAGGCGCCCAGCCTCTTGAGGTATGACTCAGAGGAGAGAACTTGGTCGGTTAGGGTGGGAGCAAACACCCACAGAACATGCCACACACTGACCCAACAGGAGACCAGGGTAACCTGCTCTCCTAGTATCCCAAGTGAGACTAAAGCTCAGGGGGGAGGACAGCAAACAGGGCGTCACAGCAGGAAAGGTCATTTGTGCTGCGTCAGATCGGTAAAAGTACTCATTTCTCAAATGGACTTGGAAAACAAACAGGAGGGCATCATAGTGCTGACCCCAGACACCCCGCTTCCCTGGGACTAAGTGAAGCCCCGTAAGAAGCAGCACCTGCTCCCTGCACTACCTCACCCTCCTACGTAACTTCCACTCACTCACTGCTCCACAGGATTCATTCTTCCAATTAACACAAAAACATAAGAAAATCAAAACTGTAGAAGAGACTTTGCCCTATTATTCCTGGTCCAACAATCTGTGTCTTTGGGATTGTTTTCATTGTCACATCTTTTTTTTCTTTTCCATTTCTTTAATACACCAATAAGTTGCAATAATAAGGTAATGTTCTTACCAGTAAACTGCATTGTAGCTCCTAAATATGAGTCCACAATTGATCCTAGTAATCCAGCCAGACCCCCAAATGCAATAATTGGCCACTGGGGAGGAGAAATGTCTAAATCATTAACAAAAACCAACTGTGCGAGGAAGTAGGCGATGCCCACAAAGGTGCCACCGAGGACACTGGCGGCAAGGCCCACCACTGTGACCCCTCCATTGGTCCCTGAAGAAGAACACAGACAAAATCATTTGGTTAACAATCAGCAAACACATAAAGTCAAGAAAAGCAGAACATTTTGGTACTAATCAAGACTAATATACAGAAAGGTTCTCTTTGATGCGATCCGAAGACCACAGCTGAGTCAGAAAACAGTATTCTTTCCTCAGCAGCTGCTGACCTTCTCAGCAGTGAAGCAGATGGTTTAGTGGAGCCAGACTGCATGGTTTCAAACTCAGTTCTGCTACTTCCAAGCTATGTGACTGTGGTGAAGTTATCTAACTTCTCAATGCCTTAGTTTCCTTGTTTGTAAGACAGAAACAATAAAAGAGCCAATTCACAGGATTATTAAGAGTACTAAATGGTAATCCATGCAGAGCAGTTATAATAGTGCTTTGCACATAGTAGGTACTCAAATATGTTAGCTGTTATGATGATGACAATAATGATAATGATGAAGAGGAGGAAGAAAAAAAGAGGAAGGAGAGGAAGGAGGAGAAGGAAAAGGAGAAGGAGGAGATGATGATCAAAACAAAAAAGTAGTAGTAGCTGTTGATAACGATGGTAACGGGGAACTGAGACAGATGCTGAAGCATTCAACACTTGACGGGCCCTCAAGAAATCTCTCCTGTTCCCTTCCCACTGACTTGACTGTGGGGCAATCTCTATGTTTCTGTACTGTTTATCTAGAATTTGCTAACATTTCCTGAAAATATTATTTATTATCACCAATTTAAGAGCCAACAGCAATTTTTCAATTAAGACAACTAACAAATTCTTAAAAGACCCTTGAATAAGAAATACAACAAATCAAGAGATGTTGTTCATTTTTGTTTTTTAAAGAAACTTAAAAGACTCACCAACTGGAACCTTCTCCCAGGTTGTTATCAGCCTTGGCGGGCTTTTACTCAGAACGGTGCCAACTTCTGAAGCCCACGTGTCTCCAGCGCAGCAGGCCAGTGCAGCCAGCAGAGACAAACACATCCAGGAAGCAGTGTACTGCTTGGAAAAATCTATCGGGATTTCCCCGGGGCCATTTTCTATCATGTACAGCAGGGCCAGCTCTGTGGGCACAGCTCCATTACAAAACACCTGAACCCAATTCCTCTGCCCGCCTAGAAACAAACAAGCACATGAAAAGGACAAGAAAGGTTTTCTTCTCAGAAGCAAAAGCATGCAGTTATAGGAACTTATATTTTAAAGTTTAAGAAAAATGACTACAACTTTAAAAATGACTAAAAGTAGGATGGTACCTTTGCCCACATTCTATATTGTTTTAGAATACTTAATGATAGATTTTAGTGCTTCTAAAATTCTGCTGTTACTCGCTATTGTGGTGAAGTAATGATAAACTAAATCAGGCTACTACGTAAAGTCATTCTCATATAAAATTTATCTCTTTCAACAATCTAAACATGTTCTGATTAAAAGCTTAGGATATGTTAGGATGAAATAAAAGTTACTATTTTAAGTAATGTCAAACATAATTCATTTTACCTTCCTTATATTCTGAATCTAGACGCTTCTTTGTTTCTCCCTTCCATTTAGTGAGTTTTGAAGAAGAAAGGAAAAACATCAGCAAAGAGGTAAAAAAGCTGAAATTTGCAATGGTCAGGATAAATCCAACCACTAGCCCTGAAAGAAACACACACATACACAGTTATACTTAGTTATACATTATACATTAATGCTGTGAAAAACAAAGGGGATATTTTTCAGTTATTTTCACTTTATAACCTGAAACGTACATTTCCAATACATTTACATTTTTTATCAACTAACATGTTACCAAACAGTAAGCTGAAAGTCGGTTTGATTAAATTGAGATATACCTTTTACCATATTTTGACCTCATTCCAAACAAACTATGCTATATGAACGTAAGATATTATTTTAGACACTTTATAATCGAGTTGTAGAACACAATGAATAGTAGTGATTTTGCTATTATTGAACAATATGTAGTATATATACGATATATAATATTTGATTAGACAGCTGGTCTGAAGAATTTCCAAATTCCCGTTTCTCTCAGGGTAGGTAAGACTACAAAAGTCTTTCAGGCTTCTATTTTTCACATCCCCCCCCCCCCCCCCAGAGCTTGGATTTTTTTTTCCTGCTTTATAGAGAAGATTCAAAAGAGAGAAGCTTTTTTATGCTTTTCAAAGAACTTTCACATGCCCTCTTGTTGAGCCTCACAAACTATGTGAGAAGACACAGTTTCTTAGCTAAGTTTTCCTGTGTAAATCGATGAAAAATAATCCTGGATTTCATGTGGAACTAAAAATGGTGTATGTTCTGGGAATATGATTTTAGATTTTTAGACTTTTTTCTTTGTTCCTTTTGTTTGGGCAAACAAAGAAGAAAGGGGACATCATTTTTCCATGAGTGATCAATTTCAAGGAAAGCCTGTACAATCTATAGTTAGTCAGGAAAACAAACAAGAGGGAAGCTTACATTTCATGGCACAGAAGAGGAAAAAGGAAAAGAAAGGCGCATTCCTGAGACCACAGCAATATGGAAGGAGGCCACTGAAATCAACTGCTAAATCAGCCAAACCTGCTTGGGACTTACAGAATGTGCTGTGGGTTGGCTAAGTAAGAAGTTATAAAGCCTCTCTCCAGGTAATTCTATAGGGAAAGTGCAAACATATGTTGGAATTGGCTTTTAAAATCACCCAGATAATCCTTAAAGGCCTTTTGTTACAAAATTTGAAAATGTTCTTGTGAGTAAAACCCTGTAGTAGAGATAGCAAAGTACCTTCATTTCTATTACCACAATGGTTAGTTAATCCTACGAAAATGAATTAGAGAGAGGATTCTGGGGAGATGGAGGAATAAGAAGCACCAGGAATCTGTCTTCCCACCTAGACAACAACTGCACTGGCAGAATCTGTCTGATAAGACTATTTAGCAACTCTGGAGTCTACTGAAGGCTTGTAGCTTCCAGGGGAAGACTTGGGAGGGAAAGTGTAGCTAATTTTGGTCAACTTCAGCTCTTAGCTGGGCAGCAGCTACCCATCCACCACCCCCAACCCATGGCAGGCAGTGCAGGCAGTGCAGGAGTCACAGGAACAGCTTGCACATAGCTTGTGGGAGCCAGGGTAGGCAATAAGGACTCGTCTTCCAAATACCAGGATTTGTGTTTGGATCACTGACTGCTGCTTCTGATCTCAGAGGTACAGATGCAGAGGCTGGCAGTCCCTGCTGCACTCCACCCCCCACTGTTGCAAGCCCCTCCCAGTCTGGCTTAAGTGACTTCCAGAGGATATAAAGGGTTGGCACCAATCCCCCTTTATTTTTCTGTTTTTCCTCCTTTGGGGAGCCAGACATTAAAGACTAGGAACCTTCAAAAGCAATGGCATATAAGGGGGAATTATAAAGTCATCATGCATACTCAGGGAAAGGCACAGGCTCAGAAAAGACCATGAAGACCGTAAGTTTATACCTCAGGCTGATCCCTAGCACAGAGACAGTCTGCAATAATCAAAAACAAGCAAACCCTGGGGATGAAGAAGATTCTGACTTCCAGAATTACCACATTATTAGATTTAAACGTCCAGTTTTCAACAAAAATATCACAAAGCATACAGGTGGGAAAGTATGGCCCATTCAAAGGAAACAAATAAACCAACAGAGACTGTCACTGAGAAAGGCCAGATGGTGGACCCACTAAATGAAGACTTTAAAACAACTGTCTTAAAGATGCCCAAAGAACTAAAGGAAAACGTGGACAAAGTCAAGACAACAATGTGTGAATGATATGGAAATATCAACAAAGAGAAGCCCGAAAAGAAACCAGAAATACTAGAGCTGGAAAGTGCAATAACCGAAATGAAAACTTCACTAGAGATTCAGAGGCACAAGTGACCAGCAGAAGAAAGAACCAGTGAACAAGAAGACAGGACAATGGAAATGATTGAGTCTGAAGAACAGAAAGGAAAAAGACTGAAGAAAAGTAAACCGAGTCCGAGGGACCCGTGGGACACCATCAGGTGGACCAACATACATATGTGGGAATCTCAGAAGAGAGGGGAAGAAGCAGCAGAGGGATTATTTGAAGAAATAATGGCTGAAAACTTCCCAAGTTTGATGAAAGACCTGAATATAAACATGTAAGAAGCTCACCTCCAAGCAGAATGAATTCATAGACCCACACTGAAACACATTATAATCAAATTGTTCAAAGACAAAGACAGAGAGAGTCCTGACAGCAGCAAGAGGTAAGCAACTCGTCACATACAAGGATCCTCAATAAGATTATCACAAGATTTCCTACCAGGACCTCTGCAGGCCAGAAGGCACTGGGCTGATATATTCAAAGTGCTAAAAGAAAAAAAACTGGCAACCAAGAATCCTATATCTAGCCAAACAATTTTTCAAAAGTGAGGGAGAAATTAAGAGTTTTTATATGTTATTGATGTTATGCTGGCAAAAAATTCAAATAATTCTCATGGTTGCCACAAAAAAATAGCTATAGAATATACACAAAAGGAAAAGAGAAAGTAATTACATTTCACTACAAAAAGTTACACACAAAAGAAGTAATGCAGGGAACAGGGACAAAAAACTATATGGCATATAGAAAACAGCATGACAGAAGTCCCTCCTTATTAGTAATTACTTTAAATGTAAATGGATTAAATGTTCCAATCAAAAGAGAGACTGGCAGAGTGGATAAAAAAAACATAATCCAACTACATGCTGTCTACAAGAGACTCACTTTAAATCCAAAGACACAGATGGGTGTGTGGACTGCAAAAGATATTCCATGTAAACAGTAACCAAAACAGGGCAGGGGTGGCTCTACTAACACCAGACAGAAGAGACAAGCCTGCTACGGGGCCCATGTGACATGATCCCACCATTTGTTTTTAAGCATTTCCTTTCTTTCTGTCATAACAAGATGCTCTAGTGTCTTAGGCTGACAGTGTGCTCACAGCTACAGAGCAAGTAAACACACGCACATATACACACAAACATACAAGCACACATGCACATATATGCACGCACACCCATGTGCACATACACAGACATAAACGTTTTAGAAATCACAAGATCACACCTAACCCTACCCCAAGACTGAAGGAATGTAGACACTGTGTTCATAAGTGACTCATTTGCTTTTTTTCCCTTCAGTGTGCTTATGGCATTAATTTAAAATACAATTGAGTTCATCTGCTTTAGTTTGCTTTCAGTTTTAGATTTTCCCACTTCCTATCTTTACTAATTTAATTTTATTTCTTAAATACGTAGAATACTGGCATGATTTTGATGGGGAGCAAGAGATTCTCTACCCACTCTGGGTCCTTTCTGGCTGGGCTACAGGTTAAATTGACATGAGGCTGAATAGCAGGAAAATCAAACAAAGCTTTATAAAACATGTATACATGGGAGAAATAAGGGAGTGTCTCTTGACAAAATGGTGGAGATTCTCCTCTTATAGAGACAAACGAGGATTCTGGGGGGAGTTGGGAGTGTCAGCCACGAGGGATTACAAGAAAAGCACAGTAAAGTTATCATGCAGATTTAAGGCCTCACCTTCCACAGTGACAAGTTTCTAGAGATGAGGTCGTCCATCCCTCTTGCCAGTACAGAGAAGGAGATACCTTTACAAATGGAGATTTCTCTTACAAATGTTGTTTGGTAAACAGAACTTTGGTAGGAATGGGCGTAGCAAAGACCCTCCCAGTTTATGGATACCCAAAGTCATCCAAGGTGAAGGCCCATCCCAGGGACAGGCCTTCCATCCCAAATCCCTTTAGAGAGTTGGGGGGGTGAAGGTCAAAGCCTCCTTTAGGGCAAGGTAGAGAGAGACACATCTTGAGGTGGCCAATTCTGATCCCCTACACTTTCAGAAGTCAAACTTACACAAAAAAGTATACTCAGCAAAGTGTCGCTTGCTCCTATCCCTTCTGCCCCTCCCTCTATATTTTGCTCTCCCTCCATTCTTTGAAGGTAACCAACTTGTTTTCTGGTTTATCGTTCCTGTGTTTCTTTTCATCAAGATAAGCAGGTATATGCAAGTTTTCTTATTTTCCCTTCTTCCTTACGTAATACTCTCTATATGTTCTTTTGAACTTTCAAGCACATTTTTTTGTGTGTGAGGAAGACCAGCCCTGAGCTAACATCCGTTGCTAATCCTCCTCTTTTTGCTGAGGAAGACTGGCCCTGGGCTAATATCTGTGCCCACCTTCCTCTACTTTATATGGGACGCCACCACAGCATGGCTGACAGGCAGTGCGTCGGCGGGCGCCCGGGATCCGAACCGGCGGACCCCGGGCTGCCAAGTGCGGACTAAACCACTGCACCACCAGGCCGGCCCCCTCAAGCACATTTTTGATATTAATTTAACAGTCCTTCCTTCAGGGAGAGGATGTGCCAATCTGCCACTGGGCATTCAGATCAGCGGCACCCAAGAAATTTATATTCTGCTTTATAAATTGGTCTCTCACGGGTCTGACTGCTTCAAGTCCAAACTTGAGCCTCAACTTCCAGTTTGGGGGTTGGACAAAAATCCAGGTTCTGGCCCAGCAGAGCTGGGAAGCAGTTCCCCAGCACATGGTAACCACACCCAGGCACTGATACCTTGTGTGGCCATGTCCAGGCCACCTGCTTTTGTAGCTACAAACTCTCCCATCCCTGACCAACCCTATGGCTGACAATTTCTGTTCTCTGTAACTCTTAAGATAAATATATTCAGGTTTGCTTTAGGAAGATTTTTATTAAATAACACATTAAACAAAACTCTATTAAGTAATAATAGACATTAAATAAATGTTAAATAATATTTATTTACTAAATAAGTATTAAATAATAGAACAGGGACCAGGTTCCTATTTCTGTAGTAACTCTTTCTACTAGCAGCTCAAGGTTCAAGTACTACAGCTACTGAGACATTTATTGATTGATCCATCCAGAGATACTCAATTATTGGTATTTTACTTAAGTTAGTATATTTTAATTCAGAGTGCAAGAAATAGGGTAAACTGTATAAAGTACTAATAAAGTTGAACAGTCTGGAGTTCAAACCTTGGCTCCACCACTTACCTCTGCATGACTAGGAGAAGATACCTAACCTTAAGCCTCAATTTTTTTATCAGTGAGATGAGAATAATAAATAATTACTACCTCACTGGCTTGCTGTGAAAAGTTAAACAAGATAACTTTAATAATATGCTTATTATATTACCCAGCATGTAGGAGGCCCTTAATAAATGTTAACAAATATCATTGGTAGTGTTAAAAAAAGAAAGAAAGAAACCACAGGCCCCAAATGGAGTCACACTTGTGGTAAGTAAGCCCCATGTCAGGAAACCTAGACTTAATACCTAACCTAACTGCAGTTTCAGCCTCTCCCAGGAATGTGACCTTTAACCAGTCAATCTGGAATCACCTGGTCACAGACCCCGCCTTCTCCCAAAGTGTGACCTTGCCTGAAACAATCCACTCTTTGCTTGCCCCGCCTCCTCCTGCCTGTAAAAATCTTCCATTTTGTATAGCTCCTCGGAGCTTCTTTCCACTTGCTAGATAGGATGCTGCCTGATTCATGAATTTTTGAAGAAAGCTAATTAGATCTTCAAAGTTACTTGGTTGAATTTGTTCTTTTTAATAGTAGTAACAGCAGTTGCAGTGGCAAAATCTCAATAATGACATTATTTTTGTAATTATGTATTATTATTTTACCAATAATAATGATGAATATTATTGTTATCTAATCTTTACGTTTTTTCAATTGGTTTTTAAAATATTAGAAAAGTAGTACATGACTACTGGAGCGTACAAAAGTAAAAGTCAAAGTGCTTCTCCTCATCCCCACACTCTCAGCCCTTCTTCAGGGACAGTCACTGTTAACAATTTGTTCCACTGTCCTTAAACAAACCTAATGCAAGATGGCTCCAAAAAACCCTACAATGAAATGCTGCAAACATCATCTGGGGGGGCTGGCTCCGTGGCCTATGGTTAAGCGCAGTGCACTCCACTTTGGCGGCCTGAGTTCGTGGGTTCAGATCCCAGGCACGGACCTACCCCACTTGACAACCATGCTGTGGAGGTGTCCCACATACAACACAGAGAAAGATGTTAGACACAGATGTTAGCTCAGGGCTAACTTTCCACATGGAAGAAAACAGTAAGATTGGCAACAGGTGTTAGCTTAGGGTGAATCTTCCTCAGCAAAAAAAAAAAAAAAAAAAAAAGCCATCTACCTTCTTTTCACTTCAACCACCTTAAAATACCACCTGAAGTGATCAGTGTTCATGTTGACGACAGGTGCAGAATGAGGAAACAAACTGAAGGCTTCAAAGGAATTTGGGGCAACTCCCAGCTATGTCTGAACTTTTAGATTAGTAACTGCTGTCCCTAGTTCCTGTCTATTCCTCCTCCTCAACCCAGCTCTGAATCTCTAATTGTCATCGATAAGAAGTTAATATGCATAACAATAGGATGCTCCCAAAGCACTTGAAGACTCAAGGATTATGGCTGACTTCTGAGTTTAAAACAGGTGAATTCTATACCTAACAGATGCCTTCTGGAGAAATAAAACAACACTGTCTACAAATTTCTCTGATAGTGGGAGTAGAGTTACACCCAAAATTCCAACCAAGGTGACCTCGGTATAATGTCTGAGAGTCAGAAAAGGGAAAGGCAGCACTGGAACCTTATAATTTAACAAACTCAAATCTAATCACTTGTATCATAGGTAATTTGCCTAGAGAAAGACTGTGGGAACCAAAGGAAGGCCAAAATATAGAACACAAAGGCCAAAAGAACCAGAGGGCAGCAGACTTGTCAAACCTTTGTACAAGGGACGGGACTCTCTGACCTGTGGATCCACATCAATGACTGCTTCTCACCAAGGCAACCTTCTAATTATAATCTAACTTCTCAGTGGCCTGACAACAAGAACAGGCATGCCTGAACAATGATGTTTGTATTCCAGTCTGCCTGATGGTTCCATATTTTATCAGAGTAATAAAGTGGCATTCTGGCTCATACATCAGTCCCTTGTGACAATGAGCAGCATAAACCCAGTTTTCTTGGCTCTGATCAACTCTGGTACCTGACAGAACGAGGTTTCTATTTCACCAAGACTGAATACCAGACCTGAACCATTGGTGACCAAAAAGCAGTAAGGTCACCCTGTGAGACCACACGGAGTACATACAACCCTGGCCTTTCCTGACAACACCCCATTTGCTGTGCACTTTCATTACACTTACCAGCACCTCCTTCTGGGGATTAAATGCCTCAAACTCATCTTCCTGATCATCTGTCTCCTCTGAGACAGAAAGTAAACGCTCTGACAGTGGGATTTTTATCCATTTTGTTCACTATTAAAGCCTAAGTGCCCATAACATACCTGGCTCACTAAATATTTGATGCACGAATGAATGAAAAAGATGGTAAACCACTGAGTCTAATAGTCTTGGCGAGTGAAATTAAATGAAAACTTGTCAAGTCAGAAGACTGAAGACGAAGTGCAACACTGACATGTTCAAAGGAACACTAGACTGTAATTCCTTGGGACAAATCACCTGCACAGTGCTTTACAGTTTACAAGCACTTTCCCACATATGCCCTCATGTGATCCCCTCCTTATTCCAGAAATACTTTCTCTCAGGGAAACCAGAGCCCTCCACGCCAGCGTCCACCTTAACCCCTCCCCTCTTCTACCAATACCGAGGCATGCGTTCCTCTGTCACGTAGGACCCTAATTACCCAGATCCTAAGGAAGTTCTCAAACTCTTCTCAATCCCAAGCACACTAAAGGCGTGATATGGCAAACTTTAGTAACATTCCTATAACTGTGAATAGCAGTAGTAGAAGGAAAATAATAGCAACTAACATCTATAAAGTACTAAGCCTTAGTACCACAGTGCCATGTACTGTGCTAAACAATCATTTACATGGATGACTCCTCAAGATAAGTCAGGCTAGAGGTACTATTATTCCCTCTTATTTGACAGATGGGAAAGTTGTAACTTGTAGCCACATTCCAGGGCAGTATTCCCAAGTACTGATATACTTTGAATCAGCATTACAGACTTTTGTCCTTAAGGAAAAAAACTCCACACAAAAAAGTTACCAACATTCCACAGAATGAAATGATTAGGAAAAGAACAGAGGTTTTAAAATTAACCTACAGATACTTCCCAGGCACCTATAATGCGTGCAGCACTATTCAAAGAAGCAGGGACACGGAAGCAGAAGATAACACTCTGTCTTCAGGGCGTTTGTAACAGAACGGAAAGAAGAGAATCACTGACAGTGAAGGTCTGTATTGAGCTTTATGCTTTAACAAAACCCGCTGCCCCACACGTTCTCTTATCTGAGCCCCACCAATAAGCCTACAAGGACCTGTTTCCTAAGAGAGGAAGAATGTGAGGGTCTGAGGATTTAGGTGGCCAAGCTCACAGAGCTGGCAGGCAGCAGTGTTACGGTTCAAACACCTATCTTCTAATTCTAAAACAAGCTAGGTAGGAAAGGAAGAGAGGACCCAGGGCTAGAAGGCAGGAAATGAAATGGCAGCAGGAAAGAAACCAAAGGAGAGATCAGAGGAGAGCAGGACAGCACACAACATGGAAGCCACATGAAGACAGACTTCAGGAAGGACTCGATGTTTCCTGCTACAGGTCAAGAACAATTTTAATGAAGGCAAAGCTACCTGAGAGAGGACATTTTTAGCAAAGCATAACTCTATGTTACTATACTCAAGCAGAGATTGTTCAAATTATTTGCAATAAATGGGTTAATACTTCCAAAGTGCTAGTAGCAGTGCCTGGTACAGAGTATGCACAACAAAAGCATTTGCTAAATTAATAAAACATAACCATTTCTAATACTTATTGATTATATGGTAAGACAAAATTCATATAAAAATGTCAATTTGTCAGTTAACTATAATTCTCAACTACCCCACAGAAGGAAAAAATTTTTTAACAGAACTTGAATAATGTTTCTCAATTATGAAAAAAGAGAATTAGCATGATCCTGAAGAACTGTGCCTAATAAGCACCAGCAAATGCTGGCTATGTGTCTAGGCACTAAATTAAGAACTACATAGCAATTACCGCATTTAATCCTTATTACAACCTTAAGAATGAAATCAGGGGTTTCAATCATTTTGTGGGGCCTGAAGCTTATAAATTTGGGGGCCCTCCTTAAAAAATAAAGAGTACAAAAATATCATTTACCTTTGTAAAATTTAGAAAACCAAAGGACCACGAGAGCACATTGCTAGGGCTCTTCCCAGGGCCGTGGAAGGTACCACCGCAAGGGAGATTCCATGAAGTTGAAGCTTCATTAGCTTCATGGCATATCCTTCTCTAGGTCAGATATTAAAAACCCCATTTCTCTGAAGAGAAAACTGAGGCACAGAGGTTAGGTGACCCTCCCAAAGCCATAACTATATTCAGACTCATCCTGCCTGACTCTAGTGTTTGTTCCTTTACCCAGTGTGCTATCTCTAGTTTATAAAGCTTTATGAGCAACATCTGCTGTATGAGAATACAGAGGACCAGAGTGTGTTTACGACGCGTTAGGGACTAATGATCAGTAGCATTTTGAAGGTGGGGTAGGTGGCTTCAAGACCTGCCAGTTCTAAACAGTCCTCATCCTGTAGCAGTCTCATCCTACAGGAAGTATTTGTGGGGAACCCTCATGTCTTGGGGCTCATAACACTGGCAGGATATAAAAGGCCCAGTGTCAAATCAGATCATGTCACTCCCCTGATTTGAGGCACGGGCGACTCCGCCTAGTCTGGAATAAGATCTTAACTATGTCCCACAAGCCCCCACATCACCTGGCCCTTGCCTATTTCTTTCATTTTATCTCTCACTACTTTTCCTTTTACTTCCCAGTCAAATAAGCCTTATTCTCCCTCCCGAATGAGCCAGGCTTGTGTATGTCAGGGCCTGTGCACTTGTTATTCTGTCAGCCTGGACATGCTCTTCTCAGATTTAACTGCTGGCTTCTTCAGGTTCCAGTTCAAAGCTACCTCCTTAGAGAAAAGGGTTATGCCTGACCCTATCTACAGAAGAATGCCCACATCCCCCAACATATACGCTTTATTATCTTTAATTTTTCTCATAAACTTTATCACTATATGAATTTTATGTATTTTACTAGTTTACTTGTTATCTAACTGTCCTAAACAATAAAACTTCCATAAGAACTAAAACCTGTCCTGTTCACAGCTATAGGCCCAGTTTCTAGAAGAGTGGCACACAGTAAGTGCTCAATAAATATCTGCTAAAAGAATAAATGGCCCGTCCCTAACTCAATTATGAAAAATAAGTGTGGAACACTCACTTTGGACTGCTCTGCTTGCGGCTGCTCACAGCGACGCCAAGAGCTACCCTTCCCCAGGCTCCTCCGTTTCACACCCAGGAGGAGTGCTCCCATGTCTCTGCTGGCAGATAAGCCAATTAAGGAGCAGAATCATCAAGGTCCTCAAAAGTCTAGCCTACCAATCCACTTGGCATCAATTACAAAGTGAAAGTCGTACATTAGATTAAAAGGGTGCGCTAGTATCTGAAATTTTGACAATTGGAACGTTGAGCAATGCATAACTTTATCGTTGTCTAAAATATATAACACTGTGATTTATAGTCTCATACATTCAGAATTTAGAAAACATGAGTTTAAATTACATAAGCAAGCACTTATTACATGGTTAAAGATTCAAAAGAAAAACGTACCTCCTAAAGCCCCACTGTGATCTAGACTTTTCTTTTTAAAGCCATTAGAGACGATCAAAACAGGAACAACAACAGAAAACAGCCAACGCCAAGGAGAAATAGGCTGCGAGTTACCTGAAAAATTAGTAAGGTAGAGCACAAATCATGTGAATCCTGCACAGGTTAGTCTAGGCTGTAAGCTTTGATAACTACATTCTGGATTAAAATACAGTCATAAGTAGAGAAATTGAGATGAAGTCACCAAAGTAAAATATTTGCGTTGAGACTCTATCTTTTTACAGAGATGATCCCACTGGGGAATGACCAAATAAGTCCTGTCCAACTTTTGAGAACCATTTACAACTATTAATAATGGGTATTTCACACATATTTGGAGATTTGAAATGAATCCCTGGTTCCTCATTGTTTTGGAAAGGAGGCACATATTAAATCTCAACAACTGCACAGAACAAACTCCTTTCTTAACAGGATCCAACTATTCCTCTCTATGCCTTTCAGAGACTTTTTTTTTAACATTTTCACAGGGTACACACCTCAGGATTCAATGATTAGCAACTGATTTTTCTAAAGGTTGCATCCAGCTCACAGATGTTTTGTTTGGCTAGCATAATGTTTTCAAACAATTTGAGTCAATATTTAATGATCAGGAGATTTCGTATAAAAATCCAGATTCTTGGCTTCTGTTTTAAAAACTGGAAGTTCAGGCCCACATGGCAGAACCAATCCAGGTGAAGAGAGGCCACCTCCTTCAGACAGGTCATGGCTTTCCTGCTTAAAGTCCCTACCATTCCTGAAAGACTCCTAAACACCAAGGCTGAGTGATTACAGTAAAAGAAAGTGTGAACTACTGCTTGCGCCCACGTTTCTATCAAAAACAGGAAAATGAAAGACAAAGAGGGCCAAGTGTTCAACAAAAAATGGGAAAATCCTACTTCTGGAAGTGAAAACTATTCCCAACAACTTAATGTGCAAAGCCCTGGACAGCTTCACACATTCGCATCAGGTGCTTGGCCCCGGGGGGGCACTCCAGTTTACAAATCCTGGTTTATTCTATCTAGTTCAAGTCATAGTTAATACTGGCATTAAGGAGAACCTTCTCCGCCCATAACCTGTCTGCCCCAAACTCTCATCCCCCACTGTGAATGAACAGCTCCGAAAGCTTCTGCACCCTGGTGAACACCCATCCGATTCTTCACACGTCTCTTTCCAAAAGGACTGAAGTCTGAAAAGGCAATCACTGATGATATGACCATTTACAAGAGTCCACTTTCTCACTCTACTGCTCACTTCTTCCTCTTAACTGAACGGTATTCTCTTTTTATGGGATCCCAAGAAAGTTTGTGAAAAGGCATACTTGTGCTCTAAGGCAGCTTCAAAACAAAGATTTGAGTCCAGAGTATCTTATATTTATGCAAGGTGGCTTCAGACTTTAAAAGGAATCTGTTCTTTTGAAGTGACCAAAGAGCAGACAAATCCTCCAAGTCTCCCAATGTAAACATTATACCATCTTTTATGTTTACTGTTATTTTTACAGGACACATGAAACTGATAAACTCCGTTACTAATATTCTTATTAAAAGCATCACGGCAACGGCTGTACAAAACTGTTTCACTGATTTCTCACCAAGACAAATATAATAAATTTCGAAATAGGTGTAACTAGTATTTTCAAAAGCAGCATTTATTAAAGGCTTTAAGACGTTCAAGGCACTGTTTATATTTTCACGTCGGTAAATTAAATTCAGGCTGTGGAAGTTCAGTTCGTAACCATTCAGATACGAGCTTTTGACTTCACAATGGTACAATTTTAAATTCCACCGGTCAGATTACAGGAAAACAAGTTAGAACGCCCCCACTTACCGTAGTAGGTGCTTGCAGTCATAGACATAACCCAGAAAGCCAGAGAAATGCAGATGACCAGGCTCAGAACGACTATGTTGGCGATCATCCTCGCGTACTTCCGGCACGCGCCGTCGTCGGGACCTGGCATGGGACAGCGGGCGCGGGCGCCTGCCGAGAGCGCCTACAGCGTTTCTGAGGGGGGGTCACTGGAGCCGCAGAACGCTCGTCCAGAGGCAAACGCAAGCGCCAACATCCTCGCCGGCCGAGAAACTACGTCGGCTCGAGCTCCGGAGACGCGGAGCGGCCGGGCCGCGAGGGGAAGCGCAGGCGACCACGCGAGGACGGCGTCTCGAGTCCAGATCCCAGACCCTCAGCGCAGCGCCAGCCGCGTCTCCGCTCGCCTGCGTGCCCTCCCGCGCGCATGCGCCGCCCAGAGTCCAGGCCCAGTCCGGGCCCTTCGCCCAGAGCGCAGCCCCTTCAGTGCGCATGCGCCGCTCCGCGCCCAGGCCCACTCCGGCCCGTGGCCCCGAGCGCAGCCCCTCCCGCGCGCATGCGCCGCCCGGAGTCCAGGGCCAGTCCGGGCCCGTGGCCCCGAGCGCAGCCCCTCCCGCGCGCATGCGCCGCCCGGAGTCCAGGGCCAGTCCGGGCCCGTGGCCCCGAGCGCAGCACCTCCCGCGCGCACGCGCCGCCGCCTCGCTCTGGTGAGCGTCCCTGGGGCTGACCGCCCGACCTTCGGCCTCGCGTATGAGGCCGCCGCGGGGTAGTGATGGATGCGGGGAGCGCACGAGTGTGGCGCGTGAGCGGACGCTTCTCCGCGGTGAGGGAGGGCCGTGTCGTGGAGCCGGAGAGTCCTGACCGAGAGTCGCTCTCGCCGCCGCCGCCCTCCGCCTCGTGTGCCGGACACTCGGCTGCCGGGCGCACGGACGAAGCTGGACAGCCCCGCTCGGCGGCCCCGGGAGCGTGGGAGCCGGTCCGTCGGTCGGAGGCTGGCGTGGCGGCCGGGCCCCGGGAACTAACCGGTCGCCGCCTCGCTCCCGACTTCCGGGGTGCCGGCGGTGGACACAGCCGCGCCTGTGAACCGCTGGGATCCCCGCTTGTAGGACTCCCACGTTCTCACTCCCGGGGCGCGGGCCGAGCCGGCGCGCCCTCCCCGTCGATTAGCATCTGGTTAACTAGTTAACAACTGGTTTGTAAAGGAGGACTCGGCGGCGGCCTTCGCCACTAGACGGATGCACATGCTCTCCGTGTCCACTCAGCCCGCTCAGGTGGGCTCTGGGTGACCGGAGAGCGATCCCGGACGACTGGGGAGTTAGTCGTAGAAGCCAGTGTTGCTGTGGTTTGCACGGTGACCTCGGTTTTGCCTCCGCCTGGACAAAACCATGAGCCGGTCTTGCTCTCCCCTCACCTGGTTACGGTCAGTCCAGGCTGACCCTGTCCGGTCTCGGTGTTCTCGGGACTTGCACGTCCTCGCTGTCCGGCTGGTTCCCGCACGTCAGGGGTCATTCTCGCGCGCGCGACTCTCTGGCTATAGGTGCGTACTAAATAATAGTGTTCGCGACTGACCCTTCAAATGAATGTTTGTCTTCCGTTTTTTCCCAGTGTCCAATTACTGCTGCTGCTCTCCATAAAAGAAGTTATTCTAGCTTAAGGTTGAAACAATTTGGGGAATTAATGTAGTTAAAATATAGTCTTTAAAAAAAAACAAACCATGATTTTACAGTCCGAGAATTTTTATGGACACTGACAATCTTAGAAAATTTAAACAAAGTCTTTCTATTTACTTTAAAGCCATTTTCTAGCTACAGAGAATTTCAGGGTAAGCCATTTCCTAAACTATATTCCTGAAGATAGTAAGTATGCTACCCTCCACCACCACCCCTCCTCCAAAATACCTCTGATCAAAGATACTGTTGAGAAAGTTTGTATCCTCGTAGACTGTGAGAGTGCATTATTAAAAGGCTCCGACAAATGAAGAAACTTGAACACCTTTATTTAAATCTTTCCAAGAGTTAATTGTTTTCCGACAGATTCCTTTCCCTCAGAATACCTGACAGTTTGAGAATTTCTATAGTAATCAGAGAAACAGACTGCAAGTTCATTGTTGGACTAATAATCTTTAAATTTCACAATATAAATACCTACTTCTGTTTAAGTGTTTTTTAATATAAACAAGTTTGGATTTTTCTGGGATAGATATTTGGTACTTAATACCAATTGTAAAAGTCATCCCAATGGCAAAAATCACTTAACGTTGCTAGGAAAATATAAATGGATTCTATGTACAGTCCCTTTGAATTGAGGCCAAAGGAGTAGTTTAGATTTTCTGAAATCTGCTAATATTTGAATGCCTAATACATACATGTCAGACCCTTGAGGCCCAAAAAGAAAAAAACAAAACTGCCTTGAAGGAACATAGATGAAAATAGATGTGTAGACCATTACATTATAATAAGATGACAACTTTATCCAAATTGTGTGTAAAGCAGGACTCAAGGAGAAAAGCACTTATGTACTTTGGTATGTTGAGGGAAAGTGTCACATAGACCAAGACTTGAAAGATGACAAGGAGTTTGCTAAGTGGCCAAGCTAAGGCAAGGGCAATTTGGAAAGGTCTGGTGGTTAAGAAGGGCATGAAAATAAGAAGTTCAAGAGAATGCAGAAGAATTAGAGATAATAAGGTTTGAAATATTAGCTAAATAATTGAACTGAAAATTCATCTGAGAGATGGGCACATAATCTGCTTTCTTGACATTAAACCCCCCCCCCCAATTTTTTTTAAACTTTTGAGGCACAAATTTTAAAAGCCTAGGCAGCAATTTGAAGACTGATGTATTAGATTCAGCTCATTCTAAAAAGGCATTAGGGACAGGGTGAGAGTCATAAGAGCAGGAATAAATGAATGTAGTATTTTTTTCCAGTAGCCTTGAGGACAGGCCCATGTCTGTCTGGTTCATCCTAGTTTGCTCTAAAGTATTGAAACAATATTTTAATAATCAGAAAAAAAGTTTTTTTAATCACATCTTATTTCCTTTTTGTTAAAATAATGCTTTGATAATCATATCTACAAATCTGTGTGTGTTTCAAATTATCAGGATGGACAATTTTTATAGCCCTTCATATATCTGGTTTAGATTGTATAAACAGTATTTAAAACAGTGCAAATAAAATGTGATGTATGTTTAGATATAACTTGAGCCACAAAAATGAAAATGATAATTCTTCCAGGCTTTACATATCTTTATTTTGATTACACTTTGCTTCAATTTAGGGAGAGCGACTTCTACAGAAGTATTTTAGGGGAAGGACTCCTTTGTTTACGTTTTTTGGAAATAACAGGCATGACAATAATTTCCTTGAGAAAAAGTTTTTAATATCAACATACTCAGAATACATTTTTTGTGAATACAATATGAAATTGTTTAATATACATTATAAAAATCATTAATTTTAGAAAGTTTCCAACTGTCTAAATACCAAAAGAATCCCATATTGTGGCCTAAAGATGAACCATTTCTATATTATACCAAAATTAAAATTTACCCGTATGCTAACATTGAGAAATGAGATAAAATACCAACATTATAAACTCTACCTAGAAGAGATCAACAATGACTTCATAGACTATCTTTACTGTATACATATATAAATTTTTTTTCGTTTTTTTGAGACACATGACTTGTTATTTTAATAATACGATTCATATGTTTAACAGAGAGTTATAATGTGAGAGCAGAGAAGAGGATTTGGAGCCCAAAGACCAATGTTCAATCTAGAACTTTCTAGATTATTGGTATTTCTATATCTTGTCCCAGTTGGCACACAGTAAATGTCTGAATGAATAAATTACCTTAACAAGGATTTCTTCATCTGTAAATTGGAGATAGTACTGTGTACCACACAGGGTATTTGTAAAGAACAAGAGAGAACTAATGGGTGCTGTAGTGCTTTGTTAGCTTTATGACTCTGAGTTAGATTATTTTTAAAAATCTGTGTTAGTAGAGTTTATTTTATAAAAATATCAAATATCAAATAAACTCCAATATTTGACTTTGATGTAGTATTTCATTTAGTTATGTTTTCCTTTTAACAAAGGTACCATTAACAACAAATTTGTTCAGTGTTCATTTTAAAGGGAAAAAATGTCTTACAATTCATTAAAAAAACACGATGTAATTTAGATCAACACCGATGTCTACCTCATTTGGTTAAGTCATTGTAAGAAGAAATCTGTTTTGTTTCAAAAGAAAAGTATTTTTTTGTTATAAAAAAGGTTTAAAGTTTCTATGTTCTCATTAAATTCCAATTCAACAGCATTTACCAAAGCCCTTCACACATATTTCTTTTATGGCATTTATCATATTGTATTATAAATAATATTTGTTTCTCTCAGGAGACTTTGAGCAACTTAAGGGCAGAAAGTCATGTCATATTCATCTTTATATCAAGTTCCTAGCCTTTGGCTGATTCTTTGTAGAGGTTAGTGCCTCGTAGACACTGCATGAATGACAGAATGAACGGAGAGGATATGTGTTGTGTCCAGCAGAGGACAAAGAGCGATTATAACTTTGATTTGGTTTATGGTATATGGTCAAAGTGATAAGAAGTTTATCAACAAACTGAAAACATGATTTTAAAAGATTCCCTTTAGTTTTTTTTCTAAGAATGAAAGTAGCTTTAAGACAGATGTATGTTAATAAAACAATCTGATGCAGGGAGAGTTTGAAGCATGTTATCAGGACAGTAACATAAAAATGACATGGAGAAAACAGCAAAAAAATTTACTTTAAAATTACTGAGTGGTAGTTTATTCAGTGATCTCAAATAATAATGAATGAAGACTAAGTAACTTTACCAAAAGCTTGTTGTATTTTAGAATGTTTTATTTTTGTGATTTTTAAAATGTTATATTAAGATATCAAGATATTGTAGATGGGAACCAGCCTGCATTAATTAGTGTTGTGTTTTGTATGAGAGAGGGGCAGTGAACCAAATGAGAGTTTATACTTCTCGAAGTATATACTTTTCGAAGTGTATACTTCGAAAACATAGTTTATGTTTTTTAAATGATTTGTCCAACTTATTTTGAGGTATAAAGCAGATGCAGTTAGTGTTTGCTGATGATTATATATTGGTGAAAAGATACTTGAAAGCATATTAGAAAAAAATATATAATGACAATTCCAAGGAGCTACATCCAGTATTTAAGGTAAAATGACTAACAAGGTTTATAATATACAGAAAAGGGTTTTCATAAATATTTGTTGTAAATGCCTGATAACTAAAAGATATTTTTCCTACCTTTGCCTTTGTGAATCTAGCTGCTTGAGAGGCGTTCCTTATTAAAAGAAAGGGTGCTAATACTGTAAAAAGACTGTTGCTAGGATCCAAGCAAATGTCATTAAAATTTTTTTTAAAAAGGTTTTTTTTTAATCATCAAATAGCCATTACCTTATAGGAAAGATTTACAGCAATTTATGATTAGGTATATGCTACTTTAATATGGCAGTGTCAGAAGCTTGAATCAGGATTGAATAACTTGATTATACATTAATAAATTTTCACATGATTTGACCAAAGCTGTTTGAAGGAAAGGGTTCTTATTAAACTTTATCTGCTAAAATAAGGCAAACCCTTCAATTGTTCAAGTGGCAACTCCAAGAATACTTCTGATACTATTTGTAAATTAGTTAGCATGTGCATAGCTTTATCACAGATACATGTATTTTCACGGAGAACTACATCTCATTTTCATAGGCACTATGGTTGCCCTATTTGACTCTTACTGAAAAAGGAGATAAAACGCAAGCTGATGGGTAAGATAAACTGATTCCATTTTAAGTTACAAGTTATGAAAATATAATATGGTAAGTACTTTTCTATGATTAAATTCTATTGTGGGTTTATTAAAAAAAAACACTTAAGAGTTTTGGTATCAACATACATGGGGGTAGAGGGACTATTTCTAACATGGAACATGAGGAACTTTGTAGCATGTTTGCTTATTAATGCATCAGTTTTGCAAATGGAAATGTAATATTTTTATTATGAGAAAAAGAGTAGTATACATTTATCTTTTTAAGTAAAAGCTAGATCCCAATCTCTGCATAATTTCACAACATATTTTCTTAGAAGGTGAATATAATCACTGCTAGTTTTCACTAGTCTAAGGTACCTGAGGTCTTATCTAGCTTGAATGACTCAAGGGTACTTCACATTCAAAATTATTTTAAAATACTTTACAATCTATTTTAAAAGCTAATATTCTTATGAAGGAGGCCATGATTAGCTCACTTTTACTGGTAAAAAGATACAGAAAGTTTAAATAAAAGAACTTGCCCTGTACCTCAGGTTTTTTTCTATAAACTTTCCAAATCACAGTGCCAATAATAATAAAAACCCCAGCAGTTTTAAAGTCATATTTAATGTTGGTTAACTCCTACTTACCATCTTATTTAGAATGTAATATCCCAACTTTGGTAGAGGAAAAAAATTTTTTCTAATATAAACACATTACTTGTCATAGAGTAGTCTTTAAAAGTAGTTTTAAAGACAAAAACACAAACCACCTTGCAAATATACAATTTACTAGCAAAACTTTTAAGCACGTAATTTTCACATAAGGCACTTCCATTTTTCAAATAAGTTTCATAGAAAATTTTCCATTTTTGTTGTAATCAAGTCTTCATAAATTATACAGTAGTGTTACTTCAAGTAAAACTTTATTAAATACCCACTTTGGGCATAATTTCCTTAAATATCTTTACCTTTGAATAGACTAAAGGATGGGCATCAAGTTCTATGCAGGGTAACTGTAAATGAAGGTACTCTTGGTCTGTTTTAGAGAATTGGTAACGTTTTACCTTGTTGATCTTGTTCAAGAATCTTGAAATCTTCCAAATGAAGACTGCTTAAGGCAGTTGGTAAAATGTGTTCTGATATGCCCTTGGGTAGTATGTTATTTGCTTCTAGATTTTTCACCAAGCACATGGCTTTGATCCATCTTCGAGTTGCTCTGCGCTCTTTTTGTAGGCAAGTTTTCATTTTCTTTCTTAAGCTTGCTATTTCTTTTTCCAGTTTAATTATCCTCTTTTTTGCCTCCATAGGATTCCTAAAGGCATAACTGTGTTCAAGTAGTACTTGCTGACGACTAATGTTGGATTTTAAATTAGCTGGTCCGGTTGGGGTACAACTGTTGTTTTTCTTCAAAAGATTCTTTGACTTCACTTTCTGAACCGAACAAAATTAGAGGGTTGAACATAAAATGTGGAATATCACAAATAAGTAAATTATTCCAATTTTGGATAACAGTATTTAAAACGCCTTTTTTTTTTTTCCTTTTTGGGTGAGGAAGATTAGCCCTGAGCTAACACCTGTTGCCAATCCCCCCTTCTTTGCTGAGGAAGGTTGGCCCTGGGCTAACATCCGTGCCCATCTTCCTCTACTTTTTTTATATGTGGGACGCCTGCCACAGCATGGCTTGATAAGCAGTGCATAGGTCCACGCCCGGGATCCAAACCTGCGATCCCTGAGCTGTCAAAGCAGAGGGCTCGAACTTAACCACTCCGCCACTGGGCCGGCCCCATACACTGCTCTTTAAAAAACTGATTTTAAAAGTTTGATAGGAAACCTCAGCAGCCTATCTCATGTAATCATGGATTCAAGTTTCTCAACTGGTTGAATTAACTCCAGCCACCTTTTTCTTTTTGTCTTCCCTCTCCAGAGATACAGAAACATTGGTTTGGAAATAGGCAATGGACTTCCAAGGTCTCTTCCAAATTACTGAGTATGATTCTATGGAGACTTAAAAAATCCTTTGCAATTTTCTCACTAAGGCCAATATAGAATGTATTTAGACATTTGGTTTATGTGTGGTACTGATTTGATCTCTTTTTTAGGTTAAGCAGTATTCTCTCAGTTTGATTAGCATTTCAGATCTGGGGTCTTACTTAATGAAAACATATTCCCATGTATCAAAATGCTTCTGAATAGATTTAGTTATTAATTGTTCACAGTTACATCTTCCATTCAAGGATTTAAAATCTGGCTAGGAACTTTTTGCCCAAATCAGAAACCTGAGGACCCTTTTTTCCCTTTATCTCTTTCATTCAATTAGTCATCAAGTCCTATTAATTCTACCTCCTAAATATCTCTATCATGAATCCTTTCCTTTCTATTATTCTTAATGCCACTGCCCACATCATATCTGGCTTGAAATATTAAAAACTTCTTTACTGATCTCCACCTCATTCTGACCTTCACTAATCCATATTCTGCCACCAGAATAATTTTTCTAGCAGATTTGATGTTTCTCTACTGGCTAAATTCCTCTTTGCCTCCCTATTATCTAAAGAAAAAAAAAATCTTTACATGGCATTTTATATCATTTAGGATCTCATCCCATTCTGCCATTCATCATCCTGATTTATTCTCCAGCAATACTAAACCATGTATAGTTCCCAGATTATATCATAACCTCTTAACTCATTCATTCAACAAACTTTTACTGAAACACACAGGAATTAACTTATGAATTCCTGGGGACACAACGGTGAACAAATAAGACAAATGTGGTTCTAGTCCTCATGAAACCTATAACTGGTATTCCCTCTGCCTAGGGCAACTGGCAGGGACTCTTTAATCTTTAAATCCTCAGCATCTAACTTAGATTCTGACATAAAGTTTAGTAAATATTTGTTGAATAAATGATCAAAATGCCAAAAATAAGGTATACTTCAAATTCAATAAATATCTAAGTGTGTACTATATGTACTATTTGCGGTGCTGAGGATTCAGAAGTGAAAAATACAAAGTTCTTGCCCTCCTAGAGCTTTTCTAATATCTGTGATAATTAGTTCACCACAATCTCTTCTCCCGTTCAGATATTAACTCATTTACATTCACACATTTAACTGTCACAATAACTGAAGAAAAGCAGTGGTTTTTCTTCTTTCAGAGGAAAAGATGTCTGTCCTCCTTTTCAAAGTTACACCCTCTATTTTTGTTCATTCTACCCCTTCTTACCTTTGGTGACCCTGTCTTTCTCAGCTAGCTTTTTCCTCTGTGATCAGATCTTCCCTAACTAGATAAAATATTGTTCTAATACATTCATCCTGTATCTTAATTCTCTCCTTCCTTTTAAATATCACTTGCTAACATTTGATTATTTTCCACTCATCTGCAACTCACTGGCTTTTGTGTTCATCATGCTATTGCGGCCATCCTGTGCAAGGTAAAGAACCCTCTCCTAAGTTCCACACTCCCAGCTCAAGCCCAGCCTGAATGCTTGAGCTCTATGAAGTTTTCCATTATGCCTCCCTCTGAACTTACATTCTTTGATATAACTCTGGTATTCTTTGGGTGTGCTGGTTTTAAAGCACTTAGCACACATTTTGTATATCATCTTAAAATCAGAGCAGAGTGATGCTGGAGGTTTCATTACTCATGATTTCTCAGTTTTGCCATTGGTTTAATTATTGATAATAATTGGCAGTAATGTAAAATTCCAATATAGTAAAACAATTTGGATTGGGGGAGAAAATTTTGGAGTTGGGAGAACTGAACTCTAATTCTAGCCTGTACTTTTACTGCACGAGAGAAGTTCTGCAACTTTCTTAAGGCACATCGTTATGTATGCATTTCAGTATGTTCTGAATTATTCCATTTTATAAACAAAAAGGAATGGGTTCTAAAAATGGGAAAAAATGGGGTAAAAGAAAGGTAACAGTACCTACCATAGACTTTATATGGGTACAAAAATCAAAAATGGTTGGAACAGCATCCATTTTAAGTCGTCGAGTTTGTCCTGTTAGGTCAAAACAGGAGGCTTCAAAGTGCTTTGAACAAAGAAAAGTGTGTTTTCCTGGCACAAAATTTTTGCGCCTAACCAGGCGAACCCATTCTTTTCTTCTTTTAGGATCCAAAGGAAACCTTCAAAAAAAAAAAAAACGGCAACTCAAATTCCAATTATCACACTTCTGGTTGCATCTAAATGGTTAAAAGAAATTTCAAAAGCTGATGATTTAAAGTGTCTTCTATTTACACAAAAAAATTTTAAATTCTCAATATCCAGACACTGGAACAGAAACCAATGCATGCTAATTTTTATAAGTTGTAAAAAAATTAGTAAAAAACTGACTTGAATGGTTTTATTTTTCAGGGTTTTATAAAGAGATCTTTCTTCCCAACCTAGTCCTTAACATGAGCAGTAAAAATAAACACTAAACTGATCTAGATCAAGTTTATGTGGAACCATTATGCATTATGAGCAGGAGTAATTTCACAATTGTTTTTTTCAGGGAAAGATTCAGCCTGAGCTAACATCTGTTGCCAATCTTCCTCTTCCTTTTTTTTTCCTCCCCAAAGCCCCAGTGCATGGTTGTATATCCTAGTTGTAAGTCCTAGTTCTGTGAGAGCCACCACAGCATGGCAACTGACAGAGGGGTCGTGTGGTTCCGCGACAGGGGGGGGAACGAACCTGGGCCGCCAAAGTGGTGACAGCGCTGACCTTTAACCACTAGGCCATGAGGGCTGGTTCAATTTCACAATATTTTGATCTGCTGATGTACATGGTCAAGACAAATCAGATATCTACAGATTAAATTTCATCAAGGAAAGCCTAGACAGATTCTGGTATTCCTTCCTCTGGGTTCCTTCATTATGACACTCACCATGTTGTTTTGTAATTTTTCCATTTTAATAAATTTCCAGTGAAATAAAAGTAGATTATAAATTTCTTGAAGATAGGGATCATTAAATCTTTTCATCTATTTATATTTCTAGCACAGTGCCTTGCAAACAGTAGGGACTCAACAAAAATTTGCTTAATTTATGAATACAGAATATATAAATTAATAATTCACTGTATTCCATGTAGTTAAACTGCATACCTTTTAAAAAAAATGAACCCTTAAGCTATATAGTACAGTAGAAAGCATAATTATTACAAAAAGTAAAAGGATGCTGCCAAGCCCAGCAGGAATGTTTATCGGTTTGTATTTATTTCAAATGCAAAATATACTGATATGTACTCAGTGTTTACCTGTTAAGGAAGAGAAAAATAAAAGGGACTGTCTAAAAATTCTGATAGTAACTGTGTTGACTCATTTGGAAACATAAGAATCAACATTCACATGTGGTAAGTTTGAGCTGAACTCTTCTTTAGTTTGACCATCTTATCCTTTAAGTATTAATTATGAACTGACTAGTGTTCAAAAAGAACCATTAAATTCATGTTAGATGGTCATGTGACTCAGAAGCCCCCAACTGAAGCTTCACTAGGTAACAGCTTTGGCTATATCAGATATACGAGGTTTGCTCAAATTACCTGCAGTGAGGGGCACAAAGAGATGAAAGCCCAGATTTACTGGAAAACACCCATCTCTTGTCCCTATCCCTCCAATCCCACACATACCCTGATCTGAGGATATTAAGATTTGTATATCACTCTACAGTTCAAATGTTTTCATATATGTAACTTTTTTCTATTTCAATAGAAACCTCTGATGGAGAATTTATCTACTCTGCCTAGCCTTCACCTCTTAATAATAATGGATTCTCATTTCAAAGATCCCTGTTGCAATATTTGGTGGTTTGGAAATGTTTCCTGAGGCCTAAGCTAAAAACCAAGTTTTAGTTTACAAGCACATTTCTTCTTGGGGCCTCAATAAAGACTCAGAACAAATTAAGTACTATCATTGTATTGTCATTGGTTTGAGACTTCAGGGGCCAGCCCTGGGGCCTAGTAGTTAAGTTCCTCACGCTCAGCTTCAGTGGCCTGGGTTCGGATCCCAGGCACAGACCTACACCACTCATTGATGGCCATGCTGTGGTGGCGACCCACATACAAAATAGAAGACTGGTACGGATGTTAGCTCAGGGTTAACCTTTCTCACCAAAAAGAACAACTCTTCAGATAGATGAAGACTGTCAGGTATTATTTTCCAACCTTTTTTTTTTCCAGCTCTTTTAAACTGCCTACTTAATTATGAAACCAATGCCTTGAATTGAACCTTAATTTGACCAAATTCTGCTTCCTTTTTTGTAAGACTCAGTTTAGGAATCTCATCCTCTATGGAAGATTTTCATGATCAGAAGACTGCATTGGATGTTCATATATAGAACTAACATCACTCTCTTCCAACTGCTTACTTGTATCTCCACCACTAGGTTGTGAAGTTTCCCCTGGTTAGCAGCTGTTTTTCACTACTTTAACCTGTTCAATAAGCACTCAATGAACTTTTCTGAGTGAATCAATGAATGAACTAATGGGTTTAGTTTGGCATTACTAAATAGTCTTTAGTTATTTGTGCTGAAATAGAAGAATAATCATCAACAATTTTGAATTTGATTTTGGTAATGTTTTTATATAGCATTAACCTTAATCATGCTTTACATGTGTTCTTTGGCTTTTTCTCAGCATATTTCAAAGGGTGAGAGATGTAGCCTATAAGCTGAATTTAAGTAATAATAAATCATCCTGTAAATATTAAAAAATTAATATGGTGATAACAGATGGATATATTTTGTCTACACAATAATAGAACCAAGCTTTCAGAAACATCAGATGTTTTGGAAAATCATTCAGTATTTTAAACAATGTTATTTTGCTTGAGTCTTTGATAAACAGCTGAATGCCTCTTACATTCCAAGCACTGTCCTAAGCATTGAAGACATAGAGGTAAACAAAACTGACCTACCTTTATGGTATCTACCTTCTCTGAGGGTATACTGTGATGGGGAAGGTAGAGAATCGAATAGCTTGATGCAGCAGAAAAGAGAGCATTGGCTCCGGAGTCAAACCAGGGTCCCAATCCTCGCTCCTTCACATAATAGCTGGGTGACTTTAGGCAGTTATTTAACCTTTTTAGGCCTCAGTTTTACCATCTATAAAGTGGAGTAATGTACTTAGTGTGGTTCTAGTGATTATGTAAGACAATGTGAATAAATGCTTAGCCCAGTGCACAATACATGGTAAATACTAATACATCCTATTGTTATTATAAAAGTAATTACAAGTGTCATGAGTGTTATAAAAGGGCAAGTACAGGGTTGCATGGAACCATAAAACAGGAAGGGTTCATCTATTCAGGAGGCCTTAAGAGTGTAGGAATTAGCTGAGAAATCAGGGTAGGAATAGTGAAGAGTGTTAGGACATGAAATGATGCTGGAAGGCCTTAAGGAGTAATTCTGAACTTTATCCAAAATGGCACTGGTAATCCATTGAAAGGCCTAATTTAGGGGCTGGCCCAGTGGCGTTGCGCGCTCTGCTTTGGCGGCCCCGGGTTCGCAGGTTCGGATCCCGGGCATGGACAGATGCACTGCTTGTCAAGCCATGCTGTGGCGGCATCCCATATAAAGTAGAGGAAGATGGGCACAGATGTTAGCCCAGGGCCAGTCTTCCTCAGCAAAAAAGAGGAGGATTGCCAATGGATGTTAGCTCAGGGCTAGTCTTCCTCACACACACACACACACACACACACACACACACACACGCCTAATTTAGAGAGCTGACTGGTACCAGAAAATGTTTTAACCAGTTGTTAAACACAGCCATTATTAAATTATGTAAATTAGCAGTTAAATTAAAAACAAAGGCAATAAATACTAAAAACCTATCACTCCCTAATTATCTTACTATTAAAATATTTTACTATTATTTATTTCTGTTATATCTGTATGGTATAAATGCTATAGAATAGTGTGGTATTGCACATTTCTTCCCAACTCCATGATCCGTGATGTTGTGTTGGTAGTTTTAAATCAGCCATGATAGGAGTATTTATATCATGGACCTTGAGCGAACACTACAAATCAGGGCTTTTCCCCTTCCCTGGAGATCCTGTTGTTAAACATTTAGCAACACACCAGTGATTGTAGAAGAGCAGTCAGGAGTGCGTGAATGGAAGTGAACCAGCTAAGAGGCTGTTGTAATGATCCAATTAAGAGGGAATGGTGAGAAGTCAAGGGAGGATGACCTCCCAGTTTCTGGGTGAATGGTGTTTCCATTTACTGTACTGAGAAAGGGAACAGATATGGGAAGTGGTGTAGGTTTGGGGGAAGGGCAAGTTCATTAGTACAGTTTTGATATGTTGAGTCTGAGGAACTGAAGAGAGACCAGAGAAGTATTGAGGTACTTGGCCTACAGGTCTGGAACTCATTAGAGAGATCTGGACTGGAAATATTGATTTGTGAGGCATCAAAAAGTAAATGTTAACTGGGAGCACAGGAACAGTTGAAATCAATTTGGTAAGAGTGGGAAGACCTAGGTCAGTGGGTAGAGAGGGGCTGGCAGAAGAGATTGAAGATAGGCCAAAAAAGTAAGATGAAAATCATAAAATTAGTGTCATAAGTCAATAGTAGAGAGTATTTCAAAAGGAAATGATCACATGCCATGAAAAAGGAATGCAGTAGTGACAACTCATCAAGAGCAGTTTCAGAAGATTTGGGAAGACTTAGACTGGAGTGGCCTGAGTAAGAGAGAAGAAAAATGGAGCCAGGAAGTTTAGGCAATATAAGTTGTACATGGGGAAAGAGACTACCAATGTCCTAGGAGAGGAGTTAGTTAATTAAATATTGTTTATATTTATGAAATAGGAATGTACTTTTATTATAATGTTATTTTTAAGACCTAAAATTCCAGTCACACATGAAAATGTTAACTTTATAGCAGGCAAATGGTCAAATATGGAAAGGAGGTATGCATGTTACTGTACCACTGTGCTTCTCTTAAAACATTCAGTATCATTGGTGCCTTGACTCCTCCCTCTCCCTCATCTTCCAAATCAGATTACCAGAAACAGTAGTTCCTCCTCAAACATTTCTCAAATCTGTCCACCTCTTTCTATCCCTGTTGTCAGCACCTCTCTCTGGGCCACTAGGTGGACTCTCCCTTGTTTTACTACAGGTTCCCAACTGTTTTCTCTATCAACTCTCAACCTCTTCTAATGTAGTGCTGGTTGTGCCAGCACCGAAGGGCATTGTTCAGTTCACAGTTGACAAGGTAGCAGAATTTCCCTGTGAAAGAAATAGGTGAATTAGCATTCTGTAGGGGGCGGTGGCATAGCATTTAAGTTAGCAGGCTCTGCTTCTGCCGCCCTGGGGGGTTCACAGGTTTGGATCTCAGGCACCGACCAACACACCGCTTGTCAAGCCATGCTGTGGTGGCGTCCCATATAAAGTAGAGGAAGATGGGCATGGATGTTAGCCCAGGGCCAGTCTTCCTCAGCAAAAAGAGGAGGATTTTTGCAAGGGATGTTATTAGCTCAGGGCTAATCTTCTTCACACACACACAAAAAATTAGCATTCTGTAATAACCTCCTTTCTCATCAAATACATCTCGATGATGCTTGACCTGCACTATAAATAACACCATAATTCTCCACATTGCAGCCAGAGAGATTTTTAATATGCAAATCTAATTATGCCATTCTTTTTAAACCCTCCATGGCTTCTCAAGCTCTCCTTGAGTAAAATAGAAAATCCTTAAAGCAGCATACAGGACCAAATCTATATCACCCTTTGGTCTCATTTGAAATTTCACATCCTTTGAGAAGCGTTCTTTGACTTTCTAAGGCTAAGTTAGGTCTTCCTGAATGTCTCTTCTGTGGCACTTAACCATAATTATGTTTTCCTTTCACATTACACTGAACTCCAAGAGGATAAGAATTTTCTGGATCCCTACCACAATGTCAGGCAAATAAGAACATGGTACACATGTGATGGATGCATGAACAAAGTAGTTGAAAAACACAAACATCACAAGGATTTTTTTTAAGTGGCAACTTTTAATAAGGGCGTACATTTAGTCATAATGAGGTGGGGAAAAGGTCAAGGATATAATTTGCTACATTCTAAGACTATTAAGTTGTGAGGCATATAAAATCAGAGCTGTTTGCACTTAACTTTTTTAATGCTGCTTTTCTTCTGGCACATGGCAGGCACTTGCAGAAAAGGTAAACATTTACCGACTACTTACCATATTTCATGTAGTGTTCAGAGTGATTTCAAGAGTTCTGATTTGGCAGAAGGAAAGAATTTGATCGCTCTTCCAGGAAACGAAAGAACAACAAAACCTAGATTCTTGTTATGACTGTGTTCTCGTAAAAGAAAGCTTCTCTTTTGCGCTTCCATCAACCTCGCTCAGTTCCACGGCTGTCAGTGATTCTCAGTTCCTCCGCAGTGACCGTACGTGACTCTCAGGAATCTAAACGCTCCGTCAGCTCAGCTAGTGAGAACTTGCTCGTTACCGGGAACACAGCAAGCTCCTAAGCTGACCGCTGACTTGAACGGGAGACCGCGCTCCTCTGACGGCGTCGCTAACAAGACCCGGCCCCTACACACGAGCGAAGCGCCGGCGAGGAACGTGCCCTCCCCTGACCCTGCCCTAAGGGGGAGTCGCCGCACAGAACGGGGGCCCCTCCCGGAGCGGACCTTCCCGGAGGGGCGGACAGACGCGGGAAGCTGCCCGGCCGCCCCGCGCAGGCCCAGCTCCGCCCCGCCTAGTACCTGTGGAAGCTGACGTCCACGTGCTTGTCGTAGGTGGCCGCGCAGCCTGCCGCCGCGCAGTTGGTGGGCATCTCGCTCCCCGCGCGGCACCGCCGGCCGCTTCTGTCGGGCGCCGTGGGGACCGGGCCGCGCGCCGCCTCTCAGTGGCCGCGCTCCGCCGTCGCCAACATGGCGGACACACCCCGCCTTCCCGGCCCCCAGCGCCGGCGGGCCCCGGCGTCTCTGGCGGCCGCCCTCGGAGCAGTCGACGCGGAGAGGTGGCTCTGCCCTCCCCCGCCCGTCAGCCGCAAGCTCTCCGGCGGCGGAGACGCAGAGCGGGTCCGCCCACCCCGCGGCGCTCCCAGACACTCCAGGCCGGGGGGGGGGGGGGGGGGGCGGGGAGCCATAGACACGGGTCTCACTGAGAATCTCGTCGTCCCGATTATTATCGCGCGAACTAGGAGCCCGTTTCCTGCGTGCCGCAGGAAGTGACGTCACGGGCAGAGCCACCTCCAGAGCCCCCTTCTCGCGAGGTGGAAGAGCGCTGATCGCGCAGGAGCAAGGGGGCGCTAGGGCAGGAAGAGGGGTTGCGACGGTGCGGCGAGGAGGCGCTGGGTGCGGGGAAGTTGGGAGCGGACCCGCTAGGTGCTGGGGCGGGCTGAGGCCGGTCCGGCCGCGTCCGTTAGGGAGCGGGAGCCGCGGAGGAGGCGGTCGTCGGGCGGGCGCGGCGCAGGCGGAGGCCGTGTGGGGCGCCGCTCCGGGATGGCGAGCGCGGAGCCCCCGGCCCCGGCCTCCAGCGGCCTCTCGCCCAAGGAGGAGGGCGAGCTCGAGGACGGCGAGATCAGCGACGACGACAACAACAGCCAGGGCCGCAGCCGGAGCAGCAGCAGCAGCAGCGGCGCCGGCCTGCTGCCGTACGCGCGGCGGAGGCCGCCCCCCCCGGCCCGGGGCGGTGGGTCCGGCGGCGGCTCCTCGTCGTCGTCGTGCTCGTCGCAGCAGCCGCCCCGGAGCTTCTCCCGCCCGCGGCACGCGTCGGAGCGGGGCCACCTCAGGGGACACAGCAGCTACCGACCCAAAGAGCCGTTCCGGTCCCACCCGCCCCCCGCGCGGCTGCCCGCGAGCGCGCTGTCCGAGGGCAGCCCGCGGCCGTCCTTCTGGGAGCGCAGCCACCTCGCCCTGGACCGGCTCCGCTTCCGAGGCCGACCGTACCGCGGCGGCAGCCGCTGGAGTCGGGGGCGCGGCGGGGGCGAGCGGGGCGGCAAGCCGGGCGGCCGGGCCCCGGGAGGAGGCGCGGGGCCCGCGTTCGGCGGCAGCCAGGGCTGGCGAGAGCCCTCCCCGCCGCGGAAGAGCTGTATCCTTCACGTGGCGCGGCGCCCTGGGCGTGTCGCGCGGAGCCGCTCTGGGCCGGGGCCGGGGCGCCGAGCGGGTAGTCGCCGGCGGAGCCCTGGGTCCTGTGGCGCACGCCGGGTGAGCAGCGCTCTGTGATCCCGGTGCACGCCCAGGGTCGTTGCTGACGGTCGCTTCGTTGGGTATGTCGCCTTTCGACGTTAACGTGTGACGGGTCGTGGCCAAGCTGGTGGAGTCTCACAGAGTCTCAAATCGGGCTTGTCATAGTGCTGCGGAAGCCCAGGTTTCATCAGCGTTTGTTATTGCTGGTACGGGAACTTTGTTTTTATGGGAGGTTGACTTAGATTGTTGGAGGAAGAAAAAAATATAGTCAGTTTGGGCAGTACAGTTGTTTATATCCTGTTGCACTTTGACATTGAAAATTGTAAAGTGTGATTCTGCATAATCCTGTTTTTGTGATTCTGTTTTTACCTTTCTCGATTTATTCTTACATATGGCTGACTTTTGAAGTGGAAAAGGGAAAAAAAAAGGACCAGTATCTTCACCAACTCTTATTAATTAGAAGCCTTTAAATTCGTATATGTTTTCAAAAAACTTTCCCTTCTTAACTTTTCTATTTCTTATGTTCACTTTTTGGGTATTTTATAACTCTTAGTGCTGACAGATGTGGGCCAGAGAGAAAGATAAACTTAACAGCATTTTTTATTTTAGTATATTGGAAGCCATGGGGTGTATGGGAGAGTGGAGATTATGAAGAGATTGAGGAGGAAAATAGCAGCATATCTAATTTTGCTCCTCTAACCTCATTCTTAGTTATCTTTAACGTTCTTGAGTTGCCTCAGGATGTCTGAAGGTTTGCTGTTTTATGATGGGTTTGTAGAACTGTGTCTTGATTTATTCCATGATAAATGCCTAAAAATAGTTCGCTAAACACCTTTATTACTGGTTGTAATTTCCATGTATTCTTTATAAGAGTTTGTAAAGGAAAACATAGTTCCCAGCCGCTTTTGTATAACCTGAGCGAACAAAATTTGTAATATAAAATTTTATTAATTCAAATTCCTTTAATACCAAGATTGTACTCAGTTGAACTCATGTTTCTGCCCTGTGATTATAGTAATCACATTTTTGTTTTACAAATACTACATTAAGAAAGAATAAGCGTTATTCTGTGGCTCATTTCCATAATCTAGAAGTGAAGAAGCATGAGTACAACTGGTTGGGTTTTTGTTTTAACTTCTTTCTCTGTAATGGTTAGGGTATGCTAGATGCAACTTGAGAGAAATAGAATAAACCAGATTTCTATTGTACTTATTTTCATTCTCATTCATTTTTAATTTTTCTTAGTGATAGATACTTTGTCAGTCAATCTTAGTATATATCTCCTTTGGATGACTACTATTTTAAACTTCCAAATCTGATAAGAGCTAACATAATTAGGCCAGTGTCTCTCATCAGTAGAAAGTCATTCCATTTTCAACTGCAGTTGTAAAGGTTGAATAGCAGTTCTTTTTTTAAATCGGGTTTCATTTAGAAATTGCATCTTGGCCAGCTTAAAATTAAATCTGTTAAGTGTTGGTTTCATCCTAGCTGTCCTGTATAGACAGGAGTAGAAGATTTCATTTAGCCTTGGAGATTAGTCAGTTATACTCAAAACTCAATTGCTTTTCCTCGTTTTTCTGTTCTTTAGTTAATTTAATTTTTGTTAGTGTATTGAATCTTTTTCTTTTATAAATAGTTTCCAAGGTCTTCAGTCTGATTTTTTGTTTTTATTACAACAAAATAAAGGTTGTGCCTTTAGCTGCCTTCATTGAAAAGTGAGATATAAATGCAGATAATTACAGAATTTACATGCAAAGAGTACATAATGGTGGGGTGGGGGGAGCAAGTAATTCTCTGGCTTCACATAGGAGGTGACATTTGAGTTGGGGTTAATTTGAAGAACAGAAAAACAAAGCTATGCATAAATTGTGATGAACAGGGAAAGGAACTACAAGTCATATCATGAAGGCATTATATGTCATTATAAGGATTTTGGACTCTATTCTTAGTGAGATTTAAAGAAGGGAAGAGATATGATCAGATTTGTATTCTAGAAAGATTAATCTGGCAGCAGTATGGAGGACGGCTTGTGGGAGATAGAACTCCAAATGTCTGACATGTGGCCATATTTCTCCCTTGTAGTACGTAAAATATGGGAGTGCTTTAGAATGCTCAAAATGCAAAGAGAGAGAGACTAAGTAGAGCTCACTGGAAAGTACCATTATTGCAAGGGGTCATGAGAGAAAGGGGTCGTGAAAACTTGAAGGAAAAAAAAAAGAGGAAGGGAAACAAGGGGAGAGTGGAGTTGTGGAAGCCGACAGAGAAGTGGTTTACAGTGTCCAGTGCTGCACAGAGTTCAGGTAAAATAAGGTTTGAAAACATGGTGGATAAACTCAGCCAGCAGAAGCCAGATTCCATTTGCTTGAAAAGTGAGTAAGACGGGTAATGAGAAACTAGGATTCTTGCAAGAAACTTGACTCTGAAGAGGAGAGATCAGAGAACCAAAGATTTACCAGAACCGTTTTGCTGCAGAACTGTTAAGATTTTCAGTTGCAATTCTCGTTTCGTTTCTACAATATTTGCTGGTGATTCCCATTTTTGAACTGGTAGATAGGGAAGTTTTAAAAATCTTTGCAGGTTGCTTGTCCTGTGAATTGTTAATCAGAGAACTATATTTAGGGAACTCTTATGTTATATCCTAGCCAATTCAAATGATGTATAAATGACAGATTGTATTAAAACCACACAAAGTACTTGTCTTTTCTCTTGTTAATGTCTAGGCTGGAGAAGTGAGGTGTAACAACTCTTATATGTATGAATTATTTTGAATAAAAATTGTAGTTTGGAACTTTGTAGCTATTTCCAAGGAAGAAGTCATGTTCTTTGTATTACTATACTAGAGAAGAAAAAAACAAAAATAATTGCTTTAGATATCTTTATCTTTAGGGGAAAATTAGTTTAGAAGATACATTTTGAATACTATTTAAAGTTTTTATGTAACTGCTTTCATTGTCTTAGTTGTGCCTATGTTGGATGTTAGCATACCTCATGAGCTCTAAGATTGTTATGAATTAGGTTTTTAAGAAAATGTTTCCTATTCACAAACTAGTCTTAACTATTAATTGTCAGTGTTCATTTTTTACCTCTATTTTTTACAATTTGAGACAGGAGAAGAAACTAATTAAAAAGAAGAAATGTTTCCTCCTGATTATCTGAAGTGTGAATTATCCATATCTGTGAAAAACCATTCCGTTTCTCCCCGCCTCCTTCAGAAAGGAGTTTTTAACCTCCAGCTTGGTATGGGCTTTCCTGATACCTACCGAAGGAGGGATGCTGTAACCTAACTAAGTGGAATACCTGTGGATACTACGGGTAGTAACTGACACTAGTGATTTTGTAAATGGACTATTTATATGGATACTTGTTAAATTTGAAATATGGGTACATAATGAACGTGGGTATTAGCATATATATTAAGTGGAATTTAGTAATTTAAAAATACCAATTCATCTTTCTTGAAAAACAAATTTAAAAGGGAGACAATTCATGTATAACGTGTTTTTGTTAAATTAACTGGAAAATTTTGGGAAACTGGTTTCCTTAATATGCTGTTCAGCCAAAAGTTTTGGAAGATCTCCATCAAGAAAACAAAATTATTCATCAAAAAGTGAAAACTGTGGGGAAGAAACTTTTGAAGATTTACTTTTGAAGTATAAGCAAATACAGTTGGAACTAGAATGCATCAATAAGGATGAAAAACTAGCTTTGAGTAGCAAAGAAGAGAACGTGCAGGAAGATCCTAAAACTTTGAACTTGGAGGACCAAACAAGCACTGATGACGTCAGTATTACAAAGGACTCAAGTAAAGAAGTAGCTCCTGAGGAGAAAACACAGGTCAAAACTTTTCAGGCATTTGAATTAAAACCACTCAGGCAAAAATTGACCTTACCAGGAGATAAGAACCGGTTGAAAAAAGTTAAAGATGGAACAAAACAGCTTTCCTTTAAATCTGACACTACTGAATCTACTCAAGGTAATGGAATTAGAAATTTCAATTAGTCGTAAGATTCTTCTTTCTCTAAAGGGGTAACTAGTTATTTTGGTAGTGTGCTTCATTGAAATGATTCTGGTGTTTTATCTGTGAATGAATAGACAGTCATGTTATTGAATAATGATAAGTTTTGTTTCATTCTGATCTTTTTTTTTAGCCTTATGTGTTGGTCAGGACTTATGATACAATTTTTAACATAAATGACAATAGTGGACACCTTAATTTAAGGGAATGCTTTTGACATGTACCTTTCAACATGATGTTAAGTTTTTTGTAAGCATCCTTTGTTGGATAAAGGAAACTGTTTTTTTTTTTCCCCTATTCCTTTTTTGAGATTTTCAGCATGAATGGATGTTGAAGTTTATCAAATCTTTTTTTCCTCATTATTGAGAAGAGCATCTAATTTTTCTCCTTTAACATATTAGTGTAATAGATTATATTAATTGATTTCGTCATGTTAAACCACCATTGTATGCTTGGGATAAATTCAGCTAGTTCGTGATATATTGTTTTTATACATCATGGGTTTGGTTTGTTAATTTTTTCTTTTCCTCTTTTTTATGAAGGTATAATTTATATATAGTGTAATTTACTCTTTTTAGTGTATAGATTGAGTTTTGACAAGTGCAGGCAATTGGCTAACCATTGCCAGCCACCACAATTAAGATACAGAACAGTTCCATTAACTCCTCCCAGTTTCCCCTGTTCCCCTTTGTAGTCAATCCCTCTCTCCCCCAGCCCTTAGCCCACCTGGTAACCACTGATCTGTTTTCTGTCCCTAAAGTTTTCCTTGTCCAGAATGTCATATAAATGGAATCATACAGTGCATTGTCTTTTGGTTCTAGCTTCTCTCACTTAGCATAGTGTATTTAAGATGCATCCATGTGGTTGTATGTGTATCAGTAGTTCTTTTTTGTTGCTGAATGTTCCATTGTATGGCTATGCTATAGTTTGTTTATCCATTTCCTGCTTGAGGGACGTTTGGGTTCTTCCAATTTTGGGCGATTGCATTGCTAATGTTTTGTTTAGAATTTTTTGTCTGGGTTCATAGCCTGTAATTTTTTTCTCTCTTTTTCCTTGTCAGTTTTTCATACAAGGTTATGTTGCTCAAGATGAGTTGAGGAGTGGTTTCCTCTTTATTCTCTAGAATAGTTTAAGGTTGGAATCATTTCTGGAATATTTGGTAGATCTTGCTGGTAAAAGTGTCTGGGCCTGGATGAAGTTTTTTCTGGGAAGGTTTTAAATTACTGACTGTTCATGTTTTCTATTTCTGGTTAAGGCAGTTTAGGTAAACTATATTTTTCTAGTAATGTGTCCATTTCCTGTAAGCAGTGTAAAGTTTATAAAAAGTTATTCTTAAGAACTTCACCTTTTTATTATCTGTAGCATTTGTAAGTTGTATCTCCCTCCCACTTTTTTTCTGATTTTCCCGGGAATAAGTCCATAGCTTTTAAAACTCATGAATTTTCAGCCTCGCTCCTACTGAGAGCATTTTTGGGCTATGAAATTTCTATTTTAGCTGCATCTCAGTTTGTAGTCTGTAAGTTTTTTTCATTCATTTCTAAATATTTTCTAATTTTTGTTTTTCTTTGACCTGTACAATACTTGTGTGTTTCTTAACTTCCAAATTTGTAGATTTTCTAGCTATATTTTTTGTTATTGATTTCTAAGTCAATCACATTATCAGAGAATGAGATCTGTATGATACTAATCTTTTGAAATGTTTGTAGGGACCTGCTTTATTGTCTAGTATGTGATTGACTTTTGTAACTGTTCTGTGTGTGTTTGAAAGGAATGTATGGATTGTCAGCTCAAGCTTTTTATGTTGCTCACATCTTCATTTTTTGATCTGCTTGATCTATCAGTTACTAAGAGTTTGTTAAAACCTGCCACTATGATGGTAGATTTGTGATTTTCAATTTTTGCTTTAAATACTTGGAGGCTGGGGAATTGACTCATTATTATGTAGTCACCTTTATCTGTAGTAATATTTTTGCCTAAAAGACTATTTATGTTAATAGCCACACCATCTTTCTCTTGATATGTATATATGCCTTGTATATCATTTTCCATCCTTTCAGTCTTTCTATATTCTCATGTCTTAAATGTCACTTGTACACAGTATGGAGATGGATTTCATTTGTAATTTAGTCTAAACAATTTTGTCTTTTAACTAGAACCTATAGTTTATTCACATTTTTTCAAGATTTTTTTCTTGCTTCTTTTGATGATTTTTTTCAAGCAATTTTTTTTCTTTTACTAGTTTGGAAGTTAGATACTATGTTTCTAGTCTCATAATTGGTCCTCTAGGAATTATAACATGAATTCTTTTTTTTTTTTTAATTTTTTAATTTTGTGTGTGTGTGTGTGAGGAAGACCAGCCCTGAGCTAACGTCCGTCGCCAATCCTCCTCTTTTTGCTGAAGAAGACTGGCCCTGGGCTAACATCTGTGCCCATCTTTCCTCTACTTTATATGGGACCCCACCACGGTATGGCTGACGAGCAGTGCATCGGCGGGCGCCCGGGATCCGAACCTGCGAACCCTGGGCTGCCAAGCGTGGACTAAACCGCTGCGCCACTGGGCGGCCCCCTATAACATGAATTCTTATCAATGTTTGAAGTTAATCAAGCTCTTTACCCTCTCCCTGACATACAAGGACCAGTGTTTGCCTAGCTTTTCCCATATATTTAACACTCTCTTGGCTCACTTTTTCTTCTATGTCTGGAATCACTTATGCTTAAAATAAGTCTTTTAGAATTTCCTCTAGTGTATGTCTTCTGGATGGAAAACTTACTTCTGTTTGCCCTCTTTTAAAAGTGAATTTTCTGGATTTAGAATTCTAGATTGGTTAATTTCAACATATTGAAGTTATTTTCTGGCTTCCTTTGTTGATTTTGAAAAGTCAGCTATTAGTCTTAATAGTTTCTAATTTGAAGGTAATCTATCTTCTTTCTCTGGTTGCTTTAAAGATTCTACTTTTGTCTTTGAAATTCTGTAGTTTAACTATGATGTGTTGATTTTAGATTTCTTTTTATTTATCCAGCTTGGGATTTGTTGTCCTTCTTATTTTCATTGATTCTGGAAAATTGTCATTATCTCTTAAAATATTGTCCCATTCTCTTTCTTTTCTGGAACTCTGTATAGGTGTATATTATAGTAAATCATCTCACTTCATCTTCCATTTCTTATGTTTCCATATCTTGGTAACTCTGTGCTACATTCTGGAAAATTTCCTATGATGTATCTTTCAGTTCACTGATTCTCTTTAGCTGTGTCTGACTGACCTTAAGCCCATCTTCTGAGTTTAAATTTCAGTTACTGTTTTTATTCTAGTATTTTGCTTTTCAAATCACTTTGGTCATTCTTTTTAGTTTTTTTTTTTCTCTTTGCTTGTTTTTTCAAATGTGTCTCTATTTCTTTAAACATTGTTAACCATAGATTTGTTTTGTTTTTCCCCTTTGCCTGCTAATTTCCAATATCTGAGGTCTTTGTGGGTCTGATTTCTGATGTTTGCTGTCTCTGCTGGTTCTCATTTTTGGTACCTTCTTTTCTTGAATGTTTAGTGCTGTTTTTTTTTTTTTTAAGTGAGGTGCTCATTTTCCTTTGAATTTTTTTTTGGTGAGAATTTTTTGAGGCCTGGGACAGAGGTGGATTCCCTAGAGAAGATTTGCTTTTGCTGCTGCCAGGTACTTGTGTAGACTTTTGCTCTGGGACCACTTTATAGTTGAAGTTTTCAAGGCCACCCATGTGGTGTAAACTTGTTTGCAAACCTGAGTGGTGACTGATTTTGGTTACACATTCTCAGGGACAGTGTTTTTTCCTCTTCAAATTAGCACCATGATTCCAGATAGGCAGTTTTGAAAAGTATAACCCGGTGGGATAGAAAAGACACACAAATAACTATCATTGAGTATAAGAGTTATGTATGAAAGCCTGCAGTAACACAGAGGAAGGATCAAATATCCCCACCTGGATTTAGAAAGTTTTCATAGGGTTGGAAATGTTTGATGTATGTCTTGAAAAATGAGTCTTTTCGACTTGAGAAGTCGGAATCAAATGAGCAGATGAAGACACAAGAACCTTTAAAGGATATTGAGATGAACCTAATATGGATGCCCTGTGGGGTATATGGTGTGTTTCTGGGAGTGGTTGGATATAAATTTATAAAATGATCGGTTGAGATTGGATTGTGGAGGGCCTTGAATGTCTTGATAAGGGATTTTGATTTTCTTTAAATATCCCGTGGGCCATCAGATATTTTTAAACAGGAAAATGATGTGATCAGATGTCTGTTTTAGAAAAATAACTGGCAGCAGTGTGGAAGAGGTATTGGAGGAAAACCAAAAAAGCTAGAACTTACCTGAGTCAATAAATTATGTTGATCAGTGTTTCTTTGTGTGCACCCCACCTCCCGTCTCCAACAAGACTCGCAGCCCTGCCGTCAGACTTAAATTATCAGTCAGCTTTTTTCCCTTTCTTGCAGCAACTCTTCTAAACCTTCATCCTTTTTTTCAGGCCTGTTGCTCAACCTTTCTCTCCGTTGTCAGCCTATGAGCTTGCTTCCTATTTCGGATGATCTCACTCAGCTTCCAGCTTTTCACTTCGTGGCTGTAAACTTATGTCCACATCAATTTTCACTTCAGTTCCTCCACTCTGAGGAAGTGGTGGCCCTTTTCTTGTTTGTGACCACTTTGTTTTAACCTGTATTCATGGCTCTAACTTCTACCTTCTCTGGGACCTTGCTCCATCTGTTGTTTATTCTGGTTCATCTTGAACCACTTACTCTTGGTGGGGTTCTTATTATAAACATATTTGAGTTTTCCATCCCAAAATTTAAACACTCCCTTCTCTCCATTCTGCGTTCTCTCTTAACTTCTGTCTTTTCAACCAGACTTTTGGAAAGGCTGGTCTATGCTGACTCTTCACCTTACCTCTCTCATTCAGTCTGCTTTTCTACTCTTAACCAGGATACTAAAACTACTCACGGCAATGTTACTTTGCCCTAATTGCAAAATTAATTTTTCATTTTCCTTCATTTTTTATTTCATTCTTCTATTCATTTGAAAATTAATGAGCACTTTATTCCAGGCTCTTGGAAATATATCAGTAAACAAAATAGACAATCATTTATGCCTTCATGGGCTTGCATTTTAGAAGGGGAGACAATAAATAGGATGAGTTAATAACAGTTATGGAAAGAGAAAAGGTATAGCAGGGTAAGTATGATGGGAATAGTGGGTACAGGTGGCAGTATTAATGGGTGATCAGGAAAGCCCTGAATTTGAAGGCTTTTGAAGTCTTTAGGCTTTGAAGATGGTGAAGGAACAGCCAAATAGATATCTGGGGGAATAGATTTCTAGGCAAAGAGAATAAATAGCTAGAGCAGTGATTTTCTAACTGTGGTCCTTGGACCAGCATTACCTGGGAACTTGATAGAAATGCAAATTCTCAGGCCCTACCCCAGATCTACTGAATTGGAAACTCTGGCAAAAGGGCCCAGCAGTCTCTATTTAACAAACCCTCCTGTTGATTCTAATATCTGCTAAAGTTTGAGAATCACTAAACTAGAATAATGTGACGCTAAGGCAGAAGGGTGCTTGGCATGTTTGGGGAATAACGGGGAGGCCTGTGCCACTAAAGAAGAGTGAGGGGGATGAGTAGTGAGAGAGAAGAGGTCAGAGATGATGGATTGGGACAGATCATGTGGAGCCTTATAAGAAGTTTGGTTTTTATTCTGAGTAAAATGGGAACTATTACAGGGTTTTGAGCAAAGGACTGGCATAATTTGTTTTATACTCTCAAAGGATCACTTTGGGCACAATGTTGAGAATATTCTGTAGGGAATAGACACATCTATTATATTCAATGATATTTTTGCTAAATCTTGAAATTTTGAGATTTCTATGATATACACATCTGGAATTTCTTATAACTTTCTGATTTCCCTTTTTTTGAAAATGAGTAATTACTTTTCCTTTGTAACTTCTTAACTGCTGATGGACTCAGTGTTCCGTTCTCCTAGGGTGCTCTCAGTTATGGTTTTAACTGCTACCTGTATCCTGCTGACTGTGTCTAGCTCAGTTTAGAATTCCACGTAATAATTTTTAAAATACTGTATGACTGTGCAAGATCAATTTTCATTTTGAAAGTGTTGAGTAAGAATTTAAATAATAATTTTATTATAGATACCCATGACAGTGGTAGGGCAATGCCAAACTACACGTTTGGTCAGTTAAACCGTCACCTGCTTTTGTAATCTTTCTGTAAATTAGATTTGTAGTCTAAAATTTATGGTTTGTGCTTGTTTCTAAGGTAGTCTTGTGCTCATGAGGTACCTGCCAGCTTAGTGGATACTTGTTTCTATGCTACCTTTGGGAGGGTTGCTGCCACCTTTTAGAGACAAGAGAGATCCTCATCAACTAATAGGCTTCTGGGCCAGCGCCGTGGCCTGGTGGTTAGGTTTGGTGTGCTCCTCTTTGGTGGCCCAGGTTCATGGGTTTGGGTCTCAGGTACGGTCTTACACCACTTGTCAGCCATGCTGTGGTGGCGACCCACATACAAAATAGAGGAAGACGGACACAGATGTTAGCTCAGGGCTAATATTCCTCCAGCAAAAAAAAGGAGAAGATTGACAACAGATGTTAGCTCAGGGCCAATCTTCCTCAGCAAAAAAACCCCGAAAAAACTGATAGGGTTCACATGACCTAATGAAACTCATAGATTTCTCATGAGGGAGAAAAGTTTAGGCTTTCTCCATTTATCGTTGCAAGTCTGTGTATATCTTTATTTTTTTCCTTGTTCATTTTTGTCTAATATTTATAGTATAGTTTAGTTATAACTATATAGTATAGTTTGTCTATAGTAATAGTTATTACTATTTTGGTGTTCTTTGAAGTATGGTCAGTTTTGCTATAATGTGACATATGCATTCCTAAAAATCACTACACTTTTATTGCACAAAATTGCACAATAAAAACTACAGGGTTTATGGGCAAAATGGAGTTAGGGAAACAACACTCAAAAACTTTGTAAATGGCACATGAAAAAAGATAGGAAGCTAATAAAAATGGTAGTGCAGCTTTACATGTTAAATGGGTAAAAAAATGCTTGGAATACTACAATAAATATGTCACTTTACCTTGAAAAAGACCTAAAGTGTGCTTGTGGAAGTGGAGATTTGCAGCTTTGAGTTATTATGAAGTGCAGCAAGGAAGGTCATCTGAAATTAGACAGTAAGTTACAACCCCAGATGTGGATGGTTGTGGTTCATAACATACACAGTGAACTGAAATAGCTGGTAGGTGATCAAAGTGTGGGGGCTTGGTGTATTCCTGCATGACTCAGATCACCTGCACACAGTTTTCTGTATTCTCTTAGTGTTTCTCAGAGACAAATTGCCCATAAGCAAACATTAAATTTGTTATGCTCAAATTATTTTCTGATATATGTCATGTTGCAACAAATTCACATTTCCAAAACAAGCCTTATAGCAGAACTGACCTAACTCAAAATTTGGTGGTTGCCTTCTATTTACTTTGTCTAGGGTACTTGATTAGCAGTTTCTCTATTTATTGAATAAGTTGCCTGTTCTTTTACCAGTAGGTCTTCTTGAGCAATCAAATTAAATTAGGGTGTTTGGAACACTGATAGATGGTATTATGGAAAAAAAAGCTAGGTTTGGAGTTTAGGCTTAATTTGAATCCTAGTTTGCAACTTGACTTGTGTCATCTTGAGGAAGATTCTCTTAGTTTTTAACTTCATCTGTTTTAGTTACACAAGTGTCTATCTCAATACTGTTGTAAATGTACTATAACTTTATTGTGTGATTTGTAGAGCTGTCATAGATTAGATAATATATAAATAAAATTTTGTAAATAACTTCATCAGAAATCTGGGCCCAAGGCTAGAATTCTGAAAAAAAATGTATGGATGGACTTAATTTTGTTGATACTTAACCTACTTCCACTGATGCTTTCTAGCTAAATAGAGGACCATTTCTTTAATGCATGAATCCAATACAATATCTAAATATTGAATTCATATCAACTTTAGAGGTCTGAATTAATCATCATTATTTTCTATCGGTGTATATTCTCTATTTGGTAATGAAGCTTTGCTTCTTGTCTATCTACTCTATAAATTCTGCTCTTATTTGAAATAATTATTTTTCATTCAGAAGTCATTTTATCAAAGTGCAGTTTTAATTTATTATTTAATATTTTGAATCACTTTGCCTTATAACTTTCAGAAATGAGGCTGATATGAAAAGGTTGGTCAGATTTTCATTCTCTCTAACAGCATTCTTTCCTTTTGGTTGAAAGATTGAGAAAATGAGACCCTTTAAAATGATTACTACTAAATATTATATAGCATTTTACTTTAAATTGATTGTAGTTATCTTTTAGGGTATTCAAAGTATACTGTTTTATTTTAAAGGATTAGAAGACAAAGAACAAAACTTAACAAGAAGAATTAGTGCCTCAGATATTCTATCTGAAAAGGTAAGATGTTGCTTTGTGGGATTGAGTATCTCTGTAAGACTGATTGTTGTATTGTTTCACTCTTCTTTTGAAAGGGAAATTCTGTCTTGCTTTTCACTCATTTTCTTTCATCATTACTATCCCTCCATTCGGACATAAGCCTTAAAGATAAGAAAATCTGGAGAGATGTCTTGGAGTGTCTTTCCACTGGGTTCAATTAAATTGTATCTAATTGAAGTGTTATATATATCTATTGGTGATCTTTTTGTTTGTGTTTTGCAACTTTTAATTTTCATCCAGAGATTTTCTTTTCCTAGTTTTGGGATTATCCTGTGTGGGAAAGCTTTGGAGTTTAGACAGACCTTGACCTGGTATCCAATTCTAGCTCCTCCTCTTATTAGCTGAGTGATTTTTTTTTTTTCGGGGGGGGGGGGAGGAAGACTAGCCCTGAGCTAACATCCGTTGCCAAGCCTCCTCTTTTTGCCGAGGAAGACTGGCCCTGGGCTAACATCCATGCCCATCTTCCTCTAATTTATATGGGACACCGCCACGGCATGGCTGACAAGCGGTGTGTCGGTCCACGCCCGGGATCCGGCCCTGCGAAACCCGGGCCGCTGAAGCATGAACCTAACCGTTATGCCACCGGGCCAGCCCCTAGCTGAGTGGTCTTGTGTAATCTATTTAGCCTTTGCCTGCCTCTGTTTTCTTTTCTACAAAATGAGTTTAATGTCCTGTTCTCTGGGTTGTTGTGAGGTTCAGCAGGATAAAGTACAGAAGCACCAAGCACTGTATTTGACATGTTATAGGCACTCAATAACCCAGGTCTTTTCTTTGTTGAATTAGAGATCTGAAATATCTACAGTTTCTTCTATTAAGACTAGAACTGGTTTTTATGAATAAATTGAAATGGTGGAAAGAGATGGTCCTGAATTTACGAGTGATAATGTAACAGGTACACACACATGCATGTGTATGTACATATGTTTTTGAATATCCTCACGATAACTCCATTACGTCAAGTGGCATTATCTGTTTTACAAATGATGTAAGATAAACTTATAGGTTTTACATATGGGTAGATTAAGTGACTTGCCTAAAGTTACATGGGACTTAAGTGTTAGAGCAAGGAGTTGCATGAGTACTCTTCTTGCTGATCAAGTAGCTGCATTAAGTAGCATATAATTGTGTGACAGAGTCAGTGGCTTCTTTCTTTCCAAAAGGAGTAGTTGCAAGAAAGAATCAAAGACTTTTAAGTCTCAGTGGAACAATGATGATAGCTTCATTTTGGTTCACCTCTCTAGATCAGCACTGTCCAATAGAATTTTTTGTAATAATGGAAATGTTCCATATCTGCATTCTCCAATATGGTAGCTATTAAGCACTTGAAATGTGATTAGTGTGGCTGAGGAACTAAATTTTTTATTCAATTTTAGTTAATTTAAATAGCTACATGTGGCTCATTGCCGTCATATTGGACAGCATGGATCTAGAGCTTCAGTACTAAGCAGTAGAATTTGATGTGTTCAAATGACTTAGAGTAAAAAAGACTCATGATAATTTTTAAACTCATTTGTTACGTATATTTCCCAATAGTGGAAAGGGTAACTATATGCTGGTTTGGGTAAACTGAAGTACTGAAATATGTAATGATAGTTCAGTTAGAGATTTATTATAGTTCATATTAAAGTAAAACCAGTAGGTAGGATCCACTCTTTTCTTTATGCTTAAGAATTAAATAACTGGATTTTAGAAAAAATTTAATTACAATTCACCTATGAGAAAAGTTATTAGAGGCTAGTGGTTAGAGTACAGGGTGCTCCCCTTCACTGGCCCAGGTTCAGTTTCCAGGCGTGGAACCACACTACTCATCTGTCAGTGGCCGTGCTGTGGTGGCTCACATAAAAAAAGGAGGAAGATTGGCACCAGAGGTTAACTCAGGGTGAATGTTTCTCAGCTGAAAAAAAAAAAGAAAAAGTTAGTAGGTAAGTGGGACTTAACCTTTTTGAGTCTTAGACTCTTTTGATTCCCTTCCCCCTGATACATACATACACATAAAGGAAAAACATGCACTTTTGCATTTAACTGTAAGGGGGTGAGGAGGCCAAAAGACCCCCTTACCTCCTTCCCCTCCAAATTCATGGACTCCAATCAAGAACCTCTGCTTAGGTTGCCTGAAATTTCAGTTATGTTTTTGCTAAAATATAGAGAATAGATTAATTTTAAAAACTGCCTCAATAAAGGTAGAGTGGAAAAATTAAGAGGTTACTTCAATTGGAAGAAAATTCTCAAACATTTGCTCTTAACCTATCTTCTTATCTTAGCTTCCCTGAAGAAAAGTCTTGAGTGTTCAAAATAATTTAAATATTCAGCAAGTATCTGTAGCTTTCAAACATGTAATATTCAAATATAAGCAAATCTTTACATATTTTTATCCTTTAAAGAATTATAAAATGCATATTAAAAAAAGTTTGCAAGTTTGAATCTTGGCATTCATCGTATCTGTTCTCTGTATTACTTGTGAGGCTAGTAAATCATGTGATTGTGGAACCACTTCATTCTTCATTCCTCGCCTGTCCTGGGTTGGTTCCTTCTTGCATTCACTGGCATCAGAATTTTTACTCTTTCTTGTTTGGGAAGCTCAGTTAAGTGCTAATCTCTAATGCTTAACTTTCCTTTTTTTGCATCATCCTGTTCCGTCAGTTATACCCTCCCTTCCACCCCTCACACTTACATATACACACACCCCCTCCACAGATTGATCTTCTGTTTGTATTATGGGGACTGAACTAGGGTGTAGGATTATGGTAAGTTATTTAGTTTCCTTTATATATATTTTCCCTTTAAATATTTGCCTTAAAACTATCTTTAAATTCTGATCTTATAAAAGATTTGACTTGGTGAAATGTTTAAGGTCAAATAATAGAATTTAAAAGTTGCAACTGTTTCTTTTTTTAAAGAAACTTGGTGAAGATGAAGAGGAGCTATCTGAACTACAACTTCGTCTTTTGGCTCTTCAGTCAGCCAGTAAAAAATGGCAACAAAAAGAACAGCAGGTGATGAAAGAAAGCAAAGAAAAGTTGACCAAAATGAAAACTATACAACAAAAAGTTAAAACCAGTACAAAAACACATTCGGCCAAAAAAGTTAGCACTACAGGTGATCATTTCTGTTAAATTCTTTTGATTTCATAGATCAGCATCGTTTCTAGATTTTAATTCAGAACGCTTTGAGTTTGAGGAATTATAGGGCCCTGAATGGAGGAAAAATCCTATATTAACAGAACGTAGAGGAGCAGCTGTATATATGACTTAGTGATAATGAAAATAATTTTTAGAGCTGTGTTTTCTTTTATCCTCTAGAAAATTCTAACTCTAATAGATATTGATGTTTTTGTATTTTTCATTTAAAGCTAAACAAGCATTGAGGAAGCAGCAAACAAAGGCATGGAAGAAACTACAACAACAAAAAGAACAGGAGAGACAGAAAGAAGAGGATCAGCGGAAACAAGCTGAAGAAGAAGAGAGAAGGAAAAGAGAAGAAGAAATCCGAAAAATTCGAGATCTCTCAAATCAGGAAGAGCAGTACAATCGATTCATGAAATTAGTTGGTGGAAAGAGGAGATCAAGAAGTAAAGTAAGAGTGCAAAACTATAAATTAAAAAAATTACTCAGATTTGTGTCATTGTAGTCTTATTTCATAAATTCAGTCAACTAAGAAAAAGTATCAAGTTCTTGTGTTGGCTAGAGCTTGTTACATAAATAACTCTTGGGGAGAAGGGAAGGTAGGTTATTATTGAGAAGGACTCTTTTATAGTAATAGAAGTAGAAGAAATGAAAAGAAGACTAAAACTATGGTTAGCAAATCCTGCTTTTGAAAGCTTTTTCATCATTTTCTATTTAGAAGAAAGTAGGATGACTACATTGTAGTGAGGACTTATTCTAAAAATCCCTGTTCCCCAAGTACAGGGGCAGAATTTTCATTAGTTTTTCATTGTTTAGTAATGTCGAATTAGAAATGTGTCATGATTAATTGATATTGACTGTGTTAAAGAAAGTTAAATCATATATAGCTTTAATGCATGTGGCTACTTTAGTTATCAATCATTTGTGAGCCTTTGCTATGTAAAGTCATTGATAATGACTGAGTTGTTGTCTTATGGATGGTGTCAGGAAGTAAACTGGAGATTTAATATTGATCTATTGCTGTTATCAGTGACACATTTCAGAATTCTGAGCATTCGACTACACTTGTGAATGTACTATTAAGAATAGAGGAATATTAAAGAGTAAAAGCTTTTTAATTGTAGGGAGTCAGGAGGTAGTTTTGCTTAAGCAAGGAATTTATAAATATTCATACTTTGAATTTGTAAAAAGTACTTTGATAGCATTCTATTTTAGAGAAAAGTATTGTATTTGCACATTACTATTATATCCATCTGGATAGGTTTTGCTAGTTTTTAGTTTGTTATGAACTGTCTCTGTAAGTGAAATTATAAGAAGTAAAAAAAAAAGAAAACTACACATAAACACATCAACAGTTTCTAGTTTTCAACTGTCATTAATTTATTTGTAATTAAGATGTTACTGGATATTTTTGAAATATTCGAAATAAAGTCTTGATGACATAAAACTTGAAAATATTCATCTGGTTACTTACTTATACAAAGAGAGGCCATAAGTGTCCAAGAACTTGGTGTCATCTTATTTTACAGAGGACTAGCTGATTTTTTAGTGGCTTAGCTAACTATGGAGGATTTCACCTGTATAGATAGTATTTGATAGCTTCCATTTTCTGTCTGACAGTTATAAAATGTCAGCCCCAGTGTACCTGTAATGTACATTGAGTTTCCAAAGTCAGATGTGATAGGCAGGTCTAACTGGATCACTGTGATTTTTGATACTGTTTCCCAGAAGATAACTATCAATCCTTACATCATTTCTAGCCTAAGAATAGACAAGACAGAAAATGCTTTGAAACTAAAAAAAAAACCATCTTGTGTAATTAGTCTTCAGATCCTGACCTGAGACGATCCTTAGATAAGCAGCCTACGGATAGTGGAGGAGGCATTTATCAATATGATAACTATGAAGAAGTCGCTATGGATACAGATAGTGAAACCAGTTCTCCAGGTATGAGCCAAAACTTGAAACATTTGCATATTCACAAATTTTCATAAAAAGAAAATGGTCACGAAGCTACCCAGAACCTTGAAAAAAATGTGTAATGAAAGTGAGATTTGCTGGTAAATTGTACAACCATAGATATGATTTGGTGTTGTAACTACTTAGAGAGTAAATCTCAAATGTGTAATATTAAGCTTTATTTCCAAGTGTTTCTTTATAGATAGCATTTAAATAAAAAGGCAGTGTTTAAACTCTACTGTTAACTATTTGATCTAAAAAGGGAACATTGTAGGAAAGATGAGAATGCTGCTTTAAAAAAAAATACAGCAGACCTTTGATCTTTATATCCAAGATACTTTCTGCTTTAGTCAAAAAAAGAGATCTTTCTTGCTTTTAGGATTCCTTCCTTCTTCTAGTGATGATACTTTGTAGGAATTTGGAGATGCAAAGGGACACTAGCAGCATCTCGGGAGAGGCTGGTTAGCACTGGTCAGGCTTACCTCAGCTAGATTGCATGTTGTAGGGTGTGGCTGTCCTGGAGGGCTGGAGGCTTGTTTTGGTTGACACTCAAGAGTGACTGACTATGAGAGACCTGTTCTCTCACTAATGACAACACGTGAGACTGAGGCAGTCAGCCAAATGCAGGTGGTGCTCCAGGAGCTAGAATACTACTTATGATCAGTGTCTTTCTCCCTGTGGTCGTGTTAATGCGACCAAATCAAAACTAGAATCCCACTTCAGTGTGTCTAGGCTAGAGACAAAGAAAAATCTGTATGATTTGGGTAAATTTTACCAAAATTGCTCATTTTCAGGTTATTGTTTTTAGGCTGGTGTTTGATAATCTTATATTATGTTTTGATTTCATAATTTAACTCTCTTTGGTCAATTTTTAATTTTCTTATTTCCAGGTTCTTGGAGATGATTCACTGCTATTCCCAAGTATTGACAATATTATTAATACTCTTTATTTCTATAAAATAACTTTATGATCTATGGTTTTAAAAGAATTATGTAAAAAATTAGAGAATGTATTCTCTACCCATAGCTTTGTCAGATTTTAACTTTTTGCCATATTCGCTACGGATACTTATATTTTTAAGAAGTAAAATGTTCTAAAGGCCAATGTATATTCAAATAGTATTATTTGGGACACAATTCAACCATATAAGGCCATGTGGGTTAATACCTGTATTGACTTGTAAGACAGCTGGTATGAAGAAGAAATGTTAGTTTTTCCCTAAGGTTATATAGTTACTGGGTAGCAAGAGTAGTCTTTGAATCTGCCATCTTTCATTGAGTCGTAAGAAACCACTGGATGTAAAATGCACGATTAATTTTTTTGGCTACCAAGAAAGAAAAAATGCTAACAGTTTAACTGAGATGCATGAATTCTATTTCAGAATTACTAAAATGTGAAAAGATGTACACTTTATTGATTATATACAGTGGGTAGTTCTCATTCCTAGTCCTGTTTGGTTTCTGTACAGCTTAATAGTCCCTTTCTTCACTTTCCTTTGCTCCATATGAAGGGAAGAATGGAGTTACCATATCACTGTTTTCTTTTGGTTAGGGCACTTTAGCAGATCCAGGGGAATTTTTTGTTTTATTAATCCTTAAAAGTGTGTTTGTAAAAAAAATAAACATATTTCTAGCCTTTCCTGCTCTATTCTCTGTGACTGTTAGGTGAAAAGTGGAACAAACTGGAAAGTTTTGAGGAACTAAATGTCAGTTTAAGTGGAAGTCTGACTTTATGATGATCTAAGGACAATTTTAAATAGGTGGAGGTGGTCTCATGGAAGTTAAAGATTTTGTTAGAGTTTCATAAAATCTAATTTGCCCTCTATCTAGATGGATTTGTATTTCTTCAAACATATAGTAAATTTAATTTATTCCTGTTGAAGTATTTCTGTTATTAAACTCTTACAAAAAATTTTTTGACAGCTCCTTCACCAGTGCAACCACCATTTTTCTCTGAGTGTTCGTTGGGGTATTTTTCTCCAGCACCGTCTGTCTCTTTGCCTCCACCACCTCAGGTTTCTGTAAGTGAGAATGGATATGATTTCTAAGAAAATTATTTTGTTGCTTTGTGTCCTTTTTTGTTTTGATTTCAAAAACTTGTTTTGAAAAACTGGCATGTAATTAATGAATGGTTAGATTTGAAGAGAGCTTAAAAAATCAGAATTGTTTACCAAATTTAATAGCTGTGAAATCTTTGGAATAAACAGTTGATTATCTCTTGGCAGGCTGTCCATTTGGAAGATTTTTTTCATAGCTGATTTTTTGTGTATGGGTGTGAAGAAGACCAGCCCTGAGCTAACATCTGTTGCCAATCCTCCTCTTTTTGCTGAGGAAGACTGGCCCTGGGCTAACATCTGTGCCCATCTTCCTCTACTTTATATGGGATGCTGCCACAGCATGGCTGACAAGCAGTGGGTCGGCAGGCACCTGGGATCCAAACCCGTGAACCCCGGGCTGTCAAAGCGCAAACTAAACCACTGTGCCACTGGGCCAGTGCCTCACAGCTGATTTTTAATCTCATGTTGACTTAATTTCAATACTTAGCATGTTTCCTTCTTTCTTCTCTTTGCTTTGAGCTAGTTGCTACTCAGAAAATTTATTCCAAAGCAGAATAAGAATTATCGGTTGTTTTGGATTATCTTTTTTGGGAATTGGGATTTAAGTACATTAGGATCCTTCTAGAAATTAATTCTTTCCTTTCTCCTCTTTTGATGAATAGTCATTTTTAATTTGAAAATTCAGCAAATAAAGAGCATTGTCTGTGGAAGTGAATTTCTTTTTCCCTGTCTTTTTAAAAAATGAACCTGCCAATTCCTCATTAAAAAAGAAGAAAACAGAGGAAGTGAGGGAATCTTAAAGTAAAAGTTGTTATTTCTAGATTGAGAGAATCTGCAGACCATACTGGGTCTCTTGCACTAGGTTAGAGGAAGCCTCGCCTTTTCACAGTCCCTGGGTCTGCGTCTTCCCAGGAGGCTTAAGTTGAGGGGAATATTAGAGCAGAGAGTGAGAAAGAAAACATTTTTTCTTTCTTCCTTGAAATGTTATCTTTTGGGAAATGGAGAACAGATTAGCTAAATGCTGAGAGAAATACTGGAATGTCTGTGAAGCAAAAGTATATCCCAACTCAGGGATTTGTATAAAATTAGTTGTCTTTATAGATAATTTCTAAGAAGCCATTTCACAAGAATTCAAGTGAGTAGTGGTGATTCTTCTTGACACTTAATTCCTAAGATATTCTGGACTATTTCCAGAATCGCTTTGGTTTCTAATTTTTGTTTACTTAAATATCATGTTCTTGGTTTTCAGTATCTCGACCTTTTCTAAGGTAGGCATCTAGAGGGAAGGACCCTGTAAAATTTGTTTTCTATATCTGAGAGTGCTAAATGAAGAAAAAAACAGCAATGGAGAAGTTTCTGTAATTACCTTGAAGTTCATAAATTAAATGTCTCAAAATTTGCTGATTTTTTTTTATTGTAAAAATTATACTTTTTTATGGCTGAATATTGATTTCTGTGTTAGTTTTGAGATTTACAGTATACTTAGTTCACTTATGCTTACAGCTAAAGTAATTACCTAAAGTTGACCTTTTTCTGATTTAATATTGCTCCGGAGATAAACATTTGGAATTGATAAAATTTGCATTGTAATTATTATTTCTTCTTTTTTAAAAATAACTAGTCTCTGCCACCTTTGAGCCAGCCTTATGTGGAAGGCTTGTGTGTTTCTCTTGAACCTCTACCTCCTCTACCACCTTTACCACCTCTTCCACCTGAAGATCCAGAACAGCCTCCAAAACCACCTTTTGCAGATGAGGAAGAGGAGGAAGAAATGCTGCTTCGAGAAGAGCTACTTAAATCTCTAGCAAATAAAAGAGCTTTTAAGCCAGAGGTAATTTAGGTCCCTGAACCTCTAGGTGGAACTCTTGAGCTTAGTGTTAGGGCGCTCTGCTTTCTCTGCTTGTTTGGGATTCATTGGGCTTTTCAATGAAGTAGGAATAAGTCTGATACTAATTTACTCATGATTTTTAAAGATGACAGAAATTTCTTTTTATTTAAAAATATTTCATATCTGTCTCTTCCTTATTAAGGAAACATCTAGTAATAGTGATCCACCTTCACCTCCAGTTCTGAACAATTCACAGCCTGTGCCAAGAAGCAATCTATCCATAGTCAGTATTAATACAGTATCTCAGCCTAGGATACAGAATCCAAAGTTTCACAGAGGACCTCGTCTTCCGCGAACTGTGATCTCGGTAAAAACAAACAAAATATTTAATCCTACCGTTACTCAAGACTTGAGAAAAATTTGTTTGAAGTTATACTGTCTTGTTCTCCATCTCTTAGTTTATATATAAATACCAATTTATTTGTTTATTTTTATTAATAGTGAAATGGGAGCAGCTTCTTCACTTGAGAACTGGTAGAGTTAAGTGATAATGTTTTGGGGGAAGCATTCTTCTCATCAGAGTGAGATACTTCCCTTTGCCATTTCCTCAGGTTTTTTCCTATATGAATTGGTCCATTCAGATTTTCTATCTATTCTAGAGTCAATTAGCAATTTATATATATTTTTTATTTCTCCCATCTTTATGCTTTGCTCATATTTTTCCAGTTAATGACTATACTGTAATGGAAGAATTTATTTATGATGTTTATTAAGGAGCTTGAAGTGACAGTTTCTTTCTGCTTTGTTTTGTAATGGCTTCAGAGTAAAACTAAATGGAATAAAGCCAAGCCAAAATCTTGCCTCTGTTAGGTCAACCAGCTTTGGCCTCTTACCCTCTATAACCACAAAAGCCAAAAAGTTTTGTATAATTATGTAGAATTATTAATTTTTTCTTCTGTTGTAAAAGAGTTAATTTAGATGACATTATGGTTCTTCATAGAAAGTTGGAGAAAATAAAACTGAATGAGGAAGGTGATCATAGTAGTGTCTTTCTAGACAAAGAATATAGATTATTTTATGTTTTTGGCATATAACCAACATTGGTGGAGTAGAGCAAAGTCGGTCATGCAGTATAACCAGAAGGAACTATAGACTGTCTACTTGAAGCCCATTATTTTTATGGACTGAAATTCAGAGAGTTTAAGTGACTTGTCCAGGGCCATGCAGCTAATTGTGGTAGAACCAAGAAAAGAATAGAGATGCTTTTGTTATCAAGAGTAACAGATGTATCATCTTTGCAGCTTCCAAAGCATAAATCAGTGGTTGTAACGCTGAATGATTCAGATGACAGTGAATCTGATATAGAGGCTTCCAAGTCAACAAACAGTGTTTTTGGTGGATTGGAGTCCATGATTAAAGAAGCAAGACGAACTGCTGAGGTGAGTGCAGTAATGAAAGATGGAAGGAAAGGTGACGTACTGACAATGGTTACAGTTGATTTTTTCCTGAAAATTAGACCTCAGAGGTTCAGATTTACGATGTATTGAATTGTGGAAATATTTTAAGTAGTTGTGTTATTGGGACTTCATATAGTGAAGTGTGTATAAATTTGGATAGATTTAACTATTAAAAATCTCCTTTATTTTTCTTTCCAATTGACTAGTCCCTTTTTCAAAAGAGTAAAATTGAGTGGATAATTGTCCTCTGTGGTAAGAGAATTTATTGTTTTAGAATTGTGTTATGTTACCAGAAAACAGTTTTTATTAAAGTGTGTGAATTAAGTGCAACATTTATTCCTGTTAAAACAATTGTTTAGATATGGTTTAATTCAATTATTTTCAAACTGTAGGTCTTGACTACTTAGTGGATTTTATAATTAATTTGTTGGTTAACAACCAGCATTGTTTTTAGAAGGAATAGAAAATAACGATGAAGATATTCAGTTATTTCTAAATATATAAATGTGCACTGGGTTGCAGTGTAAGATATAAATCTTAGTGTGGGATTATCGAAAGCTGTTGATCTAGTTGACTTCAAATGTTTTCTAGCAAGCTTCAAAACCGAAAGTACCTCCAAAATCTGAAAAAGAAAATGATCCTATGCGAACACCTGAAGCTTTGCCTGAAGAAAAGAAGATTGAATATAGATTGTTAAAGGAAGAGATTGCCAAGTAAGTGGCATTTCATGTAATTAGCTTTAAAGATATGTGCTATTTTCAGTACTTAGTCTGTATACAGTTTGTTGGCACTGGGAAATGAGTGATGATGATTTTATCTAAGATGCAGAGTTAATGTTTTTATAACTCACACAGGAGGGGGAGCCAGATGATCATCTATAGATTTGAATACAGCGACGCACTGAGGTAGAAACAGCTTAGGAAAAGATAAAAGCTGTGATAGAGGAGGACTACACTGTCAGCTTTGAATGCCAGCTTGAGTCCTACATGTTGGTCATCATTGTTGTTATTAGTCAATATGATTAATATTTTTACTTTACTTTATGAAATAGAATATATCTTTAAAGAAAAATAATTTCAATTTATTCTTTGGTATAAGTCATCCATCTTTATTGATTGTTTTAGTCGTGAGAAACAGCGTTTGATTAAATCAGATCAGCTGAAGACAACTTCATCATCCCCGGCAAACTCTGACGTGGAAATCGATGGGATTGGCAGAATAGCAATGGTTACTAAGCAGGTTACAGATGCAGAAGCAAAACTTAAAAAACATAGGTGAGCCTCATTATCTGATTAAATACTGCATGTATCTAAGTGTTCCTCTATTAGAGGGATATCTTTTTGTGGTATATGTCAATAGTAACACTATATGATTACAAAATCTTTTATACTTGGTAGAACTATAGAAGGCTGTCATTTTGTTAATTATACATTTACTTAAAGTAACAGTGTTAATGTTTAAATAAAAATACCAAGACTTCGAAGAGTTTTCCCCTTCAGATTTATACCTGACTTATTCATTGCTAAAAACATTTATGAAACTCCTTGCTTTGGAATTTTCTTTAAAATACCCAGCATATTTTTTTGAAATATACCTTCATTGGAAGCATATTTTTATTATTAAGGGTGGGGTTGATGGTTGGAAATAGTCATTACGTAGACTGTTCCATAAGACACGTGGTCAAATACGGTGTTGTTATAAAGTATGAATATTAAGTTATGATCATAAACTTCTTTATGTTTTGTGAAATTACTGTGTTTTTCAGGTGGTGTTTCAAAGTTTTGAGAACACCTGTAAATCCCACAGGATGAACATGTCAAATGATAGAATTCATTTGAATTCATTAGCATGTTTTGGAGGGAGTTATTTATTTTATTGAAGTATAATTGACGTATAACATATTAGTTTCAGGTGTACAACATAACGGTTTGATGTTTGTATATATTGCAAATTGATTACCATAATAAGTCTAGTTAACATCCATCCCCATACATAGCCACAAATTTTTTTTCTTGTGATGAGGACTGTTAGCATATATTTGATAGAGATAATTACATCATACTATGGGTATACATTTTTTCCACTTCAGACACTGATATCATTAATTGATGAACAGCAAATGGTTTTAGTTAACATCAACATTTCTGAGCTTTGTTCTGTTAGTCCCCTTTTTGGTTACAAATATAAGGGGGAGGTTCTGTGCAAAGATGGTACGACTTTCCCTGTCCTGTTTTTAGTAATTGACTAACTAGTTCTTAAACTTCAAATCTTGATGGTAAAAGATATTACAGTGATGAAGTAGCTTTTAATGTTAAAATTATTAACAATAATATTTAAATAATTTAATGGTTTTTAAAACAACCTTCAAAAGTTCATCCATCCATGGTTAATTAATTAAAGAAAAAAAGGTAGAAATTTACAGCCCTTTTCTAACATTACAGCCGCCTTGGGTACTCTTCTTATTTTTATTTTTTTAAATCATGAAAAAGAATGTAATTTGGAATGTTTTTACAAGGCAACACAGAGTGCTCAGGGAGATGGTGACCATGAAGCTTTTATATTAAGTATACAAAAGTGTGTTTTGTTCTCCATTTATGCACAAGACATTGGAGATTAAATATTCTGAACAAAATAAAATACATTTTAAAATAGTCTTTATAAATGTCTTCACTTTTGAATGGTATTTGTCTTTGTGCTATCATATTTCATTATATCTAAGATGTGCCATTACTTTGTGCGCTACTAAGAAGGAAAACATGCTACTAGCTAGACTATGATATGCAGTCGTGTTGAGACACATCCTGATACCGGAGCTGTCAAAAATGTGCTTCATAGATGAAATCCTGTGGTGACCAAAAATCGCCAGAATTATCAGTGAGAAGTGGTCCCGAGTATGGGTTTTTTTTTTTTTTTGTGAGGAAGACCAGCCCTGAGCTAACATCTGTTGCCAATCCTCCTCTTTTTTGCTGAGGAAGACTGGCCCTGGGCTAACATCCGTGCCCATCTTCCTCTACTTTATATGGGGCGCCGCCACGGCATGGCTGACGAGCAGTGCATCGGCGGGTGCCCGGGATCCAAACCTGCAAACCCCGGGCTGCCAAGCGCGGACTAAACCGCTGCGCCACTGGGCGGCCCCGGTCCTGTGTATGTTTTAAAAGTAAGAGATTAAAATAAATTCATTTAGATTCCATTTCTTTAATAGCTTCTGTAACAAATGAAAAGGTGTTTAAAAATTCTTTGTCTTTCTACTTGCCATCCTATCACATATTCTCTGTCTTTATGATTCATTCTAGATGTCAGTTGTTGTGACTGGGAAAGATGCTTTATTTTTTTAACCATAATATTCAGTAGTTGAAAAGCTGGAAACCTATATCCATAAATTTGTCTTTTTGTCCTGTTTTACTTCTCAGTTCCAAACTTTACATTTGTATAGTCATGAACCGCATAATGACGCTTTGGTCAACAGTGGACCATATATACGATGGTGGTCCCGTAAGATTAGTACCATAGAGCCTAGGTGTGTAGTAGGCCATACTATTAGGTTTGTGTAAGTACACTCTATGATGTTCGCACAACAAAATCGCCTAACAACGCATTTCTCAGACCATATCCCTGTCGTTAAGCAACACATGACTGTATATTGTTTAAAAATTAGACTTCTTTTCCCTTTCCCGCCTTACTTTAGATAAAATGAGTTAAAGGTTTTTAAGTTAATAAATGTGCTTGATTATGTTTGTTAGATGTTTATGTATGTATTAGGAGCGTTATAAATGAAGCTAAACAGCAATTTTCTGTCTGAAGTCCTCATTTTTCTGGAGTCATAGAGGGTCAGATTCAGCTAACATTAAACATTTAGTGTTAATAGCTTTTCAACTGTAATTCACATTTCTCATATATAAATGATTTTTTTTAAAAAAAAGATCAGACCCATAGGTGCTTTCATAAAATGTTAAGTGTCTCTTAATAAATATGTGTGATTGATGAATATGAAAATATTTGTCTTGTTAAATTCTCACCTGCGTATCACAAATGATTTTTAAAAATGAACTACAGCTTTGTAGATTTTTTATTCTGATGGTGTTAGTCCACTAGTTTAGAAAAACATTAATAAGAAATTTGTGGTTTCCCAATTAGGATTCTCTTGATGAAAGATGAATCTGTTTTAAAGAATCTAGTACAGCAAGAAGCCAGGAAGAGAGAATCTGTTAGAAATGCTGAAACAAAGATTACAAAACTTACAGAACAGCTTCAAGCAACAGAGAAAATCCTCAGTGTCAACAGAATGTTTTTGAAGAAGCTTCAGGAACAAGTAATGTTCTTTTTTCAAATTAAAATATGATAGTCTGGTATTTACTACATTTTTTATGGGCCAAAATTTTTTTTTTATAATTTTTTTTTATTTGAGGAAAATTGGTCCTGTGCTAATGTCTGTTGCCAATCTTCCTTTTTTTCTCCCCAAAGCCCCTGTACGTGGTTGTGTATCATGGTTGTAGAGTTGTAGCTCTTCTGTGTGGAACACTGCCTCACCGTGGCTTGATGAGCAGTGAGTAGGTCTGTGCCCAGGATCTGAACCAGCAAACTCTGGGTCACCTAAGTGGAATGCATGAACTTAACCGCTATGCCACTGGGCCGGCCCCCCAAATTTTTTTATAAAACAAAGAAAACCATAAACCAAAGCCATCAAAATGTATAACCTATATATTGTTCTTCATGGAGACTTAATATTGGAATATTTTTATTTTTAGTTGAATAACCTAAAGCTGCTGTGTTGAAGAACATATTTCCTCTCCTAAGGTTTACATTTACATTGTCAGAATTATCCTATATTTTCAGATTCACAAAGTTCAACAACGTGTTACCATTAAGAAAGCTTTAACTCTAAAGTATGGAGAAGAGCTTGCTCGGGCAAAGGCAGTGGCTAGTAAAGAAATAGGAAAACGTAAATTGGAACAAGATCGCCTTGGAGTAAGTTATTTGTAGAAATATTTTATTTTTGGACAGGAGGAGGTTTTTATGATACTTTTGAGGGTAAGATGTATAAAATAACTCAAGCTTTTTCCTGCATATTCAAAGAGAATAAGATTAAAGCTTTGCTTTCAAGTGGCATCCACAGTTTTGGAAACTTGTTTTTTTATTTATTTTTGTCTTGACTTTGTTGTTTTGTTTGTCGTAGATCATAGATTAACTAGCAAAACTGTGGGAAACTTTTGTAAACTCTGTTTTATTCTCATTATTGATTTAGTTTTATAGTGTTGGCATTGTAGAGATAGCACAATTATCTTACAAAAAATTGTTTGTAAAATCATAGCAATGTAAAATATTTATATCATTTTTTCCCCCAGCCAAACAAAATGATGAGACTGGACAATTCTCCAATATCAAGTCCAAGAAAGCATTCAGCAGAACTAATTGCTATGGAAAAAAGACGATTACAAAAGCTAGAATATGAATATGCCCTGAAAATTCAGAAATTAAAAGAAGCCCGGGCCCTTAAAGCAAGGGAACAACAAAATAGTACTCCAGTTGTGGAAGAGGAACCTGAATTTTGTTTACCTCAACCCTCACTTCACGATCTGACTCAAGATAAATTAAGTCTGGACACTGAGGAAAATGATGTTGATGATGAGATTTTGTCTGGTTCAAACAGAGAACGAAGAAGATCCTTCTTAGAATCCAATTCTTTTACTAAACCTAACCTTAAGCACACAGATACACCTAACAAAGAGTGCATAAACAAACCTACTAAGAATACGGTAGAAAAACCAGAACTTTTTCTAGGGTTAAAAATTGGTGAATTGCAAAAATTGTATTTAAAAGCTGACAGCTTAAAACAACTGATTTTAAAAACCACCACAGGCATTACAGAAAAGGTTTTGCATGGTCAGGTAACTGAACATTTCATATTCTTTATAAATTGTAGAATTCACCCTAGCTTTACCTGCCTTATGAAATTATTGTTTTCTTTTGCAGGAGATTTCCGTGGATGTGGATTTTGTAACAGCACAGAGTAAAACAGCAGAAGTGAAGCCATGTCCTTTTAGACCCTACCATAGTCCTCTTCTAGTTTTTAAGTCCTACAGGTATAAAAGAAAGATTCAATAAGCTTGAGTTTTAGTATTGCCTCTTGTTCTTAATAATATTTTAACCTTGAATGTTTGATGATAATGGAAAAACGGTGAATCACAGTCACTAAAAAGTGAGCTTGTCCTTTTAGGGAAAATAAAAGTAGAGTGTCTTGTTGTCAGACTCGAACCATATCAGGAAGTCAAGTTTAGCTCACACTTGGGTTTATTAATTCTTATCAAATTCTGATTTCTGGCCACTGGTGGAATTGTGGAGAATTCTAGATTATTGTCTGTTAGGGATTTTAGGAAAAATAACTAGAGTCTTATGAGAATTTTTAGTTTTTGTTTTTCAATTTTACTATTATTCTAAGGAATGCTTGGCCAGCTTTCATAAAATTGATTTAGACATTCTCAGATGATTACCTTTGTGTGAGGTTGTCTTTTTTTAGACTTCTAGAAGTTTGGAGACTATTAAATGGGTATGATTTAATCATAAAATTGTAAAGCACCTACCAGGTAGTATAGACGTTTTCCCTAGTTTTTTTGTTGGTTGGTAATGTGTGCAAGAAATACCAGTATTATACAGCATTTTCTCAAGTGGTGAGAAAACACTACTTTTAAAATACGGGGGTTTTTTTGTTTTCTATTTCAGATCTTTTAAGTTATAGGTGTAAGAGTAGCTTGTCCCTATCACTTGATATTCTGGTTGTTTACTAGAATTAATTTTGGTAGTTAGATAAATAGTAAACTCAAAGTATAGAAATTTGAATTGAGAAAGAAAAATGAAAATTTTCTTAATTTTCTGGGGAATGTTTATTTCCTGTCCACCTCTCTTCTCCTTAGATTCAGTCCATACTATCGAACCAAGGAAAAACTTCCCCTAAGCTCAGTATCATACAGTAATATGATTGAACCAGATCAGTGTTTCTGCCGTTTTGATTTAACAGGAACATGTAATGATGATGATTGTCAGTGGTGAGTAGTTTTTATTTGTGAACATTTGGTAATTTAAAAGACAGTCTTGGTTATTTAGCTTTGATATGTACGTGATTATCTTTTCTGTGTTGTCATTTTATTTTAGGCAGCATACACAAGACTATACGCTTAGCCGAAAACAGCTATTCCAGGACATTCTGTCCTATAATCTGTCTTTGATTGGTTGTTCAGAGACAAGCACTGATGAAGAGATTGCTGCTGCAGCAGGTTATTAAAGACCTCTTTTTGTTACCCAAGTGAAAATCTGAATTTAGGCAGTTTAAAAATTTTACATTCAGTTGTCGATGACTTTAAATACTGTAATAATTCAGTACATTTGCCTGTGACACCTTATCTAGATGTGCTCTGTTCAGTACAGTAGTCCTTAACCATATCTTGCTATTCACATTTAAATTAATTAAAATTTACTTATTCTGTCCACTAGCCACATTTCAAGTGCTCAGCAGCCACTTTTGAGCTCCATAGTTCAGTAGTGGTAAGTGCTTACCAATAGGACAGTGCAGTTATAAGACATTTCCATCATTGCAAAAAGTTCTTTGGACAGAGCTCATCTAAATAGTTCAGTCTATTTAGAATATTAACATATTTATAGAAATTTTACTAATGATTTTAAAATAGACTTCTATTTTTGTTTATTATTGTTTTCAAAAATAGAGGAGGGTTGGAAGTTAAGGTGACTGTAGTTTCAAATTCTGCAATGAAATAAAAAGGATTTTATACAATTTGACGTTGTAGAAAGCGTAGATTACTGTCAGACATTGTGAATAAATATTGTTAAGTTTTTCCCCAGGGGCCGGCCCGGTGGCGCAGCGGTTTAGTCCGCGCTTGGCAGCCCGGGGTTCGCCAGTTCGGATCCCGGGCGCCCGCCGACGCACTGCCTGTCAGCCATGCCGTGGCGGCGTCCCATATAAAGTGGAGGAAGATGGGCACGGATGTTAGCCCAGGGCCAGTCTTCCTCAGCAAAAAGAGGAGGATTAGCAACGGATGTTAGCTCAGGGCTGGTCTTCCTCACCAAAAAAAAAAAAAAAGTTTTTCCCCAGATTTGGTGCCAAATATTAAACCTTAAACTATGTCTTTGGAAGTAAGGGAATTGGTGTTTATTAAATTTAGTGTTCTCACAACCCAGAGTGATTGTAAAATCACTGAATCTATTTATCATTCCCGATTTGGGGCTTTAATTTTTGCTTACTTGTTTAGTTTGTTTCAGGAAGTACTTTATTTTTCAGCCTTAATTGGATGCATGATGTGGTAGGATTTGCCATAGTAATCAAGATAATGGAGGCCTTGCCCTCTAGGAGGCCATAGCTGTTTGTGACTAGTACCATATACTTCCCTTTAATTCTTAAGCTATTCTTCACTTCATATTCTTCAGTTAGCCTCGTCTCTATTCTATTTCTTTAATACTTTTTGAAGATAGCGTTGCTCTAATTTCAGAAAAATATGTTGAAAAACTTTTTGGAGTAAACAAAGATCGAATGTCAATGGACCAGATGGCTGTTCTCCTTGTTAGCAATGTCAACGAAAGTAAAGGCCATAGTGAGTATATGTCTCTCACTCTCACAAAAGGGTCATATGATTTCTTTATGACAACAAGTTTTTTGCAATTATATTCTCAATATAAAATATATATATATGTCATTTCTGACTAATGTGATAGAATAAATTTAGCTCTTTTTGAATATTGTTTGGGTAGCCTTCAGAACTATAAAAAACTAGTTATATCAACTAACAGTCTTCTGCCCACTTTAGCACCTCCATTTACAACCTACAAAGATAAAAGAAAGTGGAAGCCAAAGTTTTGGAGAAAACCTATTTCAGAGAATAACTTCAGTAGTGATGAGGAGCAGTCTACAGGCCCAATTAAGTATGGTAAGAATTAATTTAAGATCCAAAATCATTAAATTGTAGTTCCATTTTTGTCTAACACTTTGCTAATCTTTTGGTGAATCTCCTAGCATAGGTTTTTTTTTTTTTTTTTATGTCTTAATAGTTTATAGCGTGAAATTTTAGTTGAACATTATTGTTAGTCACCATATAAATGCCTCCCTTCACCCCTTGTGCCCATCCCCCTCCCCAGTGCCCCTGGTAACCACCAAACAGTTCTCTCTGTCCGTATGTTAGTTTATCTTCCACATATGAATGAAATCATCTACAAGCATAGTTTTTTTAATTTCTTTTTTATTTAAAAAACAGTGATGCCATTTGGTGTTTGTGGCAATTAGTTCTTCATTGTGCAAAACTGCCCCTTACATTGCAGGACGTTTTCTATTCATGACCCCTGCCCAGTGAATGCAAGGGTCACTCTTTAGTAAATTTGATGGCTTCAGTTATTGCTAAACATACTTGAGTGGGGAGAGGGGAGCAGTACTGCTCCCATTTGAAAACCACTGCTTGTGTCCTTCTTGAGGCAGGTGTTCTATTTTATTTCGTCTGTGAATCCACGTTTTCTGACGTGCAGTAGGCTCACAGAATGAATGAATAAATGAACGAACAAAGTAGCGTATGAATGGGCGCCTTATTGTCGGGCACATGTTGCGTTATAATTTCAAATTTGCATAATTATTTACTGTTTGTGGATTAGCAAATATCTAATAGATGTATGTTCTCATGCTTATTCACGTTATCATAACACTTTTTCTCTAATTTAGAAGTAGTAGTATAAATCATCTTTGTAAGTTATAACTTTCTCTTACAGTTTAGTGAATGTGAATTATTAGATGATGTCACTTAACCTTAAAGTAGGGAGACCATGCTTCTGGTTTGCCTAGCAGAGTCTCCTACTTTATACCTGTTGTCCCGGTGTCCTTTTTTTTTCGGTGAGGAAGATTAGCCCTGGGCTAACATTGGTGCCCAGTAATCTTCCTCTACTTTGTATGTGGGACACCTGCCACAGCATGGCTTGGTAAGTGGTGTGTAGGTCTGCACCCATGATCCGAACCTATGAACCCTGGGCCACTGAAGCAGAGCATGTGAACCCCTAACCGCTACACCACTGGGCCACCCCTGGTATCATTTTTAATAACATCCCCGTTCACTCTTAGAAATGTCCTAGTTTGGACAATAAATTTTATGATTGCTCTACCTTAAAACTATGAGTTACTTTATGTCATTGGAATCTTTAGATTATTTTAAAGATGAGGCCAATTGTATTTTAGGAGAAAGTGTGAAGCTAATGGTACTTGTCCTTGTAGCCTTCCAGTCAGAGAGCCGACTAAACGTCCCACCTTTGGATGCGGTTGTCACCCCAGATGACGTCAGATACTTTACAAACGAGACTGATGACATTGCTAACTTAGAAGCAAGTGTGCTGGAAGACCCTTCTCACGTCCAGCTCTGGCTCAAGCTTGCGTACAAGTGCCTGAATCAGAATGAGGGGTCGGTTCTTCTAATCCTTGTGGGAACTGTTGCACGTTTATATTTTTATGTTTGAGGTTTATTTCATCTACGGTAATCAGGTTTCCTTCCTAATATCAATGGAGTCTGTTTTTTGACAAAGCCAAAAGCACTTTATTGTTTAAAAGCTATTAGAAAAAGTTTGAGATTAGATCTTGAGTTATGTGTGTGGTTCAGTGCATGGTTAATAAATTAGGCACGGTTTTTAACTCCAGTAGGCTCTTATTTCAAAGTAGGATTAGTTAAAACAGTAAATTTGGAGTGGTATAAGGATTAATTATTGGGTGTTTTAAAAAGTCAAGTAGTTGTAGTCCCTTAATAAAATTATGATAGAATGACAGTGTTAAATTTTGTTAATTTTCATTTGGAGATTTAAAGCTTGTTTAAAAACCTCTAAATTCTGGTGAATTGACTTTTTTTTTCTGTGCGTGGTGTTATGTGTATTCAAATAAGGTAAATAGCAATTTACCTCGCAAAGGACAGCTCCTGTTGCATAAGTGCATTTTCTAACTTCTACTTTTTGATAGAAATACCAAGAATAATCTTTCATTACTATAATTTTAAAATTATAATAATTCAGTTTTTGGTTTTTTTTAGGCTACTCTGAATGTCTATCTTAAAACTTAATATAAAAGCTTTTTAAATAAGGCAGCACTGCAGAATGCTAATACACCACACACACCTGAATATGGTGTTTATTTAACTTGCCTGTGTGTCATTTCCATGTTAATGGGATAAGTTACAGTGTTTTCTTTTCTGACTCATTTACTGAGTGCAGGCCAAAAGAACTGTACATTATTTTATGAATAGGATCATGAGAGACAATTATCTTCTCCAAGAGATAGCAGGCCCTTGACCGTTGAAAAGAACTATTATATTGTAAGCTTTGATATTTTGTGCTGGCAGTAGCTGGCCTTGAGGGAGACTTATTTAACTTTTCCCATTCCTGCACCAGTGTAAATCATAAAAGGTATTGCTGAATATGGACATAAAGCACATTTGAAGTTGATAATCTGGTGGTTTTATAACACTGCTTTCATCTCGTAAATGCTCACTGAACGTTCACTTAAAGAGGAATTGTTGGGTCTATGGAAAATCAGGACCTTTCTGGACAGATGTGATTTACGTCCTAATCTGCCTCCTTTATCATTTGTGATTCCAGCTCCCTGGTGCCTTCTAATAGAAAATGTAATTTAAAAATTGACTCATTAGATTAGCTCAATTTAAAAGGATTTTCAAGCATTTTTTTTTTTAAATGCTGTTTTTTCTTTTAAACATGTAGGCTATGTTCAGAGTCCTTGGATTCTGCTTTAAATGTTTTGGCTCGAGCTTTGGAAAGCAACAAAGACAATCCAGAAATTTGGTGCCATTACCTCAGATTGTTCTCAAAAAGAGGAACCAAGGAGGAGGTGCAGGAAATGTGTGAAACAGCTGTTGAGTATGCGCCTGATTATCAAAGTTTTTGGACTGTGAGTAGAAAAGATAACATAGTCCTCTGTGTGTGTGTGTTCATAATTTGTGTCATCTTGAATATTGATATGTATCTATGCTTTATCTGCATTTAGGTAGAAGAACCTTACTTTCAGTGTCCAGTAACCTCAAAACACTTCTCTGGGTCAGGATTAATTTAGACTAAACAAAAAGAAAATATTTAGTGAAGAGGTGGTTTTTTGTTGTTATTGTTAACTTTATTGGTAAGGGAAAAATATAAACATTTTACACTTATCTATTCTTGAGCAGTTTTAGTTTGGGCAAAGTTAGTGAATTTTTTGCAGAGCACCCGAAAAGGAATTTTTTTTTAATTTCTCATGTTTGCATAACATTTTCATGAGTGCTGGGAAACATTTTTGTCTTATTATCTGTCCTCATTACCTATGGAAATAATCTGTAATTCATGCTAATCTGTAATTCAGTGCTCGCAAGATACAAAGATTTGGTGGAAAAATGGATTCTTCCTCATTCTCTGAGAGAATGGGATGTTTCCTACCCAGGCTTAAACTTAAAATTATAATTATTCCGGGGCCGCCCGGTGGCGCAGCGGTTTCGTCTGCGCTTGGCAGCCCGGGGTTCGCAGGTTCGGATCCCAGGCGCCTGCCGACGCACTGCCTGTCAGCCATGCCGTGGCGGCGTCCCATATAAAGTGGAGGAAGATGGGCACGGATGTTAGCCCAGGGCCAGTCTTCCTCAGCAAAAAGAGGAGGATTAGCAACGGATGTTAGCTCAAGGTTGGTCTTCCTCACCAAAAAAAAAAAAAAAAATTATAATTATTCCACTTGTAAAGTCAATATTTATTAATACCTGAACTTTTACCAGCTGAACTCAGGAACTATTAAATTCAGATAAACTTTCAAATCTATTACTGTCAGATCTGTCATTTGCTTGCTAACTGAAATTCAGAACAAGTAGATTTGGATCACTTGGCCGTCGCTTAATGAGTGAACACATCACATTCTCTCTCTCTGTCTTTCTCTGTCTCTCCCTGTCTCTCTCCCTGTCTCCCTCTCTCCCTCTCTCTCTCTCTCCCTTTCCCTCTCTCTCCCTCTCTCCCTCCCTCTCTTTCTCTCTCTCCCCCTCTCTCCCTCCCCCTCCCCCTCTCTCCCTCCTAACTCAGGTGCTGAATAGATATGGACAGTGAAAGATGCTTGAATTTTGACCTGGAGCCTTATACCAAAGTTAATGCTATTGATCACCACAAGATTTTATACAGTGTAGTGGCTTTTTTTTTAAAGTTGTTTGGTCTTTAAAGGGCCTTTTAATTGCTTAAGTCCTTTTAATTATTTATTTTGCCACATATTTCTAATAGGAATACTATTCTCAAGATTTTTATACAGCCACACATCTAAGCAATGCACATTGTATGTGATCATAAATGTGTGAGCTTTTGGAGATCCATCGTGGTCCTGCTGCTGGTTCCCTGTCATTTCAGGGAAAGGAGAGATGAAACTGCCTCAGTGCCAGTCCTGAGAGTACATCTGTGTTGTTTTAGTTGCCATCTGATTCCACTTCCAGCTTGTGGTAGAAGTGGAAAGCTAGGTTATGTAGTACGGGAAGGTGGGCTTATACATATTTATAATTACCCTTTTTGCAGAAATTGAAAATTTAATATGAGACAGTTTCTTAATGAAATGTGAAAAATCTGTAGCTTGACAGTTTATTCTTACGAAGCAGGATTAATTATATGAAACCCCTTTGGGCAGTTTCTGCACCTAGAAAGCACCTTTGAAGAAAAGGATTACGTATGTGACAGAATGGTGGAGTTTCTGATGGGAGCAGCCAAACAGGAAACATCAGCTGCTCTGTCCTTTCAGCTCTTAGAGGCTCTTTTGTTTAGAGTTCAGCTGCACATATTTACTGGAAGATGCCAAAGTGCACTTGCCATTTTACAGGTAAACATTTATTATAGCATTTAATTACATTTTGTAGAGAATTGTTAAAAGGTCTGAAACATTGTGGGCAGCATTATTTAATGATAAGAACACAGGCTTTAGGTTTGAATCCTTGTTTTGCCGCTTACTAGCAAGTTGTGTGAAGTTGGGTAAATTTATGACTGTTTCCTCATTTGCTTAGTGGGGATAATACCTTCTTTAGAGTATTCATGAGGTTTAAATGAACATAACGTATGTTAGGTACCTACTAGAATAAACTTCAGTATTCAAACCATAAGGAAAAAAAATTAGTCCATAGTGAAAATCTTCTATAAGGGTGTGGTGTTCTTTTTGTTTGTTTTTTTATCATTTTCTCTTTATCTTATTAGGTTTTGAATATCAAGACACTTAAACTGTACAAAGAAGTTTAATCTTTTTTATTAATTATGTCATAAACCTTACCAAAGCAAAAATTATGTTAATCTGGTATTGACATCTCTAAAGAGTTTTTTCATTAAAAAAATGGTGACTATCAAAATTTTGACTTAGGTATTTCAGAACCACCCCAAAGAAATAGAACACTTTTATTCTTCTTTGCCTTTACATTTGAATCTTATTAGGAATAGAAGTCAGTATTTTTCATAACATTTTCAGATGATTTTTTAAATTTTACCTAGAATGCATTGAAATCGGCTGATGATGGAATAGTGGCTGAATACCTTAAAACAAGTGATCGATGTTTGGCATGGCTGGCCTACATACATCTTATTGAATTCAACGTTCTCCCTTCAAAATTTTATGATCCGTCTAATGCCAATCCTTCAAGAATTGTTAACACAGAACCATTTATAATGCCGTGGCAAGCAGTTCAAGATGTAAAGACTAATCCTGACATGTTGCTAGCAGTTTTTGAAGGTAAGTGTAAGTACTTATAAATTATTTAGAACATCAACGTATCCCTTATTATGATTCTTCATAATTAAGTGGAACAAATTTATATCTATATATTGCAAGTTGTAGTCTCACATTAAATACTTAAAAGATTAAGTATTTAAAGATTAAGGATTGAATCAGATAAGATGGGCATTGACATCTATGAAAGCCCATAACTGTATACTACATTACATAATTAGTTTTTTTGATTATGGCAAAGGATATCAGCTAAATATGTAGATAGTATAGATTATATAGGTTTAATAAGTTGATTGAATCACAGAACCAGGTAATTCTTTTTTTACGCAATCCATCAAGATGAAGGTTAAAAGATAATAACTTATCCTTTCAAATAATTAATATTTTCTCCATCAATCAGTGAGTTTTATTGCTACTATATAGTAAATGATGTACCTGCTGTGGAACACATACATACAGGGTATAAAGCTTATTCCTTCCTAATGAGAAGTATATAGCCTGGTCAGAAGATAGAATCTATACATTTGACATAATTATTAAACATGTGAGGCCATCTAACTGTGTATTAGTTTGTTGTCTAAACCCTGTGCTTACAGAAGAGACTAGCATCTGTGATTCATAGCATTGTACGGTACGGGCCATACACCCACAGGGAGAGACAATGGCAGGTTGGCATGACCAAGGAAGTCTTCACAGAAGAATTAAGACTTGAAGCTGGACCTTTGAAGCTCAGCTATGATGTGACATAGGGCTCCTCAAAGATGGAGCCCTCGCCTTATTCCTCTCTATTTCCCAAGGGCATACAACATCTGACAGTGCACTAAGTGGTTAGGAAATGTTTATTTGAATAAATCAGTGAAGAAAGGAGGGAAAGAAGGACATTCCTGTTAGGGGAGATAAGTAAACAAAAAGCAACAAGTAGATAGGAATTGCATTGAATTTGAAGGGACATTAGAAGAAGGGGAGAGTCCTTATCAAAGCGAGAGTTTCGTGCTGGAGAAGAGTAGGAATTAAGCTTGGTAAGTGGGATGATAGCAGGTTTTCAAGAACTTTGTAAGTGTGGTAAACTTGATGGCAGTAGAGGTTCTTTAAGAAAGAAGGAATGTGCTGAAGAGAAATGATTCCAAAAGTAGGAAAACCAACCAGAAGCTGATGGCCGTAACTGAGGCACAAAAAAGTAATCTGGGAAAGAGAGAGTATTTATTAGAGACATTTGAAATTATGTGACATGGAGGTGTGGGAGACAGATTAAATGTCAGGGAAGAGAAGAAATAGTCAAAGGTCATTTCAGGGTTTTGAGACTAGGAAAAGGAAAGTGTATTTCCTTTTGCGATAAAGACTGTATTCTCAGTATTTTCCTGGGAAAAGGAAAGGAAAACTCATAAATTGGGAAGACTGATTTTGGGAGTAGAAGTGGTATTTGTGAATGGTGATTGGTCATGCAAGTGGAAATTTTTGTTGGCAGGAGGAAATAAGGAAGTGGACCTTCAGTGGACAATTATGGATAGAGAAATGGATTTGAAAGTTTTTAACGTAGAATTTATTTTATTACAAAGTGCTTTACAGTTTTTAATGTGCTCTTGCAGTAAGTTGAAGCTATGAGATATTTTGAGGAAATGGAGGCTTAAGGGTATAGCATTAAGGGGTAAAAGAAAGAAGGAGTCAGACGAAGGGAAATATAAATAATCTCTGGGAAGTAGAGGCAAGAAGAAATTAAGAAGAAGAGGAAGAACATTATCAAATGGTAATCCAATAAAATGATTGTAGGGATAGGCTTTTAGGTTTGTTCAGGTAAGATCCTTATAAGTGGACTTCGAAAGTGCAGTTTCAGAATGACGTTCACTTTAAACTGGACAAATCTGGGAAGTCATACTGCCATTGGACAAAGAGGAAATGGTGGCAGTTATGCAAAGGAAAACAGCATACCGTTCTCCAAGAAGCAGCAAGATCAAGTAAAGGACTGCTTACAGGGGTGAAGTATGTTTTGAAGGAGTAAGAAAAGGATCTAGTTTAGGGGGAGACAATGACTATAGAATGAACAGCAAGCAAGGCCTCTTTTGAAGTGAGTCAGAGAAAGATAAAAAGATAATTCATTCATTGATTTTTTTTTTTTTTGAGATCAGTTTTAAGGAATTTAGGATAAATGCAGAGACAGTTCTTTAAGTGAAAACATTGATAGATGTGAGAGCTCATATTGGATGGTTTTATTCTTTTACCAGGAAAGTGAGCATAAGAGATTGAATTTTAGGAGTTGGAGATAATCAGAAATACCTCCTTTGGGTAAGAGCCAGGAAGATGAATAAGATGATGGTCAAGCAAAGGGATGGCCATCTTTTCCCATTGGTCTCTTAGAGTTTAAGTAATACAGTCAGGTAATTGATTCTATGTTTGACTCACGTTCTTGTGATGTTTTTGGATAGATGCGGTGAAAGCTTGCACAGATGAGAGCCTTACTGTTGAGGAAAGAGTAGAGGTCTGTGTTCCACTTTACACAAACATGATTGCTCTGCACCAGCTTCTAGAGAGGTAAAACTTAATTGACAAGCAGTTAACCTTGTATTAAAAATTGATTTTTTCGTGTGTTTAGACATGTGCTTTTTCTTGTGAAGGTACGAGGCTGCAGTGGAGCTTTGTAAATGTTTATTGGAATCGTGTCCCATGAACTGCCAGTTGTTGGAAGCCCTTGTTGCTTTATATTTGCAAACAGATCAGCACGACAAAGCCAGGGCAGTGTGGCTCACTGCATTTGAAAAAAATCCTCAGAACGCGGAGGTTTTTTATCATACGTGCAAATTCTTCATCATGCAGGTAAAAAAAAATGACTCAAATTCTTAAATATGATGTTTTTATAATTCACATTTTCTTGTTTATCCTTTAAGATGTCTCAGGCATCAGCCTCTTCAGGAAACTTTTCTGGTCCTTTTGCCCTTTGCAAACTCTGATAGGTGTTCCTTCTCTCTCTGCCGTACACCCCGTGCATAGTGCTACTGTTGCACTGACTGCAGTGTTTTGTAATTTTGTTGAAGGTGCTTTACATGCTCTAAGAACTCCTTGAGGGCAGGGATCCTGTCTTATTTTTTTGTTTGTTTGTTTGTTTTCCCTTTACCTCTAATTACTTCAGGGTTTATTTCATAAAAACAAGGATATTCTCTTAGATAAATAACCACAGTGTAATTATCAAAACAAGAAATTAACATGGATAGAATACTATTATCTAATCTACAGATATTATTAAAAATTTTACCAACTGTCCCAATATAATATTATGGTAAAAGAAAATCCAAGATCATTCATTATATTCAATTGTCATGTCTCTTTAGCATCCTTTAATCTGGAACAGTTACTCAGTTTTTGTCTTTCATGACTGAAAATTTCTGAAGTGACAGGCCAGTTATTTTGTTAGAATGTCTCTTAATTAGGTTTTGTGGTATGTTCTCATGATTAGTTTCAGATTATGCATTTTGGGCAGGAATAGCACAGAAGCAAATGTCACATTCTTCTCAGTTTGTCAATCAGGAGGTACATGATGTCAAGTTGAGGGACCATGTCTTATTCAGATTTAGAGCCCCAACACCTAGTATAGTGCCAGACGTGTATGAGAAGCTTAGTAGATAATTGGTGGATGAGACTTGAACCTGTGTATATTGGGTATTAAGGTGTTAGCTGGACTCAATTTGGAGATCAGAATAGAGAAGTTATCTCTACCCCCACCTACTCAAGAAACTTAATCTAATCAGTGATATATATATTTTTTTAAGGGCTTTTTCTTCCTTTGAAAGATTTTAATTAGACATTGTAAGCTTAATGTATATCCTTTCTCCCTCTTTTTAAAATAGAATCGAGGAGATAATCTTCTTCCATTTTTGCGGAAATTTATTGCATCCTTCTTTAAACCTGGGTTTGAGAAGTATAGTAACTTGGATCTGTTTCGGTAAGTTTGTAGAATCCTTGATTTGTAGAGGAATGAGTGATAGTATAGTTCAGTGGAAAGACTGCGAATTTTTTTGTGGATTGATTACATTTTAGACTGATTAAAAAAAAAACTTGAATACCCTCTTACGGAATTGTTATGAGGGCATAGAATGTAATAAAAATTGAGACAAGATGTAAGATGTTTTATATTCTTTGGATTAAAGACACTAACAAAGGAATGCCTGTATTAACACTGTGGTGACTGGTCCTGCTTTGAATTTATTGTTGTTAATTTTAGCACTTAATAGCAATGAATTATTATTAGACAATCGCAGTGATTTTTGAAAAAATGAGTTTTAATTTATTTGATTGGTGATCTAAAGTGGATGAAAATAATACAGCTTTTACTTTTTTTAATTGTAAAGAGAACTGCTCTAGCCTCTGAAGTGTTACTGAGTAAGAAGCTTTAGAGGATTCTTTTCTCAGCCGTCACTTTGTTAGTAAAGCATGTAGAGTTCTGTGTTTACTGCCTTTATTTGCTTCGCCGTGTATCCTTGTTCTAACACCATAAGAGGCCACAGCAGAGCATGAAGAATGATTTTTGAGAGGCTTTTAAAGTTCTCTTCCCTCCTTTCTCCTCATCTCTCTGTAGGGATCAGCAAACTTTTTTTTTAAGGGCCAAATAGTAAATATTTTAGGCTTGCAAGCCATATGGTCTGTCACTGCTTCTCAGCTATGCTATTGAAACAAGAAAGCAGCTGTAGACGATGTATAAATGAATGGCCATGGCTGTGTTCCAGTAAAACCTTACTTATAAAAATAGGCATAGTTTGCTGATCCTAAGTAACACAGCATCAAAACGAAAATATGTTACGACATATTCTATTATTTTATGCTAGGAAGAACTGAGAGAAGGAAAGCTTAAGCTGAATATCTCCTAAAAGAATTTCTTGTGGGAAATACTAAGTGAAGATAAAAATCTTGGTTTTATATATGCAAGTCTAATGCTTGCAAATATTTGTCTTTTCTTAGGTGCTCCCTCCATCCATCCCCCAGTATTGCAGTGTTATATAAAAACATATTTTAAAAAATAACCCACATTTTGTTAAGTTAGTGGTCCATCATTCTGGAATATATTGTGAACATGGCAGTTTTGTTTTGAGATTTGGCCAAAAAGTGTGGGGTCACTATTCTCTCCCAGTCTTGAATCTTTACATCTGTCCTCTTATGGTAGCCAGTTTATTGACGTAGTGATTTTAGTACTCTTCCTGAAATTCTTTCTGCTCTGCTACATCTAGATTCATATCTTACAATTAATTATAAAAGAGTAATTTAAAATGCAAATAAATGGAGAAGAATTAAACTATAAGGAATTTAGAGATTGTTCAGCTTCCCCATGCTAACTTTCTCCCTGTTCAAATTAGATTGCTTTAATGTCTCAAACTAAAGACAGGACAAATCCAAGGCTGAACCAAACTTTTCATAGACTTGCTGGTTCTGGTCTTCCCTTGGGCATGGAAGTAATTGGTTTAGCTTAAAAGAAGTTACTGCCTGTTTCTGCCTGGTAACTAATCAAAGATCTTCAGATCTTCTTGATGTCAGCTTAATGAAGCAGAAAAAATAACTGTCAATAAAATTTGAAAATGGGCTGCCTCTAAATAATTTTTTCATTGTTTACTAAGTCATCTTGCTTTATTAAATTTTTCATGAGAATAGTCATAATTTGTAAGAGTTACAAGAAAAACGTGTCCTGTGCTTAGTTTATTTAGATGATACTGAAGTTCTTATTTACATAGAGTGTGCATATCTGTTAATTTAGGAAATCCTTTTTGTGTCAAATATTAGGAGAATGGCAATAGGTAAGATAGTTTTTGGCATTGTCATACGTATTAGTATAAATTTTTTAAGTTTATAAATATAGCTAAAGTTTATAAATAGGAGAAGTCAGTTCTCTTAATAGGTTCAAAATATTTTTTTAATTTCATGAGTTGAAATTGTAAAGGCAAAATACTTAGAACTATAATATGTACCTTGAGTTGGATTCTGTTGTTTCCCTTTCTGTGTAACATTTAGTATAAAGACAGAAAGAGCTAGATGGGGTAATTTCATGTGTTTCAAATCATTTGAAGATCAGTAGATAGCCATAAATGTTAAGTTGGGGATTTCATTCACTTTACTGAAGTTAGCCTAGGGATAGAGTCTTACGTAGATTAGATTTGAAGTCATCTCTTCTTGCTTACCTCAGTTTTCAGTTGAGAAAACTGATATCCATAGAAGTTAAGTGATTAAGCCATGGTAGTATGGCTAGTTATGGCCAAGTCAGGATGGTAACCTGACTTCTGAATGTCCCATTTCTTCCCTTATTTATTATTCCTCCTCCTCCCCCACCCCCCATACAGCCTCTCTAATCCATTAAAAGTTAGTCCCTTGAAATAATTTTTAAATCCAAGATAAACCGTTATACTAGATTGTCATTGTTAAGATCAATGTATTTCCTTTAAAAGCATCGTTCTTGACGATGACAGTAAATGTTACACATGCAGATTCAAATATATTGGAGGGAAACCTGAATTAGTCAAAGTCAAATAGATTTCTTTACTGATCAACTTCTTACAGCCTTTAAATATCCTAATATGTGTTGTGGCTTTTCAAGAGGGGCTGTAATTTCCAGCATTTCCCAATTTTATTTGATCGTGGACCTCTTTTTGACAAGTACCTTATGGGCCAATATGTTATAGAATACACTTTGATATCATGTCTAAAGTTGAACCTGTAATGGTGTGTGTGTGTATGTATGGGAGGAAGAGATTGTTCTCAGCTGTCAAGTTTTGTAGCTCTTAAAGAACTTTTTTTTTTTACAAGTACAGATTTTGTGGGAAAATCTTAGGTACTTGTTAGTTTCATTTATTTTTCTGTGTTTTTAATTAGGTTTAATTAGATGATTATGGTGGTTTAATTTTGAGGATAAAATAAAAAATTTATTTTAGGAGAGGAGTTAATCATGTAAGTATAAAATAATAAATGTGTGATGTTATGATGTGACCAAAGCATATGGTATACATGTGAAAATAAAGTCTCATTACTTTATAAAAATATTTCAAGGAAATTTAAGTTGAAACTGAGGATTTTTTTTCTAAGTATTAGTAATCCATATGTGCATAGGTGTAATTTCAAACAGTATGTTTCCTTTCAGGTATCTCTTAAATATCCCAGGACCACTTGACATTCCAGCACGTTTATGTAAAGGGAATTTTGACAATGAGATGTTTAACCACCAGGTTCCTTATTTGTGGCTGATTTACTGGTGAGACATTATCTACTGTGGAGAGAAATGTTGTATACTAGGCTAACATTTGTTATTTATTACTGAATTATACTGTGTTAAAATTAACCTGATGTTAAAGTCATTGAAGCAAAATTGAAAGGATGCTAAGGTTTATCCATTGTTAAAAGAAGAAAGATCAAAAGAAGGATTCCATTGTAATTTATCTGTAACGTTTAAAATACAGGTTGTCTTTCCTTTACCTAAAAGAATTGAGCTCCAGACACAATGTTTTCCTTCATTTTTTTAAACAGCCTTTGTCATCCTCTTCAATCAAGTGTTAAAGAGACAGTGGAGGCATATGAGGCAGCCTTGGGGGTGGCCATGCGATCTGATATAGTGCAGAAGATTTGGATGGAGTAAGTTTAGTTCCTCTTAATAAGAATGGGATTTGGAATAAGGGGGTATAGTGGGGAAAGGGGTGATCAGCTTTCTCGATGAGAAAATTACGGGCTTAATTATCTAAACTGTAATATTTTTCTTTTGGCAGTTATCTTGTCTTTGCCAATAATAGAGCTGCTGGATCCAGAAACAAAGCCCAAGAATTCAGATGTTTTACTGACTTAGTGAATAGATGTTTGGTTACAGTCCCTGCCCGATACCCCATTCCTTTTAGCAGTGCTGATTACTGGTCCAACTATGAATTTCATAATAGGGTAAGAACTTAAAACTTTTTCTCTTTAGATATTTGTACAAAAGAAGGGGACTTTAAAAATGACAGCAAAACTTCCATTTTTGTATCAAGAGAGCTTTTCCTAGGACCACTTTCCTAGCATGTACTGTTATTCTTGGCCATGATTCCTACTTATCTCTTCAAAATCTAGGAACAGAACCCTTTAAAGTTCAGTTAAGATAAAATGTGCATATTGATTATGTTATATTTAAGAAAATTTAACGTTGAAGCAAAATTGAAGAGATGTTAAGGTTTACTACATATTAAAGAAGAACGATCAAAAAAAGTAATTGTAATAATATCTGTAATGTTTTGCTTGAATAGTTGGAAATTTTACATGAATGAAAGATTCTGTAACTTCAAAATAGTAAGAATGGGCTTTGTAGTTGCTCTTTTTGTTAATATTTTGTCAAGCAAATATAGCTATACATGGGCATAAGAAAGCTGAAATCAGGTGCTGTTTAGAATTTTAAGATTAGAATCTGATGAATGATATATTTATAAGGCTATGTTCTTATAGGCAGTGAAACAAGATTTTTTTTGTTTATTTTCATAGACTCCTTTTCATTCAGTGCACTGTAGGCTAAAAGCTTCTACTGAGGCTCAATGTAGACCAAAACATAGACGTATTTTATTTTCCTTTGTTGGGGTGGTTTTTTTGCTAATCGGGATAACCAATTATTATCCTTTGTACTTCTATGCCATTCTTTATCCCAGGATCTCTAAACACTTTATGGACATTAAGTCATTTACACACGGGCATTCCATGAGCAAGATGTGGCAGGTATTATTAGCCCTATGACTTGCCCAGGTAAACAGCAAGTAAAGGTAGACTCAGGAATGAAAACCCAGACTCTGGCTTCTTGTCAGTGTTCTCAGTCCATGGCTGTCATCACTAGACCATATTTCCTAATTCGCATTTGGAAAGTCACTAATATAATTAATGGTAGAAACTGTAACTCACAGCATCATACATTATTATAATTTATACATTCATGTCTTAAAGGCCATGTTGGTTTTCTCATTAAAACAGAGGTAATTGGATTTCACGTTTTGTTGCATTCATTTCCCCCCCTCAACCTTTACAGGTTATTTTCTTTTATTTGAGCTGTGTTCCAAAGACCCAGCATTCCAAAACCTTGGAACAGTTTTGCTCAGTTATGCCAACTAATTCTGGACTTGCACTGAGGTAAGAAACAATAAAATTCTCTTGGTTATAGGCTCTTCATATAGAATTATTCTTGAAAACTTGATAAGAACAGTCTTTTCTTCTGCTATTTCCTCATTGACATATACTACTTCAATTTCAGAGTTGTTAAGCAGTATATAGCTATTCATGTAAAAGTCAGCATAAAAACTTGGTCATTTCAGAAAACTGTGCAGGTTATAAGGGAGCATATAATTGAAGTAAAGTTCATCATTCCCTAAGCACACACCATCTGTCCTTAGCACATATATTATAAGCAGTAAGCATGTTTTACATAGCAAAGGAGTATTACTTAAGAGTTTTTTAAAGTCTTACAGAGATAGCAGCCAACTATACATGTTTTGGTTACTATGACTTGTTTTCCTATAGGTCAGTTGCTCGCAAATATTAGCGTGCATCAGAATCTCCTGGGATGCTCATTTAAAATTCAGAGTCCTGAGCTTGAGTCCTCAAACTACATTTGAGAAACACTTATCTAGGGATTTCATACATTGAATTAGCAGGAGATTTCTGAGCATTTTCTTGTAGTTTCTGTGCTCTGATAGAATAAACCCATTTTCACCTTCAAGAATTTTGCTTTCCAATTCAACAAGGTACCCTTCATGCTCATGCTGTGCCTTCTCCTTGTGCAGTCATCCCACTGGTTGTGTCTTATGTTTCTAAGTTTGTTTGATGGATCATAAGGTACCTAAAATATTTATCAGATACTCCCTTGTGTTGAAGTATTTACATTCCATTGAGCATGTATGTGGGAAAATGGTGTAAGAGATTGAAAAACATCAAAGGCCTGAGGCTGCGACAGAAATAGCCATAGTATTTATAGTAAAAATTCTTAGTAAGCGCGCTGACCTGGAGAAGGTAATTACAGAAATGTGTATTCACATCACCTTTGGTGAAACAGAAAATGTGGTATTGTGACTTGTTTCTCTTATGATGGGCTTTTGGAGTGTAGGTGGTTTAATTGTTGGTTCTGTTGGTAAAGTTCCACTTCTGTGTTCTGTGTTTTGATATGTCTTAGTTCCCTGTGGTCATTCTTATCCTTTTTTTCAGAATAGAGAACTTAATAATTACTGACTGCACTTGTATTTTAGCTCGAGAAACATTCACGATTAAGTATACTCTGTTTGACAAAGAAAGAAAAATAACAGGAAATTGCATTACTATATCAAGTCATTATTTTAGAAAATTTGAGGGAGAGGCCACGTGAAGTGTGATTTCAGAGAATGCTTTAATGTCCTAAGGAACACATGGGCCTTCTTTTAGTTTGTAGAAGATGGCGTGGGTCTTGACTGGACCTCTTGCTCGTTTGCATGTTCCTGTCCAGGGTAGTTTTGTAAGGGGCATTCTGCAGATACTTGCTGAATAGCTTTGATGAAATGTAACTGACCCAAACTTGTACCTCATCAAACATGCTGCTCGTTGAGCACATTTGGGTTCCCTGTACTTGCAATGCTTTGTTCATTTTCCTGAATGTGCTTTACAGGCTGCTTCAACATGAATGGGAAGAAAGCAATGTTCAGATTCTGAAACTTCAAGCCAAGATGTTTACATATAATATCCCAACATGCCTGGCCACCTGGAAAATGTAATGCAACAATCATGTATCTGTTTTTATAGCTATTGCTTTTATTTGTAAGGTTTGCTCCAGACAGGTAATTCTAAGATGACATCTATTTTTTTTTCCTGGACAGATCTCTACTCTAATGTAGATTTTTTTTTGGCACTTGCTGAAGTTTTATACCTCGAGTGAAGTAGTGCTCATTGAGAATTGCTTCTAAAAGCAAAATGGATAGAGTTTTGATTTTCCTTGAAGGAGAACATTTAGATAACAATACTATTATCAAACAAACCTGTTATACACATTTTAAGACCATCTCTTGAAATGCAGGGTTTTCCCCATTATAGTCTGCTGTCTTGTGCTTTAAAAGGTGTTAGTTCCAGGTATTTTTTACTAGTAATTATGAGTATTTTTCATGAACGTTATTTATGTTCAAAACACTGGTCTGCTTTATTCTTGTAAAGTTGATAAAAATTGTTGAATTTTTCTTTTCACTATAGGTTACCCTCCTTGGAAGTTTAGCCTGTTACTTTCAGGAAGTTTTGTACTCAGATTCCCACAGTCAGTATTCTGCCAGTGGTAGTATCACATTTTTTTCAAATATATATAAATTTTTCTTTTCCCTTTTCTATATTCCTTTTTTTTTCTTAGAGCCATTGCTGCTGAGATTGTTCTAAAGGGACAAAGAGAGGTAAGTCATGATTGACTATCAGATGGGTTCCTCTTTTAAAGCCGTTCTGCCCCTTGTGTTGACTTCTCAATTTAAAAGGATTAAAGCATAGAAGTTAACATTCTGAGAACTCTAAATGTTTGGAAACTCCAAAACCCAACATAACCATTTTGTCTTGAATGTTATTTTATGAAGTACCATTCAAATAGTTAGGATTCTGAAGGTGTTTTTCATCATGTTTCCTGATGGACTTGTGTGTATATCTATCTTATAGGTCCACCGTTTATATCAGAGAGCCTTACAGAAGTTACCTCTTTGTGCATCACTGTGGAAAGATGTAATGCTTTTTATCTTTTATTTCATCTTGAAGTTTTCCTATCAATTTTCTGCATGTGCCATGTCCATTGATGTGGTGATGCTCAAAGTCTAGCTAAGTCTTACTTCTGTGCTTCCCTGTCTTTTACAGCAACTCTTGTTTGAAGCATCAGAAGGAGGTAAAACTGATAACCTGAGAAAACTAGTTTCCAAGTGCCAAGAGATTGGAGTCAGCCTAAATGAGCTCTTAAATTTAAACAGTTACAAAACAGAAAGCAAGAATCACTGAACACTGGGTGCAGTCAGTTCTAAGTCCTTATAATAATTGCCAAAATTATTTGAATGATCCTTCAAGATTAGGCTGATCCCTGGCTAAGGTCTGTGTAAGGCAGACAAGCATTACTGATCATATCAAGTCCCCTACAATATCCTATCCTCACAACCGGAAGCAATGAACATGACCCTCTTCAGTTGGATTAATGAACTTCCTGTTTGGCCTGCTTCCAGGCCCTGCCAGATTCTCATAACATCATGTACGTAAGTATAGTTCCTCAAAGTGACTGACATTTATTTTAATTTTGCTTTGTTTTTGTTTTATTTTCTACTCTCCCCTTCCTTTATGTTGTGCTATTCCTGATTCACTTGACACTCTGATGCCTGAGAGAGTCTTGTTTGGGAGTTAATTTCCAGGGCAGTGTTTACAGTAAAAAGCAGGCAGTCCCTTTTAGTTCTTTCTCTAAACCTTTGAGATTCTTCATTTCAGGATTTAAAACTTAAGCAGTCCATCTTAAGGAAAGTGTAACTGCCATGGCCACAAGTCTGCTAGTTGCACTTGAATGCTCTAACAGGGTTGTTTATTGCCCTTTCTACGTTCTGGACTCCTTGCCGAGACTGTTTAACTTGAAGATTAAAGAAACTATTGCAAATGCAGTGCATCAGAACCTAAGAGTGGTCAAATATTATGTGCAATTTTTTTGTAAAGAAATTTTAATTTATAATAAAGTTTAACAGTTTAAAGAACAGTTAATATTTGAACTGCTTTGTATTGAAATACTACTTTGTAGTATTAAAATTGTTTATAAACAAAATATTTTTAATATAATTTAACTTTTTAAAAAATGTTGCTGTCTTTATTCACTTTTCACACTCTGGTGGGAAAGGGTTGAAGTAGGAGATATGGATATTCACTATAACTATATCAATACTTTCTTGTCCTGAATCTGCTTTCTCATAAAATCATTCCAGGGACTTTTTAATTCATGAGAAGATAGGTCTTGTTCTATTTTGAGGACAGTGAACAGATAGGTTTGCACTACCATTAAATTCCTTGTTCTCAAGACCACAGTATTTAGAAAATAGTATCTACCATCTGTAGTTTGAATGATTTGCTTAATGACATGCTGTCTCATGTTGAATATCAATATGACCAAATATAAAGGAGACCTTGCTTTTTGTTTTGTTTTGTTTTGTTTTGAGTCTATAGTGGGTTGTTTGCACCTGGTAGAAAAATTGTTAATGTCACACACACTGCCACAAATCTGATCTTACAGCTACAATGCAATCTAATTATTGGAGGCAAAGCAGCAGCCCCATGAAATACTAGGCAGATTTATACATGTGTACGTTTGTATAATGCTCAGTCAAAATAAAACCATATTTTGAGGCCCTACTGTGTGCTGACCAGTCAGTGCATATTTGGCTAGTAAGTGCTCTTTGGTGAGGTCAAGAACGGAACTGATTTCTCTCTGTCTTTCATTAAACCAAAAAGAAGCTAATTGGTTTTTCTCTAAAACCAAAGAAATTTGAGGGGAAGATAGCAGTCCCGGGGGGTATCCTTCCAACATGTGCATTTAACTTAACCTTGAAAGCTTTTCCTGCTCTGATTATTTGAAAACCATCATTAGGTGCTTAGAAAAATATTTCCAGTCTGTCCCCGCCATAGTGTAACAGTTTTGATGTTAACTGAAATGTCTCAGTAGTTTTTTGGAGACAGTGCGAAGTTTTGAACTTTTGTATATTCTAAAATCTATCATTTGTTGCATTAACAATTCCGTAGGCAGTTACTTGTCTCTGTGAAAAAAGAATACTTTGCACTGGTGCGTGCAGCTGCCAGGTTCTGCCTTGCAGGCCGTCACTGTAACAACTCCGGGGGTCGCCGTTCACATGTTGTGCGCTGTCACGCAGGTAGAGGCCCTGGCACATGTTAAGCAGCTGTTTTCTTTTTGATCATATTGCTATTTAAAATCATGAAGCTATCTTACAGAAATTATATTACCTTAAAGATACCCTCTGTGTCACATTTTCTTCCTGTCGTTTTACAAACTCCCTTTAACCTCCACAAAAAAATAGCAAACCCTGCTTACGAGCGAGGTATATGTTCCTGTCATCCTTCCATATTCAATTTTACTTGTTTTTTAATGAAGTGCTTTCAACAGGTAATAATTAGAACATTAAACAAAACTTGGGGTTAAAGTTGATATATTATTATTGTAATATGAATATAAAATTTTACATACTGTCTGACAGAAGTTTTTCTTTGGGCAGAGAAATGTCACACAGTGAGGAAAGATCAGTTGTTGAGAACTGCAGTCCCTTGCGCTCCCCCACTCTCTCCAAGGGAGGGAAAAACACAAAAGAGGCATTTTAGGCTGTGGAGTTTTATCTCTGATAAAGGAAGTGGTGTGGCAGATTGCGGTATATTTTTATGTGTTTTTCTTCATTTTAGAAAACTGCCTAATATTTCTATTTGCCTTTTAACGGAAAGTGGACCTTGTAACGTTGTTGTCACTGGATTATCTAAGGCGGTTTGCTTTCAATTAAAGGGCATATAAACCTACATCATAAAGCAAGCAGGAATGTCCAGGTGCAACATCTAAGAGCTAAAGGCACTAGGCAGACAAGCAAAAGGTCATTAAGACTGACAACAAATGTAGAGGGACTTTATTGAAGATTGTAGTTCAAATATTTATTTTTCAAGGTTGTTGAAAATGTAGGAACGTGGCTACAGTACAAAGCAGGGCCAATATTCTTGCTTAAAGCTGTCACATGTTCACAGATAAAGTCGTCGTGTTTGTATCTCTCTGTTAACATTAGTGTGAGGAAAGAATGGGGAAATACAATTGGGTCTAATCTTTATCTTTCCTAGCCCTGGTACTACTTAATGTAGGTGGTAGAGCTGAGCTGAAAAGGAGTTTTTTCTTTATTTTTTGGGCTCTATTCCAAAAAGTCCCCTCACTCTCTGCAGGTGTTTTTCAGGCATGTGTTTACTGTTTCCAGGACCAGTGAACAGCCACCTGAGGATGTGCTGCCCCACCCTGCCCTCATTCCCATCTTCCACCACAACTCACATAGCCTTCCTCAGGAATAGTTATGTAGTACTGTTTGATTGAGATATCTGCAATAAATGTGAAAAGAGTTTTTCATTTTTTTTCTCTGACATCTTTGAGGCAGGTAATAGAAAGCTGTATCTATCTTTTATCGATGGTAAAATGGATATAGAATTTGTCTCCACTTTTCATTTAGTGACCTTCGCAAGAGGGACCCCACAACACATTTTCCGAGGTCCCACAGTGGAGAATCAGCTATTTTTTCATTCCAGAATCAATTTGAGCTCTGTGCTAGATACTCTCACTACAAAGATGAATAAAGAGGTCCCCGAGTCTAACAGAACAGAAGAGCATATGCCAAGGAAGCTTCTCCAAAGGGGATCCAAAGTTGGGTTGGAGGTTGGGGAAGTCTTCCTGGATGGAAGTGAATTATTGGCTGTCATAAAATAGGAGGAGGAAAAAGTGAGGCCTGTAATACTATTTTCAAAAATTATATACTACTTTCAAAAAATTACAATATTCTACTGAATATTGTAGAAGGGTTTGCACATGTTTAGAAACCTGTGCATTTTTTAAAACTTCCTAAATAGTTTCTTTGGCTTTGTACTAATTAATTCACGACTGACAGTTCGTTAGACATGATGACAGGTAAGACATGTAAAACTCCACAGCAGCCACATCTGTCCAGAAGAGAGACCTCTTAGGGCATCTTGTGCTCCGAAATCCGCATGAGCACGACTGAGTAGGAGTCCGATCTTGTCAGCCCCAATTTAAACAGCCTTGATTTGGAGAGTCTGATTGGAATTACAACTCCTGCTACTAGTTTTATTTTTTTCTCTTTTCCCCTAACTTCTTGGGTAATGCATGAATAAAATGCTACTGTCAACATTTACTAGTATCTACAACTTGCAGAGCCCTATTTCAGTTCCAGTCAAGGCTACAGTTATATTCCATTACTTACTCTCTTAATTTTAAGAGTCATGGTTATTCTTCTATTATCTAGAAGAACTACCTGGAGATGGCCCAGTCTGCAATGCTTTAAACTGATTTCTCCAAATGACATATTTTAGCCCAATACCAGAAATGTTTCAATCAACGTGGAACTCGGTAATGTCAGGAATAGTTCAGTTGGGGAACAGAAACTTTTGCATGAGCTTAGAAGGAATATGTGCTTCATCAAGAAAGCAGAAGACCCACAAGATCTGAGACCAAGTCGATGGGTCTTAAGTGATGTGACTTTGTGATGCGTGCTGGTGGGCCGCATTTTTTCCTCCAGTTTAAGGATACACCTTATTGCATAGAAGACAGTGAATAGAATGTTAAGAACATGAGAGTCAATTGTATCACAAACACCAAAGGAAAACGAATATTTTACTTTTACGCAAGACTGTTTAGTAAATTTTGGAGGCTACCCAAAATATAAATGAATATGACTCTTCAAAGGCCATCTTCTATGAATTAAGTAAAAGCCTAAATCCAAACGTGAAAACTTTTTGCACAGCTGTTCTAAAAGAGAATATACTGTATTTGTCCTTTACTTGGTAATCAGGATTGATTATCAACTTGGCCAAAATCAAAGGTGGGTTTACAGTATCGTTTGGTTGATCAAGCCAATTAAATCTTGCAAATGTGCTTACCTAGTGATGTAGGCCTTATGAAAGAGAATGATAGCCAACAGCCTAAGGGAGCTGAACCAGTCAGGAAGAGTGGTAGAAGAGGGTGAGCTGTTTGCATTAATGAGGATAATCGGGGCATCTGCTGCCAAGGCCCAAGCGAACACTCAGCGTGGCATGTCACGCAGCCAAAGCTGTGAGACCGCCTGTGGATGGGTTTGGCACTTGATGCAGGTTGAAATGGAGCCACAAAGAAATAGTTTAAGGAAGTAGAGGAGTGTGAACCAACGTGAGTAATAAAAAAAAAAAAAAAAAACGCATATCTAAAAGATCTGGATGTTAGATTTAGCTCCACCACTAACGCTGCGTAATCGTGACAGGCCATTTCATTGCTTCTTGTCTGTTTCCACATCTACAAAATATGGAAATATGTGTACTTACTGCCAGGGTGTCGAGAGATCATATAATAGAAATAATCTTTAAAAAGTAATATTTTGAGTTGGGGATCACTTTAAAATTTTGAGGGCAAAGAGATGTTACAAAATATCAGTTTGCTCTTTTTGGATGTCGTCGTATTACCATCACTTGGAGCATGTGACCCTACCAATGCTCACGCGTGAGGTGGTTGCTGTCTCTGAGTAGGAAATGTGAGAGAACGCTGCCGTCGAGATTCAGTGGCTCCTTGCTGCTGTTACTGCCCCAGAACAACAGATGGTCTTACCTTTAGGTTAAGTCAGAAGGGATCATTGTGAAGATCTTGTGTGCTCCTATTTTCAGTTCTGAGGATTCTCGGCACGTTAGCTGGGCTCTTTTTGTAGTGTAATGGAGGGTAAAGACTGCTTATTTCAGGACTCACTTTTTGGTGGGTCTAGAAAGAGGCATTCATTGCAAATATAAGTGCAGAGAGTAGCCAGTAATCCAAGCCACTTCCCACACTTTTTATTGGAGTTGCCTATGAAGGGCATGGCAGTATCGACCAATTTAAGCTTACTTATTCTTAGGGCAGAAGTAATAAAATGACCGACTCTGGCAAGAAGAATTGCATAAAGTTTGCACAATCCCCAAGCTGGAAGACAGCGCTTCAGGAGCATACTTTCAAGGGAAGGGAATTGCCTTTTTTTTAACTATGGTTTTACTTTTTAATATAATGAGGCCAAACCTGGCGGAATCTCTAGTACCATGGTGGAAAGAGATAAAAATCACAGAATGTAGAGCAGAGGTAATTGGTAGCATTCCCTTTTGGTGATTGATTAATGTGGTACTAAATAGAAGCAGTGTGATCTAGTGGGGAGAAAAGTATGAGTCAGAATAGCCCAGAGTAAAATCCAGGGCTTCCAGTATGTTGTAAACAAGCCTTGTGTTAGGACAGTGGCTTAAACAAGATAGAAACTTTTAAGAATCCAAGTAGGTGCACCAGGGCTGACTGGTCAGCACTCCTGGTGACAGAGACCAGGGCACCTTCTGTCTTGTTGCTCTGTCCTGTATGACTTCCATTCCCAAGAGGGCTGCCACATATGGTTCCACTGGTCATGTCTTGGACATGGATAAAAGGCTGAAACAGTAGGGGCTGAAATTAAGCCCATGATCGGCTTATCAAACATGTAGGGCACTGGTTGAGTTGGCCTGGAGAAGAGCAGGCCTTTTTCTAATTCACACAAAGGGACCACCTGGGCCCCAAGTTCCGTGGGAGGGCGGGCCTTTTCTCAATGGCACAACAGCATTCTTGAGTGGCGGGCCTGATGAGTCAAGATGGCTTTTTTCCAGTCCCAGACCTCTTGTTCATATTCCATTTAGCGGGAAGGAAAAACAAGGATGACAAGAACCTCTTAAGGGTTCTTCCCAGAAGCTGAACATAACCATATCTGCTTTTGTCCCGTTGTTCAGAACACAGACACTTGGCCCTGCAAGGGAGGCTGGCAAATGTAGGCTTTATTTTGGGTGGCTCTGTGGACAGCAAAAATTCAAGGATGAAGGACAGAATACATATTTGGGGACAGCTAAACATCTCTGCCATGCCACCATCAAAGAGTAAACAGACCATAGTGTGAGATTAGTGGCTTGAACCTAGCTTGTTCTCCTCTCTGAAAAAACTTGTTAATGGTGAACCACTAAAATCCCTCCCAGTTCTATCTATAAATCTTTAGTTTGGAATAGGAAAGCAGAAAGCACATTTCCCAGACTTATCTGGTTGGCACAGGTTTGGGAATGGGCATTCAGTAACAACGAACACTTCCTCTCCATCAGACACTGTTAAAAGTGCTTGAGGTTTAGTAACTTGAAATTCTCACAACCCTATGAGATATCGTTATAATCCCCATTTTACAGATGATAAACTGAGTCATGAGAGGTTAAGGTCACAAAGACAGTAAGTGACAAATCTGGGAAGTTGACTCTGAGTGCATGCCCTTAACTGGCAACCTGAAATTAAGTTGGTCCCCTGAGAAGCAGTCCTGGGGACTTTGAAGGAATCACTGAGAGAGGCTTTTTCTTTTGTTTACTAAACTAGTAGAATGTAAGGCTGGGACTGTGGTAGCTGCCTCCCCACAGCGCTGAGAGCTCCTGGGAGTGAGGCCCAGAGGAAAGTAGAGCTGGGAGGCGGGAGGAGATTTGTGGTGGCAGCAGGACTCGCTGTGTATGAAAACAGATACCCCTGGATTTTTCAAGTATCTTTAAATTTTCATTTTCATAAACTACCTCCCCCTCTCACGTTTTTAAATTGAACTTCTGAGGTTCAGTAGAGGTTCTTGTCCTCTGACAACACAATATGTTAACCAAATCCAGCTAAACATCTTTGGACCTATGCCTGAAGAATGTAAGTGGCACCGCTGGTTAAGACACTGAGGACAGAAGATGGAGTGAGTTCTTACAGCTACATGAATTAAGCGACTTAAGTAGTAACTCTGTTGATGATGAGGGGTTTGGAGAACGGGTGATGAGAGGTGCATGTTTAGATCTGTAGGGGTGGGGCCGAGAAGAGAAGACGAGCTTGAGAGAGAAAAGGATGGCAGTAGTGCTTAAGAGCCCTTCCTCCTGGATTCAACGCCAGAGAGATGACCTTGGGAAAGTTCACTTCACTCCTCTGAGCCAACTTTCTTCATTTGTAAGGCGAGATTAATACTAGTATTTCTCTCATTTGGAGTTGTGAGGATAATAAGATCACACAGGTTAAGGGCTTAGAACAGTACCTGGAACATGAAATAATAGCGTCGTAGAAGCAGTTTGAGGGAAGAAGCCTCAGAAATGTGGGCTAGAGCAGCGTTTCAGCGTAACAAGAGAAGGCTTGTAGCAGTGGGGTCTAATTACTTGAAAGGTCTTGAGAGGAAGAACTGAAGAACAAGTTGGGACAAAGAATAATCAAGTAAGTTATTACATATATTATTAATACCAGCTTAGTTTGGACCTATATTTATTTGGCAAAATTCCTATGAAGGTTTGGAAGCAAAATGGTGCTGATGGATGGGGATAGCGCTTGCAAAGAGATGAAAAGAAAGGAAGGCTTTTTCAGTTGAAGATTCCCTAGTGTGGGGAATGTCCTAAAGAGACTGCAGTCATCTGGGAGCTTGTCAGAGATGCAGACTCTCCAGCCCCACCCCAGACCTACTGAATTAGCATCTGTATTTTAGTAAGATCCCTGGGTAATTTTATGCATATTAAAATTCGAGAAGCACTGCTCTACACTAGAGAGAAATGTGTGGATTTTCATTGTTTAAAATACGAAAAAATAAGAAATGGGGTCCCAAATCACTGGGACATCTATTTAAATGTCTGGGATAGAGTGGCTACAAATTGTACAGTTTTCCTCAGGCTCTGTCTCATTATGAGGTGTGTCCCCACCAGATTTCAGAAATACGGCCCTAAACACTGATCTATATCCTCCTCATTGATGCTCTACTCTAAAAGTGATGCTAAGGAATAGTTCTTGCTCCCCAAGTTTTAAATCTTCAGATACTCTTGAAATTTAAGTGAATGATAACTGCTTGTTTATTCACAGGAGGATCGTATTATGTATTGCTGTGTAACAAATTACCCCCAAATTAAGCAGCTTAAAGCAACAAACCATTCTATCCCAGTCTCTGTGGGTCAGGAATCCAGCAGTGGCTTAGCTGGGTGGTTTGGCTCTGGCTTTCATATGAAGGTGAAGTTGTGTCAAGCTGTTGGCTGGGGCTGCAGCCAGTCACCTAAGGCTTAACTAGGGTTGAAGGATCTACTTCCAAGCTTGCTCACATAGTTGTTTGCAGGCCACAGTTTCTCACCACATGTATGTCTCTGTAGACTGCCCAAGTGACTTCATTGCATGGCAGCTGGTTTCCCAGACTGAGTGAGCCAGGGGAGAGAGAGACAGAGAGGGCACCAAAAATGGAAGTTGCAGCCTTTTATAAGCTAACGTTGGGAATGACATGCCATCACTTCTGCCATATACTATTGGGCACAGAAACCAACTTCAGTACCACGTGGGAGGGGGTTACACAGGGTGTGAATCAGCGGATAGAGATCAGTGAGGCGCCATCTTGGAGCCTGGCTCTTGTGATGGTGGAGGAAGCCCTTTCCTCTGAGCAGTGAAACTCACCATTAGCTCCAGGTGCAACTTGTACAGCTGGGAGCCTCTTCAGTCTCCATGGAGAGGAGGGAGCCGAAACAATGAATGACCTGCAGACTCGCACCACGTCTAAACTACTACAAGAACTACTGATCCAAGCCGAAATGAATTTTAGTCCTGATTGGATGGGGAAAAGAGGGGCATGTGGCAGCAAAGAACATGCATTCAGTTGAGACTGCCTTTATATTCCAAAAAACTTTGGGGCAGAGCAGTCCCAGCAGTTCTTTAATTCATAACTGTGTCAAAAGCGGGGAGGGATGTTTTACTTGAACATAGTCAAACCGACTCCTCTAAATAGTCCATACCTGCTGGGCATACTGACCTTCCCACATCAAAAGTTGGCCTTTTTGATCTAGAGCCAAACAAGCAATGAATGATGAGCATAACCAAATGCTGGGAAAACGTTCACAACTCTTATCAGCAGGCCTGCAGATGGTGAAATAAGCTTCCATCACTTCGCCGCCATGTCACTTTAAAAGGAGGCTGCGTCCTTCTGCTTCAGGTGATGCCACCTGCTTCTTAATCAGCTCTGAGCATCTTCATGCAATCTCCCACACTGAACTGGGCATATGACCAACTCAACCCACTTTATGTCCTATTGTCCAAAACTATTAAAATTGAAAAAAATTGTAGAGAAGAGCTATTGTCCACCTCCACTGAATTTTGGCTGGGATAGATACCTCCAGTCACATGTGAAAAATATTTAAACTTTCTTCCTCAGTACTCAATATTCCAGAGATTGTAGCAGGCAAAATCAGCTACGCAATCTTTTTCTAATCATTATAACTAAGCAACATATCAAGAATTCTCATTTTTCCATTAGAAAATAAAGTTATGTTAATCAGAAACTGTGACATTCGGTCTACTTTAGATCAAAGGCCCCTCCATACCCCAGGAGGCCAATTCTGCTCTTATTAACACAAAAGCCTTGGGTAAAAAGTACAAGGATTTTTTTTCCTTCTTTTTTGTGGGCCACTTCCTTGTGGCTTCCAGTAAACCTCTCAGTGGTTAGCAAGTTTTGACCAAAATGTCAAGCAAGATCTTTTTCTACTATGGAATGAAGTTTTAGAATTTGAAGAATTAACCAGGTAAGGATCAGATGCACATGAACTGCAGATCCCTCCAATGAAAATAAAACTTTACCTATAATTAATGCATCTTCATGCTCCATTTTACTCTCGATCTTACAGTTAATTGGACAATGACTTGTTGACAGATGCAGTTTAGTATGGATATTTTATCAACTATTAAAGGTTAAAGTTGAGATGTGAACTTAGACCCCCTGGCTTCAGAATCTGAGTGCTCACTTACTACGTTCTATCTCTCCTCAAAGTAACCGCCTGATGCATGTTACTAAATAATTGAATTAATCTAAATGTGTGGTACACAGATTCTTTGTAGACAAATGCAAACAAAGGAGGGAGATGTTTACAGAGTTCTATAACTATTTCTCCTAGTCAATGCTTTCGCCAACGTTGTCACTTGTTGTCTGCCTCCATGACTCCCCACACTCAGCACAGCAGTGCGTTTTTCCTGGTGTCTGCTGCTCTCCCTCGCCCAGGAGCGACCGCTCAGTTGCCCTGGGACCAGCTCCTGTGGGCAGTCGAGGGCAGCGGTGCTCAAACGCGAGCCTGCATTCGAATCACCTTTGCTGGGCTCCACCGGCTTTCTGATTCAGTAGTGCTGCAGTGAGGCCTGAGAATGTGAATTTCTAACAAATTCACAAAGGGAGCACACTTTGAAAATCACTAATGTAGCTGTTCAAAGAAATGCCTCTGAGACCCAGCTTCACTATTTATTAGGTGAATGATCAAACTTTTTTTGGTCAAATCTCTGTGCCACAGCTTCCTCATCACAAAGTGGGGATGATAATGGGCCCCATCCCACAGGCTTGTCTCCTAGTCAAATGAGCTACTGTACAAAAAAGCACCTACACTGCATGGCGTGGTCAATCTCCAAAAAGGTGATTATTAGGAGCTGACTTTTCCAGTCATGCATCCCCTTAACATATATTTAACAATAAAATAATAGCTATCTGCAATATAAAAGGTATTCCTCATTCTTGATACTTCCTTCTCAGAGGAAGCTTCATTACTGTCACTCTCCTGGCCTCTCGGCCCACTCACTGACTTCCCAGGGAAGTAGGAGTGATAGATCTCGGCGAGTTCGGGAGGCATCTGGCCTGCATGGGGAATCCCTTCCTCTTTTTTTAAAATTTGGACCTAGGCTGTCCACAGGAACCGTCAGTTCTGCTGCTCCATGGAGTGCCTATAGGTCATCTGGTGCTGGCTGCTTCTGGAAAAAGAATATGGCTAACTCTGGAAAGCTCACTTGCTGAGATATTTAAGCCACATTCTACAATAAGTTTATTACTAGAAACTGTGACAGATTGATCCATATCTGCCTTATTTTTTTCTTATTTCTCACTTTAGAACTCAGGCTGAGAGAACTGAACCCTTCAGATTGGAGGTTTGAGACTTCAGCTATGTAGTATTTGGACCTTGGCAGATTACTGAGGTTTAATCTGCGTCCACAGATGAGTGTTTTTATACAGCCTGCACTGGTGTTAAGCAAATCTGGGGCATTCAAAAGCTGAGAAAAGACCAGGTCTTTGGAGATCATGGCATCACAGAGCCTTCTGGAGATTGACCCTCCTGTCCCCAGTGGTCCTGTGGACCTATTTCCAGGAGCTGTGGTCACTGTAGGGGACAGCTTTGCTAAGGTGGAAATAAAACTGCCCAGATACACAGCTGACATCCTCCCCTGAGGGGACAGCCGCACTCTGGTGGATCACAGCCCCACTGGTTAAGCCTAAAGGACTGAGTTAAAGAAGAAAACACAGTGAAGGCTAGAGGAGAAGTCCTACCTCCTCTCCTGATATTTCCTCCCACATGGAGGAAGCATGCCATCCTCTCTCCAGGCATTCCTGTTGAAAGGATGAGTGACCTCGCATAGTAGAATTTAGAAGAACAGTCTTTCTTCCCTCTGTTAGTGCCCTCAAGAAGGTTACTTTTGGTTCTGTTCTTGTGTTGTTATTTCACAGAAATGCACCCCTATGTGGGGAGGTCTGTGGTGGCTCTCTGTGACTCAGTGGATGAGTCTGCCTAATTCTCAGGTTAAGTATTAGGAAGGCTACGTGCCTGTGGATGAAAACCCTGTTGTCTTTTATCAGCTTTATCAGTAATTAAAGTGATGTTTGACCGCCAGCTGCCTTACTGTTTGTCCTGGTTTCCAACAGGTTCAGAATGAAGGCAGGGAAAAGAGGTTCTATTTGTTGGACCTTCCCAAACTCCAGACAATGGCTAAACATGTACTGAACACTTATGAAGTACTAAGCATTTTGCACATGAACAATTCCTCGAGGTAAGCTATGAGGTGGATGCCATTATTATCCCCATTTTATAGATGAGGAAATGGCTGTTTAGAGGAATTAAGTAACATGCCCATGGTCTATTAAAGAGTATGTCCCCCCAGAACCAAGGACTATGCTGCCCCAGCTGGTAAGTGGTGGCACGGGCAGTCAGGCAACCAACTGTCGGACCTAGAGCCCTGCCACTCTCTTCAGTTTTCCTATTTGAGAACAGAAAGGCAGGGTTTTTTTTTTCCAATAGTTTAGAGTTTTGGGTAAAAAAAACAAAAAACATCTCTATGTACTGTATGTATTTTATGTAAATGCAGACTTCATTTTGGAGGTTGTATAAATATAACTAATATGATAAACCAATAAGTAACCAACCACAGTAAATGGGGAGAAAATGATGATCTGTGCAGGGTGGAGGTTCCTGGCTATATCTCCCCCTGTGCCCACGGAACCTTGGGGAGAGGAGGAAAAGACCTCACCCAGGCACTTAGGAAAGACAATACAGCTGTAGTTAAAAACATTTTGGACACAGGAGGTAAGCATTTTAGTTGGGGAGGGCTTGTTTGTGAGGGACAATAACCTCAACAAAAAGCCCTTCAAACTAGCTCAAGGGAAAAAGGGGGTTAATTGACAGGATACAACAAGGAACTTTATGGACATCTAAGAAGAGGACAAAAAGCGTGACCTGCCACCCAGGGAATGGAACTTTCTAGAATGTCCATCTCTCATGGGGCTGCTGGCCACCTCTTCTAGTCCTATCTGATTGCCATACCAGGCTTTGTTTTTCTCTGCAGAGAGGTTTTTTTCTGCTTCCCTAAACTTACACTTACACATAATTTTGACTTCTCATGGTGTCAGTGCAAGCCAAAATTCTGTTTGATCTTTCAGTTCAAGCACTAATCCCATCATCATCTGACTTAGACTCTCTTAGTGTCCTAATTCCAAATTCTTTGCAAAGAGTATCTGATTGATCTGGCTTGAACCAAGGAGAATTTGATAGTGGTTGTGTCTGGGAAGCAACTGCAAATATGGGCTACACATAGGCTGGATAAGTACCTCCAATCTGTCTCCCTTAGTAAGGAAAATCAAAATTAGTGACATGTACAGAACAGGCCAATCAAGAGCCCCAGACTCTTCTTTTTGGAAGATCTTGTATCCTTGCCCATGGTTGCCTGCAGGGGGAAGTGGCCCTGGCTGGTTCCTTAAGCAAAGATGTTCAGGGTTTTGACCATGTGACCCTGACTTTCCCCTATGATCACCATAACTAAATGGATCATAAGGGGTCGTGTGACCAGAGGCAGCCTATCCATCAGCTGGGTGGTGACCTCTGAGATGGCCTACCCCCCAAAGCTATACCCCACAGGGACTACAGTGACCAATCAAATTCTTCCCCTTCTAGAGGGGGAGGGGAAGATACAGAATGAGGCAAGACAATGACAGTAATTGAAGGTCCTAAAGTGAAACCTTGGGGGGGGTCGGGTCCCCTTGGGGGGACAGTGGGCTGAAGTCATGAATAATCTCAAGTTATAAATAAACAAAGCTATGACTTAGAGAAAAGTTACAGAATAGCAATGGTCAGTTGGTAGTGTAGGGGAGGAAGACAAATCCTCTACCCTCTGGGTGCTTCTGGCTGGGCTGTGAATTAAATTCACATGAGACAGAATAACATGACAAAATCAAGCAAAACTTTATAACGTGTGTACATGGGAGAGACCCAGGAAAACTGAGTAACTCAGCATTCTGGTGGAGGTTGTCATCTTAAATAGCATCTTTAGCTAAAGACAAAGGAGGATGTTGGGGGTGGTGGTTTGGAACTTCAAAGGGGAGGAAGGCAATTCACATGGAAATGGAAAAGCAAATGTTTGGCAAACAGAACTTTGATAAGTATGGGCTTAGCAAGGACTCTCACAGTCCAATGATACCCAGAGTTATCTATGGTGATGACCCATCCCCTTTTATCTTAAATTCTTTTAGGCAGTTAGGGGGAAGGCCAAAGTTTCTTTCAGAGTCTTTTCTTAAAAATAATAGAGCCAAGGCAAAAGGACACATTTTGGGATGGCCAATTCTGATGCCCCACAGTAGCAACGGAAGTGGCTGAAGCAAAGACAAAAACAAAAAAACAAAAAAAAAAACCCTGGGTCACTCTAATGGGGAGAGATCCATAAATTTAAGGGGCAATAAGAATGCCCCATTGCTAGAGTGGGTTGAAGCCTCCCATTCTCCAACACCATGCGGAGATCCTGAGGCCCTGGCTTATTGTCCCCAGGTCCCCATGAGACTCCTGCCACATGTGCGTTCTCAATCACCCTCCACTCTCCTTCAGGACTTATGATTAAAAGAGCCTAGGTAACCAGGGACTGAATATGTCACCTCAGTATTCTAATATGCACAGCCTGGGATTGAAAACAGGGGGAAGGAAGAAGAAAGACAAAAAGTGGAGTGAAAGGCAGATGTAGAAGGACTTGAAACAGCTAAAGAGACAATTTGATATGTGGCATGTCAACTTGGCTGTCCATGCTCTTTGGCTGGTACATCCTGTGACTTTGTGCTGTGACTCCAGCTTACTTGGCCTCTACCTGCCCCTCTCACTACCTGGAAAGGGACAGCAGCAGAAAGAACAGACTTCAAACTGCTATAGCCTTAGAGAGTTGATCTTGTTTCATCAGTAGTTGGAAGGAAGAATCAGAGAGTCAAGAGCTGGAGAAACCAAGAGACTTGCCTAGTATTCACAGCAGGTCTCTAAGAAGGGGCTTCAAGGCCCAAGTCTTAATCCTTCACCATCACTGCACGGGCTGACCAGATGCCCACCACTCAGGACCACAGCTATGTGCTCCAGTTTTCAGGGTGTTGATTTAAGATCTCACTGCCTTCCCCAGCAATTTCCCAAATCTCTAAAATTCCTTCTACAATTCTGACACCAATTGAGATGTGTGGGTTTTTTCCCCCACACCAACTACCCCCTCCATTCAGGTGCCAATTTCCAGTCCCAGGTTGTCACCTGTGCTTCTGAAAATGGGCTGTAGATAGGATGCTCAAGAGACCCCCCCACCTTGGGTGGATTAATTTGCTAGAGCTGCTCCCAGAACTCAGGGAAACATTGTACTTAATAGATCACCAGTTTATTATAGAAGGATGTAACTCAGGGACAGCCAGATGGAAGAGACGCATATGGCGAGGTGTGGGGAAAGGGTGTGGAGCTTACATGTGCTCTCTAAATCTCCATGTGTTCACCAACCCGGAAGCTCTCCCAACCCTGTCCTTTTGGGTTTTTATGGAGGCTTTGTTACCGCCCAAGTTGGGGGAGGTTGTCTGCCCACCGCAAGACACGCCAATAATCAAGAAGCAAAGTGGTAGGAGAGAAAGGACTTTTTATTACAGCTTGCTAGCGAGGGGGAAGATGGCTGACTAATGTCCAAAAGAACCATCTTTAAGAACAAAGACTACAGGCCAGGTATGCGGGGGCTTGCCTTCAGGTGGAGGAGGGATCTGGTCTCTGAGTGGGGGCTTCCATCTGATCTCCAGGTGGGGGCTTCCATCTGATCTCTGGGTGGAGGCAGACATCTGGTCTTAGTTCCCGATAGTCTTTGGTTTTACTGGATGTGGATCAGAGACCAGAACAATGCCCTACACCCTGATCTTTCAGTTGTCATTGATGAGGGCTATCAGCATGGACTCTCTGCCCAGGGATCATCACATTACTAAGGAACTCAAGAGAACAAAATTATTGACTTATTGCAGCTGGGAGGGGCCATAAAATCCACAGAGCACATCGGTTAGTCAGAGCTCATTCAAAGTTATAATATGATTTCTGTTCTACAGTATGGCTTCCCCTATGTCAACCTGGTGTTGAGCTGGTATTGGCTTCATCACATAGATGTGATTGGTTAAATCATTGGCCATTGGTGACTGAACTCAACTTCCAGCCCCTCTCCCCTCCCAGGACATCAAGGGGGTGGGAGCTGGGAACTGAAGGTTCCAACCAACTAATCATAGGCAACCAGCCTCCATCTTTAGGTGACATGGGGGCTTCCCAAGAGTCGCCTCATTAACATAACAAAAGACACCTTAATGCCTCTCATCACTTAAGAAATTCCAAGGGTTTTAGGAGCTCTGTGCTAGGAATGGGGACTAAGACAAAATATGTATGTCTTATTATAAATCACAGTATCACAACTTCCAAGAAGACTAACATAAGAATTCATCTAAAACACTGAGAAGTTAGCCATTATTTGGTCTAGCTTCTCACTCAATGTGGTGGACTTTCTTTGGTACCCAAGACTTTTAATGAGTGACTCTTGCTTAGATTAAGCCCAACTCTGTCTCATGAATTATTCACCAAGTGGTTCTTCTTCTCTGAAAGAGAAATTTTGATGCCGGCCCTGATATCAGTTCCCCTAATTTAAACCCAGCACATATGGGGTTAAAACCAAAAGCACTCATGCTCTTTCCCTGTTTCTTTAAGTTACATTCATGTGTAAATATCAGTTTTTTAAACCTTTGTATCCCGAACTTCACAAGGCAGATAAAAGTTACAAATTGTTAAAAGCCCAGGTGACCTCAGCTGGGCTCTCATTGAAGTTTTGGCAATTATCAGTTCTTGAGTTTTGTTCCAGGGAAACTGATGTCCAGAGACGGTCAAGGTGAAGCTCCCAGACCCCAACTCCTCGCCTTCCTGGCACCAGAGTCCACCGTCCACCATGGAGACAGACAACCAGGACACCCACCTGCGATTCCCTTACCTCGCCATCCCCCTCCCTGCCAGCAGCCTCACAAGGCCAAACGCAGACGGGTGGGAAAGCCCCAACCAGCAAGGCCACAGGTGCCCCCTCCCTCCAAGCAGCCACATTCTTCACAACCTTTAAAACCCCTGTCTCCCATCTTTCAGGGAGATGGGATAAATTTGAGGGCTCACTCTCATCTCCCGGCTGATGTCATCAGAAATAAAACCCTTTCCTTGCCACAAGCCTGGTGTTCCAGTTTTTATTTGGCCCCTCTTGTGTCATGGATAAAGAACCTGTGTCTGTGTCTGGTGACAATTTGTGCCATCAAATCAAACCCAAGTTTTAATCTTAGCTCCTCATCTTTGACCTTAGGGAGTCACTTATCACTCTGACTCTCTGTTTCTTCATCTGCAAAATGTCAAGCCCTGCTTTGCTTATGTCATAGGCTTGTTGGGAAAGGGGAAAAAGACAGTAACCATTTATTAAATATCTACCATGGTCCAAGTGCTGTGATGAGAACTTTATACACACTGAGTTATTAATACTCCCAATCCTGTCACCCATACACATCCCTGGTGCACTGATATGTCTTCCTCACAGAAGAACTTAGCTGTGGCCCACACCTGACATCTTCCTTTGAGATGGTTTTCAGCTGAGCTGGGCTTCTGCCTCAGAGAAATTGCAACTGCAAACTGCTCTAAACCAGCTCTGACCTGACCCTGGGAGTAGTGCCTGAGCAGAGGGACTTGGAGGAGACCTGAAGTTGCCTCTGCTTCTTTTTCTTTTCTTTTGAGTAAGATTGGCCCCGAGCTAATATCTGTTGCCAATCTTCCTTTCTTTTTTCTCCCCAAAGCCCCAGTGCATGGTTGTATATCCTGGTTGTAGGTCCTTCTAGTTCTTCTGTGTGGGATGCTGCCTCAGCATGGCTTGATGAGCCCTGCGTAGGTCCACGCCCAGGATCCGAACCGGCGAACCCCGGGCTGCTGAAGCAGAATGTGTGAACTTAACTGCTAGGCCACCGGGCCGGCCCTGCCTCTTCTTCTTTATCACACAACTCTCCGCCCTGTGAACCTTGCTAGACACGTTTCATGCTGTGTGCAAAGGAGTTTGGAGGACTGCGCATGCACCAACTGCTCCTGGAAGCCTCCTCTCCTTTCCCGGAACCCTGATGACACCATGACCCCTCACCCTTTCAAAGTTCCCCATTTCCCTGTCTTCGGGGAGAAGGTGTTCTAGAGCATGAGCTCTCTTCCTCCATTCCTTGATCAACGAATAAAGTTTCTGCTCTGCTATTCTGAACTTGGTCTCGTTCTATTGGCATGAGTGGCTCTGGGCAAAAGGACCCACTTCAGGTCACTGGTCCCTTAGGGCTCAGTGACAATCCTATGAGGCTGGTGACGTTATTCCCATTGTACTGTGGAGAAAGTTGAGGCTGAGAAAACTTGAATACCTTCCAACTCCTGTGCAGGTAGTAAGAGAAGGAGGATTTGAAGGCAGGTCTCTGGGACAGCAAACTCATGGGCTCACCCATGTTTCTATTCTGCCTGCTGTGAGCTGGTACTTAAGAAACCACCTAGTCCACTTCAATTATTCAAATACTTCACATGTTTTCCTTTAGTCTTCTTTTCTCCAGGTGAAACAGTCTCAGTCTTTCCAGTTATTCTTTGATGAGCTGTTGTTTGTCTACATTAGATTCACTGTTCTCATGGAGCAGCACGTTTTTAACCTTCCACTTAAAATGTAGTAACCGGAACAGGAAATCACGTCCTGATGTGGCTGGGGTTGGAAAGTCCATACTCCACAATGGCTCTCCAGCTCCTCAGATGTATTTTCTAACTTTCTGAATACAGATGAGCTAAAGCTTTGTTGTCATCCTGCCTCAAAGATGGGTTTGGAAGCAGTTAACTGTTTTTCCAAGTTGTTTCTTTTCCTTTTGTATGTTAAGGAGATGTAACCACCACCATCCTGAGACTGACTAAGTGAGAAACTCAACCACCAAGGACATAACCACCAAACATCCTGAAACTGACCAAGCCTCACCACAAGAGCTGCACCTGTGATCTTTGCCTTATTGTTAATGCAGAGATCGCTCCAGGAGGAGCTTGGGCCTCATTATGTGGAAGCACGTTCTCCAACTGAGCCTGTGCAGGCAAATACCCGCCTCTCCCTTTTGAATATTCATTTCCATCTGAAATAAAGGTTCCTGCTTCCCTTTGTTAGGGGACGCTGTGACTTTGGAAATGATTCCTCATGGCCTCATATTTGCTGCAAATACACTTACTTTGTGAGACAACTTCCACTGGTGTAGAGTCTTATTTCACTCACCAGGAGGCGAGCCCACTTGGTTTGGTATCAAAATTGTCGACCCAGAAAGGACAATCCCTTCTTGGTGCCTGTGCCACCAGCTTGACGTCGCTGTCCCATTGGAAGGCCCAGTGCCCACACTGAGCACTTTGCTTGGAGGATCTCTCAGTGGAGGTGAGAAGCACCATCCCTACGGCATGGCTATAAGAGTTATTTCCTTAAGTTTTCTCACAAAGCCTGTCTGTTGGGGCCTGGCTTCAGGGTTCAAGTCCCCACCCGGAGGTAGCCTGGCTCAGGGGAGTGAGAGTCCTCTCTGTTTGGAAGGACTGCACCACCCAGCCACTCCAGAAGGGCTGATGCTCGGCTCTGGTGAAACGGGAGCAATCCCTGGTGACGAGTTAGGAGTCAAACCCCCTCTGGAAGTTGAATCTCATCTGGGGTGACCAGATGGGGTTTGAGGCCCCCTGAGGTCACTGACTCTGTCTTTGTTTTTTGCCTGTAATCGGAGGAGGGGTCCCCTTGGATGGGGGTAAACCCCTCTGGAGTTGCTGAGCCTGGATTTTGTTTGTTTGTTTGTGTGTTTTTCTCGAGCACGCTCAACATAGCATTTTGTCAAGGAGGTTTATTTCCACAGTCTGGCCTTTCTGGACTCCTAGGATTTTTTTCTCCTTGCCCTCCCTATCAGTGGTCACGGGGTGAGGCCCGGAGTCCACCCGGTTTGTTTTCCCTTTGAGAGTTTGGTTGTGTGGCCTAGGTCTAGTTTCAGGCTATCAGGTGCTGAAGCTCCTCTGGACGCAGCCTGTGGCATCTGTGTTCAAGTAGTTGCGGGTAGTTCCTGGGAGGTTGGAAGTGGACCCGAAGAGAATGTGCTGGAATATGGGGGAGCAAGCTCCATCCCAGAGGAGAGCCCTTTGGGCTGCATCCTCTGGAATTGGAGGGTCTTCGGGTATTCCCCATTGACCTGAGAGCAGATGGTCTTTTTGTGTGGCATGGCCTGGCCACAATGTTCACTGGAGGATGGGGAGAGGTGGCCAGAAAGGAGGACCCTAGGTGTTGAATGGGAGGAGATCCCTTGTGTCCAGTGCTTCATTGCACTGTGTCTGCAGGGTCTTTCTGTTTGGGGGACCTGCTCCTCCAGGTCGGGAGCCATGGGACTCGGGGAGGCCCACCTCGGAGTCCACCTCGCTTGGATGCTCCGGCTTCGGACCAGCTGGTGGGCCCCGAGGGACTCCAGAGGTTGTGGCAGGGCCAAGCCCTTGACTGTCCCCTGAGCGGTACCTCTGCAGGGAATTGGACTCTCCAACAACCAAAGACCCTTCACCCTCCTCTTCCAGAGAGTACAACTAGATTAGGAACCAGTTACAAACCTGGGATATATCCCCTAAGACAGGTGCCTGATGGTGAGGGGAGACATTAATGAGCATGGCCCCTTTTCCACCTCTGATCTGTATAGTTGGAGGGCACACAGAGGGATTGAGGGCTGACCCAGAGGAATTCATAAACCTGATATAGGGAATCTTCTCCATCCAACCTGGGCAGACATTCAAAGCCTGTTAACTACACCCCTCACAGCTGAGGAAAAGCCATCCGTTCTGTTGAAAGCTTGGGAACAAGCAGATTATGAATGTGACCCAGGATCAGACATTCACAGGCCTGGTGAAAAGGCTGTGCCAAGGACTGACCCTGGTGGAATCCCAACGATCCTGATGAGCAAGAAAAGCTAGGATATTTTCAGGGTCTGCTTTTGAAAGCCATGAAAATAATAAGCCATCCATCCATTAACTGGTCTAAATTGAGAGAGGTCCAACAAGGCCTGAGGAAAACCCCTCTGCTTTTTTCAGAGGCTGCAGGACTGCCTCAGATGATATACAAATTGGGACCCCATGGCCCAGGGCAGTACAGTGGTTCGTAATACCTATTTCATATCTCAAAGTGCTCCAGACATCCATAGAAAACTCCAAAAGTTGGCTATAGGTCCTGATACTAATTCTGCACAGCCAGTAGAGGCTGCATGTAGGGTATTCAATAACTGGGATGAAGCTGAGGACGAGAAGGAAGACAAAAAGATGAAAAGGCAAGACACCCTGTTAGCTGTGGCCCTCCAGTCTGCTCAAGGTAACCCGAGGGAGAGAAAGAAGATGCTATGAGTGAGTGACCCTGGTCCCCACTGAGGGAATGGAAAGGCACCAACAGAGTTGGGGGCTAACCAGTGTGCATACTGCAAACAGGAGGGGCACTGGCGGCAGGCTTGTCCAGACCGTCCCCATAGAGGGAGGGGATTGAACGAGACTGAGCCGTGGCAACTCCCCTTGACTCCAGACAAGATCTGACGGGGCCATGGGGCTCCTCGGTTGGCTCCGGGCAACCAAATCCTCATCTACCCTGAGGAGCCCCGGGTGACATTAACAGTGGGAGGAGAACTTGTTAAATTCTTGCTCGATACTGGAGCTACATTCTCAGTGCTGAATACCCAAAAAGGAAACCTTTCAGAAAGAAAGTGTGAGATAAAAAGAGTATCAGGAAAAGGAGAGACCAAAAGATTTCTGGAGCCCTTTACCTGTGAAGTGGGATCAGAATTGCTGGGGCATTTTTTCTGTATGTACCAGAATGCCCTGTTCTCCTTCTAGGGAGGGATATGCCATCTAAGTTAGGGACCTCAATAAGCTGGGAACAAGAAAAAATAGAGATCCAAGTCCCCAAAAGTTGGGGAGTTGAGCTTATGGCCCTCTTACAGGATACATCAGCACCCAAGAAGGAAGAGATTCCCCTAAATGTTTTAAGCAGAGTTAACTCAAAAGTATGGGCACAAGGACAGGTGAGGCGAGCAGCTGGTGCCACACCAGTAAAGGTAAAATTGAAGCGGATAGATCACTGGCTCCGGGTAAAACAATACCCCTTGAAGCCAGAAGCCATAAGAGGAATCTTTCCTGTAATCAATGGGCTTTTAGAACAGGGACTGATCCCATGGAGATTCCCATGGGACACTCCCATGTTACCTGTTAAAAGGTTGGGAAGAGGGGATATAGATTTGTTCTAGAACTTAGTGCTGTCAGTGCTACCCAATACTGGATTTATAGTAGTAGATATCTTCATTTTGTTTCTGGCACAGAGCTCCTAAAACTCTTGTAGTTTCCCACATAAGAGCCATAGGGGCGCCCTTTGTTATGATAATTACTTTAGTCCTATCTTTGGAAAGCCCCTAAGGGTAGGGGCTGGTTGTCAGGGGGTTGGAACTTCAAGCTCTATCCCCCTGCCCACACCTCCAGGGTGGGGAGAGGGGTGAAGATTGAGTTCAGTTGCCAAAAGCCAATGGTCTAATCAACTATGCCTGTAATGAAGTTCCTATTAAAGCCCAAAAAGATGAAGTTTGGAGGGGTTCCAGGTTGGTAAACATGTGGCGATTCAGGGAGAGTGGTGCGCCCAGATACTGTCTGGGAGCTCCACAGCCCTTTCCTGCATATTTCGCTCTATGCATGTCTTCCATCTGGCTATTAGGCAAAATGTTTTCCTGAATTCTGTGAGCCACTCTATCAAATTAATCAAACCCAAGGAGGGGGTTATGGGAAACTCTGGTCTGTGGTTTGTTGGTCAGAAGCACAGGTGACAACCTGGACTTGCAATTGACATCTAAAATGGGAGGCGAAGGGTAATCCTGTGGGACTGAATCCTTGATCTGTGTGATCTGATGCTGTCTCCAGATCGACAGTGTCAGAATTGAGTTAAATATGTTACATTTCTTAGCCAGTAAGGAATATAAAGTGTCTAAAGGGAAGACACAAATATCTAAAGAGACTGTAAAGTATTTGGGGTTCATGGAAGACAGGGAATAGACACAGGAGTGCTAACCCAAATGTTGGGACCCCTAACAAGAGTGGTAGCCTATTTCTCAAAGCAGCTAGACACCGTGGTGAAAGGATGGCCCACCTGCTTGAGAGCTGTAGCTGCCACCTGCCTCTTAGTCAAGAAAGCAGAAAAACTGACTATGGGCCAACCTATGACAGTGTGGACCCCTCATCAAGTCTCTAGCCTGCTAGAGACTAAAGGACATCTATGGCTGTCCCAGAATAGAATACTACAATATCAAGCTATGCTGCTAGATTCCCCACAGATTTCCTTAAAGCCCTCTCACACCTTAAACCCAGTTACCCTGCTCCCTGATTCCAATGGGCCTATTACCCCTGCTTGCCCAGAAGTGATTGATCAGGTTTCCTCTAACCACAGAGATCTCCAGAGTGAACCATTGCCTAATGCAGAGGAAGTATGGTCTGTAGATGGGAGCAGCTTCATGAATAATGGACAAAGAAGAGCAGGTTATGCAGTAGTGTCTCTGCATCCAACCATAGAGGCCAAGGGGCTGACAGCAGGCACCTTGGCCCAAAAGGCAGAAATAATTGCATTAACCAGAGCTTTGGAGTTGGGAAAAGAAAAAATAATAACAATAAACACAGACTACAAATATTCTTTCTCTGTAGTTCATGCTCATGGAGCCATTTGGGAAGAAAGAGGACTCCTCAATAGCAGCTGTAAAGAAATTAAACATGGGCCAGAGATCCTTAAACTGCTGGAAGCAGTCCAGGGCCCCAAGGAAGTAGCTGTGGTCCATTGTAGAGGCCATCAAAGTGGGGAATCAGAGGCCATAAAAGAGAATAACTTGGCAGATGCAGCTGCAAAAAGGGCCACTATAGCAGGAGAGCTTCTCCAATTGCCATTAATTCCCACTCTAACCTTCTGTGAGTTTACACCAGTGTATTCCCCTGATGAAGTAAGAGAAGCCACAACACAGGGTTTCGGTGATCCCCAATAGCTAAGTGCTGGATGATAAACCCATGAGGGAAGATCTGGGTCCCCAAACTGCTTGGGGGCTCCTTAAGAGTGCTCATGATTCTACCCATAATGGAAAAGAGACCTTATATCTACGGCTGATGAAGGTCATAAGCGCCCCAGGTATAAAGGAACTTAGTGAAAAAAATAACTGGACAATGTGTTTATCGCCAGAAGAATAACATACAAACCAGACCGCCTGTACCTCCCCTGGCCAAAGCAACTCAAATTCGGGAACTCTACCAGGGGAAGACTGGCAAGTTGATTTTACTGTTATGCCCACGGCCCCCGGAGGGTACAAATACCTCTTGGTGTTTGTTGATACATTTACTGGATGGATTGAAGCCTTTCCTTGTAGGTTGGAAAGGGCAAATGAAGTAACAAAAGTGCTGTTAAAAGAAATAATTCCCCATTTTGGGTTGCCTAGATCAATTCAAAGTGACAATGGACCAGCTTTTATATAAAAAATAACCTCTGAAGTAGCCAGAGTTTTAAAAATTAAATGGAGGCTTCATGCCTCATGGAGACCACAATCATCTGGAAAAACTGAATGGGCAAATCAAACTTTAAAGAAAACCTTGGCTAAACTGTGCCAAGAGATGCAAAAAATTTGGCTAAAATTATTGCCAGTAGCCCTCACACGGGTAAGGGCAGCTCCAAAAGGCAAACTGAAGCTTAGCCCCTTTGAAATGACCTATGAGAGGCCCTTCCCCAAAGTCTCAGATTTGCTCACAGACCCAGACCCAGAGGTTTCCATGGCAATCAAACATATAATCAATCTGAAGCAGGTGGGAGATGCACTCAATAAGTATGGAAACTTCCGTCTTCCCTTGCCTATGGAGGTCAAACTCCACCCATATGAACTGGGAGATTGGGTCTATCTTAAAACCTGGAAAAGCGGTTCGACCCAAGATCAGCTAAATCCTATTTGGGTAGGGCCTCACTTGGTGTTACTAATCACGCATCCTTCACTAAAATTAGGAGTCACCCCCTGGATCCACCACGCAGGGTAAAAGAGGCACCCATGCCTGAACATCAAGAGAGATCGTCACAGACAACTGATGACTACGAGTTCTTCTGCAAACCAGTCTCTGATTTGAAACTCCTGTTTCAGTGACACCATGCAGATAAGTAATGACCGGCTATCCACCCCCGGCTCTGCCCTAGGTCTTAACCAACCCTATATCATTTAGGCATGGTATGCTTCCAAGGAGGTTGCATGTTCCTGGGCAGCAAGACTGCAAGTTCTGGTGTATGGTCCATCAGAGAAATGAGCAATCCAATACCTAGACTATAAAGAGCTGGTGAAATCTTGGGGGGGGGGGGGCGGAGCGAGAGGCAAGTATGCCCAGATCCTAAACACATACTAAACACATTGAGGCTATAAAATTACAGGTGGTTGTTACAAATAACTCGGGCCTATGCCTCTGGCGACCTACAAAACTATTTGAGATTAGCTGGAAATTCTGCTCCTTTACTGGTTCCTATGACAATGCCCATGCTCAGCAGGAAGCAGTTACAGAAGACGGACCTTCTCGACCTGTGTCCCTCAAGAATGAGGAGCAGGATAAACTACAGGGGGATTTGTCACTGACTAGGTGCCTCAAGAAAGTCAAAGGTGGGTTCGGAAGCAATTAACAGTTTCTCCAAGTTGCTTCTTTTCCTTTTGTATGTTAAGGAGATGTAACCACCAACCACCGTGAAACTGAACCAGTCTCACCACAAGAGCTGTGCCGATGACCTTTGCCTTATTTTTAATGCAAAGATCTCTCCAGGAGGAGCTTGGGCCTCATTGTATGAAAACGCGTTCTCCAGTTGAGTCTGTGCAGGCAAATACCCGCTTCTCCCTTTTGAATATTCATTTCCATCTGAAATAAAGGTCCCTGCTTCCCTTTGTTCAGGGACGCCATGACTTTGGAAATGATTCCTCATGGCCTTGTATTTGCTGCGAATACACTTTACTTTGTGAGACAACTTCCACTGGTGTAGAGTCTTATTTCACGCACCAGGAGGCGAGCCCACTTGGATCAGTAACAAAATGAAACTCATCCTGCCAGCACTTCCACATACCAGCTGGCCTCACTGACTCCTTACACCTTACCCCAAACCTTGGGTAGGGAGACAGACTGGAGAGCCTGGCCTCCTGTTTCCTCTCGACTGACTGTGCAATGAAGTCTTTCTTCCCTCAAAGACTGTGCCACGGTGCCGGCTTCTGTGTGCGTCAGGCGGTGAGCCCTGCTCGGGAACAAACTGAAACAGAATTTCCAAATGCCGCAGAGCAGGAGTGGAGCTTGTGTGATCACAAGGAGCCCAGTCTCTGTAGTGAGGACTTCTCCTGCTGGCTAATGGGCCCTCGAGGTAATGTAGTGATAGGATTAACAAAAGAGGAAGACACTGCTATTTTTTCAGATGGCAGAGCTTTTCTGGTTCTAAATTAACAGGATGTTGCTAATTTATTACCTTTTACTACCTTGTTTTTCTATTTTTGGCCAAAACGAAATGAAAAGGTGTTTTGTATTTCATATAAGAATGATTTTCTCCAGTAACAGTTCTAAGAAAAAATTATGTGCAGTGACAGCTGCCTAATATATTTTTATATTAAAATGTACTCTAAACAGGTGACATGTGACTAGAGGGACTAAAAAGGATGAGTTTTGTTGATGTAGGTGGTTGAGTGCTACAGCAAGGTAGCTCCTTCTTGAGCAAGATCTGGGTGTAAAAGGACGCAGTTCCTGAGCTGCCACAGTGGCCAGGCAGCCGCTCCTCTCCAGCTCCCAGCTTGCATTCCCTTCTTCACGTTTCTGTCAGATGTCTCCTCGTTTGTATTTGTGTCCGGTCCATGTCTCCTCCACAGGAATGTAATTCCAGACCTCGTTTCGTCACCCCTGTGCATAGAGCACTGCACAGGTAGGCACTCAGCATCTGTTGAATGAATGAATCCATTTTTGAAAACACAACATTGTCAACCACTTACTCTTAGCCCAGTTGATGTTCTTTTGATTTGTTTTGGTTTTTGTTTTCGCTGTTGTTCTGTCAATGGTTTATTATATCTTTTCTCCTCCTCACTGTAGATTTATTTGTGGATATAATTCCAGTCATTCTAATTTACTGTATTACAGTGGAGAGCATTTATCAGACACTTCACTAAGCAGTGTTTGGTGTGAGGTGTATTATAATTAGGTTTTGCCAATAAAGTAATAGAGCTTGTGGACTTTTAAAGAAATAAATTAGAGTGGATTTTTTTTTTCCTTTTTTAAAAAATTGTATCACTGACGTGTTTTCTTGAGTGGGAGAGAAAGGGATGGGCTGCCAGGACTTGTTCCTAACTCTGGGCACCCAGAACAAGTATGTTGAGAGGAAAGACTGAGATCCATCCCTCTAGCGGCAACTTTGTACCCCTGCCTGAGCTAAGAGGAGCAAGACTGTTACAGCCCTGGTTTCAGCTGAAGACATGCTGAGCGTGGGAGGCCCGTCAACTAGGTTAGGTTGAAGCATATGGGGGTATCTGATGGATGGGTGGGAAACTCAGTGCCAGGTATCCCGGGGGTGCTCAGTAAATATGGGTGGATCTCAGCAATAACGCTGGGTCTCCAACCAATAGTTGATGGTTTAATTTTACAACCTGTACAGGGAGAGCAGGAATCACTGCTGAAGCTGGGAGGGTCTGGCACAAGGTGTTTAGAAAAATCATTCTATTTCTTATGTTTTGGGGGACGGAAACTAAAGGGGAACGGTGTATTTCTTTGTGCCCCGGCAATCACATGTCCTCATGTTTTGGCCTTGACACGGTCATGAAGTATTTTTTCTATATATGAGGAATTCATAGAAAACTCACATTCATGTTGAATAATTTTAAGACTGATTTGTTATTTATACATTTCTTTCTAATTGTGTTTCTTTTTTCTTTTTACACTGCAAAAGAAGTAGGATTTGGCCATAAAGATCCAAACTATCACTGGGGACAATAAACTCACCAAGGTCATGACAAAATGGCTTATCAATCGTAGTTAAAACAATCTGGGAATTGGTAAAGATATTTTGTGAAAGATTTACTTCTTAAGATAAATCCAAAATATGTGAAATATTGAAGTGCAAATACTTAGCAAATGTACTTACACACCAAAAATTAAAAACATTTAGGAGACTATATATTTGCTTAAGGACTCAGTGAAAGACTTGAAAATATTTTGTTTGATAGTCACACATTTTATTACAAATTTACTTTGTATCCAATAGAAAAGCAACTTTGGAATCTATTTACAAGTACTATACATGTACATATATTACACACAGTTAATGAATTTTAAGAAAATAGGCAGAGAAACACAATATATATGGAAGAGTATGCCACTGTACATGGTTTATTATCACGGTCCTTAGTGTTACTGAATCTTTACTGTACTAATAAATACAGTTCTGTATTTACACATCTTATAAAAATCTCATAAATGTATTTTTTTCAATTCCAAGTTAAAACATCTGATCAAAATAAACATGCTTATACAAAAATAAATCTACTAATAGTCCTTTGGTTTGGATGCATTGAAGCCAACGTAGTAAAACAGAAGTTAGAATTCATCCTTTGATCTTCAGTATTTAATAATTTCGCCTCTTAAGATGCCTAACATATCTATTAAATATGGAATAAGCAGAGAAGTCGTGTTCCTGATAGCAAGTGGGTTGACACAGCTAAAACCAAGCTAACTGAGCAGGGTGATACGTTACCGAATCTCTGCTGGGTCCAAGGTGGTTTCAGACATCGTTGCTACTAGAGACACACGTGTGAGAAGTTATGTCAGTAATTTAATTTATGTTATGTCTGCATTTGATCATTACCTTAAGATGCACATCAGTGCATTGAATAAACTGATAAGAATTCCTGCAAAAAATGTGCACTCACCCAGAAAAAAAAAAAAATCCCAAGTTGCCTACCATCTTTTCTAGGTCCATCCATTACTGGCAATGGACTTTTTTTCTGAGCTCTGGGCACCAAGGAGTTAAAAATGAAGTAGATACGGCAAAGCTCACCTGTACGTGCTTGCCTTCATGGCAATTTAAGAGTCTGAGTTCATTTTCCTTTCCAAATGTTTGTAAGCAGTATTAGTCCACTGGGGGTGGAACCATCTAGTGCTGATGCATAAAATCTGGCATCTCTAAAAATGATGTGACTATGAATGAATTAACAGTGCCTTATAAGCATCATCTATTCACAGGGGATTGGGGACTCGGAAGGGTCCTTCTGAGGGAAGCAGGGGAGGACTAAAACATGTCCACCTGGTCGTTAGAAGGAACTCGTACCGTCACAGCCTCTACTCAGTGATGGAGGCCACTTAAAACTCTCACTTTCCTAATACCTCCAAGGATCTTATAAGGGGTTTTCTGGTTTAAAATCCCTTTTGTAAGCAAATGGTCCCCCTCCCCCAAATCATTAGATTGGTGCATTTAAAAAGAATTGAAATGAAATCATGGAGAATCTTTTTTGAACATTTCAATCTGCTTTTTTAAAAATCCAGCTTACCTAAATAGTGTGACTGATCCACCTGTCAGCTGAATGAATTAGACTAGCAGCATTTAGACTTACTTTTCACTCTCCAGTATCAATACATTTTCAGCTTTTTCACAATGAGATTTAAAAAAAAAAAAAGTCAAGTTTCAGCTCAGCTTTTTCTAGTTACTGTTCAGCTGTACTCAACCTCACATTTTTGGATTTGCGATTTTTGAAAACTTTTCTCTCACATATTAATTAGAGACATGGGACAAATGCCACGGATGAAAGATGACCCCTTTCAGTGACTGGATACGCCGGTGGTCCTGTGGGGCTGGGAGGCAGGTCACAGGCTGTACCAGCACTGGTGAAGGTCACCAGGGCTTGGGTGGAGTCACAGGACTGTTTCTCCACATCGTCAGAGTTAACAGACACCAGGCTTGGGTGTTTCGATCTTGTCCAGAAGTGGGTTTGCTTTCCCAGGCTCCCCAGATCCTCCTTAAAATGGGGATTGAAGAGGATGTACAGAAGGGGGTTGAGGCATGCAGGAAGTGGGACAATCACCAGAAGGATAAACTTAATCACTTCGGGACTGACAAAGCTGAGGTTTAGTAGAGAGGAAAAGGACAAGAAAGCCACGGGGCAGTAGAGGACACAGTTGGAGAAGAGCATCAGAGCCACGTGCTTCACCATGGAGCAGTCCCAGACGCTCCCCGGGTCTCCCCTCTCCAGGCCACAGTAGAGCCTGGTGTAGGCCACAGTCATCACGAGGAAGCAGACGGAGTTGAGCAGAACCAGGGCCACTGTGTAGCCCGTGGTGCCGGGCTCCCCGAAGGGCAGCGGCAGGCAGAGTGGCGACGCGCTGTACTCATGGCCACCCAGCAGGGGAACCGAGGCCAGGGCCAGGGCCAGCGCAGCACACAGCAAAACGATGGCTTTCAGGCTGGAAAAAGGGGTTTTCCTTTCAAATTTTGCAGAGCATTTCACAGAGAACCCACGCTCCAGGGCTGCCAGAGTAAGCAGGAAAACAGATGATTCTGAAGCAAAAATGGACAAAAACCCAACAACTTGGCAGCCGACTCCCTGCTCCCACCGTGCACCATGCTGTGCGAAACTGCCAAAGGTGACTGCGTCTACACCAGCCAGCACTGTGCTGCAGACCCCCGTGAGCATGTTCACGGCGGCTATTAACCCAATCAGCAGTTTTATGGAAGAAAGGTACAGAGGAGCTCGGAACACCGTCGAAGCCACCGAGGCATTACAAGTAAGGGCCAGAGCCGCGATGGTCCACACTCCGATTCTGATCAGCCAGCTACCCAACAGGCATTCGCAGAGTTTGAAGGGGCCTGGAAGTCCAAGGAAGAAGACTGGGTATCAAATTAGGGTGTACAACTGTTGTCAAAGTACCTTTTTTTTCTTTTATTAGGACACCAAGAGAGAGAGGCCAATCCCAGCCAGGGTGCACAGTCCCCTTGCGGCTCACGCCACTTCCTTAAACCACTGTCCTCGTGGCCTCAGGTCCCCAGCAGCACTCACGGGGTGAGCACACCAGGTGTGCACAGAGAATGGAGATGGGGAGCTGAAACCACATGATTAAGGCCCCCCAAACAGCAGCGTTGGGGCCAAGAAAAAAGCCAGATGTCCTGGGATTTTCATTATATTTTTTCAGGATGCTCCAAAAAGATCCTGTAAGCAGAGAAGGAGACTCCCAGGAAATACTTCACAATATTAGGAGAGGAAGGAAGGGCAGCATGAAGGTGGATGTCATGAAAACCGCATCTTAGGTGCAGGCTGACATTTGACGATTGGGAGCAGGGACAATCGAACTGTTGAAAATAAAATATCAACCCTTCTCAGCTGTCATTTTTTTCAACTGGCCCATCCTGTTTCTGGGAATGGGACAAAAAAATTAAGTGAAGTCAACATATATAGACATTTTTTACTTATCTGTATAAACTATTATTTGATTTAACCAAATAGCTATTTAGTGAAGACTTAAAAGAAATCACTTTCAAAAATCAGTGATTACACGAAGCAAAATTGTTGCATACTAGTTCAGGCTAAATTGCTAATATTCTTTTAATAATTACATATGCTTCTAACTACATGATTGACTCTTTACTTTCCATTAATCTGAATCAAAAGTCTCCCACAAAAATCCTCTTTATGAATGGAGACCAACTCCAGGGAACAAGGGGAGGGATACTGATGAGCTGAGGAGGTGGTACAGATTTTGCTTCGAAGTGCAGCCAAAATGTCCCTGGTGGCCTCAGAGTCAGAGGGGGTCCTGCTGCCGAGGCCGTTCTGACGTTTCCTCACCTGGGGAAGGCGAGCATTGCACCGAGTGAAGGGCCTTCAGGTCTTCCTCAAAGTCAAGCAGGAAATCTTCAAGATCACGCTCATCTGCAGGAAGGAGAAGGCCTGGAATGATGAGTTCTGTTTCTCTTTTTGGGGACCAAGTCCCAGGGAGGAGAGTCCTGGACTGCCCTCGAGACATGAAGTGTCCCAACAGGAATGCAAGGTCAGACACCCCACTTTTCCCTGGGCTCTGGCTTTCTTGCAAGTCTATGATAGAGCTGCTCTTGGATGTCCTACTCAAGCTGCTCTGTGACATAGTATTCCAGCAGAACTGGGGGAAAGGGAGAACCCGACTCCTGGGCACAACATCTAAGCTCCCTCCTTCTGTTCTCGTTCCCTGGGGCTCCCGATGGCTCCAAACTGCACTGACCTCACAGAGAGAGGCTGTGGGCTCTCCATGCAGTGGCAGAGCCACTTCAGCCAGTTCTCTAACACTTTGCAGCTACAGTGCACATGTTCTGGGCTGTGTTCTCTGAGCACAAGAGTGAGAATCAGGTAGAGCAAGTTTCAATCTTTTCTGGAGAATTCTGCTTAAAGAGGACAAATCAAGCAACTATGAAAGTTCTTCTTCTCCATGAAAGGGGAGTTCTGTGATCTGATGCAAGAAGATGCAGATTGAATTGGTCTGTTATGGGATTGGGCATCAGTATTTTTCAAAAGCTTCCATGTGACTCCAATATGTGGCCCGGGGTTGAGAATCACTGCCCTTGAAGTAAACCCCATGAAGAACCTCGTCCTCTTGTTCATCATGTGCCTCCAGGGCCCAGAACAGTGCCTGGCACAGAGTAGGACTTGAATTGGGGTTGGTTTTTTTTGAGTGAACAATACAGCAGAAGTTATAGGGTTGACGAGGCAGGAAGAGCAAGAACTAGAGTAAGACGCGTCCTGTGCCTGAAACCGAAAGCTAGGACATCAGCTCCTCAGACTGACCGCGTGCAGGGGAAATGCCACGTGAGTGCACACAGCCCGGGAGTCGATAAACAGCTGAGGCCCGAAGGAGGAAAAGCTCGTCTGTTCAGACTGTGCAGACTTGCACGGTTGGCAGGGAAAGGACGGGGGCAGCCGGAGCGCTGGCCCCCTTCACAGGTGTGGTCTGAGGTGCTGCCGTCTGAGTCAGGTCTACTTCAAGGAAAGCCAGGTCTTCACAGACATTATCTCATTTCACCTTCCTGACAGACACCTCTGCGGGGCCAGGAGGGGAGGACGTGTTAGAATTAGTTGGATAAGAAGTTGGATTCTGACGCCCTCCTGCTGAAATACAGAGGCATCTGAAACGCCTGTGTCCTCCACTGCCTCCAGGCCATCAGGATAAAAATGGATTCTGCCTTCTGCAGAAAAAGCTCAGAAGCACATTTGAAAAGGTATCCACAGGGACGAGGCCCTTTAAAAGTCTGTGGACACACTGATATCAATATTAATAATTACCCCTGAGGACAATATATGCTAAGGGGGATCTAATTATAAAAATAAATATTAAGAATTCACTTACAGAAAAAGAGGAAGTTTTAGAATGAATCTTGAAGATTTCTTTCTCTAGAGTCTTTAAACAGTGGGATTGATTCCCAGCTTGGTGGGGTGCTTACACAGGGACTTGTCTGGAGTTTAGATGATCTGTTTGATGACTTTTCAAGACCTTTCCGGATGCAGTTTCATCCCCGTAACAGAGCAGGTCTTACCTTGGACTTGAAACATTCCAGCATCTTTCTTATGAAGGTCGTCTAGGCTGCTGTTGTCAGCTTTATTCCTCTGACTGGAAATTTTGTAGATGTTCTCACACACTCCAAACGCACAGCACTGGTAAGCATAAGGCATTTCTATAACCCTTTGAATGAACAAAACCAAACAGCACACTTGAAGAAATAGGTTGTTAAATATAATGCTCATCTTCTCTCACTCAATGATTCTGCCTGTGGGTTTTAGCCTTAACAAATAATCTAAAATATCAACTGTGTGCATAAAGATGTTCATTACAGTGCTATTTATAATAACAATGGAGTTATTAAAAATCATTGCTATGAAATGATAATTGCTGAGGTTGAGGATGGGTATATATTATTTTCTCTTGTGTTTGAAAATTTTCAAAATAAAATTAAAAAATGACTGCTAGGAAAATTGTAGCACCATTAAAAAGTGCTTATGGTATGATATAATGTTAAGTGACGAAAACATGATATATTTGTATACATACTGTGATTCTAACAATCAAAGATACATTGGAAATAACATAAAAAGTTGTTTGGGGGATATTTTTATATTTTTTTCTCTCTTCTACTTTCCAAACTCCCTTTTGGGGTTATGGTTTTAAAAGTATGTAAAAAGTACTGTGGTTAAAAAGAATATATATATATGTATGTATATATCATCTTTCAAGGAACTTCTCGATTGATAATAAGCATAACAGGTTTTAAAGAGCATTACTTCCTCAAATAAATATCAATTCAGTACATTTTATTAGAACATACACACAAGCTAGATGAATTGAAAAATGTAAACAGGAGCCCAATAATGTTATGATGTTATTTAATTACATGTCCTAGTTTATATCCCATGGATCAATGGTTTTCAAACTCTTCCCATGACGTCTGACTCTGGGAGGTATCTTTGAGAAAGAAGGGAAATGCGGTCAGGAGGATACATCCCCTCAGGGCTCCTCCTAACGACACCCAGGGGTGGGGACTTGAGGGCATGAAATGCAATTCAAAGGAGTCCCGTGACCCCATAAATTTTGAAAACTACTATAACATGTCTACTATTTCACATGACCACAAATGTATCTTATTAGTTTTAACGACAAACTCACTTGAGTTCTGGAAAGTTTTCAGATGATATTAAGCTCTGTAGGGCATGATTTCCTGTTAATTTTAAGTGAGTTAAACCGTGTAACCCTGTTACGGGAAAAGACGACAGGCGGTTGGACGACAGGTCCCTGCAAAACATCAAACAACAACAGCTTTTAGTCTGTGTTAGCATGAAACGTTTATGGTAAAAGAGCAAACTAAAGATTATTAAAATGCTCCATAAAACTTCTAAGCAAGGTCCTGACTCTTATTGGTAAAAGTAACCATTTTGGTTTTAGCTCCTGATAACTTTTCTATTTACAATCAGAACTGCAGAGGGAAAAATGTTTTAATTGCATCCAAATTGTAATTTCTATATTCAGCTTAATTTTGCCAGGTGGGGACATCTAAAACCAAATGGAAGGTGCTACATCTAATTTGAAAAATGATGCTGACTGGATTCAGCTGGGGGTGAGGGGGAGACACTGTTGGGGTTTATTTCCTTCCTTCTCCCCTTAACTTCTGTCTGACCAATTCCGTCTTTCTCTATTAGACAAGCGAGATGGGGAGAGGAAGGAGCAAGAGGTGGACAGGGGAGGAAAAAAAAGGACAAGAAGGTTTTCTACTAGTCAAGACGGCAAACTATAAAATGAAAGCCCTTTAGAACTGACCAACATCTTATTCCATTCCTCCCGACTGCTCAGCAAAAGGGGAACTTCCACCTCAATAACCAGACCCGGCTGTCACCCAGGTCTCTCTTATCCAGGGGAGGCCCTTGTGGCCTTGAGGGCGGCTCCTCTCTGCTCTGACAGCTCTGGTGTGGAGGACACTGAGGCCTAGGCAGACAGTGCACTGCAGGCTTCCTCAGCAAAACCAACATTTTTATTAATTAGAAGGTCCCCAATTATTAAAAGACATACCATAGACAAGCACTGAAATACTCACAGCTTTCTTAGAGATGGCAAAGTAGAAAATGCGTTGGGGTGAATAATGGCAATTTTGTTCCAAGCTAAATTTCTATTTAAAAAAAAGGCAAGTGAGAGGATTATATAAAAATGAAGACTGTGTGAAGTTTTACCATATATATGCATTCTTCTATGAAAATTCAATTTCTATTCAGGACAGGAACAATTAGCTTATCAAATCATCCTTCAGATAAAGATACTGGGAGATAAAATGACTAAAGAGAAAACTTAAATCAACTTTGTTTAAATCAATCAAGGAAAAAATCATTCAGATGGATATTTTAGTTTTTATTCTCTTCTTGCTAAAAAGTTGACTTTAACATGGTTGTAGAATTTTATTAGGGCATTTCTAAGATGAGTAGGGTGGAGGAAGTGGGAAGAGTCAGGAACTTCTGAGGCTCTTCCTCTGACACGCCACTAAATTTAAGTGATAAAACATCCCTGGATACGTAACAAAACTCAGCAAGACGCTGTGTATATTGCTGTGTATGTCAGGTCCTGAGAGAAACACAGAGAAGCTTTCAAAAAAATTCTCAGTAGAAGAGATGGATATTTAAATTCTTAACTGGGAAGTGAATAAAAAAGGGCTAACATATGTTGGAAATAAAATCCACTCAACACACACATATAATGAAATGTAGATAATTTAGCAGGAACAAGAATTTCCACATTTCAAGAAAGGAGCCATGAAGTTAAAATTTGTATTTGTAAAATGCAAAACTAATCAGGGTAACTAAAGTTGTAGACATTTGAATAAATTGAAAGTGATCACAGTCAACTTTTTTCTGATACAGAGAAGTGATTTATTTATGATATTGGGCCCCTTGAGTTGGTAATCACAGAATATTTATATTCTCATTGGAAAGTCTCCCTGACTGGGGGAAACAGGAGGGCTTTTTATTTTGCCCTTTCATTGATCTCAGAACAAGAGTCCAGCTAACAAGGAGAAGAAATGGCATGGAAGGGGTGGGAAAGCCACAAACGGCAGTCGGGAAATTGAGCAAGGAGACAGTCTTCTCTGAGCTGCTCGTGTTTCCAGTGAGGGAGGCAAGTCCTACCACCTGTCAAAGGGTCTGCACAGCTTTAAGTAGAACGTGGTGCCCCTGTGAGCTTCACAGATGAAATATCAGGAATGTGCAAGGTCCTGCCATGGGCTTTGTAGCGCTTTGACTGGGGTTTAAGTAACTATGGGAGAGTTTGTATGTCACAGGACTGTCATTCCATTCCTTTTTGTGAGCCTGTGTGCTAGAACACTCCCAGCAGTCCCAGAGGAACCATTTCCACTCTCCTGCCCTGCTCTGCACCGGGGGCTGAACTACTGCGTCCCCAGGGCTCTCTGCTGTTCTCAGCGGGATTCCCAGGGGAAGCCCCAGAGGAGAGAGAGCTTGGGCCCTTGTGGTCTGCTCCTTCTCTGTTCTGTAATCCCGTCTTTGGTGGCAGCTGCACACTTTCTCAACCACGGCATCCCCTGTCCGAGCCTTAGCTCCTCCTGGGTTTGGGGAACACCAGTTCCTCCCTCTGTCTGTTCAGCCCCAGTCACATCGCTGATTTCTAAACACCCATCCTTGCTTGCTCCCTGCCAACCTTTGTAAGTGTCCCTTCATTTGAACCACTGGGGTGAATTCTGTTCCCTGCCAGGACCCTCACTGATACACCCTAAAAGCATACATACTTGTTCTAATAATAATAATGATGATACTATTGCATATTGACTGTGTCAGGTATGGTCATCAGTTTTTCTACATGGATTATCTCATAACCTCAACACAACCTAAGATGTAAGTATTATTATTAGCCCCATTTTACTGTAAGGAATGACGCGCAGAGTAATCTCAGGAGCTGGGATTCAAACCCAGGCTGACTTCGGAGTCCCCGATCTTTTGCTCAGAACATGTTTGGAATTCTTAAGTAAATAATGAGAGACCACTGCACTAGACCCTGGAGATAAGAAGATGGAAAAGTTCTTGTCGTCTTCAGGGAGGGCACAGTCTACCTCATGGCAGTACCGAGTGTCGAGTGCTGTGGCAGAGAAGGTGCAAAGTGCATCAGAGTGGAGTGGGCTCCAGACAGGAGATCTTGTTCTTGGAATGGACAGGGGGCAAGTTAAGAGTGCGGATCAATCAATGGGCAACAGGCCCAGGAGAAACAGAGGCCTGTGTGTCGGGGCGGAGAACGTGGTGAGCGGTGAGGCTGTACCAGGAGGTTGGAATCAGAGTTTGAAGGGTGGTGCTGGGAAGTTTCGTCTGGATCTTGAAAACAATAGGAGAATAACAGAAGATTTTGAAGAAGGGAAGTAACGTGATTAGATTTCTGTTTAAGAAAGATTCTCTTTGGAGAATGAGATGAATGTGATGAGATGAATGGGTAGAGACTGCTGGTGTGGGGACTGGTTAGGGGGAGGATGATGGTGATGACATGAATGGGTAGAGACTGCTGGTGTGGGGACTGGTTAGGAGAAGGATGATGGTGATGAGATAGATGAATGGGTAGAGACTGATGGTGTGGGGACTGGTTAGGGGAGGATGATGGTGATGAGATGAATGGGTAGAGACTGATGGTGTGGGGACTGGTTAGGGGGAGGATGATGGTGATGAGATAGATGAATGGGTAGAGACTGATGGTGTGGGGACTGGTTAGGGGGAGGATGATGGTGATGAGATAGATGAATGGGTAGAGACTGATGGTATGGGGACTGGTTAGGGGAGGATGATGGTGATGAGATAGATGAATGGGTAGAGACTGATGGTGTGGGGACTGGTTAGGGGGAGGATGATGGTGATGAGATAGATGAATAGGTCGAGACTGATGGTGTGGGGACTGGTTAGGGGAGGATGATGGTGGTCCAGGTGAGTGAGGCATGGGCCTGTGGCAGAAGAGTGAAGGAACTGGAGTTGGCAGAGTTTGGTGAGTGACTGGATGTGAGGTGTAAGGGGCAGGAGGAATTCAGGGGACTCAGACATGTGGCCTTCAGAGTCTGTATCCATTCTTTTGGTATCTTTAGAGGTCAGCCTTTTATTTCACAGTATATATATTTATAGTTGGTGAGAACATTTAAGTTCTGCTCTCAGAGCAAATACAGTGTTATCAACTATATCAGCCTTTTAAAATAGAACTGACTTTGGACACAGCCAGAACTCCAGCCTGGCGATAAGGCAGGTGATGGAATAGGGAATGTATCTTTGTTTTATGTTTATTTAAAAAAGTCAAAGAACTTCACAAGCTGATTTAAAACAAAAGTAAAGAAAGGGCAACACAATTCAGAACAAAATGGTTTTCAACATATATTTTTGGGAGAAGATGATTCCTGAAGGTAAATTTAAAATGTTTTGAGGTATTAATGGTATTATTTTACAAGGGTATAGTCTCTTAAGTACTGGGGAAAAAAAAAAAACTTCAGGGAAGAAAAGATTTTTAACAAAATATACCAGAGTTTAAACATTATATATAGTCATCATTTATCAAAATTACAGGAAATTTAGTTTCAAGATGGAAAAGTTTTAACTGTCACAAAACAAATCTGTTACCAAGTTTTTTTTCTTCATTTATGGTTAATATATGGCATCTTCGATCATAAAATGGAATTAAATATTTACAAATCTTAGTTGTCTAAGCAACAGAAGCATTTTCCAGGAGAGTTGTGCTCAAGCCTTAGTGTACATGTTAAAATGCAGGTTCTCAGGCCCCACGCCAGAGATTCTCACTCAGGGGAGGCAGGGGAGGGCCTGGAGTCTGCACTTCGTGCAGGTGGTTTACAGCCCCCCAGTGATTCTTAAGCACTTTGAAATGCATGTTGAAAAACTGTTTAACCAGGAAAGAAAAATGGGCAGGTAGAATGGTGTGGTTGCCATTTTTGTATGGAAGATGACCCCTGCCAATCCCAGGCTGTGGACAGAGGCACATTTTGTAGGCTTTTCAGCAGCTTGGCTTCCTTCCTCTCTATCGAAGTTTCGTGTCTGCTGACCGGCAGAGAGGAGAATGCAAACTTACTACTTTTGAATTTATTCCTGGAAATTATCACAAGCAAGATATTTGCCTTTTCATAGCAAATATATGCACCAAGGCCCAACAATACATGTATACAGTGAAAAGAAAATACCAAGAGAAGATCCAACAGAGAAAGAAAGTGCTCCGTGTGGGGACGGGCTGGGAGGCAGTACTCACAGAGATCGGAGGCCAGGCAAGTGCTGGAAAGTGTCTCCTTTAATTTCACAGATTTCATTATGTCGCAGGTCCCTGAAATGACAGAGGTCCAGAGATCGGTTTCAAAGTCACTGGTTTCAAAGTTTAGTCTTCAGAGAACTTTAGCACAGGGACGACCCGCCTCAAACAAAGGGACGCCTGAAGTGTGACTATCAAGTGACTGTTATTAAAAGTTTTGTTTTGTTTAAAAAAGAATATTACAATTACACACTTAAATTTGCCTCTCTTTCAAGCAGCTAGTTCCTTTGGGTGGATCTGAAACCATATTCCAAATGCCACCACCTTTGAACCCTCTGAGGACGCCTCTCCTTGTCTGCCTCCCAGCCTTTCTCATCTTCTCTGAGGGTCTTCAGGGGCCTCAAATCCTTACCTTCTAAAGATGGACTTGCTTCTTTTTCTCCCTTAATTGCCCAGAGGCATTCAGAGAAAAATTGAGTGGGAAAAGGACAGATGGTTGATATTGTTTTGATCAAAACTGAAGTATGAGTATGAAGCAGTAAGGCTGATGTTTTGTGGAGGGGCAATTTTAAGCGAGGGATTCTAAAATGTTTCATGTGTAAGTAGCATCAACGGCACCTCAAACAAGACAAATGTGGCACCTCCTCTAAAGGGGATAATTGTGAAAAAACATACCAACAGACTCAAGTCTCCCTATTCAGAAATAACACCACTCACTGGATGTGTAAGTTTAGAAATTCTAAAGCTCAAACAAACCCAGTTCGTTATTACACCAAGTTAGAAAAAAAGCAAATACATAATAAATGCTTTACTTATAGTAAATGCATAGTAAAATAATATTATCTATGTTTCCCAGCTTTATGGCCATCCCATCCAGTCACGCGCATGTGTAAGAAGGGAGCGCATCACGCCTCCCCGGGGGCCTCAGGGAGAGGACCAGGGAGCCTGGAGCCCGAGGTAGGCCTTGCTTTCTGCTGGGTGACTCAGAGGCTCGCAGACGTACATTTTCTGAAGCTTCTGGCAGACTGAAAAACTGGGTAAATCTTCTAGCAGGTTGTAAGATAGATCTCTGAAAAACAGAAGGTACAAAAGGGAAAATCTGTTACATATTAATCACAAGGAAACAAGCCTTCCCCTCCAGGAGGACACAGCTCCCAAGGGCGGATCTGAGCGCCTTCCAGCCCTGCCGGGAGCAGGTAGCGCAGGCACTGCTGGATTAAGCAGCAGGTTCAAATGTTTACTGAAATGTAACTGTTATACTTCTTTAATTGATTTTACTAATTTACTTAATGAAGTTATTTATATTTTGTTAGTGATGATCTACAGTGTTCTAGCTTTTATCTTACTGAAATAAGTACAAATTAAATTAAAAAATTGTGCCTCTTTTTCTAAGAGCTGCTTTATCTCTGCGGCTAAGAGAATCATTGTTGGTTCTTTTCTAATCAACTAAAAAAAAACCCAAAAAACCCAACAATTCAAAACAGCACTAACTTTGAAATTAATCACTACAAGGGGGAAAAGAAAATCTAAGAAAGTCTTCAGCCAAAACTCAACAAATTACAGAATAACAAAAACATCTGGACATATTTATAGTATAGTATAACTCATCTAAAACAAGCCATGGTAATTTGCAGAAAGCTTAAAAGACAAAAGCTGGTAGATAAAGTAACATAGATAAATATAAAAAACCTTCTCTCATTTTTTAAAAATTATCAATTAGTCAATGAAGACATTTTCATGCATGATTCTAATTCTAAAAACCAGATCACCACTACACAACTGAAAAATCCATACTATTTCTAAGAGGCCTTTAAATTATTTTATTCTTGTAATTGATCACTTTATCCTACATTTATTGAACAAATGGAATTTATATAGAAATACAGTTCATTTACTACACATAAATAGTTCCAATGAAGTGTTTTGCAAATAGAAATTTGTAATTTATAGTAGAGGTTTGAAAGACCAAACCAAACCAAACCAAAAACAAAAGAACAAAACCATGTGCCTCTGCACAAGTACAGCTGAATAATAATACGGTGAGCATTTTTGAAAAGCAGTGAATGTGATAAAATGGATATACATATTATCAAAGCTGATAATAATTTGGTTCACTCCTCTTCACCAATTCCAAGAGGACACATCCTTCCTGTGCACCTCTTCGCAGAGAGCACATAAAACCTGCTTCTGTGTAAAGACACAAGGTCGCCTCTACCCACCTTCTACCTCATGATTTTCGTGGCTAACACTGATCAAGCACTTCTCATATAGAGACACCATGTTCACAGCCTTACCTGGATCACTTCATTTAGTCCTTTTGGTCACGTTATGAGGGAGACACTATGATTATCCCCATACAATGGGAAATGACTTGTGTAAGATCACCAGCTCATTAGTGGGGAAAGACAGACACAGCCAAGTAATTCCCAGGGAGGTGAAGCAATTTGGGGGCAAAACCGGTGACATACAGTGAAATTTCCTCCCGTCACAGGTACTCAGTGGATGACTCAGCCAAAGGAGGAGCTTCTCAGACCTGTTCTTCCAAAACATCAGAGTAGAGGTCAGGGCCCTGGATTCTACTACTTCAACTGGTTCTGCTAGGCCGATGCCCTGGCCAGGGCACTGGTGTCTGTCTTGGTTCTCTCCCTCGGCGAGAAGAGCCTGCTCTGCTGACCTTGAGCGTTGTCGTGAAGAACAATCAGTATGACAGGCTGAAGGACTTTGAAAATGGCGAGATACTGCTGTTAATGTATTTGTGTTCTTTCAGGCCTTTCAAGTTTCGACTTGAGGAAAGAATCACGGTGTAAAGGAGCTGAGAGAGATGACGCTGAGCGTTCCAGGTGCTGGTGTGAGTGTCCGACATGCGGTAGCCATTTAAGCCTCATGGAGATGCTCTGAAGCAAGTGGCTACATGTCTGTCTTACAGATGGGAAATGGAGCCCGGAAAGGATAAATAACTTGTCCAGGATCCTGAACTGCTACACAGGGAAGCTGCTTTGAACCAGAAAAACAGGCCCCAGAGCCTCTGCTCTTGACCAGTTTGCCCGTCAGCTTCCACGTGCAGTTCTAGACCTGGGCGGCTCACACTGTGACATCCTGGAGACAGATGCCGATTAAATACAGGCTCCCTACTTACTAGTTACAGTTGTGAAATCCTAGTCCTGTTACTGAACCAGTTTCCTCAAGAAATGAGGATAACTGTACCTCTTCTGGGTGTGGTGGGCAGATTCTAAGATGCCCCCGAGATTTCCACCTCCTGGTCTACACACACTTTCTCCCAGTTATTCAGCAAGCTACCTGCTACTTTCTTGCAGTGTGACTTCGACAAATGGAACTAACTTCCCTAATTCCCGGTTTTCTCATCTGTATCTACACCTCACAGGGCGATGCGGGGTGAAGACAAGAGCTGCTCTCTATCCCCTTCCCTTGTACAGGGACGCCGGACCCCAAGGGTCTCACCGGACGTCCCTGAGCAGCTGAGGTCTGCAGGACCGTGCGCTGCGGAGGGAAGGCAGAACTGCCGAGGCAGACGTTCCCACTCTTGCCCCTAACATCTGTGGTGAGGCTTGCGGTTCTGCTGCGAGGTAGACGGAGCTGCCACAGATGTCCACCACGTGAGCGCAGAGACCGTGGGTCCTTTCACGGAGTCCCAGCGACGCTGAGAGCACGATGGCGCGGTGGGGAGGGGGAGGTGTGAGAGGCTTGAAAGCGGAAGGTGGAAACCAGGCCCTTCCAGTCCCTGTCAAGCGCGGGAGAGGGAGGGCGAGCCCCCGGGCCACAGAGGTAAGACGGCGCGGCCCGACCATTGGACCAGCTGAGGACGCGGCACCCGCGGCTGCTGCGGGGCGGGCTCCGGCCCTTCGTCGAGGTCGTTGGGTCTGAAAACTTCATTTTTACTTTGGCATCCATACTGGGTTTTTAATCCACTGGCACCTTTTTCAGCTCTGCGAAGCCTTTAAAGGGGGAAATGAAGTTACTTGGGCTCGTTCGTATCCGTTTTCCGAAAGGAAACGCGCGCCAGTTGAGACTCCGACGGGAGGATGTTTGGGACTTGGAAACAAGGGTCACCGCGCCACGACAGGTCACCTGAGAGCCGCTTCCCGGCCCAAGGGGCAGAGGAGGCCTGACCTCCTGGAGCCCCCCTAAAGGATTACTGAAACAACGCCTGCCATTTCACCCCAAATGGAACACACATCACGGCCTCGCGGACACGCACAGCACTTGGAGGTTAGGGAACTGCTCGCAGACGGTTCGAGGAAGAGACGAGATCTGGGCTCCAGTCAGAGTCCTGTGGAGACACAGACCAGCCGTTATTCCCGTCCCCGGGCGTCACGCAGCAACAGGCTTGGGTCGCTGACGTTAAGGCTGGTCGGGCTTTAAGGGCGGTGCGTGTGCTGGGCAGGGTCAAGAGCCCGCTCAGGTACTTACAGACTCTCCAGGCTCCCAGTTCCAGTCAAATCAGGAAACTCAGTTATCTGTGAGGCACCATTCAAAGTCCTAGAAGGAGGGTACATGAGTATTACTGGCAGAAGATTCTAGAAAGGGGTCATTTTTATTGCCATTTTCAAAGCACTTCAATTTATAATATTCATTTGGTTTTTACAGCAACCCTGCAGGGAGAAACTACCTATGAGAGAAAAACTTACAGGATTCTTAGTTCGGGTAAATGTTGAAAAGCGGATCTTCCAACAAACTGGATGGGGTTGTCGTAGAAATGTCTGAAAAAATCGAAAGACCAATGTCTGAGTATAAGACTTGAATGACAAATGAACATCTGTTCAAAATTCCAACAGGCACATTAAACGTATTTATGTAATTTTGATTATACTATATTATATAACATTCGTGATTACTTGGTTTCAGGCAAACCTCAAAAGTCTTTTAACTCACATTATGAGACTTTTGGTAAGAAATCCATATTACATAAAATTGAAATTTCTGACAGCAAGGCAGATATGAGAGGTAGTTACCAAGGAGAAAAGCAAGTGAACTGAGTGTGGTTATACTTGAAAATATTCCTCTGCCTCCAACATCTGTGCAACAGCCACTGAGTTGTGAAAAGGTAATTCAAGGTGCCGGCAACTGTATCATTAATTGAAGAAATGAGGTTCTATGTATCTACATGAAAGTTACATTCTGGTCAAATCTTATAACATACACAAGGAGTTTGTCAAACTATTTGAGAGGGAATAAACTATTATGGGTTTTTTGTAACATGATAATTTTTTTGAATAAATTATTGCTCTAAAAGATGAGACGTTATTAGAGCTTAAAAATATTTTGTTTTATAGATGTTTTCAATGCAATTGTATTTGAACTGCCTGGTCAGTGGGGCCCCACAAATAGTTCTGAGCTGAGATGTACCCCCAGTTTGATGAAATTCAACGAATGTTTGTTTATTGGTGTCGACTATGCTCCAAGTATGAGGGTAGGTGCTGTGGGGAATTGAGGCAGACACATTAAGGAAGCTGTCGCTGTGTGTCTACCATGTGCCTGGCTTTACGATAGATGCTGGGGTTTGAAGAAGAATAAGAAAATGTCTCTCCCTAAAGAAGCTTGGGATCAGTTGGGATAAAACAAATAAATAAGAGTGTACCACTTTCTAGCTGACAAAGCATTTTCATACATGTAGCTCAACTCATCCACCCAACAACTTTATAAGATCCATAGTGTAGACACTTAGATACTATTTTCCTCATTTTTGGAGAAAGAAACCGAGGCTCAGATACTTTGGCAACTTCATTACCTCCCAGGGCTTCAATTTCTAATTTGTTAAACTGAAACAATAATACTGAGCTGTAGGGTTTGTGTACACAGGAAAAGAGCTAATAGAGGTGTAACATCTGGCTCAGTGCCAGGGCTACTGTCATCACCCCACAACCCGAGTCCCGTCTGTACTCCTACCCTCTGTCTCTTCTTTTCCCTTGGATTAAACAATTGGTAAGAGAAAGATCTAGTGTGGGCATATAGGCCTAATGATTAAAAATGGAGTTTTCCTCATAACAAGTATGACATTATCCCTTATCTACACTATATGCTGGCATGTATGTAATTGTGTTCACATGCATGTATGTATGTGTGCACACTGGGCAGAGATGAGTGCACAGAAGGCACAAGTATCAGATCAAATAGGAACTATAGGGCTGGTTCTCAGGGGAGAGTTTTCTCGTGAGCTCAAGAAAAACTTCATGGAAATGTCCTGTGAAATGGACCAGAAAACAGAATTTCAACAAGCACAGTGAGGGGATAGAATCGCAGGAACAGAGGAAATAAAGAAAGAGCTTCGTTCTATGAATAGCTTAGTTGGTCTGGGTTACAGCAGAGTCACTGAGCAGAGCTTGGGGAACTGGTCTGGAGGGTTGGCTTGGAAGGTGGGAGCCTGTGAGTGTCACAGTTTGCATTTAAGGTAAACAGTCCCGAGTCTCTGTATGTTTCACAGCAAGAGACAGTATGGATGCTGTGCTGCATGGGTGATGACCCTGCTAGTGGTGGAGGCAGGCAGATAAGCTGGAGCTGTTAAAATCTAGAGGTGACAGCGAGCAGAGAGGCTGGTGGCAGAGAAGATGAAATGATGGCATGGATGGGATGGGGCCTCCAGAGGGAGACAGGAGGCCTGGGCAGCCAGTGGGACATGGAGGCATTCACGGAAACTAGGAGTCGCGGGCATGGCAGTGACAAGAGAGGAACAGAGGCAGGAGCAAGGAGGGGGGAATTTCAGGGAGAAAAGAGCACCATCAGATCCTGGATAGAAGTGCTCATGAATACTGGGGGCTGTGAGTCCTCAGGGGACTAGCTTGTCAAAGGACTGATGAAGAACACCAGTCCCGCAGCCTCAAGGACCAAGCAGCAGGGGCAACGCCATTTGCCAGCTTCTCAGTGTGTGAGTACTTTCTCACTAGGACTCGCGGTTATTGGCAACAAACTTTGAAACCCTTCGTTTGCCAACATCCTGCCAGAACATTTCAGAAATGATACATGGCATTTGTTTTCAGTTGTCAGGGCGAACTGGGACTCCAGCTCATTTGTGACAAATGCTACACAGTTCCAGAAAGCCTCTAGAGCAGGTTGGCACAGGACACATGTCTGCCACGAAGTGCCCCAGAAGCACCTTCAGCAGCTCTCCTGACCCTCCCCCCCCCATAGCTTAGACCCCTCACCCACGACTTCGGGCCAACACTATGCCCCAAACCCACCAGCTGTCTTTCCATTAAGAGCCAGCCTAACGCTTACATCTGTTCACCAGACTATATATCTACATGTGATCCATTTTCTGTTTGTGCTGAATGTGAAACATCGATACTTTGTAGTTGTAACTCTATTTCATGCCATTAAGGCATGTAAGTCCTCATAGACACCTTTCCAGAACATATGCATCTTCTAGATTACACCCTTGTTTGCATAAACGTGACTCAATGCTTGGGCTTGATAATGAAGGATTCAGAGACTTAGCATAAAAATCTCATCTCCCCCTCCCCACCACCCCCATCTTGGCTGTAAAAGACTCTGTTTCTATATAGTTATTCATTTGTTTTTATTTCAGCTTTATTGACGTATAATTGATGTACAAAATTGTAAGATATTTAAAGTGTACATTGTGGTGATTTGATATCCATACACATTGTGAAAGGATTCCCCTATCTAGTTAATTAACACATCCATCACCTCACAGATTTACCTTTTTTTTTTTAATGGTGAGAACATTTAATGTAATAATTTATATTTCTAGTATACTTGGGTTCAAGTTCTGAATGACTAGGTGACCTGACATTGATGTTCTAAAAATCAGTTTTATTCCTGGAGAATAGAGACAGGCAAGAGCATCTCGCAGGACCACTCCGAAGTGAGTCCAGGCACTGCGGATGCCAAGCAAAATGCAACACATGCTGCAGAGAAAAGAACCCTTGACGTTATCGCAGTGTTCAGCTAGGACCTGGCAAAATATCTCCAGACACTTCTCCGCCCAGATTCTCACGTCGACTGAGACAGAACTTGGGCAGACATGGAATACTTGCTGTACTACAGCTCAGGATGGAAAAGTCAGAACTACAGCCACTTACATGGTAACGAGAGAAGGGTTGCCTACAAACGCTTTCTCAGGGATCAGCTTGATATTGTTGCTATGAAATCCTCTAGAAAGAGAGGAAGAAACAATTTATAGAAAATATCATGTGGGGTAAAATTATTTAATAGTTGTCCCCCCACCCCACCCCATGGCAATAACCAGCACCTTTAGTAACTAGAGGAGAAGGTTAAATTCCACTACGCATTTTGACACTTACATGCCCTCACTTACCCTCTAGGAGAAAAAGAAATCACAAGCTGTCGTCTTGAAAGAGGAGTAAAGAATCTAAAATAACAATTGTGCTTTATGGAAACTTACAATCTGATGTTATAAGAAAATCCACCTGTTCATTTACAATAGACACCACTGCATAACAACTTGAGACGGTGGGGACCATCTTTGGAGAGAGGATTATGATCTCTCCTTCTGACCCCGTTTGAAGCTGGGAGGAGAGAAAATTGAGGTAAGCTGCAGTGAAGCCGAGATTTAACTAATCTCCTTATGAGGACAAAACTTCCTGAGCTGAAGGAAGGTGCCCGGCCCAGTGAGCCTGTAGTAACAACCCTGAGTCTCATCAGTCAGTGCCAGTGCTGTCTGAAGGGCAGAGTCACTGCTCTGTGAGTCCTGGGTGGCCTGAGGCTGGACGAGGCGACGGGCAGTCTCGGGGCTGCCTGACCACAGACAGTGACAGCCTTCCAGATGAGCCACATGCGGGGTTTCCTAAGGCAGAGCCTCCTTAAAGGTTTCCTCTTATCAATGAGGCCGGCAGTCTGCCTCCTTCAGCTGCGTGTCTGATTTCTCCCTGCCAGGAGGATAGGCTGTATGCTTATTTTCCTCTCTGAGTGTTAGAACATTCCTTACATAGGTACAAAGAAAAGCTAATTAAACTATAGTATATAAAAGACAATGAATGCAACCTAATAGCTGAAAGTTAGCTTTACTTTAGTAAAACTGTGTGTTTTTTTTTTATTATTAAATAAGATTCATGAAGCATTTAAAGAAGATGAAACAGTGTGCGTGAATGCATCTCATGCTGTACGGGCACATCCATTTTCCTCCCCCAGTCCTCGACCTAGGCCGCCTAGAAAAGTCTGTTTTCCAAAACGCTCAGCAAATAACGGAATTCATCATGGTTCTCTACAAATCTACAAAGTATGTAAATGTGGGGGAATATGGCTCAGGAAAAGAGTATGGCTCAGAGAAATACGTACATTTTCTCTAATATACATACTTTAGGGAAATCCATTACAAATTAAAAAAAGATTATCTGATATTTGCTGATGGTAGAATCAATTAAAACATATTTCAAGCATACTTACCATTATTTCTATGAACTTTTAAAATTTTCTAGTGAATCATATTAGGCACAATAATTAAACACTTTAAAATCAATTCACAAAGAATAGAATTCTCCCACTAAATTTGTCCTAAATACTTACAGTTCTTTAAGGTTGGAGAGTGTCCTGATTGCAGTGGGGAATTCATCAAGATTATTATAATTTAAATCTCTGAAAATAAGTAAATAGTATTTTCAGTTTTTCATTTAAAAATTCATATGTACTACATTTAAAGGAAAGTTAACACGCTATTCCAAAGGACCAGCATCGGCGATGAAAATTCTCATTCCTTCTCTTTATGAAGAGAGATTTTCTTGGCCTGCTGACCATCATTATTCCACAAGTACCCGCATTAAAATGGTCATTTGACTGATCATGAGAAATTTCGGAGTCAAGGCTCAATGGCACTGGGTGTTTAAAAAAGGGAGGGGACATACAGCATGTTAATGTCCAAGAAGGAGGGCCGCTTGGCTGGGTATGGCTGGTGCACTGATGGAGCTCTTCACGGGAACCTGGTCTCTAAGCTGCCAGCCAGATATGCATCCTTGGGCTCCTGAATCACATGGCCTTTCTTGTTCCCTCCTCCACCTTCTGACATTCCCCTGCTTTTCTGAGTCTCGCCTCAGAGGACATCTCTGCCCCTGCCTCCTACAGGGTGCCGTATCACCCCCAGCCTGCGGTCCAGGATGACAGCCCGCTTCTGGAGAGGTCTATGTGGCACAAGGTGCTCTCGGGAAGGATGACAGGTCCAGAATTTCCTCGGGTCACTTCAGATCAGAAGTGTGATGTTTTCCTTGCTCTTGGAGGCAGAGCTCTATGTTATCCTTCACGCACAGAGATGGAATGGCCAAACAATCTCAGACCATTAATTTCTCTATCTGTTATGAAACAAATGGCTTTTCAATTCCATTACTCACAAGTGCTTTATAGACTTACTTCACCTTATATCTACATCTTCGTATGAAAAAGCAATTGTCGCCCGTCTCTGGGAAGGGCAGATTTCCCAGATGACGCAGAAAAACCTTTGGTCAGGCAATCAGATGTGGTTAGCTCTTCCTCTGTGGAGAAGAACTGCTATTTAATTTTAAGAGAGAGATAGTTTGACTGAATTAATCATGAATCAGGATTGCCACTTGTCTGGCACAAACCATCCTTAAGCCACACCGCAGGCAGGAAACTCCTGTCTTTTGTGGACATAAATTTTCTTCCTGTTTGTAAATCTCTCCAGATGCTCTGTTTTGATTAAACAAGGATTGGGCCCTTATAAATGACTTGGATTTCCAGTGAGGGACAGGAAGGGGTTGGGAGTAACCAATTTGCTGATCCCCTGTAGCCCTGGGCAGGGTGAGGGGAGAGGGAAATACCCATCAAAGCCCATCTTGTTCCTGTTGTGGTGAAAAGGACTGGAAGGTGCTTTCCATTGCTAAGATTCCCACCCAGCCCTGTGGAGGAAGGGAGGAGTTCTAAGTTTTCCTAGCAGCTGATGGGCACTGCTTGCCTGTGCCAGCAGGTTGACATCAAAGTCCTGCCTGGACAAGTTCACCTTTGGCATCTCCTTATGAGGATGAGTCCTCCCCTCTAAGAGGAACACAGAGTGAATGAAGGAACTCTGGAAGGAGAGCTGTTGGTGTCATCGGCCTGGAGAAGACCACCACCAACAGATGGTCCCTCAGGAAATTAGTGGATCCAGACCTGGTTAGGAGCTAAACTGACCACATACAAATTGCTAAGCTCTTATGCAAATGAACAATGGGCTCCCAGGCCACAGGACAGGCGGTCTGGGGTTGTCTGCTTCTGCAGCCCTGGGCAGAGGCTGCATTGTAGATTCATATCGCACTTGAGTATTAAAAACCCACGAGAACTGTGCTCACAGTGACTCTGGGACAGGTTCTAGGCAGTCTGCTGGCTGGAGCCTATTTTATTACAGATACCAATTCAGAATTGAACTTCAGACCTATTCTTTGGAAGTGGTATATGGTGGTAAACACAGATTTCAGAGTCAAATGAGAGAAAGAAGCAAATCTCAGTTGTGCTACTGGCTAGGTAGGTCCTGTTGGTAAAATAACTTAACCTTACTAGAGCCTAAGCTGGATAACAATAGTTGTCTCATAGGATCGTTGTAGGATTAACAGAAACAATGTGTGCCAAATGCCAATGCACTATATGGTCATAGATATACTCAATAAATGGTAGTTTTTATTACTTTCTAGACTTTCGAATTGCTTTATCATGAACCCTCACTGTTTGCTAGTGAGGCACCTGTTCATCTCGTATTGGAGAGTCCAGCATGGCCTGGTCTGTGTCCTCTCATTCAGTGAGAGGACCAGACACATGAGCAATGAGCCTGAGGTCAATGCAGAACTGACCCTTGACGGAGAGTCCACATCCTAAGCAAGGAGTCCTGCTCAGTAGAGAACATCTCATTTAGCTTATAATGATTCCAACTAAATGATCACTCTTGTTATATTAACAAAATCTCAGTCTTATTGTTTGGCTGTGTATGTATCTGTGTGATAAAGCCACCGTAAATATCTGTCTAAAGCTTGGGCAATTAACCAAACCAAACAGCCACTCTGACTCCTCAGAGTACTCATGAAAATGCTGAAAGAGGGAAACAAATAAAAGGTCAACTCACAGAGTCTCTAGGCTGTGGAGTCCGTCAAAGCATTTCTTTCCCAGGGAGTGGATTCTATTGTTATGGAGATGCCTGCAGGAGAAGGGGACAGTCGTGAAGCAGTAGAAACTTAGGCCCACGTTTTGATCGTTTAAATGGAAAGAAGCCTACACTAACGAATGCACTAGTTATATATAAGAAGTGCTTTGTTTAATGTTTTTTTTTTGAAGGCTACACACTCCATTCACTGTTGGCACAAACGATTCTATTCCACAGAATTTAACGGCAGTCACGGTTTTACCTCCTGGGTTTGTGACATCAGGGAGTGCGTAATAATATGAGCAACATGGCTGACACAAGCATGGCTTTGAGAGGGAGGATGTTAAGCAGAGATTCTGACCATCACTGACAAAGGGAAGGAAGGTGCCAGGTGTGCCAGGCATATTTTCCATTAGAGCCGGTGGCTTATCCTGGCTACGTTTCCAGGGTGGGGCCCCAGGTTAACAGAAAACAACAATTCCAGCCACAGAGAATGGTGATCAAATGTTTTGTCTGCCCAAAGAGATCAGCGACCTTGATACAGTATTAGTGTGTATAGTGATCATCTTTGGCTCAACGGTAAGTTAGGTCAGGGCCCTGAGGACAGCTGTGCACATAACTGAAAACCAGACCAAGTCCCAAAAAGATTTCTGGAAAATGGGCTTAAGGAGGAGGGTGAAAAAGAATAGCTGGGTCTCTGCAAACCCACTCCCTCTAGGGAAGGAAAAAATTAAAGCACTTACCCAGCTTCTGGTGAGTTGATAGCATCATCTTTGTTTGTGAAATTCAGTAGAGAAATTTGTTAATATCACCCCAAATTTCTTATCCTTTCAGACTAAGGTTTTTATTCTAATAAATATACATTGGCTTCATGTGACACCTATGTGACATTTACTGAGGATCTTCTACAGGCAACAACTTGGGGGACGGGGATTGAGGGGACCTAAAAAGATGGTAAGATGCTGGCCAGCCCTCAAAGGAGAATACGCTGCATGCCAGAGGTGGACATGTAGTCAGGAAAGTGGAGCAACTGACGGCGGTGGGTGGGGGTGGGCACGGAGCAAAGGGGGAGAGACTTCCTCAACGTTCCTATATGAACTGACCTCACAGCCTTTCGACAGCCGCCGTCCTCCTGCGTGAGCACTGGCTCGCTCTTGTACAGCACACGTGGGGCGTGCTCCCACACCCTTAAAGAAGACTGATGGTTTTTCAAACTATTACTTGAGAATCATTTTGATTTACTTAAAATAATGAAATCTAGACCTAGTGGGGAAAAAGCCATGCAAATGCATAGCTCGCTGTCAAGGGTTCATGCTCGCATCCCTTCCTGTAGTGGGGGTTCAAGAAGTACTTATTAAATGATAAGGAGGGCATATCTCATTATAAGTTATTCTCAGAAAGAGGAATTCTGGTTCACTTCAGTCGCTGGACTAACTGTCCAGCCAACAAGGGGCCTCCCTAAGACAGAGAAGTATTTATTGTCTTTCAACGCCAGCAGCACTTGGCACTCAGCAGGTGCCCGATAAACATTGTTTAATTCTTTTACTCAATTAGAACATTTAGGAGTCATTTCGGGGAGAGGTTCCGGGGTTTTTCTTCCCTTAAAATGTGCCTATTCAAGGTCTGAAGGGCCACCACTTTAAGGTCAAGGTCTTAGAGTGAATTTAGAAACTGTTAAAAGAGAGGAAAAAAATCAGTAAAACTCACAGAACCACCAAGCTGGAGAGGTTTGCGAAGGCGTGGTCTGGGACGTGGGGTATTCTGTTCAGGGCCAAGGTCATGGCCTGCAGCGCCGACAGGCTCCTGAGGGCCTGGACGGGGACCTCCGTCAGCGCGTTGTCGTCCAGCCACAAGTGCCTCAAGGAGCGCAGGCCACGGAAGCAGCCGGGGGGCACGTGGCTGATGTGGTTGGCATCCAGCCGCCTGGGGAAGAAAGCGCGGGTGGAGCAGGGAGCCAAGCCCCACAGGGAGCCCTCCGTGCGGGTCCACAGGAAGGAGGGGAACGGGGCCGGCCCTCAGGAGCCCTCACACTAGGCTACTTTGCTCCCCAGGAGGCTCTTTCTCACTCGGGAGCAGAACCGTTGCTTCTCGGGTCCCACTGGCTGTGAAAGTCCGTGGCGCTGAGATTCTCCTCCAGGCCTGTGGTTATGTGCTTCCACGCACAGAAGTGCCCCCGCGCCCCCAGAGGCAGCGCGTCAGTGTGATGATCGGCCAACTTTCCTTCCTGACCCCAGAGAAAGGCACCCTCTCTCCCCCTCCCGCCCCAAGCCACACACGTGCCTCGCTTTCCCCGACTCTTCTTAACACACTGACCACTCTGCTCCACTGGTTTGCTCATTAAGCCCTGGGAAAGGGTTATTTCAGTATTTGAAAGGGACTGAGCACTTTTTGAAGGTGGAAGATACGCCCCAGGGAGAGGGAGGGGTACCGTGCTGGAAAGCCTGGACGCTGCTGGTTTCTTGCTCATCCTAACCATTTGCACTGGGCAGATGTTTGTTTTTCCTGATATTTTAAACAAATAATAAAATTAACAGCTTTCCCAGCTTTGGCTTCCTTTCTCCTCACACCATTTTTCTTTTAATGGGGAAAGACATCTAAATGCAGGTCTGGTTAATGGGCTGCTGCAGCCTCAGAGCTAGCAGAGGGGGTGTAATATGTCTACCTCACCCCAAGCCCACACCAACGGAGGCAGTAATTACCAAGCGACCGAACAGCAGACTGAAATTCTCTATAAGGTGTGTGAAGAGGACTGTCGCTGGGCTGTCCAACAGCCCCCACTCATTTTTCCAATCCGTTCTTAAGGCTCACACTTTGTTTGCATTTTCAAAGCTAGGATTTTAAAAAAAGAGTTGCATTTTAAGCAGTCCACGTATTAGAAAGGATTAGGAAATCACGAGTGGATTTTGAAAAATGTTATAGGAAGCATTTAAGACTAAACAGATGCAGGAACCACAGCAGCATCATGAAATAATCCCCTGCAAACCAAATCTAAACAACTCAGAAACAGACAGAACGCTCTGCAGTGGGAGCGGCTCCCTCACCTGGGTGGCAGATGCCACTCCCTCGTCCTCCGGCTCCTGCTTCTACTGAAGGGACAGGACAGTGATGCTGTCACGGCCCTGGGCCAAGTTCTGACCATAACTGAGAAACCCAACCTCAGGAATTCCGCATCACAGCCCACTCACAATTTCCAGGAGAACACCCATCATCACAGGCAGCAGAAACACAGCTTCCAAACATCTCAAGTTTCCGTCGACAAACGGAGCTGGAAATGTTTAGGAAAACTCAACCACGCTCTCCTTTGCTCCAGGAACAACGCACTCGGCCCACGCTCAAATAAGGTATCTTTTCATGGGGAGGAGGAGGGACGGTGTTTGTTTGACTAGGGGTAAAGCACACGTGTGAACTCCCCTGACAACGCACTGACTAGAGAACAAAGACTTTCTTCAAATCAGATGAGCGTCCGCACTTCAGCGGACACAGTTTGATTACTGCCAGTTGCTTACGCATGGAATCCACACGTGTAGTCTGAGCCCTCCAAGCCCAGTGCAAACACTGGGGTGCATTTACAGGGAGGCTCTCAGCATTCAGTCGGAGGTTCATCTTCTTCGATGCTGAGAAACTACCAAAGTTTGTGCTGAGTCTGGAGGTGACTCGAGCATCAGTTTTCAATGTTGATCGATTTCTGGATACAAGTCCCTGAAAGAAGGATGTAATCTGGCCTCCACAGTGTAATCTGAGAGCAATCTGCTATCTGAAAGGAAATGAGTAAGACAAGTAATTGTTCCCAGTCCTAACACTCCAAATACTAATACTCCCAGACCCACTGCCGGGTCTGCTGGGTGCAGCACTAAGATGTTCCTCTGCCTCAGTGGCTTCTTCTAAGAAGCTCCCAGTAAAGGAGACTCCTTCCAAATGCAGTGTTTCCAAGTCCATGTCCACTGGCCTCAGTGGTCCAAACCTAATTCAGAGAGAGTTCACATCAGAGGCACGATCCGATTTAATCTCAACAGAAGATCCCAAGGCTAAACTGGAGTATGGAATTAATTACCCAGCCACTCATACAGGTGGTTCTTACAGAACAAGGTGAAGACTGTGGACAAAGCAGCTGGCAGGGCACAAATTGTGCTTATTCAGTGAGTAAACAGAGTCGTATGGTGTCAATCTGGTCTTTTTGGGCAGCTGGACACTTTCCATTCATATGCTCGGAAAATGCAATATTTACGCAGCGGAGTGTAAGAAAAACATCCCTACACAGTACATGAAAACACACATAACATTATCAGGAACAACAAGAATACCTACTTTACATAGCTGCACTTTTTAAGAGTTTCTTGTTATCACTTCTGTCTCATGCAAGTCACACAGGGGTGTGTGTGTAGGAGCTCAGAATCTGTGAATTAGTACAGAGATTGGGGTGAGAAATCTCAGGTCCTGGTCAGTACAGGTGCTGTGTAACCTCAGCTTTCATGAGGATAACATCTCTCTCTTATAGGGTCGCTCTGTGATTAAAGGAATAATACAATAGGGCTTTGTAAACTATAAAGCACCTTAATGATTCTAAATGATTATTACTTGAAACTAGTAACAGTTTGTGTTTTTGTCTTTTGACTACTGAAACCATTCAGAGAAAAAGAAGTAAACTCAAATTTTGTCTTAGCCAAAAGTTGGTTAAAATGAATGCTGGGCAGTCAGTGAATTTCAGTGCTGAGAAATGCAGACAACTTCCTTCATCCGTCGTAACAGAAGTGATTAAGAGGCGTCTGCGATTAGCCTCAGTAGAAGTCGCCCTCATGTTTCAGCCTCCAGTGCTACCACTAGGTGTGCGTGTGAATCTCAGCATCACAAAGGGCAGACAGTTTTGTTCCTGATGCACTAGTGAGTATGACACCTTCATTCTGCAGGCACAGAAGTGGTGACGTGTGATCAACGCCACATTCTCAGAGGAAGCTCCTAGCAGTCATCTTGGCGTGGAAGTGTCCACCAATGATCTGACAGGGCAGCACAAAACCTGCAGTCAGATGCAGCAAAATAAAACACTAACTATGGGAGTGGCCCCACCTTCTTTCAGACAAATAAAACCTCTTAATTATGATCTTGAAATGCAATCTGAAAAGTAATCACTATATGGGAAAAGGTGCCCATTTCCCGATGTTACTTACAACTTAGAGCAAAATGAGAGAGAAAAGAAAATTTCACCCCACTTCCCATGTCATACACAACCACGTACATAATGGGCATATGGCGAATTAGGAGAATTAAGATGCAAGTTAAGTCAAGACTCTTGTCAGTTACTAATTCTGAGTTTTGGGGCATTTTTTTTGTGTGAGGAAGACCAGCCCTGAGCTAACATCTGTTGCCAATCCTCCTCTTTTTGCTGAGGAAGACTCGCCCTGGGCTAACATCGTGCCCATCTTCCTCTACTTTATATGGGACGCCACCACAGCATGGCTTGAGAAGCAGCGTCTGTCTGCGCCCAATATCCGAACCTGTGAACCCCGGCCGCAGAAGCGGAGCGCGCAAACTTAACCGCTACATCACCGGGCTGGCCCTGGGGGCACATTGATTACTTTCTGGGAGGGTCAATTTTCATATCTGTGAAGCAGAATCTCAACAGGTCACAGAATTGTTGTGGGAATTAAATGAGAAAACGAATGTGGGAGTGTTTTGTAAACAGTAAAGCACTCTACAAATGACAAGCTTTATCACTTGAGGGAAATCTTCACATTTAGGAAGTAGTATCATCCCCCACCCCCGCCCTAAACGTTTCTTTTATTTTTCCTGAAGTTTCTTCACCCTTCGTAATTTCAAATGTCTCTAGAGGAGACTGCTTTTTTTTTGTCACAGGGGCTGGCAGGACTGCGGTCTTCTCCTCACAGAACATCCTTAACACGTGTGCTCAGTGGCTGCAGCGCGTGTCCTGGTTAGTGTTGTAGCACGGCTTCCATCACACGTCCTCTGTGTTGGGCCAGCAAAGATCCACAAAGGCTAACACAGTTGAGGGGGAACGTGGTATCATCTGGTACAAGAACAGAATGTGCATTAACTCTGAGGACTACAACTGATGAGAAACGGTTTTGTCACGACTTTCCAGCATATGTTGCAATGACTCCTTCTCTGGAGGGAGGACTTGAGGCTGGAGGACCCCACCATCGCCAGAGGGATTCTGCTGCACAAGCTGCTTGGCCAAGCACATGGTCTCTTGTGGACCTGGGACTGCACCCCCGCACAACCGGGGTCCTGTACCACAGGCTGCAGCAACTCTTGAGTATCCAGGGTGAGCGTTTTGGGTCTGGATACCTCAGCTCCCAGAAGGTCTCCGGGTTACCTCCCTATGAGAAATGTCCCACCCTCTCCCAAGCAATCTTCAAGATCTGCATAAAAGCCCCATAAAAGGGGCAGAGTGTCCTACTGCCCCCTGACTCTCTGTTGTTACTGCTGTCGAGTGGATCCCGACTCCTGACGACCCTGTGGGCCTGCCAGGTCTTCCCGTGCCATTCTCCCACCTTCCGGCGCTCTATCAGACAATGCTCCACTGCTGATCCTAGGGTTTTCATGGACAATTTTTTCGGAAGTGGGTAGCCAGTTCTGTCTTCCAAGTCTGTCTTAGTCTAGAAGCTTCATGAAACCTGTCCACTACAGGTGACCCTGCAGGTATCTGAAATCCTGGCAGCACAGCCTTCAGCGTCACAGCCACATGCAGCCTCCACAGTATGACAACCGACAGACGGGTGGTGCGGTTCCCTGACCGGGGCGTGAATCTGGGCCGACTCTTAACTACCAGAGCACCAGCCTCCTGACTGGACTCCTAAAGACAGATGTGCCAGAGAAAGGTCACTCTGAAAGCAGCGTGCAGGAGGGACCAGTGGGGAAGTGAGTGACCGAGGCAGGTGTCAGGGTGAGAAGGGATGGGTGCCTGGAAGAAGTATGGAAATGGAGAGGAAGGCCTGACATGAGGGATGTTGAATAAGTGAAACTGACATAACGTGGTGACCTGCCAGATGTGGCCAGAGGGGGAGGCAAGGACGCTGTGGGGACTTAATGGGGCGATGGAGACCATGGAAGAGCAGGAATGAATGCTGCCCAGTGTTACGGACACTAAAGATAAACAGAATCGCAGGTTTGCTGTGAGTGCAGTTCTGTAACATCAAAGTATCATATGTGATGAAGGGCTAGAAGATAATAGCCAAAAACCAATCCTTTATGTCAGGCAATGGCAAAAAATAAGCTAATTTTCTTACCTTCTGCCTAAAGTTTTTTCCATAATGTTTTCATGTATAATTGTTAATTGTATGAATTTTATTTTTCAAAAGAAACATTTTGCCAATCTGATCCACAATCCTGAAAGGAATTTTTGATTTATAAAGAGCATTATTGAAGGGTTAGAGAATCTGAGAGATCATTCTTGCCACTGTTGTTCCAGAAAAGACCCTTTGCATCTATGCATCCTGTATACGACACTTTCCGTGTCACACAAACTTACATCTTTGTTTGAGAATGTCTTTGATGAGCCATTAACTTCAAGGAAGAAAGCGTTAGTCAAAAGGTCAGCCACTGATCCTGGCTAATTCCACATCTGAGGTGACTGTAATAACGTCAATCATTAACATGGAAGACCCGAGGCCAAAACGCACAGGTGTGCAGAACGCTGCAGCCGATGGTGAATCCAGCTCACGAGGGTTCTTTCCCGACGCAGAATTACGGAGCACGGCATTTTCGTGACTGACATTGTATCTTATATTCGGATGAGCATTTTTCTTGATAAGTTTTAAAGAAATGACCAACGGTCTTGTGCATACATTTGTATATTTTGTGAGACGATCTTGACCAATTCATGAATAGTCAAAAGACCACAGTGATTTAGTTCATTTATAAAATGTTAAGAAATGAAGGCATATTCAATTATCATCTTACTTTTGCCATGAAATAAAAATGATGTAGTTCCAAGCTTGTATATAATGCAGTTCAACAAGGTACCTAAAGTCTTTGTTATGGTGAAATCTCACTACTTGGAAATTTCATTGCATTGGAATCAATGGATCATTGGAGTTGAATTTGTTAGGAGATCATTATAATAACACTATCAGGATAGAACTTTATCTATATGAACTCTTATAGATCAAATTCATATTGATTTATATGATTCTTCATAATAATGAGTCACTTTTGTTGTTAGTTTTGCTTTTAAAAATTTATGGAGTCACCACAATGTGAGATTCCACCATTTAAAGAAATTTCCCATCCATGTCCTAGGAAGATATTAAGCATATGAATTCATCTAAACATCATGATTGCTTACATGGGAATTTCTGCTTTTGTCTTTCCATTCTCCACCTTATTTATCGGTAAACTTAACGTAAACGAGGAAAAAAATTATTGCTTTAGGTTTACCTCTGAAAAAGGAAAAAGTTTTTTCCATTTTTCGAGCTTGGAGACAGAGCAAGTCTGCAGGTTCGAGAGCAGTAATTTAGAAACTTGTCAGCTGGCTTGACCAGCAGCCAGAAGTGCCTAAAGGAACAGATCCTCTCTCTCTGGCATCACTGGGGAGTGTAGGACCCCCCACCCCCACCCCGGGAAATATACTTTAAAGTCAGTTTACATTAAGTTACTCAGTTTCTCAGAGGTGACCACTGCTGTGGATTTTATAACAGGGAGATGATCTACAGCCAAAGTAACACGAGCATTAACTCCTTCAGTTTCCTTTTCTCCACAGAAAACAAAGACCCTCCTTTTTGTCTGAGGCACCACGAATGTCCAGGTTCCACCAGGGTTTGGAATCTGGGGGTCATCTCTGAATCTTCATTGCCTTCCAGCCAATCATTGAGCAGATTCTCTCCACTGCTCTCCATCTCCCAGACGCTGCATTTCCCTGTCTAGTGGAGCCTCATATCTCCACACGTGCATCACTGCCACAGCCTCTGAGCTGATCCCTTTGCTTTTGATCCCTTATCTCTTCAATTAATCCTGTCGGCTGCTGCCAGATTATCTCCCTGAAGTTGTGCTCTATGTCATTCCCCTGTTAGGAATCCACCGTTCTTCCACATTACCATTCCTTTCAAATCCAAACTCCCCCTTCTGATATTCAAAGCTCTCCATCTACCTTAGATAGCCAAACCTTTCTCTTATTTCTCTGTCGCAGTCAAGTCCCTTTTCTAGCTCCTGGTGGTAAAATGGGCAGATTTTGGAGCCAGAAAGACGAGAGTTTTGATCCCAGACTCACTTTTAGCCTGATTCCATTACAAGCCATATGACCTTGAGAAGGTCAATGAATCTCTTTGCTTTCTGCTTCCTCATCACCAAGAAAGGGGTGATCTCAGCTCCCACCTCAGGAGGTTGCTTCAAGGATGAAGTGGGATGATACTGGTACAAGTGCTGAATAAATATCGGTGGCTGCTGCTTTCATAACCATGGGTGTTTAATCAGTTCCACATTCTGATTTTGTTCTTGGAATGTCCTCATGCTCTACTGCTTCTTTATGTGCCTTCTCACAGTTCATCACAGACCTCATCTACCCTGAAAAGCGGACATGCTCTCCCCCATTCACAACATGCCTTCCCATAGCTGTCATCCCTTTAGCTTCTCCAAGGAATGTAACCTACTTTTCAAAGTTAACTTCCATTTCCCATCACAAGGCTAAAAAAAAGTTTATTTTACTTCTCATTTGACAACATCCATGTTCCCATTTAGATACTTGTCTATCTGATATGACAGTCATGTGTGTGATTTACTGTAGCACAGGCAGATAACTTGATGTAAGAATCTTTCATGCATGGCGTCTTGCATAAAGTATTCACAGTTTTTTCATATACAATTCTGAGGACCATGCTCCAATCTGAGCTCTCTCTTTTCTTGTAAACATTGTGTAGAAAGGGCTTTGCTTCTGAAAACAATTTTCTCCTAATGTTTAAGTGAGGGGAGTGGACAAGGCAACATTCCTCTTCCTGGTAACAACTCATCAGTGCTGTCTGCACAGGGCTCCGTGAAATGAACTCTTGACAATGCAACAGACAAACCCTGGGCCTCTAGAAGTTCTAAGTCTACCTTCATCCCAACATGTACTGGTACTGTTGTGAAAAAACAAAACAAACCAAAACCACGGTGTATTTTTATTGTGTAGGCTTGTAATTTCTCTTTCTGGAGACTACTTTAGTGGAAGGAATAATGTCATTAATACTAAAACCATTGTTTTTGGTTTTCTTTTTTTAACTCCTTTACCCTTTAGTCTTCCCCTCTTGACTAGCTCACTCTGCTTCCCTTTTGTCTGCTCACAGCTCCTCATCTTCCATCACATCCTTTCCACTCTATATCCTGGGTCTGAAACCCAGTGGGCTCCTGGATCTCAAGAGGAGAAAACGGCTGCTGGTTCTAGGCTTGCCTTCTTCCTGCTCAGCCCTGTGAGCCCCACCTCTACCTCTTCACCTATTTCTCTAGCTTACCCTCCTTTTGGACTATTATCAGCAAAACCCAACTAGGCAGAGTCTGGGTGAAGTTCCTGACGTCTCACAGGATCCGGGGGGGTGGGGTATCTGTAGCCGTAAAGCTGGCATCACAATAAGATGCATGAGCAGATCATGTTTCAGGCAGGAATTATACATTCTTCTTGGATTTTAAAATACAGTCTTGTACTCTGAAGATGAACATTAGCTAATTGGAGATCTGAGACAACACAGAAGATATGTCTAATTCCCCTTTCATTTTCTATTTACCAACCCATTATTTTTATGATTGTGCATATTCCACAATTAGCTTCGCTAGTGCAGACTTGGAATGAAAACCAACATGGATTAAATAATACTCTGGTTAATTGGACAAACATGAATATGTCATTGTCTTTGATCATCTTGAACTTCACTAATGACTGTGAGATGCTTGAACATCATTAATGACTGTCAACAGACGAGGGATGAGTGTTTCATAGATTGACTTCTTAACTATTTATCTAAAGGTGTGAGGGTATGGGAGGGTTGAGTTTTGAATTTCCATCAAATCACTGTAATCTGACCCTAGTCCTCAAATGACTATAATGCCAGAAGTTTCTTGGTTAAATACATTCTGATTACATTTCCTATTCCCTTCCAAAAAACAGAAAAGAAATTAAGTTATCTTTGATTACATTACAAAAATCCAATTGGTGTCTGGGCAGTCATGACCGTGTTAGAAGCCAAATGTACTGTTGTACAGAGGCAGGCTCCGGGCTACTGGGCTCTGGACATGGCTTTGCCCTCTTATCCTCAAGCCAAGCAATTTGTGAGAATCAGGAGAGACTTAAAAGAACACAAATGTACCTATGTGTTTTCATTATGAACAAGGCAAAATATCTTTTGTTTACGTGGAATAATAGAAAACTACATCCCTTGAAACACTAGTGCATTTGTTTCTTCCTCACAGTAATGCTACCAATTTCAATATATCAAGTTTCTTAAATTTTACTCAGTGAAGCCAAGTCCATGTGGGCAGAGCAAAGTAAACCAGTGATCTATTTCAGTAGTTCTTAACCATTTTTGGATTGTAGACCACTTTGTTAGCATCATAGAACACCAAAAATGTTAATTTCTCAAATGCATTGTGCCTACAAATCACCTGAGGATTCTGTTAAAATGAAGCATCGGAATAAGTAAGACAGAGATGAGGCCTGAGGCTTTGCATATCTCAGGAGGGGTTGATGCTCCCTGGTCCATGGACCACACTGGAATAGTGGGGTTATATGGCATGTGGCCTCCTAACTTTATCTGCCCCAGATTGTCAGTAGAATTATTAGGCAGATGTGAGCTGTTTCAATTAAACACAAACAAGGCAATCCCTGACTATTTCATATTCTAAGTATATTATTACTATATTGGAATGCAAAGTATGGATTTTGTTATTATTTCAGGTTTGAAAAGAGTTCAGGAGAATAGTTGCAGACCATCTGAAGGAATGCTGCAGGACACCAGTCTTCCCAATCTTCACTTTAAGAAGCACTTAGCAATATAACTCAACCAGTTAGAAAACAGCAATGCTTGGGTCCTGTTCTCAGAGACCCTGATCTTAATTTTCTGGGAGCAGCCTAGGCTTCGGGGTCTCTAGAGGATTCTTCTCCACAGCCGGGGTTGAGAAACCCCGCTTTAGAGGTCACAAGGCCGGGATGTGGAGGAGCGATGCCCTCATGGCCCTGTGGGGTGCAGAGTGCTTCTTAGAGGGCAAGTGTCCGATACAAGGAAAAGAATAACATGGAAAAAATAGAATTCGAGACAGAGAAAAGAGGAACCGTCAGAAAAGGGCTGGGGGAAGGTCTAAGGGTTTCTCCTGCCCGAGAAGAGCTGGGTAACGGAATGGGGGCCTCCCACAGGTCTCCCCTCATGATTCTCATGTTGACACAGAAGTAGCACGGAGGTCGAGTTTGGCACGGGAAACGAAGGAACAGAGGATGCAGAAGGAATGTGTGTTTGTAATGACCATTAAACTGAAAACCAACGTTTTTGGTTTGGAACTGCTTAAAGGAGGCAGGAGGAATACTGTTAAACGCTTTGAATCCAGAACAACAGTTAAAACTGTGAAGGGTCACCGTGGCCCAACCTCCACTCTGGGTAGGAGGTGCCTCGACTTGTTACAACACAGCATCTGTGGTTGGTGGTGAAGTCTGTTTATAATGCTTTTCGTCAAATCTTAGTTCTTGTATCACAGCAGCACACAAAAACTGTAGGTGAGAAAAAGTGGCACAGCACACAGTGGTGACACTCAACCCTCCGGGGTCCGGGTGCTCTGTCACGTCACAGCCCACACTGGGAGCTGCATGTCCAGCAGACGCCTCGGTCTGCGCGTGAGAAGTGTCGCATGAAGCTAACCCCCGGTGTTTTCACAGGGAGCACACACTTATAAGGTTTCAAATGTAATTGTTTTTGTGAACCAGAAACCAAACGCTAGAGACCCCTGGTAAACAGCAAACATCTAGACGGTAAGAAACTAAATCTGAGCACCTTCGTCTGAGAGGCACCACCCCTCCAGGCGAACAAAGGCTCGTGGTGTCTCTTTCGCAAAGAGCTCACTTGTGTGTGTCCTGTGATCCTGTTTCAGCTGATGGTGGCTTCTGGTTACAACTCTTATCCTTCTATCTTCTGCCTGCCTCACAGCTGTTTAAAGTTCCTCTTGGCTCTGCTATCATCTTGCTTTCAATTCAGCCACTAGACCCTGTGCCCTGACCAGACACCCAACCGGAGAGGGTTCTGCTTCTTTCCTTCGGGAAGAGGCTCAGGAGACAAAGCCCAGACCCCGTGATGGCCTCAAGGAGCCCTGCCCACCCCGCCTGGGGCCTGGGGACGGTTTATCTAGGGGCTGGTGAAAGCCTAGGAAGTCACTTTCTTTGACTGGAATAAAAAGCTTAAAATGACCTCAGGCACAGATTTGCTTTCATTAAAAGAAAAAAAAGATCAAAGGAAGAAAGCATCACCTCCAAATCTCACATCCCCCTCCTCTGGCATCGCCCCAGTGAAAGGCATTAGTGAACGAGTGGAATGATTAACCAGCGGGTTCGTACAGCGATTTCCACTAGAGTCTGCAGTATTTACTTGCCTTTTCATGAACCTATCTCCCTCATCATTCTAGACCAGAAACCAGTATTTTGTTTGACAGACGAGGACTGGTGTAAGGTGAGAGCGCATATTACACGTGTGTACACTGGAAATCATGCGATACATTGCAAACGTTCACACACTCGGATGAGACGAAGACCTACTGCCCAGGTCCTAGTGGCGCAGCCTTGCCCAGTAATCGCTGTAAACAACTGCTTACAACCCAAGCTCCAAGACATCTAGCTGGTATGAAAATTCTTGTTTTGAAGAATAACTAATTTTTACTTATTCAGAGGTTATGAATCAGTGGAGGGTGGAAACTCCTGATGGAAAAGTTGTGGATTCAGAGCAGGGACCCCTGCCGCTGTGCATGTTCGTGTGCCTGCCTGTGTATCTGTGGGATTGTTTGTGAAGACGTCTGTGTGGCCGTGTGTGGTGATGGGGAGGCTCTTGGTTTGTAAGTCTGGGCAGTAAGGGTTTAGGATATACCCTTAGATCTTAGCCTACTGATCTGAGGACCCAACGTACACACAGAACTTGAAAAATTAAGTCTTTGTTTGACTCAGCAAACTTCATTACAAGGCAGCTCAGATAAACAAAAAAAGAATAAACTGAAGATGCCAAGATGTCCAGATTGTGACACCCATTTTTCTACATAACAGGAGAAAGTATTATTCCTGATTTGAATTCAGGAACTAAAATACTACAGGGGAACGTAGGACAAGATCCTCGAGGCAGGTGTTTGTCCTGAGAGACCAGCGTACGTCAGAGGCATTTTAACAGCAGATGCTATGATTAAGTTGCGGTCTTGAGCCCCAAACTGCAGCACTATCCCTCCCACACGTCCTGTTTAATGAGGACACGAGAATTGTTGCTCTAATGAAGCTCTTACTCACGGTCTAAGTATGGCTCTCAACCAAGGCATCTACTAAAATGATCAATTGGATATGTCAAAGCTCCCTCCCAAATGACCCTGAGTATATTTTGCAATTTCAACTATACTTACAGGGACTGAAGGCTTCGTAAATTCTGTAGAGCTTCCATGGGTACCTGTCTTAGGTGATTATTCTGCAGCATACTGCATATTAAAACAAATGAAGAAAGACGTTAAAGAGAATTAACAATAATTGACAATAACTGGCCATAGCAGTGCCAGGCACTGTTCCAGGTGACCGGAGAGCAGCAGAGCATCAGACAAAACCTTGGCCTTGGGAAGCTTAAGTTCCTCTGGGGAGTGACAGACAACTAAAAATCAACCAGTGATCGCATAATGTGAGACAGGCGACAGATACCATGAACGAAAAGCAAAACATGGGTTTGGGATAGACAGTAACAAGGAAGTCAGGGAAGACTCTGAGGAGGTGACACTTGAGCAGAGACCAGGATGGAGTCAGGGAGCGAATCATGGGAACATCTGGGAAGAGCAAGTGCAGAGGCCCTGAGGCAGGAGCTTGATGCCCTGTTAGAGGAGCAGTCGAGGGTCCCTGGTGACCTGGGAGGGGGAGACGAGAGCAGGTGGGAGACAGCAGCGAGGGTCCCTGGTGACCTGAGAGGGGGAGACGAGAGCGGGTGGGAGACAGCAGCGAGGGTCCCTGGTGACCCAGGGGGAGATGAGAGCGGGTGGGAGAGAGCAGCGAGAGTCCCCGGTGACCCAGGGGGAGACGAGAACGGGTGGGAGAGAGCAGCCGAGGTGGTCTTGTGAGGACCCTGCAGGCCACCGTGAGGCTGTGTTCTCAGTGTGATGAGGACTCTTGTGGAAGGTTCACGTGGGGAACGATGGGATCTTATTCATGCTTTGAAGGCCACTGTGGTGACTGTGGATCAGACAAAACGGAGGTGAGGACAGCACCGGAGGCCCCAAGGGCATGTCCCTTGTGCGTGGCCACACTTTGGTACGGGTTAAATTCTTTTTGTGAAGTATTTGTGCTTTGCTCTCCTGGGTTCAACAGTCCTTTCAGAACGTGGGGGCTACAGGATGGAAGCAGCCGGCAACAATGAAATAAAAATGGATCGCTGCTAGTGGGGAAAAATTCTCACTAGAGTCCTTAAATTTGCTACATCACTCATAAATGTTTATAACAATAATTTTGCAGCCGTTTTCCCCACAGTATTTCATGGTCCATGTAAGCCAGAGGCAGAAGACTATTTTAGGAAAGCAGACATTTTTAGGAAATATTTCTACTTATTGTCACAAACTTATGTTTGGAATTCAGAAACAACTTGCCTGGTTCTCTCTTCTCCACAACTGAGGTTTCTTTCATTAGGTGACTAGCGGGGATGCACCCCAGGAACGTCTAACTCCAAACCCTGATGCACTCCACTGCACCCTGCAGCTTCCTCCTGAGAATGTCTGCTGGAGCCCCAGTTCTCAGGTTAGATGCGAGGGGATGAGTAAGGGACGGCTATGGGTTCTTGAGTCTGACTACTAGTGGTGTGGCCTCGGGAATCACCCAGTCTCTCCCAGACTCAGAGACCAGTAACAACACCCATCCTCAGGGCCTACTGATGACCCAGCGAGTGACAGCACATAGAACAACACTGCTGCATGGTAAACGCTCAGTAAAGGTCGGCCCTTTTTGTGTGAATTGACAAACCCCTTCTCAAACAAATGATAGTGAGATCGCACTGGATGTGACATTTTAATTAATGAGTTAACAAAAAAGAAAAATCTATGCCAGTGGTTCTCAAACTTTAGGGCTCATGAGAACCCTCTGGAAGCCTCATGAAAACAGTTTGCTGGGCTCCACCCCAAAGTTTCTGGTTCAGTGGGTCTGTAGGGCCAGAGAATTTGCATGTTTAACGAGCTCCCAGGTGACGCTGTGCTGCTGGGCAAGGCACCCACTCTGAGAACCACCCTGCACTGTGCCAAGTGTTTCCAGCTGAATATTTCCACCTGAACTGGAGGCCACACTGAGCTTGGAGATGAGGCCTGAGTCTTGGGGAGCAAACCATTTGAAATCCTGACCCTGGGCCTCTTGTAGGTATAACGGGAATTGAACAATATCATCTGATTGATAAGGCGCTGGAGGATTAAAATATGAAGGTATTTATAATACCTCCACATATGCAAATAGGAGCTTATATACAAATAAGACGTGAAAAATATTTGGAGATCATAAATTTTATGCTTTTCTCACCATGGCTGAGATTCTGTTTTCTAAGGAATAGAATTCTGTCACTTGTATTCCAATAGTTTTACTCAAGTGATTTCATTATGTTAAACTTGAATTCAACTAATATTTCATAAATCAAGAGTCTCAAAATGTGGTGGTTCCTTATGAACAAAGTCAGGTTTTAGGGGGATCTCATACTTCACTTCTAGTTAAGGAACTGGGAAAATTGTAGCTTGAATTCCATATTTTGCATAATTTACTCAAATATTAAAAGTTTACATTTCTATGTTATTTTACCCTTTTCCAAGCAGTATTAATATGTTATATAACTTTAACTTCACAGAAATGTGTTCTAAGTCATTCATTAATTGAGTGACAAATTAAAATGATGGTGATGCAGATAATGGATGTAATCAATGTCTGAACTTTGTAGGCAACATACTACCGGTATAAAGTGTGTATTGAATTGTCTTTCTAACCTGTTCTGATAGAGAGCTTCTGATTCTGTCTATTTATCTCCTTGTTCAAATGACTGTAAACCTTTGCCTTTTCGTTACAGCAGGAGGGCTCCCTTCATCCTTTCTTGTAAGGCAGGTCTGGTGATGAACTTCCCCAGCTTTTATTTGTCTGGGAAAGCTTCTATTTCTCCATTGTATCTGAACGATAGTTTCATTGGATGGAGTGTTCTTGGCTGAGAGTTTTTGTCGTTCAGTATTTTTTTTTTTTTTTTTTGTGAGGAAGACTAGCCCTGAGCTAACATCCACTGCCGATCCTCCTCTTTTTGCTGAGGAAGATTGGCCCTGGGCTAACATCCGTGCCCATCTTCCTCTACTGTATATGGGACGCCGCCGCGGTGTGGCTGACAGGCAGTGCGTCGGCGGGCGCCCGGGATCCGAACCTGCGAACCCTGGGCTGCCAAGCGCGAACTAAACCGCTGCGCCACCGGGCGGCCCCCTGTCGTTCAGTATTTTGAATATATCATTCCCTCTCTCCTAGCCTGTAAGGTTTCTGCTGAGAATCCACTGAAAGCCTGAGAGGGGTTCCTTCGTAGGTTATTTTCTTCTCCCTTGCTGCCTTAATATTTTTATTTTGTGATTGATTGTTGACAGTTTTAATATAACATGCCTTGGAGAAGGTCTTTTTGTATTGATGCAATTAGGAGTTCTATTGTCTTCATGTACTTGTAAGTCTAGTTCTTTCTGCAGGTTTGGGAAGTTCTCAGCTATTATGTCTTTGAACAAGCTCTCTGCTCCTTTTCCCCTCTTGAAGACTTGTAATCCTTATGTTACTTTTCCTAATTGAGTCAGATATTTTTCAAAGAATTTCTTCATTTTTCTTAAGTCTTCATTATCTCTCCTCCTCCATCTGGATGATTTCTAGCTTTCTATCTTAGAGCTCACTGATTCTCTCCTCCATAAGATCTGCTCTATTTGTTATGCTTTCTTCATTTTTTAAATCTCACTAATTGTGTTCTTCATATCCAGAATTCTGTATGGTTTTTTAGAGCCTCGCTCTCTTTGGTGAAGTACTCCTTCTGCTCATTAATTTCTTTCCTGAGTTCACTGAACTGTCTTTCTGAGTTGTCTTGTAATTCACTGAGTTTCTTCATGACAGCTGTTTTGAATCCTCTGTCAGTCAGAGTGTAATCTTCTGTGACTTCAGAGTTGGTTTCTGGAGGGTTGTCATTTTCCTTCTGTCTGCTGTGTTACTGTAGTTCTTCACGGTGTTTGAGGAATTGACCCTCTGCTGGCACATCTGTGGTGGGATCCACCTCTATTATTTGGGTGAGGCTTTGGTTCCGAGCTGCTTCTGGCTGTATTTGAGAGCCTGCACTTCCCCCCTCCATGCCTCTGCCAGGGCGTCGTCAGAGCCCTCCTTGTGCTGGTGCCTCTGGGGTTGCTGGTGCTTTGCTGCTTTCGAGGTCACTGCAGTCTCAGGTGTTGCCACTGGGGTCACCAGGCTGCGAGCACTTCTACTGCTTCCAGGGTCACCTGTTCCCCCACTTGCTGTCCACGGGCTGGGGTGTTGGTGCCCCTGCACCACCTGCACTGCTGCTCCCAGGTTGTCTGGGGGTGCTGGCTGCACTGTTGTCAGGGGCGCTGGGTTCACAGGTGTCACTGTTGCTGTTGGGCCCCGGGTTCTTGTATGCAGCCCCCTCTGCTGGTAGAGCTGGTGTCAGGGTTGCTGCCACTGGGGGCTGGGTCACAAGTTCTGCTGTGGTTCCTGAAACCTCAGGTCACAGGTGCCACGTGCCATTGCTGGGGGTGGGGCAGGGGCTAAGCTGCAAGTGTTTTGCTGGCCCTGCAGTCTCTGGTCACTGGCGCCCGCCAGTGTGCTTTCTAAGACCTCAGATCAGGGCACCCTGCTCCTGCCAGTGAAATCCACATTTTGGTTGCCGTCCCCCCTGCTGGAGACACCAGCACCACTGCCAGGGGAGGAGGGGGCCGGGTCATTGGATTCACTCTGTGTCCTGAAGCCTCAGGACGTGGGCACCACTGCCACCACTGGGGGAGGCAGGGGCCAAGCCAGGAGGGCCAAGTCTGCCCTTGCAGCCTGTGGGTGCTGGCACGCGAGCCAGCGTGAGGATCCGTGTTCTGGATCGTGGTTGCCAAGGGAGAAGGAGGGGGCTGCTCCCCTAGTTCCACTGCCTCCCGGAGGTCCAGTCACCCACCTTCAGATGCAGAGAGGCACGGCTCACTCAGGTGTTCTGCTGTGCTGTGCAGGGGTCCTTTGTGGGTCACTGGATGTCTGACGGCTGTAACTTAGAGGGAGCTAACTCCACCACAATGCTGACGTCGCTCCCTCTCAACTGTCTTTCTATGCTTTGCTAATCAAACAGTGAAAATGTTAAAATGTGGTCTTCCCAGAATATTGGAAAATTGGAATGAGGATAAGAGATATTTAGATGGTTTTCCTTCATTGAATAGTTGCAAACTTTCTCAGTAGCTTTATATATCTGGCTTCAGAAAATGGAACTTGAGCTTTACTAATGATAACTTTTAAAGCTACCCCTAGCTACCTCCCAGCAATTTAAGTTTTCAACTACTTCTCCCAGTAGAACACCAAAAAAATAATTTAAAAATTTACTTAAGTCCTGATCTCTCCCTAAATAAAGAATTTTGTTTAACTACTTTCAAATAACAAAACAAGAGCAAGTTATCTTGATTATATCCTTACAGGTCTCCAATGAGTTAATTAGGAAATTCTGTTTTTGTTTAAGATATTCCAGTGGGAGACAATCAAAGAGTTTACAGCACTACGGAGTGCCATTAAAACAGAAAGCTTTCAGAACACGGCTGCTGCTTTCTCTGCAAACACTCCTTCATTCAATGCACTGAATGTAAGCGGAACGTACTGTGAACCGAACATGGGTTTAGGCGCTGTGGCTCCATTTTCACACTCTCCCTAGAGATGAAGGATGACTTCATAATTTCTGAATTTCTCTCCCTGAGGAGCTTTAAAATATTCCCTATTCCATACAGCATCCCACGCTGTTCTAACAATACGTTTATTGGTTATCTTTTTTGCCAACAGGAATAAGTAGGAACAGGTGCAGTGAGGCAGAGCGAGATGAAAGGGGACTTCGAAACAATCGATGGCTTGATCTTTGGGTTCCCTCTGCCCCACTGTCCTGGGTTTAGAAATCAGGTAATTAGGAGGCTCTATTCTGGGCCTACGTGGGAATGAGAGAGTTTGGGCTAACCGGGACTCTTCTTGGTTAGTTCCACCATCACCTCCAGGCGGCTTTGGCTCTGGCTGGGTGGCAGGAGGACGAGCCATCCCTTGACCAAGCGGCCAATCCACGAACATGAACCTTTGCTGATGAGCCTGGCTCTGAGTTCCACTGGATTGGGAATTCTGCAATACAGAGCCAACAACTTATTTTTTAAGAAGGATAGGGATAATAATCTTAAATATTAGTGATAATAATATTTAAATTATTAGTAATATTAATAATTAATATTAATAATATTAAATAATCTTAAATATTAGTGATCTTCCAGCACTCCCAGGAACCAGATTTCAGATGTAAAACGGTCTCCGCAAGGAGGGCGCTGCCCTCACTCTCCATCTCAGCGGGCTGGGTTACTCCACTCTTCTCTCCAGTACACGCCCTCCTTCCCTCCTACTGTCGGGGCCCCAGACAAATCCTTCTTTTGTATCATCTTCTCACCGTGCTACAATATAATCAATGACTTCTGGACTTTATGAAACACTTGTGAGAGTTCCCATAAGGGTGGGGACAGGCCTGTCCTGTTTGGCGTTTTGCCTCTGGCACTGTGGTTCTCAACCCTACTGGACCCAATTCTCCCTTTAATACCAAATATTTTGTAATGCCTCATCTATTATACTTAGCTAAAATTCATAAAAATAGAGCCTGTCTACATACATCATTTCAAAGAAAAAAAATCAATATAATGTGCTGCCCTAACTGTACATATTATAGAGGAGAAATAAAAGTAATTCATAATAAAGTGACATATACGTCATTATATATGTGACCCTCAGATACGAGACATTTTTATGAATGAGTCAGATGTTTGCCTCTACTTTTAATGGATAAGGTTGAGTGGAGAAAAATGACACCATCAGAAGCTATTCTGTACAAGACGAGGGAAATGAGAGGCGAGGTCCAGGTGGACACTGGAATAATGGGAGTTAAGATACAGAACAGACTATACTGACTTTATATATACAGGAAAGAAGGAAACAACCTTTATTAAATAAAGAGACATGCCAAGACAGATTTCAGATTTTGTCGTGGGGAAAATTTGGCAAGGTAACATTTTCACAAACGAGTGCCCCTCACAGGAAAGAGCAGATCAAGATACTTCTCTCTCTTTTACAAGACAGGTTGAAATGTCACAGAGAGCATTCATCCTATCTTGAAATTCCATCACCTGCTGACGCGAGCGTATCCCCCCATAGGCAGCGGGGGATCAAGGCTAAGCTGGAAAAAGAAATAGTCACGACAGTGCCTCCACAGAAGCTGGGGGTAGACCCTGCTGGACAGCAGGAGGGTAACATTAAAAAGCAAAAGGCCACCCTAAACAAATAAATCATTATACAATCGTCACAAAGTAGATTTTGTATGATTGTGCTCCAAAAATTTTAAAAGGCCATAATACAAAATATTTGTAAAGCAACCTTTGTTAATGAAATTCAGTGAGAGCCCCATGTTTCACATTTCTCTGTTAATTTAATGAGAGTTATTTTCAAGAAGTTCTACATCTCCACATTATATACTTTTCATTTGTTTTGTGGTTTTTGAGGTAATTCTTTTACTGCACTAACACCATTTTCAACTAAATATGTGGTTAGAAATCATACAATACTTGGAATAGACAGGGTGCACAAAGTGAGTTAATTATTCAATGATTTTGAGAGTATATATTTATTCCATTTAGTTTTTCCTGTACAGATTATTAAGCTTATACAAGCCTTCTTGTAAAACCTCTTAGTATTATGTGTGAAAGTCCTGTTGATTTACATCTGGTGTGGAGGGCAGTCAGCAGTCAGGGAGGACGCGGGAGAATTCTTTTTGCCGGGTGAGCAGCACATCACAGGACAGTTCACTACAGGCCGGCCACCTAGAAGACCAAAGACCCCCCCCCAACAGGTTCCAGAACACTCTGGCAAGCGGAACGGCCGTGATTGAGAACCGTTGCTCCAACGCTGAAATGCTTTAAAAACATTTGACAACTGAAGTTGCTCATTGACTATCTTGAAGTCAGCAAAGGAAGGGCAGGGTGAAGACAACTCCGGCCTGGCTCCTCTTGAACCCTCTGCTCGTTGACTATAAACCTCCTCAACCGCAAGGTCTGAAAAGGCCACTCCCTTGCTCACGGCTGTTTAGCCTGGAACAGAACCCTGTCCGTCCTTTTTGGACACGACATGGGGATCCCTGCGGCCAGGGCCCTTTCTCTCTTCCCGGGTCTTCTCCAGACACTCCCCACTTTCTCCTGAAGGCTCAAGCACCCACCTGTGTGGAGCCGTCTGTGCATCCGGGTACTTCCTGCCTCTGTGTCTCTGTGCGTGTTGTCCCCGCGGTTGGCCACCTCGTGTGAAGTCCTGGTTGTGCTTCAGCTCCTAGGTCATCTCTTTGGAAAAACATCTCTTCTGGGAAGCCGAATCTGAACCATCAGACTCAACTAAAGCTTCCCAACCGCTGTGGTTCCAGAGTGCCTTGCACACATCTCTAGACACACTTTCCGGAATGATCAGGAGAGATCTGTTTGTTGGTCCCACTATCCACCACCAGATTATAAGTTCCTCAAGGACATGGATCGTATTCACTGATCTTTGTATTTCCAGCAATAATTTGTTCAACGCCACTTTGAGTGGTGCGCATGCGCACGTGCACACACACCCCCCCCCACACACTGTAGCTCAGTATATCCAATATACATAAAATAATTGATTCCAGTATAATTTATTTGACAAGTATCCAAAATGCTTAGTGCTACATAATTCAAGGGTGGGGAGGCCAAACCCAATCACCCAAGCAGACCAAACAATGGTTATGCCATTGAATTGAATTTTTAACAAAATATTAAATTTAAATAAAACTACTTTTTAATAATAGCCTATATATCTCTCAGGTCAATGAAATGCAATTTCCATTAAGCAGAAATATATCAAATGCCTTTTTAGAGTTTATAACATTTATCTCAAAGAAAGAAAAGAAAATCAGGCCATTTTCTCTCAGATAATATTTCCTGGTATGACGTTCAACTTGCATTATCTATTTTCTCTATCTAGGTGGCTTGTTGTTTTCTACACAGAATAAACTGAAAGAAAATTAACCAATGGGTACTAGAAGAAGGAGGTATTCAATAATAATGAGTGTGAACAATGACACTTGTTCACAAGTGTCAACAAATTAACATTTCTCAAACGACTACTCAGTGCATCTGTGTGCGCTAGGCTTTTCCACATCTATTCGCAAGTGGGACATAATCGTGGCATTTCTGAGCTGATCTTTACTCCGTGCGTTATAAGGAAACAAACTGCAAACTGCTTGAAGCTGTGACCGCATCCTGTCAGCATGACAGAGATTTATTCACTTGGTGATCAAAATGATTCAAGAAACTCTCCCCAACTTCATAACACAGAAGGAAAGGGAAATACTGTTTTAGAAGTTTCAGTTGATAAGTTGGCTATTTAGATGCGAATAAATGATATTAAAGTTAGAAAAGGAGAGATGGATATTTTTCACACACAAATCCAGCCAGGTATAGTATGGTTCTACGGTACCAACGAAGGTCAACTTGAATTTAGACGAATTATCCCATGTCTCTAAATAGCTTATTAGAGGGACTCAACCTTTGCAATTAATTAGCATCCAATTGACACTAAAACCAGAAATATAACAAATAATATCTGGTTTACTTACAGAACTTTGAGACTGTAAAGGCCAGCAAATGCTCCCTTGGGAATGGATGTCAAGGCGTTTCCAGCAAGACGTCTGTGGGTTTCAAGGGAAAAGGGAGAGAGTGAGCACAGCTCTCTTCATATGGAATTCATTTAGTTGTTAAAATGCAATACAGTGATGTTCAGACCACAGATGCCAAAAGCAACTGCAAAGAACCTTGTTTTGCTATATTTTGCCAAAAATTTCTGTAAATCAAAATCAAAAAGGTGGCAAAAGAAGTGCCTAAGAAGAAACAATAAATTATGTATTTTACAGTAAATCATTTAATAGCTTACACACACTCTCTCTCTCTCTCTCTCTATATATCAAACTCTCCTTTAAACACATTTTTATACAAAAGCTAGGCAAGGGGACAGGCAGCAGTGGGCAGTGGTTGTGAGGTGATGGGTGTAACCACAGAGAAGATGGTGGGGAAACCTCTCTGCTAGAGGCCACACCTGAGCCACGCAGGTGTCTGTGTGCAGGAAACAGGAGCACAAAAGCCCTGAGGTGGGAGTGGGCCTGGTGTGGTCCAGAAACACAAGAAGGCCACAGCATGGTGTTTTAAAGGGTCCTTCTGATGGGACCCATTTAAGGGGGAGAACAGACTTTGGGGGCAAGAGTGGAAGCACAGAAGGCAGCTGGAGCCATTCAAACGGGGGATGCTGATGTGGCACAGCCAGTGGAGGTGGCGAGGAGGTGCGCTCTGGTGTAGAAGAAAGAAAAATCCAAGCTGACAAACACGAGGGTCAAGGTGAACTGTAGGCAGGCAAACAAGAGGAACATTCTGTACTCCGGTTTTTGTTATACGTAACCCACATGCATGTGATTAGTCATCCAAAGTGCTCTTCGCTGAAGTCAGTGAATTGCGTATGACTGTGACAGAGCAGAGCTGCTCATTGAATTAAGACAGACCCAGCCTCAGCTATGATCACAGATGGCTTAACTGATCTGACACACTGACTAGTAATTGCTATTTCTGCCACATGTCCCTAACTATCCTGTTTAGCCACGACTCCGACAGTACATTTTTGAGTTCTAGAATGTAGTCGTAAAATGGGGCTCATCAACTCTTCCTGCTGCTATGGCTTCTGAGACACTGACTCTGGAAATGGAAAGGAGAGGAAAACTTTTTATTTACTTATTTTATTAGTTAATTACTGTTGGGGTAATAACTTTCTGTCACATTTCTTGAAACACGGCTTTTCACAAGAATTGTTTTTCTTTTCTGGGCAAGACTTTCAGAGCCCCTGAGTCTGTGTCAGAACGTACTGTGGAACCACTGACCTGTGTCATCAGGGGAGTTTGTCTGCAGCAAAGGAATGGATGGAGTGCTATTAGCTACTTGCTGGGCTGGTGGAAGATCTACCTCACTGGCAAAAACAACAATTTAAGGAAATCATCGCATCCTTCCCCTCTTATTTCTTTACCATGTGGCATGGTTTTAGTAATTTTAAATTAAATATACATATAAACTATAGGGAACAAAAGACTTTCAAATGAGTCCACAAGCAGCGAGAACTGCACAGGGCACCTCCCGGGACGATGGAACTAACACGTCTCTGCAGCTGTGTTCACCCCAGAGGCCCACCCACCACTTGGCCGAGAGGTTTGGTTTTCTGTTTCTAAAATTATCTCACAGGAATATCTCTTTCATCATCTTCATGTCCATAACGAGATATAACTTAAAAACTTTTATATCTTTTTATGAGATATAAAAAAGTTTTTATTGGGGCTGGTCCAGTGGCGTAGCAGTTAAGTTCACGCGCTCCACTTCAGCGGCCCGGGGTTTGCAGGTTTGAATCCCAGGTGTGGACCTATGAACCGCTTGTCAAGCCATGCTTTGGCGGCGTCCCATATAAAGTAGAGGAAGATGGGCACGGATGTTAGCCCAGGGCTAATCTTCCTCACACACACACACACACACACACACACACACACACAGTTTTTATCCTTAAAGATACAGCTCCACATGTAAGACTCATATTGTCCCACCATTGTTAGTTTTACTGACTTAACTGCCATAAAAGGAAAAAAAAATCATTAAGTTACAGTAGACACATTCCTCTTGAAATAAATCAAATAAGTAGATGTTTTGGTGCTGTAACAACCGACTAAAATAATTTTGAGAATGTATGTTTCTTTGAATCGCTAAAGTAAAGTACTCTAACGGTTTTTTTTGATAGCGTCATTGTGTCAGATGGAGAGATGAGAGCCAGACAATGAGACGTGGGCCCTGATTTCTCCTCTGTGGACCTTGGCCTGGAGAGGGAGAGCCATGTGGATGCAGGGGTGAGTGCTGAGCCTGGAGGGGTGTGCACCCTGCTCTCTGATGGGGACCCTGGGGAGGATTCCTGTGCAGGGAGCCGTGGTCCAGCATGGTCCCCTCCGGCGAGCTCCGAAGGCAGAGGAGCGTTTTCAGAGCTAAGGGAGTGGCTGGCGAGTTCTACCAGGCCTCCCAGGTCCGTTCCCGGGAGAACGCTTTTGACTTCTAACTCTGAGGTTTTCTTTTCTTTTCCTTTTTGGTTTTCTTTCTTCTCACCACTAATCTGCTGTGGGACTTGACACAGGTCCCTTCTCTTCCCTGGGCCTCATTTCACTTATTTTTTTAAACGATAGGGTTCTTCTGTAAGGTCTTTTTCTGCCCTAACGTTGTTTTTATGCCACTGTGCAATGTCTGCTCACCTCAAGCTTTTCTCCCTCATCCTCCCTTCACCCCACCTTCTTCTTCTTGTTTATTGTAGGATTTTATATGAGGAGATAGGTCAGAGATTATTATGGTCCACATTTTATCAAGGCACCAAAACTCAGAAAGGTTTTAGGTAAAATGAAAGACCTTGTCTCTGTCCCTTTCCTGATTTTATTTAAATGTACTCTAGTCTTTTCTTCTGGAGCATGGAAGCTATGTAACAGCAGTGCTTAAATAATCAGAGCAGAATGAACTTGAATATGACAATCCTTGTGATTTAAAAGAAGACATTTCAGACTACTTAGCAATTTCATGCTGGGTCCTAGAAGTTACTGCTTTATTGTCCAACTTTTACAAAGTACATGAGACGTATCCAGTCATGCTAAATTAGTTTGTTCTAGAAATGTGATGAGGGCTAACGTCGGCGTCATGGGACTAGTTTTCTCTTCTCCCATTCTGAAGATCTGATGACACCAGCTTAAGTTTAAGGGCTAAGACCACTGGACTCAATAAGTGAACTCTTCAGGTCAACAGGGACATCCTTCAGTGGGCATACAGCCCAATGGTTTCTTTAACCACAGACTAATGAAGTTCAATTTTCAACTCCTTTGTGAAGTCTTCCTTAATTACCTCAGTCCACAGTCAACTTTCCGGTAGGACATATTCTGTACAATGCTGTCTATAAAGGTTCATTTTCTACTCTTTCATATGGAGTCTACCTGATTCAATTATAGGCTTCTAAGGTAAAGAATCTTATTGCCTGCCCAGAGCAGGGAGTTAAATCAATAGTTATTGATTGATCTTTTGATCTCGTTTCCAAAAACAGTTGGCCACAGGGCTACAGTTGCTTCAGGTCTCACATAACTATTCCAAGATGGCTGGCTAGTCATTACATAACCAGATCAGAAACAGCTGGAGAATATTTCTTCTTCATTACCCATCAAATTTAAACTCAGCAATTTACTTGAGCACTTTTAATATTCTATGTACAGTGCTTTGAAGCATACAAATAGTATTTACCTTTTATTAAACAATTTATAAGTGCTAGGCACAATGTTAAGTACTTTATACACATTGTGATATTTAATTATTATAAAAGTCATATTAAACAAGTGACATTATTGCCCTTTTACAGACGGGAAAGTGGGCCTAAGAGAGGTTAAGTTATTTGCTCATGCTTACATAGAAAAGTTTATATGAGAGAATTTGGTTCAAGCATAGCATTTTGGCTCCAAAATTTGAGTTTTTAACCATTATTTTGGTTAAAAGTAGGTTGGTCTGGAGCTTAGGCTGGTCAGGAGCGACCAATCTAAAAAAGGAAAAGTACAAGGACACAATGACTGCATCACTTGAGGTATTGGCCTTAAGAAAACTGCTGCTCACTCTTCTTATTCAGTCCTCCCATTGCCCTCAGATTCTGTACCATCTTACATGATGGTGCCCCCACCGCTATGATTGGTGGTCTCTTTGTTCTTCTCACGAGCCCCTCTTTTAATTCTCATCCTCCAAACACAGATGTTCCTCAAGTCTCTGTCCTCACACCTTTCCTTTATTGAGTGACACTCAAACTTTAGTGTGCACTGCCCTTGTCTTAGGAGCCATAAAAAATTCAGATCCCCAGGCCCCAACCCAGATTTAGTGAATTACAGTTTCTGGGGGAAAGGATTTGGGAATCTGCATTTTTAATAAGCAGTTCACGTGATTTTAATTGGGTAGAGCCCCACTCTGGGAACAGAGAGCCCATGCCCTCCCTCAAGGTCCTCATCTGCCCCAGCACCTTCCAGAACCACCTCTGTGTGAACAAGTCTCCAACCATTATCTCTAGAACAGACTCATCATGCTCCAGACACACATTCCAACTGTACTGTTGACATTTCCAGTGTCCTGCTGGCAGCTAACACTTAGGATATCCAGAACCAGACATCCTCTTGCCTCCAGAATATCCGTTGTTCCCCTCAGATTCCCTGTTTCTATTGACTTTGCCTCACCAGTCTCCTAGCACCTAATCTTACAACCTTTCTCAGAGTCATCTCTCACCTTCAGATGTCCCTTTCAGTCCCTACATTCAGTCAACTGATGAGTCCCTGACTGTCTGCCTCTGCTGTGAATCTTCCATATATCCCAGTGGGTCTCAGCCCACCTGTAGAGCTTTAGAAGAATGATGTCTGGGTCCTCTCTGAGAGCATTAAATCAGAATTGCTGGGAATAAGCCTTGGTAACTAATAGTTTTAAAAATGTTCCAGGTGATTCTAATGCATATCCAAGGTAGGAAACTCTGAAATAGCTCTTAGAGTTTAACATTGATAGGGTCACCTGGAGACATTCCTGATCTCCGTCTCCAGAGACAACGGTTCACTCACTAGTTGTTGGGAGGATTAGGAGAGGTGGCTAGTTAATGGATTTTAACAGCTATCCAGAGGAGACAATGAGAACCTGAACCTGGTGGTAATGAAATAGAGAGAACACATGGAAAGACAATGTGGACTTGGAAACCGGCTGATATAAATGAGGGAAAGAATGACAGACACAAGGGGAGTGAGACACAGTGACCACAGGTTTGGAAAACAAGAACGCTGATGGCCAGCAGGAAAGGCAGGAGGAAAGCTTGTCGGGTGTGTGTGTGTGTGTGATAAACCTGGTTCTGCACTTGTAGAGTTTTACGGTATTAGTGGGGTAGGTGGACGTGTCCCTTAGGTCGTGAAAATTCCCTTCATTCTAGGGACCAGTGTGGTCTCTAGACCAGTAGTATGGGCCTCACCTGAGAATTTGTTATGAATGCAAATTCTTGACATTCCCCCTCCCACCCCAATCTGCTGAAGAAATTGTGGTGGGGCCCAGCATGTGTGGTTTAACAAGCACCTGAGGTGACTCTGATGTCACTAAAATTCGAGAACACTGGCCTAGAGTAGTGGTCCTCAAACTTTATCGTGCATCAATATCCCCTGGAGAGCTTGTTGAAAGCAGTTTCCTGAGGCCAATCCTGAGTTTCTGACTCACTGGGTTGGGGTGGGGCATGCGGGTTGGGGTTTGCATTTCTTTTTTTGTGGTGAGCAAGACTGGCCCTGGGCTAACATCTGTGCCCATCTTCCTCTATTTTGTATGTGGGACACCGCCACAGCATGGCTTGATGAGTGGTGTATAGGTCCACTCCCGGGATCTGAACCCACCAACTCTGGGGCACTGAACTTAACCACCACACCACCGGGCTGGCCCCAGGGTTTGCATTTCTAACAAGCTCACCTGTGGTGCCAGTGCTGCTGTCCAGGGAACACACTTTGAGAACCACTGGTCTAGCAATCAAAGACAAAAGAGATCTGAACCAGAAATACAGACTTGGGAGGTCATCCATGCAATGAAATAGTTCAACTTGTAGGTTTCTTTCCCAGACAGCTGCACTGTCTCCTGATGGGTCTGCAGCCTCCTAATGGGTCTTCCTGCTTCCATAACTCCCCAATCTATTTTGCACACAAAAGTCAGAGAAATCTCTTAAAATTGTAGATCCTATCACTTCACTAGCTGCACGTGACCCTCCAGTGGCTTCCAGTTGCTCTTATCTGAAATCCACACACAGCCTGATGGGTCCGCATGACCTGGTCTTTGCCGTCCCCTAACCCCGCCCTTGTCCCTTCCCTCCCTCTCACTCTCTCCAGCCACGGATCTTTCAGATCCACAAACATGGTACATTCTTCCCCACCTCAGGGCCTCAGCCCACACTGTTCCCCTGCCAGAAACACTCCACCCAGCTCTCAGGGCCACTGACCCCCATCCTCCTAATCGCCGCTTAGATGCCACCTTCTTAGAGAGCTTTTCTTCCCCATCACCCCTCATTATTTACTCTTTACCCAACCACGTCTGTGTTCCTCGTCACTCTTGTCACAATCAGCAAAGCTTACAGGAGCTGGTTCCCTTCATATCAGCTGTCTCCCTCACTCAGGAGAGTTGTATGCTCCCCTGGGCGGGCACTTGTTGAATGAGTGTGAACTTAGCAAGTCCTGTTCACTCTCATGTTCCCAGTGGCTCATTAAATACGTGTTGAGTAAATGAACCAAAGAGTACGAGAAAGGAGATACTAAAATGAAGTGCAGAAATTAGGGAATGTCTATATCTTATGGGAGTTGGGGGTGGAGGAGAAAGGAATGCTGAGGAGAACAAGAAGGGGAGGCAGAGGGGTAGGGAACTTTCAGACGGTGCCCTAATTGTCATAACGAAAGAGATACACACACACACACACACACACACACGAGCCCGTACAAGACAAGATAAAGCTAAATGTTTACATCCAGCTGCATGGATGGACACTAGGAAGAGAACCAAAACAACTGCCGTGAAATAACACTGGGGAAGAAGAGTTTCAAGGAGGCAGCACTGATAATCAATTGCCAGATCTATAAAGACAGGAGACTGAACACTGTGACAAGGATGAGGAGTGGCGAGATTATACATGGGCACAAAAGTGTTTTTGTTTTCCTAACACAATCCAACATGTGAGTTACAGTTTACCAAATTCTCTCATCATCACTTCATCTGATTTTCAGAAAAAAATCTCAAAAGACCCGCGGGTCAGCTGTCACATGATGAGGAAGGAGAAGTAACAAGGGCAGATGGTGCTTTCAGGAAGTTGGGTGGTATCTCTTGTTACAAATTTCATCTGCGTTAACAGATATCTACTAGTTACACAGAGATTCTTCAAGGCCAACCACAATATGAGCAGACGGTTCCAGGGAACAATAGTAACTTAAAAACAGATCTCCCTAGAGCTTCTCATGTTTCCTTCCTAAATCGAGTATTTGATTCCAATAGTATTCAAATCTGGGAAGATTTTAAAATACCACTCAGAATTAAGGCCTTTAACTTAGACGGTTTAAAATGGCAACAATTCATTTTCCCTCTGGTTTAATCAAACCATCCAAGTTTGATGGAACTTGTCGACCAGCACTGGGCACAGTCTGGCATCAGCTCCTAACATCTGATCACACTGATGGACCAAATGTCAGCTCTTTTATTTGTCCGAACAGCAAACACAGACATGAAGGCCCTGAGTGGACAGACTGGACAAGACACTGAGGGAGAGAAATGCAGTCGCCAGTCAGGGTGTCGAGGTCTGGTGAAGAACGACCTGCACTGGTGCCCCGGTCCGTTAAAGCTCACAGTTAGAAACAGCGTCCTTCACACGTCCTGCACCCCTGGGATTACGGCAAAATCAAGCTCATGAAGCAGGAAAAAAGGAGGTTAGACTCTTCCTGAGGGTGTTCTCACTTTGCTAATACAGCTCAATGTGAGAGTTAGAGTACCAAATTCTCTCATCATTTCATTTGATCCTCAGGAACATCTCAAAACACAGGCAGGGAAGCTCCGACCGCTTTCCCCTGAGGCCCAGGGAGGCCAGCGGGTTATCGGGGAGGAGGCGGCGGAGCCAGGAGCTCTGCTCCAGATGCTGGGCTCTCCGCCCTCCACAGCACAGTGTCACCACACCAGAGACGGGCTTCTGAATCTTAGCTCCGACACTGACCAACTCCATCATCCTGGGGAAGTTCCTTACTTCCTCTGTACTTCAGTTTTCTTAATCTGTGAACTGGGAATATTAATAATATCTACCCTGATGGGGTTGTTGAGAGGATTCAGTGGGATAGCATGTGTAAAGCCTTTTGAACAGTGCCTGGCACAGAGTAAGCCATTACTGTTAAAATTACACAGTGTTGTTATTTCAAAGATCTATATTCTAGAAGAGAATATAGACTTAAACACAGCATAGTCTGACAGAAGAATCAGCAACATAACAAAAACACACTCAAAATGCTCTGCCAAATGGGCACTTTTTTTTGTTTAAAAACCACAACATCCTAAATTTAGCCTTGGGAACAAAGGAAGAAACCAAGCAGAGTTGATCACTTTTCCAGGTTCTATAAATACTATCCCCTTTTGCCACTAAATGAACAATGATGTCTTCAAAACATCAGTCAGTTGCAACACACAATTATATTTAGAGAAGTGGTCTTGCTGCTAAATTCAGCAAGTTAGCCAGCTCAGCAGAGGGAATTCCAGAATAGAGTGAGAAGACAGAAGGAACAGTCTGTGAAAGGTCTCCTCTACTGAAATTCTGACTCCATGGTCAAGACACTTGATGGAGTTTCCAGAGACATTGAGGGAGGAATCCTATTAAACAAGGTCCTTGGGGAAGTGAGTTATTTATTGATTCAGTTTGTGGTTTAAAGCTGAAGTGTGTGCTGGGGGAGAATGGAAGTCTTTTGCCGTTGCATATTGTAAGGACATTAAAGAGAAAAGGGTAGGAAATGCAAATCTTAGAAATAGGGGGGTAAACAGGACTAAGTATTGTATATTAATTATGGTGGGGGAGGATGAGAAAGATGTAAATAAGAAAAAAGTCCTGGTATTTGAAATTTACTAAAAATAATCTTTAAAATATTGGCTGATGTTAACTAAATCTGTTACTTTTTCTAAGGCAACTCACTTGTATAAGAAGCTCCTTTTACACATTTTGCTTTCTTATTAGTTCATTCATTCATTCATCAAAAATTTATAGATTATTTATTACACACCAGCTGTGACTAAGACAGACATGGTCTCAATCCTGGAGAAGGCGAAGTTCTAGCAAGGGGAATGGCCAGAGAGAACAGAGAGGGAACAAGAGGCATCTGGACAACCCAGAGTGAAAATCCATCCTCGAATGATAAAAACCAATCTAAGCTTCTCCACCAAGCCCCTTGATAACAATTGGGGCATATTCAGCTGATTTCAGTAGTAAAACATTACCATTTGTTAAAAATATAATGCCATCAAAAAAAAATATAGATAGGGGCCGCCCGGTGGCGCAGCGGTTTAGTTCGCGCTTGGCAGCCCGGGGTTGGCGAGTTCGGATCCCGGGCGCCCGTGGACGCACTGCCTGTCAGCCATGCTGTGGTGGCGTCCCATATAAAGTGGAGGAAGATGGGCACGGATGTTAGCCCAGGGTCAGTCTTCCTCAGCAAAAAGAGGAGGATTAGCTATGGATGTTAGCTCAGGGCTGGTCTTCTCCACAAAAAAAATAAAATAAAATAAAATAAATATAGATAAAGCTCTGAAGGGAAGAAGTTTGAGAATATTATCCTCTTCAAACAAAAAGATCGATTTAGTGTAATTTGGTCATGACGGAACGTTCTTTCCACCTCCCATGGTGGATTGTGTGGTGCATCAACAGTTTAAATTACTCTGCAGATTGGACCCTGACTTTAGGATTTATCAAGGAAGTATTTTCAAAAGAGGTCATTGCCTAAACAATTCCTTTAATCAACAGTCAGAGGATTTACTCAACTGATGGTGCCAAACTTTTTTCATGAAGACTGTGACGCTGCCTCACGTCCTTAGTCCCCACAACTCAAAAGGATGAGAGGATCAAACGGGTTTTTAAATGCAGATTTTTGGTTTATACGGTTCTTTTTCATCTTCTGGAAAGTGATTACTAGACTTAATCAAGATTCCTCTGTGTATCATTAACTAATTTTAGCTCTCTTCTTTTCTATTTTATTTTTTTACAGTGAGTTTGGGAGAGCCCAGTTTTAAATCCCCTGTGGATTTCATGTTTTCCTGTTCAAGTCTTGAGGGAAGCTAAATTTAAAAGTAGGAAAACAGTAATTAAAAGTGATCAGGACAGGAAGCGTTGGCACTATGAGATGTGGACTCGATTCTCCTGTGACCAGCTGAACCACGGGGCAGCTTTGGTTTTGATCGTCGCTCTACTTACTATTTTAATAAACATGAACCAGTATTCAAACTTTTAACATCCTCCTGCTTAACTATTTCCAAAGAGCCATCCAGCTCTTTTAAACAGCCTTTGTTTTAAAACTTTAATTTGTTTGGCTCAGTGTCACCTTAGAAAGTTGTAGCCTAATGGTAAACTCTTTTCTAAGTTGATTTCCAGAATCATAAGCAATTCTCTTTCTTTCCCCTTCCAGCTAAGTGTTTCCTCATGTGCCAGAACCGTTGGTGCTGACAGCTCTTCCGCCTGTTTTCTCTGGTTCCCACAGCGAGTATGACAGACAAACACAGGAATGTGTGCAGCGCTGACTGGACGCATCACAAGCAGCGATACTCACAACTCCTCCAGGAAGCGCAGACCGCGCAGGGGGTCCGGGGGCAGCTGACCGATGCTGTTCATGCTGAGGTCTCTGGAGAGAGAAGAGGCAGCGTGAGGGGCAGCTATGCCACCACAGGGAAACCCAGCTGTTCCATTCACACACTTTCCAGCAATACAGCCAAATGAACTCATTCTTTTGCTTGACGAATGAATCGCTATTTTGCATCCTAAATGCATTCCTTTCCTCCCACCCCCCGCCCCCAACATCATGGGATCTCTCTCAAATTAGAGACCCTAAGAGGAGTGTATACGGATTAAAATGATTAGGCCATCCACGGGCATGGCTGTAATTCTTCGTGGTTAAAATTACATGAGTAGGACAGCAAAGGAAAGACATAAGTCAACTTTGTGTCCTGCTTTAAGTTTTTGACAAAGAGAAATGTCTTCACCATGCAACTCTGGAAGTCCTGTTTCTCTGGGACTATCAACATCTTGTAGAAACAAATGTTTTGATTCAAAGAAACTTAACAAAACAAAACAAGACAAAAAGCCTATTCCCTCCTTCAACGTGCTCCTGTTGCAGGTTCTCGGATTGCATTAAATAAATGAAATGAACCATAAAACAAGGGTGTAATGTGACCCAGATCTGAGCACACTTCCTGCTGGGCCTGCACAGTAGTTCCTGGCACAGGAAACAACAAGCCACTTTGGGCAGAACTCAATCAATTTTTGTTTTAAGCAAAACTCCGTGTAATTAGATTTTATTCTGTTTTTACTTTTCTATTTCTTTGCTGTCTCCCACATAACCCTACAGCATTACTATACGTGCCATCTGCACCTCAGAGGCCGAAGACCCACTGTTGGACGATCCCATCAGACCAACCGAGCCTTCAGGGAGCAGTCAGCTGGAGGCCGACTCAAAAAAGGACGCGTTCTCAAACCTGAAGATTCAGAACTAATCTGTTACAATCTCAGACCAGGGCTGCATACTTAAAATTTATCTCGAGGTGACACAGTGAGCTTCCTTTTATTTATTATTTTTTTACTGATTTAACTGACATACAACATCGCGTTAGTTTCAGGTGCACAATATAGTGATTTGATATACATATGTATTGCAGATGGATCACACAGGAAGTCTAGTCAACACCCCTCCCTACACACAGCTACAACATTTTCTTTTTCTCTTGATGAAAACTTTTAAGATCTACTGTCTTAGCAAATTTCAAATATACAACACAGTATGGTTAACTAGTCACATGCTGTACATTACACCCCAGGACTTATTTATCTTGTAACCTCCTTTTGACCTCCTTCATCCATGAGCTTTTTTAAAGTTGGATTACTCCTGTTATTGAAGTGGCCACACCTGCTGCTCCTAGCCAGCCAATTTCAGCACTGACAGCCTTGCTTCTTTATCAAATATTAACTTTTAATCAGTGATTCTAAGAATTGAGGGACCATTCACTCTCTGCCTTTAAAAAGTCACTAGCATGTACAAGGAAGATGAAATATTTTACTAAAGGTTTTAAAGTATGGTAAAAAAAAACCCCTAGAATTATTAATTTTAATATGTTAGCGAACAACAATGTAGATGAGTAAAATGGTATAATCTCAAGCTAAAACTAAACAATGCCAAAAACATAGACAAAAAATTTGTATTGTCCATATATTAAAAATCTGGATTTTTTTTCTGGCATTGCTTAAATAAGAGAGCCAAATAATTGATTAGTAGTTTTAGTTTTTCATGCAGACATTTCTCTGAAGTAGCAAAATTGTTTAGTTAACTGAACAGGCATGTATTAAATTGATCAATGCAGTTTCTGGATTCCTTACAGTGACTGTATAGTCTCTGCAAAGACTTGATATTTCTCAGGTATTCACTTATTTCTAATTGATGTCCCACTTATTCCTAAAAGGGTCAAGGTGGGTTGCTTTTGGAGCATGCTGATCGGTAACCGAGATCAACCATTCCCAACGTCAGGGCGGCTGGTATCAAGAGCACCACTCTCCCCTCCTCTCGTATTTTCTGTGTGATGGGGACAAACACTAATCTTGTCCATGTGCAGAAAGCTCTAAATAGAACATGGAAATTTACATATGAAGGAGATTCATAAACCTGCCACATTATTTTAATGTTTATTACCTTATTTCAGGCACCTGGAAGTGAAGCTTATGGGAGCGTTCACTCCCAGGTTCCCCCTGGAGCATTTCTCGTGGTGCAGCAGGAAGGTGCAGACACTGTTAGGGCAGAGTGTCCTGGGTGCGGATCCTGCCTCCTCATCCACCAGCCGCACCATCTTGGGAAAAGTAACCTCCCTGTGCAGGCTCCTCCTATCGAACCAGGGTGTCTCTGCATTAACAGTTTGATACCCTGTGATTAGCTCTTTCCAGTCAGGAGTGACAATTTTCTTCTTAAAAAAGGGGAGTATCTCCCTTTCTTGCAGGAATCAATGACTTCTCCGTGTTGCTGACACTACAGTTTCTCTTAGATGATGAGTTGGTCCTGCGGCCAGCTGGTCCCTTACACCCTCTCTATCACAGGATGCTTCCCTTTAAAGGGCTGCCAGCAATCATATAAGTCTACAGCAGAAAATAACTCTTAATAACAACAGTCTGCAGTAGAATGAAATAGGCCTTTAAAAACATAAGTTCCAAGTGGGTATGGCAAAAATGAGTTTGTCTGCACGTGCTTCTTCCCTCTCTGTGCACTTCTGCACTGATGTTCAAGGGAAACAGTGGTCCTGAAGCTCAGTGTTTCCCAAACTATCCCTGGTGAGAGACCAATTTTAAAAATTTCTAATTTGCTCTGGACTTACATTTTTATAAAATATAACAAAAATTAATTCCTAGAAAAGTGAAATAAAAACATAAAGATATACAAAATAGAAGCTCAATATTTTGCTGTGTGATTCAACAGAGATTATTCAATTACTATAAAAGTTTCTAAACCTTTACTCTCAAATTCTTGTCTGTTGTGGTAAGAAGCAGCTGTGGCCAGGACGGGTCCTTTTTTTTTTTTTTTTTTTTAAATTGATGTCTTAGTTTATAACACTGTGGGGTTTTAGTTGTACATTTTTGTTTGTCCGTCACCTTGTGGATGTAACCCTTCACCCCTTGTGCCCCCCCCTTCCCCTTGGTAACCACCAATCAGTTCTCTCTGTCCGTGTGTTCACTTATATTCCATATATGAGTGAGTTCATGCAGTGTCCTTCTCTCTCTGGCTTATTTCACTTAACATAATACCCTCTAGGTCCATCATGTTGTTGCAAATGGGACAATTGTGTCTTTTCTTATGGCTGAGTAGTATTCCATTGTATGTATATACCACATCTTCTTTAACCAATCATCAGTTGAGGGACACTTGGGTTGCTTCCACTTCTTGGCTATAGTGAATAATGCTGCAATGAACATAGGGGTGCATACGCCTCTTGTGATGGTTGATTTCACGTCCATTGGGTAGATGCCCAAGAGTGGGATTGCTGGATCATACGGTATTTCTATTTTTAATTTTTTGAGGACTCTCCATACTGTTTTCCATAGAGGCTGCACCAGTTTGCATTCCCACCAGCAGTGAATGAGGGTCCCCGTTTCTCCACAACCTCTCCAGCATTTGTTGTTATTTGTCTTTGTGATTATAGCCATTCTAACCGGTGTAAGGTGATATCTCAGTGTTGTTTTGATTTGCATTTCCCTGATGATTAGTGATGTTGAACATCTTTTCATGTGTCTATTGGCCATCTGGATCTCTTCCTTGGAAAAATGTCTGTTCATATCCTCTGCCCATTTTTTGATCGGGTTGTTTGTTTTTTTGTTGCTCAGTTGTATGAGATCTTTGTATATTACTGAGATTAATCCCTTGTCGGACAAATGATTTGCAAATATTTTCTCCCAGCTGGTGGGTTGTTTATTCATTTTGATCTTGGTTTCATTTGCCTTGTAGAAGCTCTTTAGTCTGATGAGGTCCCACTTGTTTATTTTTTCTTTTGTTTCCCTTGTCTGGGTAGACATGGAATCTGAAAGGATCCCTTTATGTCCAATCTCAATTAGTGTACTGCCTATATTTTCTTCCAGGAGTTTTATAGTTTCAGGTCTCACTTTCAGGTCTTTGATCCATTTTGAATTGATTTTTGTATATGGCGATAGGAGATGGTCTACTTTCATTCTTTTGCATGTTGCTGTCCAATTTTCCCAGCACCATTTATTGAAGAGACTTCCCTCTCTCCATTGTATGTTCTTTGCTCCTTTGTCGAAGATTAGCTGTCCATAGGTGTGTGGTTTTATTTCTGGGGTTTCAATTCTGTTCCATTGATCTGTGTGTCTATTCTTGTACCAGTACCATGCTGTTTTGATTACTGTAGCTTTATAGTATATTTTGAAATCAGGGATTGTGATGCCTCCAGCTTTGTTCTTTTTTTTCAGAATTGCTTTAGCTATTCGGGCTCTTTTGTTGCCCCATACGAATTTCAGTAGTTTTTGTTCTATTACCGTGAAGAATGACATTGGGATTCTGATTGAGATTGCATTGAATCTGTAGATTGCTTTAGGTAGAATGGACATTTTAAGTATATTTATTCTTCCAATCCATGTGCATGGAATATTTTTCCATTTCTTTATGTCTTCCTCGATTTCTTTCAATAGTGTCTTATAGTTTTCATTGTATAGGTCTTTGACCTCCTTGGTTAAATTTATTCCCAGATATTTTATTCTCTTTGTTGCAATTGTAAATGGGATTGTCTTTTTGAGTTCTCTTTCTGTTGTTTCATCGTTAGTGTATAGAAATGCAATTGATTTTTGTAGGTTGATTTTATACCCTGCCACTTTACTGTAGTTGTTGATTGTTTCTAGTAGTTTTCCGATGGAATTCTTTGGGTTTTCTATGTATAGGATCATGTCGTCTGCAAATAGTGAGAGTTTCACTTCTTCATTGCCTATTTGGAGTCCTTTTATTCCTTTTTCTTGCCTAATTGCTCTGGCCAGCACTTCCAGTACTATGTTGAATAAGAGCGGTGAGAGTGGGCACCCTTGTCTTGTTCCTGTCCTCAAAGGAATGGCTTTCAGTTTTTCCCCGTTGAGTAGGATGTTTGCTGTAGGTTTGTCATATACGGCCCTTATTATGTTGAGGTACTTTCCTTCTATACCCATTTTGTTGAGAGTTTTTATCATAAATGGATGCTGGATCTTGTCGAATGCCTTCTCTGCATCGATTGAGATGATCATGTGGTTTTTATTCTTCATTTTGTTAATGTGGTGTATCACGTTGATTGATTTGCGGATGTTGAACCAGGACGGGTCCTTGAGCCTCTCTGGTGAGCGATGCAGCTCCTCGTGTCGAGAAGGGGGAGGCGCGGATGCGGTCAGCCCGCTCAGTGTCGAGCTGACCACAGAGGACATCAGTTGCTGGAGGGAGCGGGAGCCCACCAGCAGGACGCTGGGTACAAATGAGGGAAGTGAGGCTGGGAGGGCGTGACCTCAGCCACCTGCCGAATTGAGTGGGATGCCCCTGAGCGAGCCTATGTATTCACCTGCCTCTGTGGTTTTGCTTTTCCTTTTTTCCAACATTTCTACTTGGTAGAAAAATATCCTCATTCTTCCTCTTGGGTGATTCTTAAACTTTTCCCTTTTTTTTCCTGTAGTATTTGTTCTTTCTGACCCCTGGAACACATACAGTTTTAGCAGTGAATGAAGGGGTCTTAAAATAATTCCCAAGCCTGTGCATTATTTGCTTTTTAAACTATTATTTTACAAATGTCCCTGTTTGCACCACGTTTTGCTCATGATTCCTAAAAGCAGTGAAGTCATGTCATGGATTTCTTTAATTTTTTCATCCTTTGCCAAGACGTTGGAATTAATTTTGAAGAACTGGTCACTAAGTAAAAGATTTCACGAGAAATGGAGGCTCCATTCTGACGAGATGGTCCAATACGTCTGGTCTCCAGCCAGCTCTGTGCTGTGTTAATGACCACGTCCAGAAACCTCGGTCAGGGTTGCAAAGTTCTGTGGGAGCAGCTGACTGTATATCGGAGTCACTCGAGAAGCTTTACAAAGTATTGCTGCCTGGGTTCTGCCCCAGAGTTTCTGAGTTAATTAGTCTAGTAGGGCATTGGGATTTTTGAAAGCTTCTCGATGACTTGGGTGTTCAGCCAAGGCTGAGAACCACTGCACAGGACTAACTCGTCTCAATTTCTAGACGGGTGCTCTGAGCTCCACACTCAAAATTTAGGAGGTTTACGGTGACTGCAGTACTGTCCCCTGCGTGGAGCATTCCATTCAAGTGGACGGCATCTATCTCCCAAAACGTTTTTGTTGCTTGTAACTCTTATCATTTTTTCTTCATTTGATAAATATTAATTGTGCACTAATTGCGGGCAGGTCTAGAAACTCAGTGGAGAATAAATCTGAGTCATCTTCAACTTTTTCCTTTCCCACCGTCCCTACGTTGTAAGATGCCCGGTGTTAATCCTGCCACAGAGCCTGCTTCTGGACCCAGCCTCTCTTCTTGGCTGCCCTCTTCACTCAGGTCCTTGTTGTGCTGACAGCTGTTCCGCTCTCCATGCCTACCGTGTGTCCTCCTTCTAGGTCATCATCTACACCAAGGCCAGAGAGGGCGCCCTGGAAAGTCCATCCCATCACGACACTGCACTCAGAGCCACTGCCAGCCAATAAGAGAGGCTTCCCCTCTGGGGCAGATGGAAGTAAATTACAGAAAAGATCCTCTTCCTCCCACTGAGGCAGCTACAAGCGAGCAGGGTGAATGGCTTGGCCAGTAGAGCCTGGCCTGGAGGTCCGCCTCCCGGAGGAGGACACAACATAAGGCCATCTGGTGCAGCCCTGACCCCCTGCCCGAGGATTCTGCGGTTCCAGGCCTCCAAGCAGGAACCATCACTGCTCAGGCTGTTCTGGATCTGCCTAAGGTATGTGCCCACCGTGACCTCACGCGACCTTCCTCTATGCAGCGTGTGCTCCTACTGTTCCTCATGTCTCCACACACGATTCTCTCTCCTAGAATGCATTTTCCTCTTTATTTCCAAATCACCCTCCTGTGCTCCCCGCACTCACGATCTAGCTGAACAGAGCCCTGTGTTTCTTACCAGCCTCTTACCATTCCAGCCAGGTTGCTCCTGCTCTCAGCCTCTGGTCCTTTGATACTCCCAGCCTTGTGTTAGCCTGAGATCTCACATCCATCAGCTGGACCACCATCTCACCAACGCCCTCAACTCCCTCGCCCCGTCTGTTGTTTCACTCTACTGGCAAAACCCCAGCTCTGGAAAACACCGTAATCATCTTCTCTTTACTATCTCAGGGTGCTGAGCGCTCCTAGGAAGAGAAACCCACAAATGTGCAGGTACGTCTATAAACCCATGGTCTTTGTAGCTCTCAACACGGCAGCACAATCCTGTTGTTGCTCAATTCACTCCTGCAGGGACTGTTGAAACCTTGACCACTTGCCTCACACCTCTAATTGACACCCATCCCTGTGGGGCGCCTTCCCTCTTACTCATGGACATGACTGGACTCTTGAGGCCCAAATGCTTGTTCTCTTTCCCCGGCTTCCTCAACCAGACTTTTCTCCTTGCTCAGCCCCACTCCTGGGTCCCAACCCTCCAGGATGCTACAGCACTTTACTCCACGAATCATTCCTTCCATTTCCTGTATTTCACCTCTTCCTTGTCCCTTTCAACATACAGACACAGTCAAGTCTTTCCCCTACTACTAAAACAAAAGGAAAACAAGATTTTTGACCCATGACTTCCTTTACCTGTTACCTAATCTCTCTCATTCCCTTTGGGGTTGTTTCTAGTCTACACCTGCAGTCTCCACTTCCCACTCCCTTTCCAATCCACAACACACAGGCTTCCAGCCCTAGATTCCAATGAAACTGCTCTTGCTCAAGAAACAGCGAGCTCCGTGTTGTCAAATCTAAAGAACTCAGGACTTGCTGGGCCTCTCTCCTGCGTTAGCCTTGCTCTTTCTGGAAACTCTACTCCACTGGCTTCCAAGTCATCATTCTCTCAGGATTCTTTCCATACTTTCCCAACCTTTCAGTTTCCAGACTCCTCTGTGGGATTTTCTTCTATCTACCCGAAACGTCATGTTCTCTGGAGCTCTGCCCTCTGCCTGGTGCTCTGCAGTCTCTACCCGTTCTTGGAGGCCAGTACTTACTCTCATGGGTTCAGGTATGATTTAGACGCCCATAACCCCCCAAATCCATATTCCTAGTCTTAATCTCTGTCCTAAATCTCAGAGCATATATCTAATTTCCTTCTGGACGAGTCCACTTAGCGATCTTACAGGAATGTACCATGTCCAAAATGGAAATACTTTCTATTCCAAACTTGTTTCTTTCTCTGTAGAGCCAGTTTCTAGTTACTGCCACCATCATCTTCCTGCAAAGAAAGCCCAAATGTTAGATGCTCTTCATGTCTTCTTCCTTTCTTTATCCTCTCCACTTATCCCCCTCTCTTTCCTTACTCTGCCTGTTGCAGGCCCTCACCCTCTCTGCCCCAGTTGCCTGAAACTGCCTCCCACCCCTGTGCTGCCTGCTACCAGTCTTGTCCCTGTAGGCCCACCCTCCAAAGAGCAACTAGAGTGATCTATCCAAAAATGCAGAATCAGCTACCCTACTTAAAACCTCTTAGTTCCTCTCTATCCCCTCCCAAATGAAATCCACATTTGTTAGTTTTGCATACAAGCGCCACTGTGTAGCAACTAACCCTTTACCCTCTGGCCTACCGATTCTAATTCATCCTTCAAGACTCAGGTTGGTGGGTGTCGTCTCCTCCAGGAAGCCTTCTCCAAACTCTTAGGTTAGTGTAAGCGATCTGCTCTCTGTTCTCCATGTCACCCCATATTGAAATGACATGTTTATGTGTCTGTCTCCCATAGGACACTCTGCTCCTCATGATCAGTGGCCATCGTTTTCATTGTAGTACTTGTGTGGTCAGCCGAGTCTTCCATACAGAAGACACTCAGTGAGTGTGGACGTGAACTCTCTTCTCCTGCCTCCGTCCTGTGAGTGAGCACACACTCTTACCCAATCCATTAAAAAAACATCATGTTTCTCATCAAATGGCTACACTGCTCCTAAGTTGAGGCGTATAACCCTCTGGTATAAAACACTTTTGGGAACAAAATCACTTTGTGTTGTGCCACTTTCCACAATGATATTTGCTCACAATGAGGGCTGTGGTTTCTCTTTCCAGTCGATCCTATTTGCTTTCTGTCCTAGGGATTCCTTGGGGAGCCTCTGTTGGAAGGTCCCCTTCTACCCCATGCTCCAGCACCTTCCCGCTGCTGCTGCTTCTCCTTCTCTCTCTCCTTCTCCTTCCTCCTCTTCCTCCTCCTCCTCTTTCCCTCTTCTTCTTTCCTTCTACTTTCCCTTTTCTCCTCCTTCTCCTGCAGAAATATCTTTCCTATCATTTCTGTGGATTTGCTGTGGGAGGGATGACTGCAGCAGGCACTTAGTTCCCCATCTTAACATCCAGCCCTGCTGTCTACACCTGTGACTTGGAACATGAATCAGTGAACAAACAGGCTGTTTCTTAGAGTGTAACTATTACACAAATTAAGAAAACAACAACAAAAAAAAAGGTTCTTTAATCGCTGCCCAGTTGAAGACAAATATTTTCTTCTTTAGCAGCACAGTGCAATTCTTATTCCTTCTAAGTACAATCACTTTAAATTTGTCTTGGGAGATCCAGTAGCATTGAGCTTTCTGCCAGATACCTTTGTTAACAATGGATCCAGGTGGGAGCCATTCCAGCACTTAATTGATCACTTTTCAATTATGTTTCTAGAGATAAGCCCTCCTGTGAACTTCAAAAGGAAAGGTGCAGGCTTGAGTAGCATTTTATGAATAATGGTATTTCCAAGTACTTTTCTCATGTTATTGTTTTAAACTCCAAAAAAATTTATCTTTGAAAAATATTTTTTACTGAAGTGTAACATATATGGGAACATGAATAAATCCTAAGTATCCAGCCCACTGAATTTTCACCATGTGAACACACCCTTGTAAAGCAGCACAAATCGAGAAATAGAACACGGCCATCAGCTCAGAAGCCCCTCGTGTACCCTTCCACCATCTAACTACTCCCCCAGAAGGAACCACTCTGCTAACACTTGATAGTAATTTTCCTCGGTTTTGATCTTTCTATAAATGGAATCACACAGTGCATAGCTTTTTTTTTTAAAGACTATTTTTAAGAATGTTTTTAGTTCACATCAAAATTGAGAGGAAGGTACAGAGATTTCTCATATACCTCCTGCCCCCACACAGGCACAGCCTCCCACAGTATCAACATCCCCACGACTGATGAGCCTACTGACACATCATAATCACCCAGAGTCCACAGTTTACACGGGGTCCACTCTTGGTGCTGTAGATTCCATGGGTTTGGACAAATGTGTGATGACATGTATCTACCATTATAGCATCACACAGAGTAGTTTCACTGTCCGGAACATCCCCTGCGTTCCACCTCTTCATCCCTCTCCTCCCCTCCCTCCCCGGACCATCATTGAACTTCTGTCTCCATAGTTTTGTCTTTTCCAGAATGTCATATAGTTGAATCATACAGTATATAGTCTTTTCAGATTGGCTTCTTTCACTTAGTAATACAGAGCATAGTTTTTTGCGTTTTTCTAGCTTCTTTCACTCATTATGTTCATGAGATTTATCCATGTGTTGTGCATAGCAATAGTTTATTCCTTCTCAATGCAATATAGTATCTCATTTTATTATAATACCACAATTTATTTATCCACTCAACTGTTGATGGACATTTGGGTTCTCTTCAGTGTGTGGCTATTATGAACAGTGCTGCTATAAACATACCTAAATGTCTTTTGTTGACCATAGATACATATGCATTTTGGCTGGTACATGTCTAGGAGTGGAATTGCTGGGTCTTGGCTTATGCATATGTTCAGCTTTAATAGATCCTGCCAGACAGTTTTCTAAAGTGGTTCTATTGATTCATACTCCCACCAGCAGTGTATGAGAATCCTAGTTGTTTCATACCCAATTGTTTCCATTTGCTGTCACCAAAACTGGTATTACTTCTCTTTTAAATTTTAGTCATTTTGGCTAAACTACAATGGTATCTCATTGTGGTTTTAATCTGCATTCCCACATGTCTAAGAGAGGTGAGTATCTCTTCATGTGACTTTTGGCCATCAGGACATCCTTTTCTGCAAAGTGCCAGAAGAATATTTAATCTTATTTGACGACCTTCAAATCAGAAGTAAAACTGACTTTTTTAACAGGTAAAACTATTCATGATATATGAAGAAAAAGCTGATAATCTCCTCATTTCCCTTGCAGTATTATTATTCTTCCCGAGGTCTCAAAGGTATTCTTTGAAATGTTGACAGTGTAATAGTTACGAGTGTGTATTCGAAGATGTTCTGCCTCAGTCTGAGTCCTGGCTTTGCTGTTTCCGAGCTGAATAACCTCAAGGAAGTTATTTAACACTTCTATGCCTCAGTTACCTGATCTGTGAAATAATCTGCTTTATAGAACTGTTGTGGGAAATAATTGAGTGAATATGTGTTAAGTCCTTAAAACAGGTCTGGCACATTATATGCACTACATATTTTGCTGTCATTAGTATTGTAACATTGAATCCCTTAATGTTTTTACAAATTAAAACTCTTATCCATACAGATGTATCAAGAGTAGAGAAACGTTAGCTTATTGATGTTTATGGTTATCTTGAAAAATCTTTTTAAAATTATAGGATAATTCTTAAAATGTTTAGAGACAGCTGGCTTATGTTTTACTAGTCCTTTTGTTATTAATATTAATTTTTTAATGGAAGCTTTGAAAAGGCAGAGCCTCAAAGCAAAGCTCATTTGAAAAATTTTGCATGATCATTCCAATCTCATAGATGGAAACAGTTAATGTGGCTGGGCATTCCTCCACCTTATTTACATCATGTCAATAACAAGAGAAGAGATAGGTGTGGGGTGATCACTTATCTAAAAGCCTCGTGTACTCAGAACACCCCGCAAAATGGAGAACTCAGCAAGCAGGCAACAAAACAAAACAGAAACAAACAAACAAAGGAAAAACAACAGAAACCAAACTCTTCTGAACAGTCAGAATCAGAAGCCCACAAGGTCCGTCATGGATGTTTACGCACTTTTCTCAGAGGAAAAGGTCCCACTCAGAGGGAAGCATTCTTTATTCAGGCAATCTTGGTGGGTTTTTGTTTTGTTTTGAAATCCACAGCAGCAAGTTACCAGTGGGAGGCAGACTCAACAAGGCTGGCGATTACATGGGGAAGCAGATTTAAGAACTAAAATCATCACCACCATCAAACACATGGGTCTTTGATCATTTAGTGTGAGAGTTCTAGATATTTCCGAAGCTTTCAGCCAATTTGGAACCAATATCCCCCCAAGATAGTGAAGCACTCTGTATATTCTAAAGGACAGTACAGTCATCAAGAATCATCAGAAAAGTTTAAGTATCTAGGATACCCTAAGGTCCTCTCTCTTCTGCTCTTCTCCGTGAACAGTTTCCAGCCCTGAACCTGCACCTGCACTGCAGGTCTTTATTTCTGAACTTCTCCACGTGGTTCACCGACCAGTCACCTGGAACTCAATGCATTTCAAAGTGAAATCACTGTTTTCTCTCTTTTCCCGAAACCAGCGTCTCCCTCTGTGTCTCCTCCTTTCATCACCATTATGCGTCTCTCAAGCAACCAACCTAAAACCTCGAGTTTATTTTTTCACGTCATCCTGTCATTCATCCTGACTCTCTGTCAAATGGTCGTTAGCTCTATGGGTTATATCTCTGAAATGTTTATGGAATACTAACTAACATTTATCTGACACACACACACAATCTAATGAGTCTTCAGATAATAACACATTTTATAGATGAAGAAGGAGGCACATAGAACCTCAGCGTTTCCAGGATGACACTAGCAGTAAGTGGCAGTGTCGGGGTCTGAACCCGGTCCATCTGACTCCAAAGCTGAGGGATCAGCCCTTTGCAGCCACACTGTATACTGGAATCCATGCTCTAATTCCCATTTTTTGCTGCCACAGCCTAAGTTCAGTCCTAATATTTGCTTGAGCTTTTTCACTCTTCAGTACCACACATGTAAAGAGGTACCTCGGTGAATCTCCTCTCCACTCCTCTGAACCTGTCCGCACCACTGCGGCATCTCTGGCTGCTTTCACCTCCTGGCCAGCCCCTTTGGAGTGACTCCATTCAGACCATTTCTCTGGACCATTGGCTTTGCTTCCACTTAAGACTTCGGACATCATCTTTTGTGTCCTTCTTGGCTCCATGGTCTGCAGCCCCTGGTCCATCTCTCTTCCAGCCTCCGATTCCAGAATTCTAATTGGAACCCTGGGCTTCCCACTCACCCGTGAGGGGCAGCCAGCCAATCTCAATGGGCTCTTAGTGGTCCTCTCTGCCTTCATTCTACCCCTTCCCAGTCCATCTGGACTGATCTTAATTTTTTTTTCCTGAGGATAAAGGAGCTAATATTTTATATTGTGCTTCCTTTTTTTCTTTTAACAATAACCCCATTTACTTGTCTAGAACTTTACAGTTTACAAAGCACTTCTGTGACCACAGATTTGTCTCTGTGTGAGATATTTGAACATAGATATTTGCAGAGTCCTAACTAAGTCAGTGCTATAATTCATAATACTAATGTTCACTGGAATAATATATTCTGTTTTCTTTATGCTTAAAAAAATCAAACAACTGGCTTTGGAATCAGAAGAGGGTTTGTCAACCTTGACACTACTGACATTTGGGGCTTGATGATTCTTTGCTTGGGAGGCTGCCCTGTGCATTGTAGGGTGTTGAGCAGCATCCCTGGCTATGCCCAGCAGATGCCAGGAGCACCCCCACCAGTTGTGACAACCAAGAACTTTTAGGGACTGTTATGGGCTGCATTATATACCCCCCCACCCCAATTTGCATGTTGAACTCAACTCAGAATGTGACTTATTTGGAGACGGGTCTTCAAAGAGGCAATTAAGTTAAAATGAGGTCATTAGGGTGAGCCCTATTCTGATATGACTGGTGTCCTTATAACAAGAGGAAATTTGGACACAGACAGGTACAGAGGGAAGACCACGTGAGGACACAGGGAGAAGGTGGCTGTCTTCAACCAAGGACAGAGGCCTCAGGAGAAACCAGCCCTGCTGACACCTTGATCTTGGACTTTCAGCCTCCAGAACTGAGAGGAAATAAACTTCTGTCATCTCAGCCGCCCAGGCTGCGGTACTTTGTTACGACACCCTAGAAGACGAACGCACAGACGTTGCCAAATAAACGTCCCCTAGGGCCAGAGCACCCTGGTTGAGAATCACTGAACTAGCACACACGAATTACACATACAAAACTATTAATTTTGCCTTTTGCGATGACAGAGAAAGTCAGTTTCCAGTGACTTTTTTTCTTCAAAAGAAGGAATGTAGAAGGACCTCCTCTCTCTACTCCTCTTTCACACCGTAAATGCCTTTTAGCAGATAATATCATTACTTTATTATTGGGCAACAAAAATATAAAATAAAAAGCAGAGCAAAAGGCTATAAGATACAGCACGTAGATAATCCAGGAGTGACTCTGGGGCTATGTCACCGAGTCTCTTAAATAATTCTGGGCTGTGGCTGTGCCTAATGGTTGCATAATAATTACACAGGCAATATTTCAAAGAAAATCTTCCCAAATCTTTCATTAAAGGAACTAGATCTATTTTATTTCACCCAGGCAGAAATTCCCATTGTTTTCTCCGTCCTGTGCAATAAACAAGACCCTGAAATATCTTGCAGTTAACGTGGTGCGACCATGGGATCCTTCCATGCCAATGGGATGAAACCTCTCTCTCCCATCCACGTTCCATCTCGTATCCAGAAGCACATGCAAAGGCTCTGAGTTATTATTAAAAAAAGAGATCTCATCCATCATCCTACTCCGTCCCAAGGGTTCAAAAAGCCTTTGCTGGTTGCCCATCACCCACAGCGTGGAGCCTCAACATTGTTTGCTAGCTGTGGTCTGGGGAAAGGAAAACGGGTTCCAGATTTGGAAATGACGCCCAAGGTCTCAAATGATGGTTCTGCCACCAAGTTGCTGTTAGACCTTGTCAATTTTCTGCTTTTGTGGCCGTCACTTCCGAATGTCGTTCTGTGACACCTACTTCCTGCTGCCCTGAGGATTCATGAGACAGAGTAGGTGAACGCCCTCAGCTCCACGCCTGGCACCTGACATGTTGGCAGAAGTCTGCACGGTCTGGGCCTAATCCACTGACGAGGTTTACTCTCTTAAAACCTTCCAAATAGTCTACATTCCAGGCATACCAGATTGCCTTTTACTCTCCCAATGTGTCCTGAGGTTTTGCCTTTTAGACTGACACAACAAGTGTGTTTCCAGTGAACTTTTGTGCAAGGGAGGGATCTGGAGGAATCTTGCCCATGGTGTCCTGTGCCCAGGCTTCCCTGGAATTGTGCAGACCGAGAAACTGCGGGTCAGGCGTGGCCGAGGCCTCGTCCGCGGAAGCAGGGGTCACCTCCTCCTCGTCGCATCTGCCTGCCTGTGTCCCACTCGTTCCCAAGAGCTCTCCCACTTCCTGCTTCTACTCCTGGCCCCTCATGGATGCTCCACATGGCGGCCAGACCTGGCTCTCAGAAGAGAATTAGATAATTCCCTGGCACTGCTGAAATCCTCCGCTGGAGTCCCGTTTGGTCTCAGATTAAGTGCAGATGCCCTTGCATGGCTGACAGGGCCCTGAGGGACGTGGGTCTCCATCCTAACCTCCACCCTCATCCTGACTCACGGTCCCCTCCCTCACCCCACCGAGGTCGCACCCCTCCTGGCAGCCGCCCTGAGCGCTTCCCCCACCCCCTTCTCTGTGCCCTTCCCTGGGCCCCAGCTCCTCTGCACCTTCTAAAGGCTGGCTCCTCCACTCTCCCCACAGGTCCTCTGGACCTTCCATCCTAAACAGGGCCTTTCCCACCTGCCTGCTCTTCCTCCCGCGTCCCCGCCCCTTTCTTTTCACTTGGCACACTCTGTGGTCACGTCTTTATTTACTTCCTGTGTCGAAGGCCATGAGGGCAGGGGTGTCTAAACCACCAGCTTTTAGCACAGCGTCCGGCACGGCTGACAGCCAAGAAATGCTCCTGGTGAGCGGCTGACCAGCTGAGCCAATGCCGCATTCTCGGGCATGATTCCCTTCCTTTCTTATTTCTAGGAGGATTTTTTTTTTATTAAGTATGTTTTTGTAGGTCTCAGGGAATAGTAGAACAAGCAGATGAAAGAATACTGTGTCTACTTGGTGTTTCCGTTAAACAGTTGGCTAAAGTGTACTTTTAGAACTACTAACTCTACCATAAATGCTAATCTATTTATTAAAGATATTAATGAACAATGGATAGAAAAAAATAAGAAAGAAGCCAATAAATATCACCAACTAATTTTTTGTGTGTGAGGAAGACCAGCCCTGGGCTAAGATCCGTTGCCCATCCTCCTCTACTTTATATGGGACACCGCCACAGCATGGCTGACAAGCGGTGCGTCTGTCTGCACCCGGGATCCAAACCTGTGAACCCCGGGCCGCGGAAGCGGAGCACATGGACTTAACCGCTAGCCACCAGGCCGGCCCCCACCAACTAATTTTTGAGTTACTTTCCAATTTAATGTGGAAGATGTAGAAACATGATTGTATTTCAAAATCAAATAGCGCATAGATTCTATTTCTACTTTGCTACTGATTAGTATGTGAGCCTGCACAGACACATTTACTTCTCCCTCAACTGAGTTGTTTCTTCTGTTAAATGGAAGAATCTTTCCTGTTCTTACCTCAGCGATATGGGGGATGTGAATGCAATATGTATAAAGCATATTCTGAGATCCTTTGAAGTGCCTACAATACACTTAATGAACTCTTGTTATTTCTGCAATGCTTTTAAGCATTTTAAACTCAAACAAAGTAGTAAAAACAGAAATGACATTCTCCAAAAGAACGAAATGCTACAAGATGGACCCCGAATTGAATTCCACTACTCAAGAGTTTGATTTAAACATTCCTTTTCTTAAAGCTAAAATAATCCCATGAATGCCAGCTGCATTAGAAAGATGGGAGACAACTCCTCTCTGTCACAACGGCACTTTTCAATCACGCTCTGGGAGTCATTTCCCAGCTTAATGTTCGTCTTCCTTTCAATTTGAGGCTGACAGACCAACCCTAAAGACACAGTGCAATTTCAGATAAACTGTTTTTCCATTCAATTTAACCAAGATTCCAGCAGAGGGAGCAGAGTTAACAGTTAGAGAAGAGAGATTTTAAAAACTCAGGGACTCAATGGTGAAAAAACCAAATGCTGAATTAATTTGAGAAATACGTGAGACTTCATCTCAGCCACCAGTCACATGGCTTATCTATTCACGTCCAGGCTCTCGCTGCCATAAAGGCAAGCTTTCCCTGACATCTGCCGTGGAATATTCACGTACATGCTTACAAGTGCCTTAACAGCCAGCAAGCCACCAATGAACTTTTAAAAACAACCAAAGCATAATCATTTGTTGTTATTGATTAATGAGTCATGAAGCTCAGGAAAATGTAAAAATAACATTTAGAGCCTTTGAGACCAAGTCTGACTACACGTATAATCAGAAATTCAAAATAGTGTAAGCTACATCGAATGTATAATTATTAACCGAGAAAAGATGGAAGAGAAGAAAATGGAGAAACCTCAAAAAGGGAAAAGCCATGCTCCTATCTTTCCAGTGAATCTTGTTAAAGAAAGGGAGTCACGTGTGGGAACCCAGCAAGCGCACATCGATGATCAGGCTACAAGAGCAACAGGAGGAGGAGGTGTCCCGACTGCAGGGAGGTGAGCTTACAAATCTTTAACACTCTGGAAACTTCCATCAGCTGTCACATTGCAATGCCCACTGCCCCGGAGCTGAGCACCATGGCTCGTGCGGCTGGACATGGCAGCCCTGCTCGTCGAGTCCCTGGCAGAGCAGTGTCAGGAAGGAGGCCACTAATAAAAAGAAGACTTCCCAGGGCAGCCAGTGGAATAAATGGTCAGTGACAAGGTAAGGATTTTATCCATTAATACAATATATTGTGTGTAGTTTTAAATGTGTTGTCATCAATATGAAACTTTGATTCTTTTACTTCTTTAAATTAAATTTTATTTTAGGTCAAAGTGACTATTTATACACACGCACATATATATTTGTACCTATATACATACACATTATATAAATTGTCTATTTTATACATATAATATATATATAGTTCAAACAACTACAAGCCTTATGATGAAAAAGCAAATACAAAACAAAAACAAGGTCAGCAGGCCCCTGTCCCCTTCCACCCCAGACCCCACTTGCCACAGGCAATCACTGCACCTCTCAGCGCAGAGGCCCTCCAGGGTCTCACCTTTCCAGTCCTCCACCAGGTTGTCATTTGTGGTGGGAGTGTGGGTGGTGAGGACAGTCGTCTGGCTGTGTGAGCTAAGGGAGATGTTTAATGGCTTATTATTAAGACTTATAATGAATTTCCCTATTTTCAACAACACTTGATCTTCAAAAGTACCCTCTTCTAGGGTTTTATACAGAAATTTGCTTGCTTCTTGACTTACCCCATGCCATGTCTCTCCTAAGTCATTTCACGAATTTGTTAACACATCCTGTTAAATTTTCTCTCCTGTTCTTTGTCTTTGTAGGTTTATGCTTTTTAAAGTACTTTTCTGCCACTTGAGATAAACATGTATTTAATCTGCTGTGTGTTCCTGATATTTTTCTTAAGCTGAAACACCAATGATTCAAATATGTACTTGTTTTAGGTGTCATGTTTATTTTTCTAATCCATGCCAGCCAGATTAAAAACGGCCACAATATATTGTTTACATGCCTGTACTCCTAGTCACACTTAGGAACTTCAGTTCCCAACAGATTTCCTTCTCAAATCATTCTGGAAGTTCCAGCCTTGGCTGGGATGACTCATCTGCATGCCAAGAACTGCTTCTTCCAACCATAAGATGGCATCTGCTGTTCACCCCTTCTTCTGCGCTGGCCTGCCATGGTGATGTGTCAAGATGCTGCCAATGATCAGTCAACTGTGCCCCAGATGCTCAACCCAGGTATTTTCCAACTGAGACTAAAAAGATCCAGGGTTCTATTGGTACCACCATCACCAATGCCACCACCACTGCCAACGCCTCTGCTCTTGACCCAAACTTTGCAAGTGGGCACAATTCCTTTTAGAAACTTGCTAGAAGGGTCCTGGGTCCTGGTCCTCCATGTAAATAAACCTGAATCGTGCTTGAATTCCAGAGCAGAGAAACTACTACAAGCTAAGTAGTTTATCCAGAGATCCAATGTACAAGTGTACCTCCAAAGAACATGTCTCTAATTGCTGCATGTCCAGAGAGCCGTCAACAGTTTCCCCTTTAGGGAGGGCTTCTTGAAAGAGACGAAGACTTCAGTAGCTTTCTTTAGTGTCAGAAGAACGGTAAGGCAAGGTCCAGTCGGTAGGTTTGGGTAGTTATGCTGTCCACCTACTGATCTGGCTGGCTGGACAGTGTCCTATTCTTCCCTCATTAGTGTGTGATCCCATCTGACCTTCTGCTCAAAGAGAACAAATAGAGGAACCTTCCTAAATAGAGGAAGCCTGCGTTTCAATCATCAACATATTGCTGATTTTTCTATCCTATTAGCATCTCCAAGCTAACTCTCAAGTTCCAAGGTGGGAGTAAAATGATCAAGGAGGAAATGAGATGTACAGAATAAAAGTCTTCAATTTCTAAGTAAGACAAAAATGGCAAAAGTTTCTTGATCCTATGAATCTAATATAAGACCAATCTCCCCATAAAATCCCTCCCAGATCTTAGCTGGTTGGGAATTAATCTTTTCCTCCATCAAACTCAAAGAACTTTTCTTTTACTTACATTAAATAGTTAATCACAATGTTTCTGCTATCACAGTTCTAAGAGGCGCCAACAATTAAACTGAGTCTTGGCTGAGATAAAGGGAGAAGTGAGGGAGGGGAGCACTTCTGGTAGGAGGCAGCACATACTAAGGCACTGGGGCACAAGAGAGGCAGCTGTGCTCAGACGCTACGGGTAGGTTGGCATGGTTGAATGAAGTGCTTGTGTTGCAACACGACCCCAGGCAAGGCCCGAAACGCATTCAGGACCGGAACCAGACCAAGCTGGCTGCGCACGTCACGTTGAGCAGCTCAAACTACCCTGGAGGCTTAGAGCCACTGCAGGATTTTAAGCAGAGAAATGACATCATCTTTGGATTTAGTAAATCTCTTGGGTGCTAGTTCTTTTTCTTTTATTTAAAGACTTAAAAAGGGAGTGATGTTTTAATTTTGGAGATTGTGTAGTATATTTTAGTTATTTTCTCACTTTTTTGATGGCGAGCATTGAATTTTTTTCATTTTTGTGCATATTCCATGTTAATTTTGAATTAGACACACTAACAGTTCTTCACACGTTCCTTCTTTCGTGTCCAGCAGTCTTCCGAGATGCCTTTTCAGGGCACTTACACGTCTGCTACCCTCAGATTGACTGTAAGAAACTTCTTGAACTCTACTTGCAATTCCAATTAGTCATAGATCAAAACATTAATGTGGACAGATTAAAGCAGAGCCCTTGTGCTTTATTTCCTAATATCATCTGTCTTTGCTTTGAAAAGCACACCAACGGAATCTTCCGCATCTGTACGCCCCAAAGGCAATTTAATCTCCCTTGGCCAACATTAAAGCTTTAAAGTAACTCTATGCTATGATGTATTTTTCCTCCTTTTCCAAGTTCAAGCATTATATAATCCACTTTTTATCAGCCTCCTTCTTGTAGATGGTCAGTTGCCACATTGTTTATAGTTTTTAGCATCATCTAAAAAAAAACTTAAAGTTTAAGTTTAACAAGTTTCAAGTTAAGTAAATTGATTTTTCCACATATTGTCATGTGAAACTGAACACAGGAAGGACACAGACTGTATTAACATATGCTGCTTTGTAATATTTTTACTAATCTAGTATTTTAAAACAGTTTGGAAATAAGCCATTCATTTATAAACCTTAAATTTGAAAACCAACAATTTCTCCCCATTTACTAGATCTATTTTAGAACAGATATTCCATAGATATGGATCCCCCACCTAAACTGAATCTTATCCTTTAAAATGCCAATTTTTTTCAATGTTAAAATTTCATATAAAATTTTTTATTCTACACTTTAATGTCTTCTTTAAAAGAATTTAAATTTTTCTTGATTATTCATGGTTGCCATCATAAAAATACTAGGGCCTGCACTGGAGCATCTTTTGAAATTACTGAGTGAGGTCTGTAGGATTCCTTGTCTGCACACTAAATCCTGGCAGATAGGTGTGTTTTATTTTGGGGGTGTAATTTGGAAATTCTTTCTCCTTTGCTATTAATTGGGTTATCAGTTGATAAATCCTGTAGCTATCAATAAAAAGTGAAAGACTTCTTGGTGTGTAGCTTTTACGTAATTGTAAACATGCATTTAGAAGCTAAATAATCAAGCTTATCAAGATTATACATAAAAGGAGACAGGATGTGAAAGAGAGTAAATGCTCCTTTTTAAAGAGGCTTCACTGTATGGGATTTGTACAGTAACATTTGACACTCAGAGTCCTATTACATTCCTTGGCTCTGTGTTAGAGGCTGAAGATGCGGGAACACTGACCCCTGGGAAGCGAGGCAGCGTTACACGCCCGCCTGGTGTGACGCCAGCTCTTTACAGGCTGCAGATGGACACAAAGTGTATCACTTCGGGCTCTGAAGATACAAGTAACTGTTTTATGGTTTCATAGAATAAGAATAACACCAGTAGTCTGGTAAACTGAATAATCATACTCTGAAAATTAAGGATGATTTAGGTTATTATCCCAAGTTTACCCTTCTTTTTTAATCAAATCTTAAAAACATTTTAAAATGAATTAAACAGACAGGACAGTGGAAATTAATGAAAACCTTATTCATTTTTCAGTCTATTTCTGAAAACTTAGCTTGTCACATTAGTCTATTTAAAGTCCATTCATTCACAATTCAGCAAATTAATAACGCACATTTTAAAGCATGCTGAATAAATGTTAATTTATAAACACACTATGTAATTCCCCCAAGTGATAATTCACTCTCTCATTCACTCATTTATTGATTTAACCAACATTTATTGAGAACCTTTTGTGTGTCAGACCTGTGGAAAGTGCTGGGAATGCAAATCCAATAAGACATGGACACTGTTAACATCTTTCAGACTAGATTGTAATCTCTTTGAGGGCAGAGATTCAGTGAGAATTAAATGCTAAAATACGATTATCTAATATATGAATTGTCTGTAACATAGTCTATGGCTTCGTCGAATGCTCTTAGAGAGACAGAATTTAACCTGAAGGCATCGAGTCAGCTCCCAGATGTTCCGAGTGATCCTGCCCTCCACCGGGATTAGCTCTGCACTGTCCTTTTTGATGGCAGGATGTGTTCACACAATCAGCTCGTGCTGTGGTATGCGTCGGCCATGGGTAACACATTGTTTGCTACTGACTACAGTGATTGAAGTCAGATGTTACAAACACTTGTGTAGCCGTGTTCCTAACGTGTCACGATGCTGGTGTTGAGAGACGAGGATCCTGCCGGTGTGGACAGACCCCCAGGCTTACCCTTTCTCAGGTTATATTTGTTCACCAGCATTCTCGAGACAAAGGCTCTGCCTATTTTCCATTTCGAAAGGATATTCCTTATTGTAAAGTCCCAGACAAGAGGGGAGGGCCTGCTGTGGCAGTGCGATGTGCGACGTGTGTTTATGCAAGGAAGGCGCTGTGGAGCCATCACGCCTGCCAGGCGGCTCTCTCCAGGCGACTACCCCTTGTTGGGTGTGTGCATGTGGGCACACTCGCATGTGGGAGAGCTGGCACACCCCAAAGGGCACTGGCCTGGCGTCAGATGCCTTCCATCTGCCACTTATAAGGCAGGGAAACTTGAGCAAGTTACATCTCTGTGGATCCCTTTCCTCATCTGAAAATGGGGATAAGAGTTATCTCGCAGGGTCGTTCTGCAGATTAAACTGCAACAAAACATGTGCATGCATGCATTTCATTATGAATTGTCCATAGTATACACAGAATGGCTTACTAACCAAGAATATTATATATGCTATCGGCATGTCACCATTTGTGAAAGAACTAAGTCACAAGTTAATATCACAAGGACATTAAACTGTCCTCATGATTCAGAATATACTACATCATCCTCTAGCAATAACGAGAGCTAGTATTTATCGAGTGCTCCTGTTTCACAGGCATATTCAGTCTTCACACTTCTCTTTTGTGGTGGGCACCGTTACCACCTTTATTTACAGAAGAGAAACTGAGTCGCAGAGAAGCTAAGCACCTTTCTATGGTCACTGGCTGGGAAACTGTGGAGGATTCCAGGCCAGGCATCTGACTTAGAGTCCTCACTCTTTTTTTTTTTTTTTCTTTTTCCTCCCCAAAGCCCCAGTACATAGTTGTATATCTTAGTTGTACATCCTTCTAGTTCTTCTGTGTGGGACGCCGCCTCACCATGGCTTGATGAGCAGTGAGTAGGTCCGCACCCGGGATCTGAACTGGCGAATCCCAGGCCACCAAAGCAGAACATGCAAACTTAATCGCTACACCACTGGGCTGGCCCCCTCACTCTTTTTTTAAAAAATAGCTTCATTGAGATATAATTCACATACCATACAATGCACCCATTTACAGTGTACAATTCAATGATTTTTAGGATACCCACAGAGTTGTGCAACCATGGCCAAAATCTACTTTGAGAACACTTTCATCCTCCTGAAAAGAAACCGTGTGCCCACTGGTGGTCACTAACCAACACCCGCCCACCCCCTTAACCCCAGGCAACCACGAATCTACTTTCTGTCGCTATAGATTTGCCTGTTCTGGACACTTCACACACAAGGTTTATTTGTGTTGTATGGATATACCTACCACATTGTATTGATCCATCCATCAGCTGATGGATATTTGAGTTGTTTCCATTTTTTGGTAGAGCCCTCATTCTTCCCAGTTAAGGTCAGTTGCATTATTTATATACCATTTACTGTACTATGATTAAGGTTTTGGTTATTGGATATCCTGCTTGTTTGCCTTCCAGATAAAAAGAATGTGTTAATTCGTCAAACATTTATTGAAGAAATACTGTATTCCAGGTGGGTGTGTCAGAGACCTAAACAAAACTCCTGTCCTCATACGGTTTATGGAATCTGAGGAGAGATAAGCAGTTTAAGAGTTACAGAGGTGATAAGTGCTCTAACAAAAATGTAACCAAGACACTGTGGGAGCTCAATGGAGGGGACCCTGACTCAGTTCCAGGGAGTGTGGGAATAATGGGCAGAAAGGCTGCCCTGAGGGCTGGCCTGGTGCCGAAACTTGAGGGATGAAGAGGAATTACCCCGGTGGAGAAGAGCGAGGAAGACAATCTAGGCAGCATGGACAGGGACGGCACGTGCTCTGCAAGGGAGCCCAGGGTGGACTCTGCCTGGCTCACCAGGGCTTGTTACAGGTGTACAGGAGCCCACGGAGGGAGCTGAGCCATCTGGAAGTAGGAGTGGGAGAAAACGTCGTGGGGTTTATAGGCCATGTGAGGAGTCTGGACTTCATTTCATAGCTCATGTTTCCCAAACTACTCACTCATTACTTCACCACAGAAGGAGAGTAACTGAACTATTACTTTATGTTTTTATATATCTGCATATATATGTGTATATATATATGCACACACCTGTATGCACACACAATGTTATAGGTGTAGATGTATATATACGTAGATATACCTATAGATATATATTAATTGACTCAAATTACCTAGGTAAGTTCAATAAAAATGGAAAATTTCTCTCTCTACCTATAAGTAGAAAACCAGCACCGCCTGTCATAAATAGAAGAAAACTGTTAAAGCACATACAGTGAAAACCAATGATGTTATCGAATTCTAGTTAGAGTCCTAGTCAGATTTGCCAAGTCACACTGAGCCTGAAGCCCGTCTTCCCCTGATTAGAAGGGAGTTTAGTGGGTGGAAGAGAGGTGCTGAGGACAAGCCGGCCCTCACTGAGACCTCGCTGGTGAAGCCAGAGGGTCGAGAGGGAACTGAAAGGCAACAGCTTTCCACCACGTGTGGAGAGGTTTTAGATCCCTGACCAAGTGCCAATCCTCAGTCACCCCGATGGTGCGGGTGCCCCAGGAGTCATGGGAGGTTTTTGGCAGCAACATGTGTGGTATAAGATGATGTTTCTAGAAAGACTGCCCTGGTGGTGGCCTGGAGGACAGTCAGCCCAGAGAGGCCACTGCAAGGATGCAGGTGAGAGGAGAGGAGAAGTGGCCGTCTTGGCTGGTGTGTGTCCGATGCTGCTCCGGTGACGGGGAGCCTTTACTAGGTTCCAGCTTTTAAAGGAAAGAGCAGGAAGCTGACCACGAGGCTTTCTGGCTGTTGCAGGAGGGATGTGAGGCTCTGTCCAAACCCTGCCTTCAGGGCACTGGGCCTTGAACTGTTGCCAAGGCGGTTTGGTGGCCGCATTTCCTCCTGGGTTTGGGGAGGTGCTGCGGCCGAAGCAGCTGAGCACCCTCCCTGAGCTTCAAGTCGATCCTCTCAGCTTCCACTTCACTCAGTTTCTCGGTGTCTCTGCTTTGACCTCACCCCCATCTTGGGCCCCTCGGGGCTTCTTCGTGTCAGTGACCTGGGGAGCCAGGGACGCCAGAGCGCGCTCCTGAACCCGCTGGAGCCCATGCCCACGGGGGGCCGGTCCGCAGGCCGTGCCCAGCAGAGGGGCTCCTCGGGCTCCGGGGCGCTTGGTCAGGAAGATGGGGGTCCTGCTGTTTATGGAGGCACCTCCAGATCTCAGCGACGAGCAGAAGACAGTGACAGCAAAGGAGAAAGGGGGCCGGTTCTAATTCGCATTGTGACGGGTAATATTTTAAAACTGCATTCGAACTTTTACCCTATGAAGAAATGTTTTGAATATAATCTCTTCAGAAATGTGTTACTCTTCAGGCTGAATACACTTTGCCCGGGCCAGAAACCAATGGTGAGATGCACAGAAGAATAAATGCATCAGGAAAACAATGCCCATATTCATTAAAATCTGATTTATAATGTATATGTAGCTGTGACATCTACAAGTCTAAAATAACACATATATATTGACAAAAAAACTAAAAAAGAGCCAAACACCTCTAAAAAGCATTAATTGCATATTTGAGTGTTACACGACACCTTCAGTATTGGGGGGCTGCTTGCACATCCTATATTAATAGGTAGGTAATTGAGAAGGACATGTATGCACAACTGTCTGGCAAGAGTCTGCTTAATTCTCCCTGAAAAACAAAAGAATATGGGTACCTTCTGAGCACAGAAATACATCAGAGGAAGGTTCACTGTCTTCTTTTTCTGAGCCACATGTTTTAGGAATTCAGCAAAGATGTGGAAAAAAAGGCAGGAAAGAGAAACCTCAGCAACACATCCACACACCTAAAAACCAGAGGCTGCCACAGAGACACTCTGTAGTGGGGGGATTTCCTTTAAATCCTTTTCAAAAGCATATGGCTGGCTTTGAAAGCTTAAATGGCATTTGTCAACCATCAGTAAATCTTTAAAATTGTTTCTGCAAATAGGCCAACTCAGTGTCGGCTTTCCCCATTAATCTTTAGGGAGGACCACTGAAGACTTTTTCAGAGCCCAGATAATGCCTCCATTAAAAGGCTCATTCACAGGGAAGGCTTCAGCATTCACCTTGGATACATAGTCATTTCTCCAGGGTATTCACGGGCTGTTATTGCAGCTCTGCAATTGGGCCCCAAACAAGGCATTTTTGCCACAAAGCTTTGAGTAGAGACATTCTTTAGCGAATTACTGAAATCTTGCCCTTCTATTTGTCACAGCTTGTTATTTTTTATCAAGCATAATCAGTTCAAATAGGAGCCTTAGACTGACAACTTTACAACTGTTACTATTTAAAACTGACAATGTTTTATTTTGTTTTTCCAAGTGCACCTGGAGTCCTGCTCAGACTCCACTCCCTGTCTTGGGTACCATCTTACTTACCAGCTCATCATTGACAGCACAACTTCTGGCAATCAAACACAGAAATAAAATAAAACAGATGAAGGCCAAAGCATGAATAACATTCAGTTATGATTTTAAACTTTCACAATGTCTAGTGAAAATTAATCTGCTTATCACACATTAATATTACATAATGTTCTTTGGTCTATATAATATTTTTAAAAGCAATAATCTCAACTTTATAGAAATACTGTGAGAATTAAGAATTCAGATAAGGTTCTGAAAAAATCTGTGGATATAGTGGTGCTATACAAGTTTAAACAATAAAATACCTTGGATTTTCATGAAGTTAAAGGACACCTATTTAGGGATTTCACCTGAGGTTCATCTCTAGAACTTACAAAATTTTCATGGAAATGACATAAACAGAATAAGTAGTTTCTAGGCACAATATTCAAAATTATAATATAATATAATATGCAACTAAAATTACTGTTCATGTCATTCTCATGCAACCTGCCAAACTGGCATCAATTTATTCTAGTCTTTCAGGTCCAACAGAAAATAGCAGCTTCGCTCTCTACCATCATTCCAAAATATTTTTTTTTCAATTATTTTATTGAGGTCATATTGGTTTATAACATTGTGTAGTTTCAGGAGTACATTATTATATATCAGTTTCTGTATAGACTGTATTAGGTTCACCACCAATAGTCTAATTTTCATCCATCACCATATATATGTGCCCCTTGACCCCTTTCGCCCACCACCCTCATCCCCTTCCCCTCTGGTAACTACTAATTTGTTCTCTTTATCCATGTGTTTATCTTCCACATATGAGTGAAATCACACAGTGTTTGTCTTTCTCTGTCTGGCTTAGTTCTCTCAGCATAATACCCTCAAGCTCCATCCATGTTGTTGCAAATGGGACCATTTTGTCTATTTTTTATAGCTAAGTAGTATTCCACTGTGTCCATTTTCTTTGTCCATTCATCAGTTGATGGGTACTTGGGTTGCTTCCACATCTTAGCTATTGTGAATAATGCTGCAGTGAACACAGGGGTGCATAAATTTCTTTGAATTATTGTGTTCATTTTCCTTGGATAAATATCCAGTATTGGGATAGCTGGATCATATGCTATTTCTATTTTTAATTTTTTGAGAAATCTCCATACTGTTTTCCATAGTGGCTGTACCAGTTTGCATTCCCACCAGCAGTATATGAGGGTTCCCTTTTCTCCACATCCTCTCCAACATTTGTTACATTTTGTCTTGGTAACTATAGCCATTCTGATGGATGTAAGGTGATATCTCATTGAAGTTTTGATTTGCATTTCCCTAATAATTTGTGATGTTGAACATCTTTTCATGTGCCTGTTGGCCATCTGTATATCTTCTTTGGAAAAATGTCTGTTCATATCCTCTGCCCATTTTTTGATTGGGTTGCTTTTTGGTTGTTGAGTTGTATGAGTTCTTTATATATTTTGGAACTTAATCCCCTGTAGGATATATGATTTGCAAATATTTTCTCCCAGTTGGTAGGTTGTATTTTCATTTTGTTCCTGGTTTCCTTTGCCATGCAGAAGCTCTTTAGTCTGATGAAGTCTCATTCGTTTATTTTGTTCTTTTGTTTCCCCTGCCTGAGTAGACATGGTATTCGAAAAGATCCTTCTAAGACTGATGTCAAAACGTGTACTGCCTATGTTTTCTTCCAGGAGTTTTGTGGTTTCAAGTTTTACTTTCAGATCTTTAATCCATTTTAAGTTAATTTTTGTGTATGGTGATAGAAGATGGTCTACTTTCACTCTTTTGCATGTGGCTGTCCAGTTTTCCCAGCACCATTTATTGAAGAGACTTTCCTTTCTCCATTGTATGTTCTTGGCTCCTTTGTTGAAGATTAGCTGTCCATAGATGTGTGGTTTTATTTCTGGGCTTTCAATTCTGTTCCATTGATCTGTGTGTCTGTTTTTGTACCAGTACCATGCTGTTTTGATTATTATAGCTTTGCAGTATATTTTGAGGTCAGGGATTGTGATGCCTCCAGGTTTGTTTTTTTTTCTCAGGAATGCTTTAGCTATTCGGGGTTTTTTGTTGCCCCTTATGAATTTTAGGATTCTTTGTTCTACTTCCATGAAGCATGTCATTGGGATTCTGATTGGGATTGCATTGAATCTGTAGATTGCTTTAGGTAGTATGGACATTTTAACTATGTTTATTATTCCAATCCATGTGCATGGGATATCTTTCCATTTCTTTATGTCATCTTTGATTTCTTTCAATAATGTCTTATAGTTTTCATTATGTATGTCTTTCATCTCCTGGGTTAAATTTATTCCCAGATATTTTATTCCTTTTGTTGCAATTGCAAATGGGACTGTATTCTTGACTTTTCTTTCTGCTAGTTTGTTATTAGTGTATAGAAATGTGACTGATTTTTGTAAGTTGATTTTGTACCCTGCAACTTTGCTGTAGTTGTTGATTATTTCTAATAGTTTTCTGGTGGATTCTTCAGGGTTTTCTATATATGGAATCATGTCCTCCACAAACAGTGAGAGTTTCATTTCTTCCTTTTCAATTTGGATATCTTTTACTTATTTTTCTTGCCTAATTGCTCTGGCCAAAACCTCCAGGACTATGCTGAATAGGAGTGGCAAGAGTGGGCACCCTTGTCTTGTTCCTGTTCTCAGAGGGATGGCTTTCAGTTTTTCACCATTCAAACCACTGTGCATTTTTCATATATGGCCTTTATTACATTGAGGTACTTTCCTTCTATACTCATTTTATTGAGAGATTTTACCATAAATGGATGTCGGATCTTGTCAAATGCTTTCTCTGCATCTATTGAGATGATCATGTGATTTTTATTCCTCATTTTGTTAATGTGTTGTCTCACATTGATCGATTTGCAGATGTTGAACCATCCCTGCACCCCTAGTATAAATCCCACTTGATCATGGTGTATGATCTTTTAAATGTATTATTGTATTCGATTTGCTAGTATTTTGTTGAGGATTTTTGCGTCTATGTTCATCAGTGATACTGGCCTATAATTTTCCTTCTTTGTGTTGCCCTTGTCTGGTTTTGGTATCTGGGTGATGTTGGCCTCATAGAATGAGTTAGGAAGCATTCCATCTTTTTCATTTTTCAGAATAGTTTGTTAAGGATAGGTATTAAATCTTCTTTGAATATTTGGTAGAATTCTCCAGAGAGGCCATTTGGTCCTGGACTTTCATTTTTTGGGAGGGTTTTGATTATTGTTTCAATCTCTTTACTTGTGATTGGTCTATTCAGATTCTCTATTTCTTTTTGATTCAGTTTTGGGAGACTGTATGAGTCTAAGAATTTATCCATTTCTTCTAGGTTATTCAATTTGTTGGTATATAGTTTTTCATAGTATTCTCTTATAATCTTTTGTATTTCTGTGGTATCCACTGTAACTTCTCCTCTTTCATTTCTAACTTTATTTATTTGAGACTTCTCTCTTTTTTTCTTGGTGAGTCTGGCTAATTGTTTGTCAATTTTGTTTATCTTCTCAAAAAACCAGCTCTGTTTCATTGATCCTGTCTACTGTTTTTTTGGTTTCAATTTCATTTATTTCTGCTCTAATTTTTATTATTTCCCTCCTTCTGCTGACTTTGGGCTTTGTTTGTTCTTCTTTTCTAGCTCTATTAGGTGTTGTTTAGGATTACTTATTTGAGATTTTTCTTGTTTGTTGAGGTGGGCCTCTATTGTTATAAATTTCCCTCTTGTAACTGCTTTTCCTGCATCTCATAAGAGTTGGTATGTTTTATTTTCATTTTCATTTGTCTCCAGGTATTTTTTGGTTTCTCCTTTGATTTCTTCATTGATCCAATGGTTGTTCAGTAGCATATTGTTTAGTTTCCACATATTTGTGGCTTTCCCTGCTTTTTTCTTTTAGGTGATTTCTAGTTTCAGAGCATTGTGGTCAGAAAAGATGCTTGATATGATTTCAGTCTTCTTAAATTTATTGAGGCTTGCCTTGTTTCCCAACATATGGTCTATTTTTGAGAATGTTCCATGTGCATGTTAGAAGAATGTGTATTCTGTTTTTGGATGGAATGTTCTATATACATCTATTAAGTCCATCTGGTCCAGTGTTTCATTTAAGGCCACTGTTTCCTTGTTGACTTTCTGTCTGGATGATCTATCCATTGATGTAAGTGGGATGATTACTATTATTGTGTTGCTGTCAGTTTCTCCCTTTAGGTCTGTTAGTAGTTGCTTTATGTACTTTGGTGTTCCTGTTTTAGGTGCATATATACTTATAATTGTTATGTCCTGTTGGTGGAATGTTCCTTTTATCATTATATACTGCCCCTCTTTGTCTCTCATTGTCTTTTTCATCATGAAGTCTGCTTTGTCTGATATAAGTATGGCAACCCCTGGTTTCTCTTGCCATTTGCCTGGAGTATTGTCTTCCATCCCTCCACTCTAAGCCTATGTTTGTCTTTGGAGCTGAGATGTGTTTCCTGGGGGCAGCATATTGTTGGGTCTTGTATTTTAATCCATCCAACCACCCAGTGTCTTTTGACTGAAGAGTTCAATCCATTTACATATAGAGTGATAATTGATATATGAGGGCCTACTTTATATGGGACACCGCCACAGCATGGCTGACAAGCAGTGAGTCAGCGGGTGCCCGGGATCCGAACTGGTGAACCCCAGGCTGCCAAGCATGGACTAAACTGCTGTGCCACTGGGCCGGCCCCAAGATATTTTTTGATGTTACTAATTATCACTCAAGTTACATGCAGATAACACTGTCCTTAGGAAACAACACTATTAACTGGCCAAGAAACAAATGAAAACACTTTGACTATCCTAGGAAGGATCCCAATAATCAGAGACACAGGGGAAATGACAACCAGCCATTCCTGATGCAGATGTTAAAAACGATGACAAGTGGGGCGTGTACAGTATCTTTAGCACCGAGGTCCCTGGCATTTACTGTGCCCCCATTTCTTCAGGCGAAATTCACTCCAAAGGTGCTTCCTTCCATACCAGTGAAATCTTGAACAATTCTCTCTCAAACGTACAACTACTCTCACCACCTTTTAAAGTAACTTTTTATTGATTAAAACTTCAGCCTTCTGAAAGCAATTTAAAATAGTCATCACAGCTGATATTGAGGCAAAGTTCACATTTGGAAATTCTTCTTGGGGTTCTGGGGAAGGCATAGACTTTGGAATCAGACAGACCTCTTTTCAGATCCCCTCTTTCCACTATTTATTAGGTTTGTGACCTTGGAAAATCCTCTAACTACTCTTATTTCTTTATTTATGGAATAGAAATAACAAATCTCACTGGTTGATATCAGGAGTAAATAAGATAACACATGGGAAGTCTGGCACATCATAAATGATGGCTACTTTTGTTAAAAAAATCTGGTCTACATTATTTTCCTTTTTGCCTTCCTCATCCTCTAAGCATTCAGACCCTGCCTCAAATAAGTATTCTGTTAACTCATCACTGAAGATTCACTGCAATGTTAAAATCAGTTGCATTCTTCTTATTTCCAAGAAGGATATGTTGCCAATTTCACTAAATAATAGCTCCCCAAAGAGCCATAGTTATGTTCCCATCTCCTCAGTTTCCTTAAGTTTGGAAAATCTGGAAATGACAACCAAACCTGAGATACCCAAGAAAGCCTTTTAATTTTTCAATTCCTTATAATTTGCCAGATCTTCCTTAGATACTACTCATAAACCAGGGCAGACAGAGGAAATTATTAATGCCATGTAGAATCCATTTTGGGTTTTTTGGCAGGTAACCTAAATTCAAAATAGTATTGTCATGAAGAAGATAGATTCAGAACATCTTTTTGTATTACTTTCTTTTTATCCCCAAAATAAATGGATGATTTTTAATTTGCTCTGTTTACTTTCCTTTTCTTCATCATCTTCCCATTCAGCTAAAAGGTGTCAAAGCAAGATGATTTTCCTCTGCATGATATGCTCAATTCCATGCCATCTAATACTTTACCAAGCAAGGAGTCCTGAATTACTGCAAGCTTAGTAAGAGCGCCTAAATTTTTTTGAACTCAATTTAATAAAAGAAAATCTTTACTAAAATGAAATGAAGGAATGTTAAGCCCTTTCAGGGTTGATGATACAGAAGTAACATAATTTCATAATCCTCCTTGCTCCTTTAGTTCTCCTCTTGATTCATAAAGAAGGATTACACCAGTAAATTTTATCCTCATTAAAAAAATACAAACACAAAACTGCTCTAGTCAATGGATAATCCTCATAACCGTCTGTCAAGATGCTGTAATTCATGACTTTCTACTTCTACATGAAGGCACAGGAATCACTCAAGTACACCAGCCATCTAGTGGTGGCAGCCTGCCAGTCTTCCCAGGTGCAGTGTTGTATAAAAATTATCTCATTCTATTGAGTTCTAACAGTATGCTAGACATTGTGCAATGGAAAGGAACAGGAACAGGTGCAATTACTGCCTTTCAAGAGGTCATAGTTGAAGACCAACAAAACGTCTTTGCTGCTGTTGTTTCGCTGAATTAGTTTTGTTTAGATTTTTCTGAGTGGTTAGGAAGTGGCCATTTGATAACCTCTGTGAATTACCAGAGACTGCTTATTTTTTCATTTCCAGTTAATCAGTTTATGTTACCTGAAAAGGGAGTTTTGAGGTAAGTTTCTAATAGAGGAATTGAGAAACATACTTTTGCCAGGTGTTAAATGGCAGGAGGCTTACCAGATGGACCGGGAGAATACAAATGTAGGAAGAGAGGAAGTTTATGCAGCTGGTTGGCGGACAGAGCTGAGTGAGTATGGCAGTCTTCTGAGGCTCTTCTCAGAATACTAACCCCCCGAGGAATCCCGGGAGACAGTGGAGGAAGGCCAAGGAGCATAAACATTCTCTGGGACAGTAGAATGCACAAATATATACACATATGATTAAGACAGGAAAGGAACTGGTAGAAGCTTAAAGGAGTTTATGGGACAGAAGAGAAAGAAAGTGGAGGAGCAGGAGGGTTAAGTCCGAAATAGGAGGTTGGCTATTCGCTGAGTGGTGCTGCCTCACCGCACTAAGTCAACTCCGATTACTTTCCTAAGGAACGTGGCAGCCTTGCCTGTTCCCCCCTCTTCCAGACTAAATCCTTCTTGACCAGTTGGAGGGGAGGTTATGGTACCCGCCCAGATGCCCCCTTCAGGACCCACCTGCTCATCCCCCAGCTGGGGCTCCAGCTGAGTCGCCCTGCTGAGCAATTAAAGTGAGGCTCCTTGCTCAAGGTCACCCTTGGAGGGGCAGGGGGAGATCTACATCCAATAACTGCTCAGTGTGAGGGATGAAGGGACACTTCAGAAGGGCCACCCCAGTGTCAGAGCTCCCTGCAGGTGGCTGAGGACTTTGTTGCAACCTCATCTGAGCCCAGCCTCTCCCTCTGCCCATCCTGCCTCCTTCACGCCCCTCTCCCTACGGGTCTGACTCTAGGCCACCCTAGGAAACTTTCTGCGCTCAAATCGCCAACTCTGAGCCTGCTTCCCAGGACGGCTTTTCTTTTCTAACCTACACTCCTGTTTTCTGAACATAAAAATCTCATGCCAATTTTTAATGTTCGAAGAATTTCAAGTTAAATATCACTACTAGAATAAAAACAGTTATGATATTGAATGTACTTATTCAAACAACATACACACCCCCACACTGTCTAGCCTGCTGAAACCCACTTTAACATGGACTTAGGACAATTTCCCTTCTGCCTACTTGGGGCTATAATGGTAGCCCATGTGATATAATTCTTGGTTGTTCACTTTTCTGTCTCTTTCATTCCATCTTCTCTCCTCTATTTATGTTAACCCCTCTGGAAAATTATCCTCTTCCTAAAACCTCTATTAAGTGTACTGGATGGTACATATTTCTGAATATGTCAGATATCCCCAGCGAGATGGTAAACTTTGGTGGGTTGAGGTCATCTTGGCCTTTTCTACACTTAACATGTGAGTCAGAGTTTATTCTGTGCCCTGCTCCCGGTTCTGAGATGAAGATGTGGGAACACACAGATCCACCCCTCCGTTCCTCCGTCTTCCTTACTTCCTCTCACATGCCTGTACTTGGCATCCCTGTGTGGGCTCAGGGGATTCCACAGCAAATGACAGACACAGTTCCTGTCTTTCTAGAGACTTACATCGAGATATCTGTCATGAAAACAGACATTACACTCATCATAATGCAAATAATTGTTTGATTACAATCGTAAGTGTTGTGAAGAGATTTTGATAGAAAAATATGATTTAAATAATCTTTTTAAAACTAGCACTTAAGTCCACTATATAATAACATATTCTGGCAGAGCCTTCTATATTACTGTGGCCAACGACTGACACCTCAAAGGGCCATCAGGACATTGCTTTGTTTTCACCTATGCCAACAAAGGCCTCCAAACACTTTCAGCTTAAAAGCCAGACGAGGTCAAGAACTTTTATATAGTCACTTGACATATCACACACACACACACGCACACACATGTATATTACATACACAGAATATTATAATTCACATATGCTAAAGTTTATTCTAATGACCTACAGAGAAATGATAAGAAATGCAAGAGATACTAATCTTCGCAAGAAGAGTGATCAATTCACTTGTGTCAGTAGTTCCTCTGGCATTACATAAACCGGTCTTGACACTCCTGGCCAATGAAAGATAGGAAGAGAGGCCTTTACACGATCATCACCGTCACCTTGTAGTTGACATTTATTCTATCACCTCGTAGTTGACATTTATTGACTGCTTGCTGTGTGTTGGATGCTTCCTGAGTACTTTGTAGACTCAAATTTTATCTTCTTCTACAGTGAGTACTGTCACTGTCCCATTTCACAGATGTGGAAACTGAAGTTTAGAGAGAGAAAGTAATTTGCTCAAAGTCACACATCTTATAAATGACAAAGCTAAAATCTTAAACCAAATGTTTCTGACGCTAAAGTCCGGGTGAAGGTCTCGACGCAGGCTAAGGGGACATGAATCAGAACCCACTCCAGGCTGCTGCCTGCAGTTGTGCCACTGTGGACTGCACAAGTCCTAGCGCTGTGTGATCTGTCCAAACACAGATGCGCAAGCTCACTTCCAGATCTGCCAAATCAGAATCTCTGGGGTTGTACCCTGGAATGTGGACTTCAAAAAAAATCTGGAGTGATTCTGATTTTTGCCCCAGTTATGAATCATTGAACTAGAATATAAATGCATTCAAATATTTATGGAATTTTACCTCATCCTATTGCTAAGTAACTAAAAGTGCTACAACTGTATGTAACCAGATTTTAATAAAATATAACTACAGGTGAAGTTCTGCTAAGTGCAATTTGGCTCATTTGCTGGTTTTACACTAACTTATAAATGCATTATCCCAGTCCATGACACAATTAATATTAAGAATTCAAGCCCCTCACAGCCCACTGGCCTCCGCATGTGACCTCAGAACACTGGTTTCAGTTTGCCCTGAAGAGCGGCTGACAAATAAGAGAGGTAAGTGACTGGGGACATTTCAGTGAAGCGTTCTGAGCCTTGATCTGGGGCCCTGGATGATGCTGAGGCATGGTGCCTCTTTATGTAAGGGTAGCAGGGCCAAAGCTGGCAAGAAGAAGACAGGATTGACCAAAGTGTGAACGTGAGCCACTGGGGCAGGGGAAGGAGTGAGGAGAACATGGCAGCGGTCCACCCGGGACTTATCTAATGTGAATGCTCCATCGAAGAAGACAATAGGCATCCATCGGGTGGGACGATGGCCTGGCCATGGAGGAGGAGATTGCATTTGAGAAGAGCCTGAAGGAAGGATCCTTCCATGTGGAGATGGGAAAGCAGCCAGTCCAGCCAGGGAGACTGGTGAGAGCAGAGGACAGAGGCAGGAGAGCAACGAGCAAGGTGGGGAATGGGGTCCTGTCCAAGGTGCCCGAAGAAAAAGAAACTTGAAGGGAAAGTGTGCGCAAATAAGGTCAAAAAGGTAAAATCATAGAATTTTAGAGCTAAAAGGAGCTTTAGCTTTAAATTAACCTACTACTTCAATCTGCTGAGGAAGACAGAGATAAAGGACGTCAGATGTCAACAGTCAGAGGCCACGCTGACACCAGGGCCCCTTCTCCTGCTGGTTCCTGCTGCGGAGCTACAGCGGGGCATGATCCGAGCTGCCGGTGGAGGCCCGCGTCCGGGTGCTGCTGGGGCTTTCTGAGCAGAGGCGCGACCCATCAGTACGAGCTTAGGAAGACTCGGTGGCAGCGGTGCACGCGTGAGATGAGAGCGGCGAGGAGAGCGATTATGAGGCGGACACAGGTAACAGGCTTGATTAGCCCCTTTTACAGATAGGGAAACTGAACTTTGGACTGTGGCCACACCTAGGCCTGGCGGATTCCAGAACGCGTGCACTTGGAGGCTGGAACATGGCGCACTCCCTCAGCTCAGAGGTGGTGGGCAGAGTCTCACGTGGCAGAGAGGCCGGGAAGACAGGGCTGAGGAAAGACCATCTGGAGTCGGCAGGAGGTCAGTAGTGGTGTCTGAGAGAGAGTGACTCCAGCTGAACGGTGGGGTGGCAGGCTGATTTCAAAAGGAATGAGTGAGCAGGCAGTAATGAAATGGCAGCAGTGGATACAGCCTCTTTGAAGAATTCCGGCAGTGAGAGGAAGGAGAAAGAAGGGAAATAGCAGAAAAGAGGGAGGAATCCCTCATTCCACACGTAGAAAATATGGACATAACATGTGTAAGTGCCAGGTACCCTGCTAGGGAGTGGGGACATGATGATAAACAGACTTAAGAGGGAGAAAGAGGATGCTGTGGCAATAATACCTTTAAATAGAAGTCCCTTTACAGGGAACAATCCAGGTGACCAAACTTAATACAGTATGGAATGATACCAACCTTCTAGATTTCAAGCTTCTAGAAGAAAAGGAACTGATATTGTCTCATCTTCATGTCCTCCCGGGGCACCCTGCATAGCACACTCTCAGTGAAAGTTTGCTGAATGAGTAAGCCATGGGTCCCGGGAGATAGAGGGAAATCCAAGATGGGGGGTAGCTTTGGAAAGAGGCAAGACATGACCCTTCTGAGACACAAGGGGAGGGCAGATGGGGTGTGGAGGCCTCATGGGTCATCAGAAGCCTGGAGGTCTGGGTAAAGCAGCTGCAGTGCTCACGGCCAGAAAAGGTGCGAGAGTTGACATCATGGCCCCCAAAGGGGAGAGGCTCTGGCACTGAGAATGGATAAGGAGCAATAACCGGGGAAGATCTGTCAGAACCCTGTTTTCAGTAGAGGCAATGATGGCCGAGGGTCCTCAGAAGTGAGAGGGATTGAGTTCCAAGACACAGCAGCGTTGACAGTGCCATCCAGGAACCACTCATTCATTGATTCTTCTTTTGGGGGGTGGAAAAGGCTGTGGGGAAGGAAGAACATTAACCCTGTTTTACAGTTGGAAAGGAAGCCACCATGTGAGGAGACTTGGGGCTGGCTGACTCCTGAGGAGAGAAGCTGGTTGTGGAGGAAGTCTGCAGTCTGATTCCACCGCCACTTTTCCACTCGCCGGGGCCGTGAGACCCCCGTGTTTCAAGAGGGTGGGGCCGCTAATTTGCAAGTTGCTGTATATGACGTTAACCAGGGTGAGACTTGCACTAAAATGGACACTGGACGGAATCTCTCATTGAGCAGACGACAGAACAGATCAGAAAGGGGAAACACATCCCTCAGTTGCAGGTGAGATTAAAACCCCGGGCTTCAGAGGCTTGGTCTGCTGTGGGGCGTCCTTTGGAGGAAAACCTTAAGGGAGACCTGGGACTGTTGGGCAGGCGCCCGTGCTGACTGGACCTGCACTCGGGCAAGTTCCTCCACACTAACTCTCTTCTTGAGTTCTTGCGGCCATTCAGACGCCTCTGTCCTCTTCAGAGCTCTCGCAGCGCTAGCCGCGGCCTGTGTTCAGCGAACCTGACCTTTTCCTTCAGGGCCTTCCCTCTCCCGTGTCTGCTGAAGTGTCTCCTGCGTCCTGGGGAACACGCCCCATCACGCCGTGGAGTCCTCCCTGTGGAGGGAAGGGGCCCCTTCTCCGGCCCGCCTCACCCTGTGCGCACCAGGACCCGGCACCGTTCCAAGTGCTCTGCAGACAACAGCCCTCGGGAACGACCCCACGAGAAACGCCGATTTACAGATGAGGACGCTGACACCACAGAAGAGTTGAACAATTTGCCCGGGGAAATACGTGGCCCTGCCAGGATTCCAACAGAGCGCCTGGCCCCAGAGTGAGTCTTCGCCACCACCGCGTCGACTTACTTGTCCGCCTCCCTCAACCACACTGTGACCCCAGAGAGCAGAGCTTGCTCCATGATCCACCTTTGTTTCTGGGGTTAGTCTAGGACACGCCTGACAGTAAGTGCCAAGTAGACGTTAGGTGACTACACGTGCACTTAGGTCTGACCTGCTCCCCCTTGTGAACAGAAACTGGAAGAGGTTCTGTGAATGAGAGAAGGACAGAGGGGAAATCTTGCCTTCTACATGGCGGCTCTTACCCAGGGAAGACATGCAGGTCCATACAACACGATTACCATCTCCTCTTTTCAGGTAATTCTTAGGGGTGCAAATAAGTCAGCTCATACTCATGTTTCAGAAGGACTGAAGGTGAATTCGGGATGCCCAGTAAACCTACAGCTGGTCGAGCAGAAGGAATGTGCTCGGAGCCCCTTGCCACAGAGAACTAGTAACACATTCCTCGAGGCAGATCCTAAGAAGGAAAGGTCAGTTCTCAGAGGAGGAGCCTGCCCCAGGCGGAACCGTGTTAGGACTTCCGCAGTGCGGACAAGGTCCTCACTGTCCTTGGCGTCATGCTGCTTGTGACAGCTGCCGAGTGCATCGAGGAGAATTCAGCCAGTGCTCAGACTTAAATGGAAAAGTCTGTCTCAAACGCTCTTTCCCTCTCCTTCTTCTGGCCAACTCCAACGTGTCCTACACGTTTCAGATTAAATGTCACGTCATAATGGAAACCTTCCCACCAAGACCAGGCAGGTCCTCTTCCAGTGCACGCCCCTTCTCCATCAGAGCCCTTTTATAATCTTAATACTATAAACTTAAATAAGCATTTGCTTGTGTCCCTCTCCCCTGCAAAGGCAGGAACTGTGTCCATCTTGGGCACTGCTGTACTCTCAGCATCCAGCACAAAGTAGGCAATCGATGAACATTAATTTTGTGAATGAATGAATGAATACGCAGGAATACATGAAGTTGACACTATTAAAGATCTTCTCCACAGCCACCGATTGAATTCTCATTCCCAAGAGATGCCATCTTTTCTAGACCTTATGACAGCAACAAAGTGAAAACAGACTCGTTTGCATTTTTTTTTCTTTTTTCTTTTTTTTTTTTGTGAGGAAGACCAGCCCTTAGCTAACATCCGTCGCCAATCCTCCCCTTTTCACTGAGGAAGACAGGCCCTGGGCTAACATCCGTGCCCATCTTCCTCTACTTTATATGGGACGCCGCCACGGCATGGCTGACAAGCAGTGCGTCGGCGGGCGCCCGGGATCCGAACCCGCGAACCCCGGGCTGCCAAGCGCGGAATAAACCGCTGCGCCACCGGGCCGGCCCCTCGTTTGCATTTTTAAACACTGCTATTCCTAAGAACTTTTAAAACAACGATAAAACAGTTAAAATGTTTGTTGACTGCAGCTTCCCAAAAAGAGGAGAAAAACATGAGAAAAAGTAAATTAAACTGTTTTGAATAATTGCAAAACCAAGGTAGAATAGTGGTCTTATTTTGTAGTTTCCTTTGGAATTATTCCGCAAAAATAGTTTCTATATAACCTTGAAACTTGGTGAGCTCCAACCTCACAGAGAGATCCTTTTAAAAGATCCACTTCTTTTGTGAGAAACGTTGAGTCTAACAAGAAAGGCACACTTTGGTATCTAAGAATTCTAGCAAAGGAGATTAGTAGCCAAAAAAGCAATTAAGTTTACGGCAGGGATACTTGTACTGTATCTAGTACAACAGCTTGGGGAAGGAATGCAAGGTCATATCAACACGAGAAAAAGTAACACGAAATAGCAGATTTTTTTTGAAGAAACAAAATCCCATATTCCAAAATCTTTCCTTCTCATCTAATAACTACGTGTGTTTGGGTGTTTAGAAAAAACAAGAAAGGAAGACGTGGCATCGCTGAAGTTGGTCATGGGCACCAGACCCGGTGAGCGAAGCTGTGGACGGAAGTGTCGGGGAGTCAGGTTCTGACCAGCCTCCTCAGTTTCATCTCAGACCCTACTCGCGTACACCCAGGACTGTGGGATCCCAAGCCGGCTGTGGGTGGGCTTTAGAGGAGCAGCGGCTTAGGGTTCAAATAAACACATCCAACCACCCCAACAACTTAAATACAGCAACTTAAATGCAGAGCTTCTGGAAAAGCCAAGAATCTTTAGGACTAGGCAATAATCACACTTTTTCACAAGAAGGTAGAGGTGTCCCCACAGAGAACAGGGCTGTGTGACACAGACACAGCTGTAAATCACCCTTGGTGGCTTATCCAGTGACATCGCACTGTGGATTCAGGATTTGCAGTGGCCGTGAGCCCATGAAACTGTCTTCAGCCAGAGCTGCCCTTCCGTGTGAGTCCCTGTTCTGAACCAACAATGCTCTCAGATGAGCCGAAAAGATGTTTTCAGCTCCCACCGTTACAATTTCTGATCCTCTTACTTTAGCTCTTTTGAAATAACATGAAAGCCTCGTCTTGCTAATTACTTTTATCCTGGCCACAGAAAAATTAGTTTATCTTCCTGATCAAAGCAAATTAGGCAGATCACCGCTGATTAGAATGCAACAGTAAAAATCACCATACTTTCTCTTCCATCCCCTTTCTCTCAGAAATAGGGCCTGTGTCAAATATGTAGGTATTTCCCACGGCCAGCCTGACTCTGTTTCCAACAGGGGCTGTGGCTTGACAATGGTTCTTACACAGACACTAAGTTTCTTTAGTTCAGTCATTGTGTCCGAAAAGAACTAGTAACCCCTTAGCCAGCATTTGATGAAACATCTAGATTTACATATTTCCTTAATTGCATTTTTGAATGTGGGTGAGATTTATCTGACCAGAGTTAAATGCCTCCTTTATTCACCTCTACCCAAGGCAAAATTCAACTCCAAGCTCTTAAAAAGTGAGTTGGGGGTGTACGCAGTCTTAATTCCGACCTGGACAAATTTTAGGGTTTCAGTAAAGTGGGACGAGGGAGCTGCATCACCGAAGACAGGGAAGATACACCTTTACCTTTCAAAGTAGAGATGTCAGTTTCTAGAGCTGTGGTTTACTCGGCTCTTTCGAAAGGGCTATTTGATTTAATAATGAATGCTATTCCTTGTTGCCGGATTCCCCAAATCAGTTGCTAAAAAGCTCCAAAATTATTGTCCTTAACATTTTCTCGCTAAAACTTCTATATGACTGTAAAAACTTGAAAGTTAGGTTTTATTTTATTTATTTACTATAAATTAACAGTAAATCTTGTACTTAGCTCCATTTAAACCTCCTTCTGCAGCTGCCCATTTGAAAATAAAATGGTTGCCTTCTTTCACTCCAGTGGGCACAACACAAAACATCCATTGAGCCGTCCCTTTATTACGGCTGCCAGTGCCCAGCCGACTTGTAACAAACCAACCAAGCGGAATCACAATGCAGCTGCAACACTTTATGGTATTTCTGTTGGTTCTCTTTTGAGACTGAAGGTGTTAATTAGGAATCAAAGAACACAACCCTGCCAGCTTTCTTTCACAAACCAGACCCTGGTCACTGCAGTTTTCAGAAGAAAATAAATCTAATAAAGGGATAAAAATGTTGTTTGTCACACCAGTAAAGTGTACTTAAGACCCTTTGATCAAAAGCTTTTTATGTAGTCTTGTCAGATGGGCTGGAAATATTGTATTTTCCCCTTTTCTCTCTCTTCTTCATGCAGACTTCTCTGAATTTTGAATTTAATTTAAGACTGTCTGGAAGAAAAAAGTATAGGCACAGTCACATGTAGGATTCTTTATTGGTGATAACTCGTCTCATAGAGTAGAATCATTTTGCTTCTTAAAAATTATTCATATTCAACAGTCCATCATGTTACAGCTTGACACAACACTGGGCCTTCTATTAGCATATTTACGACATTCTAACGGTGGCGTCTCCTGCCTCACTTTACATCCGCGTCTGTCAGTACTCTGGTGTAATGGTTATTTATCACAGGAATCTCTCTCGGTGTTTTAGAGGATCCTTTCTTACACACGCAGAATCGAGTATTTTCATAAGCATAAAACCATATATACACACACACATATATGTTAAGTTATCAAATAGTTTGTCATTTTTGTGTAGTTCTATGCATCTTGAGTATCATGCATTCAGAGGCAACGGTGTGAAGTCGTTACCTCTAATCTCCAGTCAGAGTTCAAAGCTTCGGGTCAGTTTATGAACTTAGTGCTGCTGGGAATGAGTCGAGCCTGCGAGCTCTCTCAGCACGCGGTTTTGCTGCTGGATGCACAAATCATGCCAGAATCCATTAATCCTGCTCGAGAGAGGCAGAACGAAGGTCTGCTTGTTGATTTAACGTTCACAAAATGAATGGGCTCCTGAGGCTGCCTACAGAGGCCTTCGAAACTGTAAAACAAACACCGACCTTTCAAGCAGTGCTCAGTGCAGGAGGGTCAACGGGGCCCCCAGACTGGCTGCATGCAGTGGGTGTGGGTGTGGAGAAACCTCCGTTTCCTGCAGCCCTGCTACACCTGCCCTGCTGCGAGACCCGCAGATGTCAGCGGACAGACTCACGGGAGGAGGGATTAGGAGCGAGCCGGTGCTCACCTCTTCCTTTCCAGACGTGAGAACAGAGGTTATGCGTCCTGCCAGAGTCCACGGCTCACCAGTAGGTAGCCAGACCCCGTTCAGTAGTTCCCCGAACTTGACCGCACATTGAATTTGCTTTGAAAAATCATCATGGTGCCTCGCTTCCTCCTGCAGATTCTGACTGAGTCGCTTTGGTGTGCGGTCTGGGCCTCGAGGAGGTTAACGTTACGTCTCAGATGGAGCTCACGTGCAGACGAGTCTGGGACCCTGGATCTGGACGCACTGCTCCCCTGTATTTCTGGCTGTGTGACGGTGTTGATGATGTTCTGGCCCCGGCAGTGTGCCAGCTGTCTGATCCTACAAGACATCCTATAAGCACATACACGTATTTCAGGATTTTGACGGTTACCAAAAATGAGTTTCCATTTCTTCCCTGTGTAAATGCAGAGACGCGCCCGAGTGTGTGTGTCCCCGAAGAACTGAACTCGATCCGCTGAGTGCGCGACCCCACATTGGAGGCATCGCCAGGTCTGTGTCGCACTCTCCGACTCGCTCTCCTTGTTCCCTTATTTGCCACAGTCCCGCCTAGCTGTCATTTCCTCTTACCCCTCTCCCGGAGAACTGGCTCTGCCTGAGACCCTTCTGACTCTTCGTTTGAAATTGTTCGACTTCTGCAGCTTCTGATCCCCCTTGGTTTAGCGATTATTTAAGCTGCTGATAGATCCCACTTCTCCAATCCGTGCTGCTGGATGTCTGCCTGAAGGTTCCGTCAGTGTTGGCTTTAGGGCTGCAAAATAGATCAGCTACCTACTTTAGTAATTCAGTAGGCACCTGAGAATTCCAGAATCATCTTTTCACACGTGGGAAGACATATAAGTATTCCTACAGGGCAGACCCCCGCCTTGTCCCTTTCAGACCTGCTCTCCTGACTTCATCGGTCACGGGCGAAGCAGCTGCCTCTTCTGCAGACGGTGTGGGAATCTGTAGAGATGGTGACGGGCTCATCCAGCTGAATTAAAAGACTGTCCAGTCCAATCACTGCCCCCCATCTCTCTCGCTGCTGGGAGTACTAGGCCTAATTCCAGGGGGCTCCCACTCAAATACAAGCTCGAGAAGTTCCTTGACTCCAGTTTTAACTTTGAATCCCTCTCGTCACAGATTCAAGTCACAGGTAGTGACTATTCCCCAAGAAACCATCTCAGCCTTGTCACCACGACTGCAAAGATCCTTCTTCCGATTGTGTTGAACCAACTGCTTCTTTATTAAAGACGGCTACTGAACTTCCTCATGAAAATTCAACTCTTTTGAATGTATTTTCAGACAGACATAAGCCTATTCCTTAAATCAATTTTTTTCCTTAGAGCAGAATTATTTTTTAAGTTGTTAATATAAAGAAAATAACCACACGCATTTTTGTTGTCTTGAAAACTTGGTTTTTGCTGAGTGCCTCTTTGGCTCTGAGGAAAGTTGGATCCCCTTCTCCTCTCAGGCCCGAGTCCATCACCTCTCGCCTGCTCTGCAGCAGGTCAACTGCTGATATTGGAGCTTCTAGGAGCCCCAAAAGTTAACAAACTGAATTCCTCCTACAGAGTCAGGAAAAATCATGGGGATGGGCGGGGTGAAAAATGAGAGGATCGAAGTAACTCAGGCCCAGGACCACAAACTGTGGCCCTTCACTCAACCGTATCTGAGGAGTGGACTCTGAACACAGGGCCACCAGCCTCCCTCTGTGACGAAGTGTTCGCTCAGCGCCAGCCACGTGGAGATTCGCGCAGTGTCCACACGCCACACACCCACGTGAAATTACGGAATTCCGTTCAATACACAGAACCTTTCATCTACTTGATACCAAGGATCAGCAAGGAGACTTAGACCATTTTTACCGCTGGATGCTGGGAGATGCTCTGCTCAGTGCAGCTGCCCCTTCTTGCTCCCAGGTCTACCCAGGAGGGACCGCTCTGCTGTCCTTTCCTTGTTTTTCACATTAAAAAATCTTGTTTAATGAAACTTATGTTTACACTTATAAAGTTTCAGGGCAGTTAATTTAGCTGTCTTGGGGAATAACAATAAGAGGCCACACTGTGTGTTTGAAAAGCATGGGTGTCGTGTTACAGCAACTGTAACATCATTACCAAGAAACACTGCAGCACCCACACTTAACGTGCATTCCACACGTGTCCCACGCGGGGGCTTCACGCACACCGTCTTCCAATCTCCACAGCAACCCAGCGAGGTTGCTGTCATCGTTACGGCCATTTTACAGATGAGGACACTGCGGCAGGGACTAACCCACCCAGGTCACTCCAGACAGGGCTGTGGTCTTTGTCAACAGACGCTCTCATCCTAAAGTGGGGACAGTAGTAACAATTGTACTGTTGGTTATGAGGGTCAAATGAGAAGGCAGGGGTAAAATGTTAAAGCACTTTTTGAAATTTTTCTCTGTCTTGAAAGTTTACCAACAGTGCAATCTGCCAAGTCTGGAGGGAAGGGGCCCTCTGTCACCATATTATGAGATTAGACCAGAGATTATATCAGCTCATCTCACTCTCTCATTTGGTGGCCAGAAAATGGCACCTTACATCTCAGGTGTGGACAAAGTGCGAGTCCTACACAGAGTTTAAGGACCAGGAGAGAAAGGGGTGCTGATCCCTCGAGTGTGCCCTGGGCGTGGCCTCTTGTAAGTTGCCCAGGCACAGGCATGTATGGGCACAGGGTATGTTAAAATGTAGGTTTTAATATTATTCAGGTATGGTATGGCCAACAGATCAGGAGATGACTGCTCTTGAAAAGACAGTTTGTTACTCATAGGTCCCAAGAGAGGGGCATACCAGGCCACACAGGGCCCCGTGGGGAAGCTCCAGGGTCATCAGGAGGCAGAAGGAGTGGGAGGCAGGCGTGGGCAAGAGCATTTATTGTGGTTTCCACGGGAAGGAATGGACAGGCCAAGCAGGCTTAGAATTGGCTAGTTTGAATAATGTCAGCAGTCTGAGGGGTGCAAGTTTTGCCCCAAGGTGTCTGGTCCTGGCCCTGGGGTGATTAGGACAGGGAAGATTGACCTAGAGTTTAAGAGCTCTGAGAGAGCCTAATAAAGAAGGTGGTGGGGAGTGCATGCTTTGCATCAGTTGGTTTGCACATGAAAGGCATGCTGGCAGAGGAGTCATTTGCCGCCTCTAGGAATTAGACAGCCCTGGGAGGGGCAGTCTCTCCTAGGTTTGCAAGGCCCCATGAGAGCAAAGCATCGTAGAATAAAAAAATGAAAAACATGACTAATACATAGGGAATCTGTGCTTTGATCCAAATCCCAGGGAGACTCCTTCCTTCTTTGGTCCAAGAAAACCTACAATTCAAGGGGTACATGGTCCAGCCGTGGAAATGGAGGAGTAGATCCAGTATGGTGATCACGTGTGGTGAGTGTGATGACTGGATTGCTCAGCATGACGCAGGAGCATCAAAGATGGGTTTCCGAAGTGGTGGGTCACAGAAAGCTTTCCAGAAGAGGTGATGTTTGAACTGAGTATGGAAAGACTTAGAAGTCAGCAAGATGAACAAGAAGAAAGGCATTCTAAGCAGAGATCAACATGTGAACACCTGGAGGCATGGAACATGGAACCTGTAGTTTGACATGTTTGAACAGTTTGATGTGGCCGGAGAGAAGAGGGCACGGCAGGCTATGGAGGGGGACGGGCAGCAGGGTTTGCAGGTGGGGGATGAGCCCAGAGAAGCTGGCTTTGTGGGTTAAACTGAGGAGTGAAATTTTATCATAGAGCCACAGGAAACCACTCAATGACTGAACATAAGAGAGACGTGAGCAGAGCTGCATCATGACACACGAGTGGGGTGGGAGGGAGTGTGTGTATCTTGGGGATCTATGCAAACCAAGGCAGGAGGCTGCCCAGCCACCCAGGGAAAAGCAAACCAACGCATCTCAGTGCTGGAGAAGAAAGGGAGAAGACAGAAGACACAGGCAACCTAAGTGCGGTCAAATTGAGGTCACAAACGAGATTTAAATGACAATGAACACATCTTTAACTACTGTGAACAGAAATTGGGAAATTAATTATTTATTCCTCAAACTAATCTGATTCTTTCTGCTCTGCAGATTTTTAGGTGATACAGAAACTTTACCTGTATCTACAATGGGCCAAAAAAAAGATAAGCTAAAATTCAGGCACATACCTAGATATGGACATATATGAGGTACATAAGCAACAGGTGTTTGGCAGCAACTAGAAAAGCAACTGGGGGCTTCAGAATTCCTCTGAGTAGCTGGCACTGGAGCAACAAGGGGAGAAGAAGCCCCCGTCTGGGTTCCAGCCCCATTTTTGCCAGCAGTGCGACTTGGGGACGTCATTTACCTCTTTACGAGCATGAATTTCACCACCTGTGAAATGAAGGTGCTGGACGAGGTGATTTCCAAGGTCCTTTCCCTCCTAAACCCCATGGGCAGACATAGTTCTGACTCATCAGAAACCTCTGCTGTGTATCTAAGGGATTTTAATTCTGCTTATTTGGGCAATTAGGTAATACGCCAGTAATTACGATTAAATTTCAGTCCTGTGCCGCGTAATGTGACCTTAGGTATACAGCTTAGTCATCCTGGTAATTTGTGGATAAAAGATTATCCTTTTAGTTCTTCATAGTAGAACTTACTCTAAATGTAGTTAGCTATTAGCTCAAGCTCTGAATTGGTTTTATTATAATTAACATAAATCTATCAAAATTAGCCTTTCCTTCTCAATATACAATTGATGATGTTCTGAGGAGTTTCTACAGCTTCACATTACTACGTAACAGTCATTCGGGTCGAGACCACGTCCACCTAACACTCGTCACGATGATGAGACCCAGGGGAGTGGAGTTTACGGGAAGGCCAGCAGCTGTAAGGCGGAAGGTGGGTACTTGCTGTCAGTTAATCATGTTGCTGAAAGTTTTGAGATCTTCAAATGAGATATGCTTACACCCTGGGAGAATCTGGTTTAACTAGGATTTCCTTTTGCTACCCGAGCTTGAAGACTCAACGAAAAAAGATCTGGAACTTCCTTGTGTCTCTGCTGTATTGAGCCCAGAGAACCACAGCTGCTGGGAGCGGGGGCTGCGGAGGGAATGTCCCACCACAGGGATGGTGACGGGCCTCCCCAAGTAAAATTAAAGACCCCAGTGTCGGCACACCGAGAGCTGATACTTAATCCCAAAGACTGTACTTCCTAAACGTCATCTGGTAGTTGGAAGCCCTGGGAGGAAGTGTCTGAGATGAGGAAAACGCACCCTCCAGTCCTCGGGCGCTATCTAGACGGTGGGAAGGAGAAGGATACAGAGAGACGTGTGGGAGAAAGGCACCCTCGGGGCCAGGCGCCCAGCAGAGGCCGCATCTCTCAGGTCCGCTGCACTGCTCCTCACTCAGATGTCCCACTTCTCTTGCCATTTTTTTGAGGCTTCACTATGTTGGGCAGTTGACACTACTAACGATTATAGAGCAGGACTATTGCCAAATGCAGGCATACCTGCTAAGGATCCTTCAGAACAGGAAGTATGAAGAGAAAAGAGAGGAATGTTTCTTATCTCAGTCTTTACAAGAAGACTCCAAACTCATTGTGTAGATTCATTCAACAAACATTGTGAAATAAATGTTTATTGCAAAAGTCTCAATATATATACCAAACAGATGACTAAGGAATGTAACTCCTTCCATGGAAATTTTTATTTGGTTTTTATAACCAAATAATCCTCACTATATATGTATATAAAAAATGAAAGGTTATTTTTGTGCTGGTAGATTTAAAGACCAATTGATTATGTAACAGAGTTCCTTCAAGTAAGTGCCTCACAAGAAAATTTATAACCTAAAAACTTCAAGCACCGTGTGGTGTTTTATGTGTCGAACCAATAGACTCATTAAAATAACATTGGGTAAACCCAAACACAACACAGCGCAAGTCCTAATGCTGCCCACATTACCCAACCGACTTTAAAATAATATCTTTGTTATGTCCTAAGGTTAAAAATTCAGCAAATTCTTTATATATTTTCCACTTGAGATCATGTGTGGTTTTCTACTTTCCTGAGAAGTACACTTTTGTGGCTTTTTTGATCAAAGGAAGGTTATTTTTGCAAATAGACATCTTTTGTAGAGGTGTCTGTTCTACTTAATCAAGGTTTCAAGAAAAAAGAAGCACAAATATATTTATTAGGTTTTTAGTGAAACATAAAAATTCTTAGGTTCTCTTCTTAGCGTAGACTTTGGAAAGGAAGACATGCATGTAAGGTCAGCAATCACAGGGTGTGTGTGTGTCTGTGTGAGAGACTGAGAGACAGAGAGAAGGTGGAAGGAGGAAATAAAGGAATCTGGCTGTAAAATTGAGTAACAGTTTGAAACACTTGGCTTCCAGTTGTGGAAGACGAGCAATACTGGGAAGGCGGGGCTGACGAGGGACCACGGGAGGAAAGCTTACTCTCAGCGGGCAGGCTTAGGAGGAAGGCCCTTTGCCAGGACGGCTGTCTCCTGCCCATCAGCTTCTGACCAAACGGAGGGTGCCTTCACCCAGCCGGCACCTCAGTCTCCCCTTAGGGCTGGCTCTCCCCTGCTGGGCCGGGTCAATGCTATGGATCATTTCCACCGAGCGAGTGGAATTGTTTCTTGCTGCTGTGTTGGCGTGGGAGTGTTAGTGTGGCAGGAGATCACTTCCTCCCCTGACCACCACAGCCTGTTAGAAGATGAAATACACAGACTCAAATGATATTGGCTTGTTCAGAAAGGTCATGTCTCTCTGAATTGAGAAATAATTCCAAAGAATGTGACTACTTTACTTGACACACAGATCTGGTCACAGAAAACGAGTTTTTACTCTTGACCTGGACATTATTAGTCCACTGGTCACTCTCCAGGAGGGGCAGCTACCACAATTTGCCTTTGACTTGGAGACAAGGAAAAACGTTTCCCTGGTAGTAAGAAAACGGATACATGAAAAGGTATCTACTAAACTTAAAACATCGGTCCTAAGCTATATAATATAATTCTCATTTTATTGAAAATTAAAAACTGCATTCCCCAGGATTCCCTGGAGAAGTATTTCTGGTATTAGAGCTTCACAAATCGTGTTCCTGAAAAGAAAAATGTGTGAACTATTTCAGCGCCGATTACAATCACCATGAGGGATGACTATAAATGAGAAGGCTGGTTTTCTTGTGTTTCTGGTAAACTGGCCCTGAAGATAATTTCAAAGAGGTCCAAAAATATGTTGAGCAATGGAAACATCCTTGGAATAAGCTGACAGGGCCCTGAGTTAGGGATGACAATAGTTCCTGAGTCATAAGTTTATTGTGGGACATACGACTGAGTAAAGTACTTGGCATAATGCCTGGCACTCAGGAAGAACAACATCAACGTCAGCTGTTACTATTATTGTTATTAAAGTAATTTAGGTATGTAAATTCTGGTGTGTTTGTTAAAAATAACTCAAGCTGAATACAACTGAACAATTTCAAACGGGCTGGGTCATAACTGTGGGACAGAAACCAGTAGCCTTGTGTTCCACTACTCGCAGGCAAGTAGTTCTCCTCTATCTTCCTCTGACCCCTTTCATCCACTGGCATTTCAGCAGCTGGTTCAGCCAAATCTATTCAATTCAACAGTACAGATATTTACTGGACATCCTTAAGTGTCAGTCACCAGTGTGAGCCCCGGGATACAAAGTGGAAAATCTCCTACTCTGGAGGAGCTCACAGTCTAGTGAGGAGAGGAGCCCCGAGGAGGGAGCCCATCGCCACGTCCTGGCCTGCGATTCCATCCGACTCAAGGGAGATGGTTTCACGGATGTGGGTTGGTGCCTCTGCATCCCTCCAAGTACAGTGTGGCTTCTACAATCCCAGACTCACACACGGAGAGGGGAGTAACACGTGAGAGCATGAGGAAGGAGTCCGTGAAGCGCCTCGGAGGCAGTTCTCCTACTGATGCTAACACTGTCGATGGTCTTTCACCATCACCACTAGGTAACATTATTCCATTTCTTGAAATCAAATGACTAATGTTCTTCTACCTACCAGTTTCAAATAAGGCATTTCCACCGGGCTCAATCAATGTAACAGAAAAATTAACTGGAAGAGGTGGGAGAAAATGCCAGGGATTTCAAGAATGGGCCACTTCCTACCAGGTAACCTTGGAGAACAAAGTTAATTTTGAATTATGAAAAATTCTATGAGACATATCACCTTATAGCCTAGGATATGTCTCATTTTCCCATAAATAATGAGTTCCACTGGTGAAACTGAGCAAGTAGTTGGCGTCTATAATGAATGAATAAAAACGTGGAGTGAAGCTGACGGACCTGGGAATAAAAGAGCTGTAGTAGGTTGGAACCCATGGGAGATTAACAAGTGAAATTCTACCAGATGCATCAGAAACAGCAACAGGTCTAGACAATGGCTTGCTCCTCTGGTGTGTGATGTTCCCACTGTGGCTCCAACGCCCGTCTCACGCATCTTCCTACCAAGTGAGACTACGAGGGAAATACCACAAAGGAGTGAGGAGGCTGAATCTCATAGGAAGGAATCTGCCTTTTCCTGAAGAATTCAACTCACCAGAAATATCCACTTGTGGGGTGTTTACAAGGAAATGTGCTATTTAGCATTATTCTGAATTTATATAAATAACTGAACAAAACCAAAAAACTACTTCACAAAACCGCTCAGTGCCATGCTCACTACTGTTTTTCATTTGTCTTAAGGCATGTGATCTGGATTAATTGGAAACATACTTCAATTTATGGCTAAAATGACTTAAATGTATGAGTTTAACTGAAGAAATATCAAAAATGCTTTACTAAGGGGCCGCCCGGTGGCGCAGCGGTTTAGTTCGCGCTTGGCAGCCCGGGGTTCGTGGGTTCGGATCCCGGGAGCCCACCGACGCACTGCCTGTCAGCCACGCCGTGGCAGCATCCCATATAAAGTGGAGGAAGATGGGCACGGATGTTAGCCCAGGGCCAGTATTCCTCAGCAAAAAGGGGAGGATTGGCAACGGATGTTAGCTCAGGGCTGGTCTTCCCCACAAAAAAAAAAAAAAAAAAAAAGCTTTACTAAGGTAGGTAGATAATAGGTATCAATCATAAATTTATGAATATTCTGCAATGTCTTTAATTTTATGATAGCTTTATTGGGTTAATCACTTACTTGGATATTATTTCCATGCCTTTGACAGTTATACGTTTTGGAAATTTAAAACAATCAAATAATTTAGATAAAAAACGTAACTATGAGAAATCATAGACCAATTTTGTGTTTCTGAACTTCCTTAAACATATCCCAGTGGGAATGGTTCCATTATCAAAACATGATTTAACTGCAAAGGTTATTTCTGACCCCAAGCTTCTAGCTCATCGGGACTGCACCTTTTGCTGTTTATCAGAACTCCTTTACTTTGACGAAAACCCACAAGGAGGAAAAAGATCTAAGATCTGACTGAAGGTCAGGTTTATTATATGTAGAAATTCACTCTTGTCACACAACTCTGCCATGCACATGTTGACCATATTCACTAAAATATTCATTCCAAATCCATGCCACAAAATTATATGAATCAGGACCACTACTTAAAAAAAAAATTGCTTGCAAATTTAGTCAATTAGTTTCAATAATCGCCCCCGTAACAAAATACTACTAAAAAAATCCTGGGAATCCTGGAGAAAAAGAAAGAACTTCATTAAAATGCAGGAAAGTCATTGACATCATTATACTTTAAACCAATTTTGAAAGTAGGTTGTAAGCAAACTGTATAAATTTTGCAAGTGATCCTAATTTTAAGACTGTTACAATAGTTGAGGCTTTTGTAACCGTTTCTAAAGTACAAACGTTTTTCTTTATTTAAAATACTTTTCTTCGCTTGAAGGGAAGCAGAAATATATTAAAACATTTTCAAAGAAGATTCTAAAAATATTCTTTAATTTTGAAACTGCATCTTAAATGCTTAAAACACATGTACGACACCAGGTCTGTACTTAATTAGTTAGAATTGACATTTTTAATCAGTTCTTGTTAATACCAGTTTTACTAGTCATGTGTAAAATTAAATTTTGTTACAAAGTTGCATATGGAAAAGTATCCAAACTACATAAAATTTAAAAAACAAATTCTTTCAGTTCCTTGGTTCATGTGACATAAATTTGCTTGTGGATGAAATGTTCATATCTTTAAGCAACAGCAAGGAAAAACTCAGTTTTCATTTCAAAATAAAATGGCTGTTCTAGACCAATAAAGAAAAGCAGATTACTGTTATTAGGATGTTCATCAGGGTTTAGTTTTCTATCTGGATGCCACACTAACTGGATGAAAGACACATCAAAGCAACACAGGGGAGCTGACTTTACAGACCCTATTAGCAAAAGTGTCCACATTTGATGCATTAAAATAACTCACCTATAATAAGATTAACTGCCAGTTACTCCATTTCTGACAGATCACTACTGGTGGGTTGAGATGCATTAAACATTGTAAACGATTATTGTCTGCTTCTACATCTTAACCTCAGTGTGTCCCTCATTTTCTGCTGAGTTTATTAGCCCCCATCGTAAAATCAGAGCCCATAACCACTGGAAGAGAGAGAGAAACAGAGAGAGAGAGAGACAGAGAGACAGAGACAGAGACAGAGACAGAGAGAGGAGAGAGAGGAGATGAAGATGGAAATTTCCCAGGGTTCCCACCATGTTGGGTGGCCCAACTGTGCATCTCCTGGGGAATGCAGTTCAGTAAGAAAAGTTATTGAGGTCATATTACTGTCTGGAGATAATAATATTAATGAAGTAATAATATTAAAGTTTGGAGGTAATAATATTAAGGAGGTAATAATAATATTAATGTTTGGACTGGCTTAAGATTTACCTTTTCTGAGGGAGAAAGATTATAAAACTGCAAATAACTAGCTCTAGCCTTCCATGAAGAGATTTAGGAAACTTCCTTCCCTCCGAGCCTGACCAGCCGGCCATCAGACTGTGGCAAATCTATCTGCCAAATGTGTACAGCTGGAACTCGCTGTCATCAATCTGTTTGAAGAAAATGGAATGCTTGTTCTTTTGTGGGGAGAGGAGGAAGATGGAGAGATAACATTTTGACTCAAATAAATGGTGATAACCCACTGCAAACAATAAGAGATAGCAGCCCGGCCTCTCCCCCACACGGTCTTTGCACACTGCAGCTTTCTCGTCAAAGCCGGATCACCACGGGGCCCAGTGGACGGGGCTGTGACCTTGTGTTCTCTTTCAAGAGCAAAGCGAAGTTATTTCTTCAAATCAGAAAACCAGTAAAACACATGCTTATTTATTTGAATAAGAGTAAATAAAGATTCCTCTTTTGGGTCATGAGTGAAGCCAGAAATGGTCAAATAATTCTAGGTGTCACCAAAAGAGGGCACCATCTACTCTTACTGTCCACACAAAGCTCCTGCAGTTGTAAACAAAACCCCAAACCCCTAAACCCTCAAACCCCTCAGCCCACGAGGGAAAGACATCCCAGGCTTCTGGCCCCTCATACTCTGCCCAGACCAGTTCTGAGAGCCTGCATCGGGAAGAACATGGTCTGGCTATTTACTTCTGCACCGACGTCCACACTGAGCACTCATGCTCTCTGGTGCATCACCACTAGAAGCAGGCATTTCACAGGCACGCTGAGGTTCATATTTTATAGGGCACTGAGAAAATGTCCCCTTAGGCCAGGGTCCAGGCTGTCATCAAATAGCATGAGAAAAAGACCATTAACTTCTTAATGGTATCAACTCCAGGGGGTTATCTACAATGACAGGTAGACAGGGAAGGAGCTCTCCTGAGCACATGGAGGGCGCAGGTAACGCAGGCCAGGGATGTGCGAAATGATGCGAAGCAGCATTTTATGCCAACTTTTAGGAACAGAAGCCTAACGAACATTTGTTCTTTCAAGTGGAAGGAAAAGACGTTCATAAACTTATCTTCTGTACTCTCAAACATGCTTTATAACAAGCGTATGATTTAAACAGGTAAGTGTTTGGGGGACAGCACACCTCCCTCGTTTTTGGCCAATTTCTTCAGGGTGATGGAAGCAGAGTTCCAGGCTCTGAAGTGAAACTGCCGCCCTGCTCTCAGAAATTCACACACAGAACACGGGGTTCCTGACGCACTGAGCTCAGCAGTTAAACCAGAGACGGGTATTTCTCTCTGTAGTGTAGACGGCTGTTCAACAGGAGGAGCGGCGACCTCTCAGAGGAGGGTCCCCAGGAGAGCAGATGTCCATCCCCGCGAGCACGACTCCGTGCGCAAAGACGCGACGCAAGGGGGCCGTGGGGCAGCAGGCGATTCTGCAGTCCTTCAGGGAAAGACAGCGGCCCGCGGAGGGAGTGCCGTCCACTGACCTAAACCCGCAGGCTGTCCCTGTCCGAAGGTAGTTTAAAGCAGGTAAAAACCTCCTTCTTTCTCACCCTGTCCAGAGAGAGCGCCCCCGCCGTGCGGACTGCCTTGTGCAAGCCTCTCCGGCTCTTCCCTCCGGAAAACAGCGCGCAGGGAGCGCGGTGCGCAAACAGCCCGGCCCGCGGTTGCCAGGACATCAGAGGAGCCGAACCGGACCGCGCGGGGTGGGCTCGCGGGCGCCTCCTCTGACCCCGCGTGTCCCCTGTGGTCGCGAGTGCCCCCGACCCTGGTCTCTGCCCGGGAAGCTGAGCCCAGATCCTCCATCGGGGGAGGGACACGTCGCCTCGGTCCCCGAGAATCGGGTCCCCCAGGGTCACTGCGTCCACGCGACCCCCTGTCAGCCTCCGGTCTGCCGTCCAGAGGTGGGGCTTCGGAGGCTGTGGGGGCCTGGTGGACCCCGAGGGTGACGGGGCGCCCAAGCCCACTTCCCTCCGGGAGGAGGCGACGGTTAAAGATTACACCGGCCGCGGCGCTTCAAAGGGCGCCCGGGCAGCCAAGTCGAGATAACGCGCTGGCAGCGCTCGGGGCCGCGGTTGCCACATTTTAATCACTTCATTTAAAAAGAAAACAAGAAGGAAAGAAAAGAAAGAAGAGGTTACATCGCGCAACCGTGCAGGGGTGCACTCGGGTCTCCTTCGGGAAGCGTCCAGGCCATCTCCTGGGGTGGCGGCGGGGCGCAGGGGGCCTGGTCCCCGGGTTCGGGGACGCCGATGCCCACCCCGAGGGTCGCCCTGCGCCCCGCCGAGAGCGGACTGCCCGGCGCGCCCAGACCCGCACCTCCCGGCCAGGCGCGCGCGGCGGCACTTACAGGTACGAGGTGAGGGCGCTGAGGTTGGCGGGCAGCTCTGCGAGCCCCAGGTCCGCGCAGTCCACCCGGAGAAGCATCCTGCCGTCCGGCTCGCACCGACAGCGCGCGGGGCAGCTCCGCAGCAGCGAGCTCGGCCCCGGAGAGCCGCCCCCGGCCGCCAGCTGGAGCAGGACGGGCAGGGACAGGAGCACGCCGACCGAGGGCGCGTCCATGTCTCCGGGCGTGCGCGCCCCACGGGCTCCTGCCCCACGGGTTCCTGCGGCTCCGGGGGCGCGAGGGGGGCGCGGGGGGCGCCTGCGGGACTCCGCCGACGAGCACCGCGGGGCAGGCCAGCGAGCCGGGCAGCGCGCGACGCTGCAGGGGCCTGGCCGGAGTGCGCGGCATCTCCGCCCGCACGCGCCGGCTTTAAGGCGCTGCAGCCCGAATTGCGCGCCCGGTGACGTCAGCGCAGCCCGCTCCCCAGGCCCCCGCCCCTCCGCCCCCTCCCTCCTCTCTGCTCCTCCCACCCTCCGCCCTCCTCTTTCCCTCCCTCCTCTCTCCTCCTGGCGGGAGCGGGGCGGGGGGGGGGGGCGTCGAGCTCCAGCGTTCAGGCTTTGCCTGGGAGGGTGAGGGGGTGTCCGGCGTTCAGCGCCGCGGACGGCGGGGGACCCCACCCCACTCCCTCCCCCGGCCTGGAGATCGGACCCGGGAGCCGAGAGGGACACAGGCAGCCGGCGCAGGGACCCGAGGACGCCGACGCCTCCTCCAAGCCGACTTCGGTGACGGACGGAATGCACGGAGAGCTTAAGAAAAGACAAATCCAGGCCAGAAAAATAGCGAGGCCATCAGGTGAGGAGGCCGGCGTCCTCGGCGACGCGGGTCCTTGCCTCGCGCCGCGCTGCCTGGCTCGCTTCTGCCCTAAAATCGAAGTTCTGGGTCAGTCGCTCAATACATACAGCTGGTGAGCGAGGCCCAGGCTGCCTTCCCGACTCACCGCGGTGAGAAGTCCAAGTGACCATTTTCAGTGTTAGGATCCCCTGGAGGTCTGACAGACAGACAGGGCCGTTTGCTCTTGTTCGGGGGCCTCTTCCTCTGACTGTCGCAGGTTCCCTGGCTGCGCGCGGTCCGCCCGGGCCGGAGGAACCGCGCTCGAGAACCACAGCGGAGCGCAGCGTGTCCGCACTTAGGAGCGTCCCCGTGGACCTGCAGGACGACGAGGACGGGCCTCAGGGAGGGACAGGCCGCCTCTGCCATGCGAGTGAGGCTGGAAGAGGTGACACCCACTCACAGATGCACAATTTCCGGGCACCGTGCGTCCGGCTTCCTGAAGGCCGAGAACGTTTTGGCTTTCAAGGCCTCGCCTGACCTCACGCTTAGCCTGTCCTGCCAGATTTCCCGCACAGACTTCTGCGTGTTACAGCAGGGAAGATGCTTTCTTTGTGAAGTAATCTTCATTTACGGAGTGATCCCCACACCTGGCTGGTCACCTGTGGAACCTTCAAAACTGTACAGATTCCTGGACCAAAATCGGTATTCTGAGCCTGCTCCTTTCTTGGGCGAATCCCATCATCAGCAAGTTCTGATTCTCCGGATTAGATGGAGGGAGGGTGGCTGAGATTTATAGATGCCATCCTCCTCGTTTCGCAGATAAAGGATCGCGGCCCAGAGATTTTGGAAAATTTGACAGTGGCTGCTGACAACTCCGAGTTAACCTGGGCTTCTGGACATCAGTGCAGTGTCCAGTCCTGGTGGTTCCTTCTTTTGTCCCTATGGACACTGCAGCCACCACTGTCCCTTGGCTTATTCTCACGTTATTCTTGCTTCTCCCAGCCATTCCATCCACATCTATAGAATGCCTACTAATTACCTGTTTTCCTTCTTTTTTTAAAACCCATCCCCAGATGACTTATTTTGTAACTGCAGCTCAAGACTTACTCTTTCTGTGGACCCTCCCATGACTATAGTCACGTTAACTGTTTGCAGAACGGAAATTGTGATGCAGCCGTGACTGGAGAGGCCAGTCAACTCTCCCTGTGGAGCCTGTGGTCCAAAGGGAACGACAGACTGAACAGGGTCCCAGGAATCTCACTGAGGGTGTGTAATAAAAGCCACACAGTTCAGCCCTGAGTTTTCTCAAGCGCGTGTTTGTCTTGTTTTGCCAACTTTCTCATGATGAGTCTGGAGGCAGAGACCAGGCCACTTGTCTTGTCTTCACCTGTAGGACTGGCAGGAGTGGGAACTGAACAAGGATTCGTGAGCTGGTTGATTTGTCAGCCCAGGCACGTCCACACACGGCTGTGTCCACCATCTGCCCAAGGACTTCCGGCAACACTTCCTTTGACTTCGGGGTTGCTAAAAAGAACATGCACTTTGGTTGTGGAAGGGATCAGGCAGAGCTGGATTTGAGTCTATGTTCTGCCAGTCTCAGGCTGTTTGACCAGAGGCACGGAGCGAGCCTGCGTTTCAGCTGCCTTCTCCGTGAGGGGGTGTTATTCACCTAGGTCATTCTAAATGTTAAAACATCTCGAACTTGACCTGGAGCAGAGTAGGTTTTCAACCTGTGCTAGTGCCTTTCCTTATCTTTTCAGGAATTGAGGCTTGTTAACAAATCCATGTAGAGCAGAGAGATTTCTGATTCAATTAAACAGGGGAGACAGCTATGCTAGATGAAGCCAGGTGTGATGAACATCTGATACTTTTCTGCATGCCCAACATTTCTGCTCTCTCCTCTCTCTACACTTTCCCTTTGAGAAACTACCTCCTACACCTTAGGTGACCCCAGCAGGGCTGTTGACCATGCGCCCCGTCTCCCTGTGCCTGGGGTAGGTATGTGACCAGTGCAATCTGAGTTTGTTTGGGGGATTGTCATGGACTCTGAGGGGAGGAGGTCTTCTCCTCTGACTTCGTGAGCTCTAAGGACAAGGAAATTTGGAGCTCAAGGGGCTGCCCTTCTGCCTGTGGAGAAAGCTCACTCGACACTGAATATAAGCATTAGCAAGGAGAGAAGCAAATCCTAAGTTCATCTTTTAAATGCCCAGATCTAAAGCCACGGCTACTCCATCACCTCTCAACCTCCAAACACAACCAGGCAGTTCTGTTTTGTTTTGTCGCTCGAGGTAAAGGGTGAGGGTTTAGGTGCAATCACCCACATTCAAGAATGCTTGGGAAAAACCCAAAAGCACAGGAAGAGTGAACATTTAAGAGTGACCCAATGGACCCTCAAGGTCTTGTAGACCTTAGAACATAGGAAATCATGTGGGTTGAAAATGAGAATGGTTCAGCCATTGGTGATTTTATTGCCTGCATGAGTGTATGTTAATCACTTTATCTTGGCTAACAAAGATGAAAGCACAGCAAAACAGATTCCTTGCACACTAAAAAAGAAAAGTTGTGGTGAGGCCGCTGAGCAGTGGTCTCTGTTTTTGTGGCAAATACCATTAAATTTGTAAGATCAGGTTCTCAAATTGCATGATAATGACCCAGCATTGACCCAGCCCTTTGCACATCCTCATGTGCTTCTGGGGTCCTCCTGGCAACCCCGTGAGGTGGGTGTATTCTTACCGAAGCCTGAGCATGGGAAGTGCGGGTGCTTTTCCTGATGGTGACCAGCAAGTCAACGATGGAAACAAAATTCTAACCCGGGTCTTCTGACTCTAAGTCCCACACTCTTTTCCAAATCCCTTGGGAATTGTAGCCACATATGGACTTAAACTGGATAGGATCTTGAGTTTACTGGCATTTTATTGAGAAAAGAATTCACATATTTTGGTAAAGAAAAGTGTAGTCTTTTTGAACTGCAGTGGAAGCAGTTGGAACAGAGAATGGTGGTTTTTTTTATGTGAACAGTAAGGACAAGTATATATTCAATCTTGTTTTCCCTTAAATACCTGTATTTCTAGTTTCTCTCGACAACCGTTTATAGGAATACAAGTTGGTGAGCTGTCACAGAAAAGCAAGGGCACTCTCACGTGTGGTAGTCGGCTGAGAAGGTCCTGGTTATGGTTTTGGAAGGTATCTCAGTGTTGTGAGCTGGTGGGTCAGGCAGTATGTCATGCCAGGAATGAAATCACTTTTTACTTCTTCGACTCTTAGATTGCAAGTTCCTACAATAAATTCTGGTAAAGTGCAGTCTGGTACGTGTCTACTTTCTGGGCTTGCTAAATGGATAATTTCCTAATTCTTTAATCTTTGATAAAAGTCCACAACTGAAAACATTCATGTACACCACAAGAACTGCTAATAAGCTTCGTTGAAGCATGCCAGGATAATTCTAGTTAACAGGTAGGTCAATATTTCTTTTACGAGTATAGTGAAATTGTGTTTGCACAACTGGTGGGCTATGACGGATGGATTTGACTTGTTTGAGAGAGTAGAGAGCCATTATTCTCCTTGTTCATTTTACATTCATGATATAATCAGGCTTATGCTGAATTTCTTAACTTCCTTTCACCAACAAGGTCTAATTAATTGAGAAGGAGGAGGATTTAAGAAGAAAGATCTATTTTCTTTCAGAATTATTTACTTTTCAAGAAAGCATTAGTTCAGCTAATTCATTACTTTGAAATAGCCTACTATATAAAATCAACTGGTTCTGTCTTTGATATTATCCAACATGAAGGAAACCTTTAAACATGCCCACATGTTCACAGCTGCGAGAAAGGCCAGTGGAATGTGATGTTATCAATCCTTCTGCTCATTTCGGTCCCCTTGCTCATCTCGTGTGTGATAATGAAGGTGTTTCTGCTGGTGTGCAGCCTGCTTCCTAAGAACATGTCCAGTCAGACTCACATGTCAGCCAGGGGCAGGTTTTCTTTTCAAACTAAGAATAAAATTAGTGAGAAAAAATAGTAAAATACTTGAAATTAAATGATCTCACTGCTTATTCACACGCTTTATTTAATTCTGCTAAATACTGCCTTAATACCCAGACAGACTCTTCCATCTGCCCAGTGTGATAGAGCTTTTCCTGGTCTGTTTAGAAGGATGCTTTCAGGGTTTTTAACCATCTACCATGTCCACATGCTCGTGTTTAACCAGCAGAGCTCAGACGGAGTGTAGGCCTCGCTCCAAGACAATGAGGCGTTAACAGGTTCCTGTTCCCAGACCTGCTCTCCCAAGGCCTGTTGCTAGAGTGTTTACAGATCCACAGTCCCTCATCTTCAATTCTGAAATCCTAAGAGCTCTGGAAAGGGAAAGGTTTTGTGAAACAAATTTGGTGGCACAATCTGAACTGAAAGGAAGTGAGCCTGTCTTTTTCTCGTTTTGTGTTGATGTTCACTCAATTTGCTGCAGAAATGTCGTGCTTGATTGCAGGGTGCTTCCCCGGACTCCACTAGGGTTTCTGTAATATACAGGAATGCTATCATTCTCAATATTGTCTATTTTTTAAATCCTCCAAAATTCTGCATTTGGCAACATTTGTGACCCTGACATTTTTTGGCAAAGGGATTACGGACCTGTGAACATCAGCAAACTTTGGATTATTTATTTCATAAACCGTTATCAGAAGAAAAAGACAGAAAAAAAGGAGCATTAGAAGTCTTTGGATGAGGAGAAGGTGGGAAGTAGCATCAGGAGCAAAGCCAGGAGAGGAGGAAGGTCAGCGCAGGGGAGGGTGGCTGTCACTGGACATTCCCCTGCACAGCACAGGCAGCACTTCCTGTCTCTCACTCTGGCCACATGTTTGGAAGCGGCTAGCAGAAACCGTTCCACGTGTTAGGAGTGAGCTCTCTCAACGCTGGAGCATAAACAGTCGGTAAGGACGTTTCAGAAAAGGAAAACCAGAGGCGTTGAGCAGAGATAGTGAAGTAGGAAGAAGGAAGAACAAAGATGGGTTTACGGGATTTGTAAAAGAAAGAAATACGGAGCATGTTATTTCCCAAAATGCTTTATTTTGATAAGTCTGGTGTGTTTTACTTGAGTATGCATAGTAGCATTTCAATGCAGTTACAATCCCATAAAGCAGGCAAAACGTATTGTACAAACCTGTGCCTCGAGTCGAGTTGTAGCAAAACACTGTCCAGGTTGCTGCAATGAAAGTCTACAGGAACCTTTTGTTGGGAGTTGTTAGGTTTGTGGAGTAATAAAATGAGCCTGTTTGTTTTAACGTTTCTTTGACAAGGACTAACATTGTGATTTTAAGTTTCGTAGATTTTTTTTCTTTTGCATAGATTTTAGGTTGGTACTTGGCAGGAAGAAAACTCATTGCAGCTTCAAAAAATACGTATTTTAAATACATTTTCTTCATTTCCTCCTTCACTCTCCTTGGATCTCTCTGCTTTCCCCACTCCTGCTTCTCCCTGACTTCCAGCGGGGAGGGATGGTGTGAGGCTGCGGGTGGTCACCTGTGGGAAGGGCAGGGCGGCCAGCGTGGTGGCACCGGTTTCGGGGTCTCGCAGACCTCGGCTTGGGGCTCTGCTCTGTCATTTACAAGCTGTGGGACCTGAGCAACCTCCTCTCTGGCCGGTTTCCTCCTCTGAGGGGGTCACTGTGCCGAATTGGTGGAACCATCAGTGGAGGGAGAGCTGGTGAGTTACAGGGCTCTGCGGGCATCCAGCACTTAATGTGTGGGAGCACCTAGGGGCCGTCCATTCTTCCTTTAGGGAGGTCCGTTCAGCTTCGTGGAGACTGGAGGACTGAACCAGGCACAGATCTGTCCCGTTTTTTTCTTTTGCTGAAGACGTGGGTACTTGGAAAGTTAACGTGGTTTCACGTGATGGTTTCACCTGGTTGGGAGCATTCGCTAGTGAGACAGTCTTTCATTCATTCAGCAGGCCTCAGTTCCCCGTTTTCACTAGAATGTATTTATTCAAGGGCGTCTACTGCACACCCAGGAGAGGCCAGCACTGGGAACGTCCGGACGGCTGCGTGTGGCGCCTGCTTTCACGTAATTCACGGGTGAGCTGAGAAGACGGACAAGGAAGACAGATGATTAAAATGCAGTAGATAAAATACAGGGATGAAACATGCTGTTAGGGTGAAAAGGAGGCAGCAACTAACTCTGCCTCAGAGAAAGTCCTCCGGGAAAGGCGACATCCGGACTGAGTTCTTGAAGGCACGGCAGGCGTCTGTCAAGTGGATGGGAAGGACGGTCCTGGAAGTTGGATGGAGACAGAGTGTAGTTTGGGACGGTTGGCGCGGCCGTGGCGCAGGGTGAGCACGGAGGCCGGGGGACTGGCGTAGGGAGAGGTGCGCTGCGGCAGAGGGCTGTGCGGACGTGCGTAGACTCGGGCTCCGTCCCGGGTGCAGCGGGGCCAGGGCGTCTTCACACGGGGGTGGCGTCGTGTATGTTACTCTGGCGGAGAGAACTGTCATGTCAGCACGGGGCCCTGTCGCAGGAGTGGGCGACGGGCGGTCGGAGCCGAGCAGGAGCTCTGGCTGACTCGACAGCGCGGATGTGCAGGAGGCGACAAGCGCGCAGTCGGTCGCAGCAGTGGACGCGAGCAGGCGCTGTGAGCTTCCCCGTGTTTCCGCGGGCAGAACTGGTGGAACTTGGTGACCGTGGTACCTACAGGGGACACAACAGCCGTCATGTCTCCACAGCCACCGGTCTGGGAGACTGGGTAGAGACGGGGATTATTTGCTGCAAAATAGTATTACCATGCTTGCGTGCTTATTTGTGCCAGGTGCTGTGCAAAGTGACTTCAACGCTTTCTTTTTTTCATTTATTTCTCTCAACAACCTGTAGAATACATATAATTATCCTCTTTTAAACAAATAGTGAGGCTCACAGAAATTAAGTAACTCTCCAGAGCCGCTCTGCCGGAAAGGGGCAGAGCTGACGCTCTGTGGTCTGCGGGACTGCAAAGCCGTCTGGCGAGCCTGGGACGGGAGCAGGCTTCGGAAGGGAGACAGTGAATTCAGCTTGGGGCACGGCGAGGTTGCCGTTGAGAAAAGTTTCCAGAATCATGAAGGGTGCTGACTGTCACACGAACCTTGGCAGCTTCACATCTTCTCGGCCTGGGTTCTTTGATGCGAGCCAGACGTGCGTTCGTGACGACAGTCCTGATGCGTGTGTGTCGCTCTCCCCCCGTGTAGACCAGACGCTGGCTCCGGAAACCCGGCACTCAGGAGCTGTGTCAGTGTTCCAACTAATCATGGTGGCAAATATTTTTGGCAAGTCATTTCTAAGGTTCTTTACTCTATTTGAGCCTTTTCCAATCACATTATGGCTGAGGTGATGCATTTTAAAGGCATAGATGTCTTTCCCCCTTTTCTTGATGATACTGGGCTTCATATATTACCCCAGTAATTTTTTAAAAAATATTTCCTTTTATAAACTGTCTTTTCCTTAATCCTTTTTTGTATCATCAGGCCATAATATAGTTTCCGAAGGCATTCTACAAACGTTTGTTTGATGGGTCAGATACAAGAGGAATACAAGCTAGTTGTAGAAATGCTGAAAAATAATCAAGTACAGAACAAAATGAAAATCATTCACAACCCCACCCCTTGATAAGAGCTGTTAACATTTTATTTGTTTCCTTTCAGTCTTTTTAGTGTTTGTGTGTGTATATATATTTTACCTAACTGTGATAGGTAAAATGGGAAAATATTATCCCTCATTACTAACATCTTTGTATACACCAGTTTTTATGTCTTCATGATAGTTTATTCTCCCATCCCACAGATGAGGAAACTGAGGCTCAAAGAACTTGTAAAACTTCCCTAAGAATGAAGCAAATTTGACGTGTCCTGTACCCTGTGTCATCTCTCAATTTGGTAAGGAAGACTCAAAGTTTTGACAAATAGCTGTTCTAGAACGTAGCATGTTCAAGAGGAGCCCAAAGGGCTGTAGGAGTTTGGAGTTGGGGGGAGTGTGTCCTGCTGGTGGACTCAGGGAAGGCTTTAAGAGCAGGTTTAAGACTCGAGATGGGTCCTAAAAGATGGCCCCTAATCTGACGTTGGAGAAAGACATTTAAGAGCAGAGGACAGTATGTGGCAAAAAAAACTTAGAACCTATTTGGAAAATTGTGATTAATCCAATTTGCCTGACTTTTGGGCTTTTAAAATGTTCTAGTGAGGAATAAAGCTGTAAAACTGAAAGCTGGGAGAAGACTGAATTGCAGTTCAGATGCCTTGTGGGTGGATGAGTAGGAAAGGAGCTGGGTCTCAGGAGGCAGGCCCTGGAGCAGGCCTGGGGGACTGCAGGGGAAGGGGACAGGTCAGTGTACACGCAGGGAGCATGGTTATGGCTGGGTGTGCCAGCTAGAAGAATACAGAGACCAAGAATACAAGATACAGAAGATACAAAAGAATACAAAATGCGAGATCAAGTTTCCAAGCTGGCTGGCTGGGAGAAAGGTGGTGCTGTTAAAAAATGAGTTTGGGGGAATAAGAGCCCAGATTTGGGTATTTTGAGTTTGAGTGGCCCAAGACTCAACTGGGTGTTCAGGCTGAGGCTTCAGAGAGAGGGGAGGGACAGATGTCCTGGATGGGGGATCCGGTCATGGTTGACATTGCTGTTGGGAGGTGGTGGATGTAAATGTGGGAGCTGAGGAGCTCGTGGAGGAGGAGGTCATGGATACATGTCTCAAGTGAGCTGAGCAGTGGCTACTCGCAGGCACTGTTCTAAGCACCTTACAGCTATCATCTCGTTTAATTCTCAGAACAATCCATGAGGCAGGAGCTATTAACGTCTCCACTTTAGAGATACCCATTTTATAGACGAGGAAACTGAGGCCCACACTGGAGAGTGTTAGATCTGGGATTTGACCTCAAGCGGCTGACTCTAAACCCTGTCATTGGACCTACGTTATGTTGCTTCCCAGACAGAAGAGGGAGGGAAGACAGATCTGCAGAACATCAACACTTAGAGGAGAAATCTGGAAGAGGAGTTAGCAGAGACCAGAAAGGAGCATTGGAAAAGGCGCTGGGAAGAAGCCCAGAGAGGCTGCGGCGGGAGACTGGGCAGGTTCGGTGTCGATGCTCCAGGCATCTTGCGTCGAGTGACAGGCGCATCCCAGCTGACGCGAAGCAGGTGTCAGTGCCACACGCAGTGCATCTACACATCTGGAAACAAGGTTTTGTTCAGTGGTCTACCCAGGAGGACGTCCAGAAGAGAGACGCTTGTTGAGCAACTGGTACCTGGGTGGTTGATAATGGTCTGTATCCACATTGAAATACTCTGAGTTTTCAACACCAAGACTGATTACTTATCAACGGAAATTTGACAGAAGCACACCCTCTAATGATTTTGAATAGCTGGGGGAATAACTCATCTGAGGGAGAGAGAAGTCTGACTCATATGCTTTTTGCTGAAAAGAAATACGTTTACTAGTGTAGAGTATGAACAAAAGAGAAAACTACAGCTGGAATTAGGTTTTAACAAAATTGTGTCAAGTCAAGCACAAGTCTGAAGGAAAGTCACAAATGACTTACAATTATTATTTCAGTGGTTTAATGAATAAATGTGTAATTCCAAAACCACCTCCTTCAAGACTACCCCCTTAATGTAATTCAATAAGGATTTATTGACACTAGTACAGATTTAAGCCATGCTAAGCACAGAGTGCTGTGAAGGGACACTCACTTATTTGTGGAATAAATACTTGCTGAGAACTTCCTCTGGGCTTGGTGCTCAGGACGGAATGGCAAGAAGGATGGAAAGGGTCCCTGACCTCCTGGAGCTTATGGTCTAGTGGGAGCGACAGATGTTGATTAACAACAGACACACACAAGTAAATACTTGTTTACAAACTGGTCTGGGTACCATGAAGGATCTTTTTGGGAAACAAGGTTTACCAATGAGAGAACAAAATAAAACAGTATGCAAAGATGAGCTACATTTCTTAGAACGGTTTTATACCATGGATCTGTTTAGCGACCTCTCTTCACAGACAGAGTGAACACTGCTCCGAACGCTGACACGATCATTATCCTTCTCCATTAATGGGGTGGGGCCCCCACCACCTCAATTTCAAGGCTGCTTTGGGTGTTGTAAAGGTATGTGTGTCATCTCCAGCGTGGGGATAGGTGGCTATATTAAGTAGCTGAACTTCCTCAGATATATGTCAAGTTGAAGTCTTTTTAGAGCAAGTCACCTGGACAGTCCATTGTTCATCGACACTAGCGTCGACCTCTAATGTCGGTTTGTCTATACACAAAACATCAGAAGAGGTTATATTTTTCCATGAAATTCAAAATGTTTGACAATGTGCTTTGTATTTTATTTCCAAAGTCTTTTCAGCCCTCACACTGAGAGCTTATGCTTATACCCCAGGACAGAACATGTGGCAAAAATTTGACAAGTCTTTTTCAGAGGAAAAGGTATGTTAGTTACAAAGAAAGAAAAAGTGAATATCACAGACTTTGGAAATGGAGAAAAACTAAAAGAGACGATTTTGAAAAGAAAAAGAAAAAAATAAGACTTAGCTTATTCTGAGGTATAAATGGAAATTTTAAATTTCCAAAATTAATTGGTATTTCCTTAGAAACTGTCAAGATAGGCAATTTTTTTTCACTAAAACCCATTTAAAATGTAAAATTTTTATTTATTTTACATGATGTGGGTAAGACAGGAAATAAAAAAAAGTCAAAAAAGTTTATGGCAGAAGAGTATTAAAAAGAGTAGTTCCTTAGGTGGTTGGTTTAGAATAGTGAAGGGAAATATTTATTCTAATAATAATATTTATTAATATCTCTGGCTGGCAGAACACAAGTTCTTGTGCCAATTCACTGCACAGAACTCCAGGGTGGCTTTTTATAGGAACTAGCATTTCTTGGGCTCTGGCCCTGTGGTGTAGTGGTTAAGTTCAGGTGTTCTGCTTTGGCTCTGTTTGCAGGTTTGGGTCCCTGGCACGGACCTACACCACTTGTCAGCCACACTGTGGTGTGACCCACATATAAAGTAGAGGAAGACGGACACAGATGTTAGCTCAGGGTGAATCTTCCTTGGCCAGAAAGAAAAAAAGCATCAGCATTTCTTGAAGTACTAGAGGATAGTAAAAACAAAAACCAAGCACTAAAACCCAGAAAATGTGGTTAATAAAAAAATTGTGAGGGAATTTCACATGTCCTGTGATTTCTGTCCCTATTGGCTGTTTCACCTGAGTTCTGGGTTCTGGGATGAATAAATGGATAGTTTCCATTCTGTTGAAAACTCTTATGAAAGGAGGGGAGCTGCTCCCTGACCTCTAATTTAAATTCCCATGTATATTAACTGTAATTCCAAAAAGGGGCTGCTTTGCAAAGCACATATCATGTTGTTACCCCCAAAGAGAAGCAAGAATGGAAATTCTTAGAAGAAAAAGAGCAGCATATTACTACGTTTAAATTCTAGTTTGATGTACAAGCTAAACTTAGTGAGATGCTATAAAAGGAATGTGTTTGCCAGGTGGGTTAAATGTGTGTGTGTGTGTGTGTGTGTGTGTGTGTGTGTGTGTATAGGCATGAAAGATCTTTTTGGGAAACAAGACACACACACACACACACAGAGTACTGGATGCTGAGGGACCAGCTATTATGTGTGCTGGAATAGGTTTTGTTTCATAAGCAAGTTTTTAAAATTTAAAATTGATCTACTTCAGTGCCAAAAGCCCTAAGGCGTTGGTTCTATTTAGGAGCTTAATTAACATCTATTCTTGGCCCGGGAAAACCATCCCTTCATCATTTTCACTTATGCAACAAGTAGTTATTCATGCCTGCTATGGCAAGATGCTGTTCTTGGTTCTGGAGACACAGCAACCAGACAAAACAGATACAAACTCTCGCCCTTTACGTTCCAGAGAGAGTTTACATTCTAGAGAGGCAGACAATTAACAAATAGATAACTAGAATGTACAGGATGTCAGGTAGCAATGAGCTAAACTAAAGCAGGGATGGGACGGGAGGTTGGGAGCGTGAGGGCCAAGAGGCGACATTGGAGGAAAGACCTGGAGAAGTGGGAGAGTGGGCCGGGCAGGCGCCTGCGGAGAGGAGCTTCCCACACAGAAGAAACAGCAAGTGCAAAGGCCCCTGAGTGGGCAGAGGCAGGCCTGCGTGGACGCAGGGAGGGACAGCACGGAGGCTGGGGCAGTTCGAGGGCACTGTGCAGGGCAGGGGGACCTTGAGATGGATGTGTGAGGACTCCGGGTTTTGCTGAGTGAGACGGAGTCCTTGGAGGTTCGGAGCCGAGGAGCAACTCCGTCTACTTCACCTTGAAAAGAATGACTGTCTGCTGGATGGGAACAGATGGATTATGAAGAGGCAAGGCTATCGTCATCCAAGTGATGGTTTGGCCAGGGTGGCAGCAGCGGAAGTGATGCCAAACGTCTGGATTAGGGGTTGGATCCTGCATATGTTCTGAAAATAGAGCTGACAGATGTGTGGATGGATTGGAGGTGGGGTTTGTGAGAAGGAGGGAGGAATCAAGGAAGAATTCAAGGTTTTTGACCCAAGCAACTGGAAGGATTGAAGTTGCCATTAACTGAGATGAGGAAGCCTGTGGGAAGAAAAGGTTTGGGGGAAAGGAGAGAAGGTTGGGACTGCATGTTAATTCTGAGAGCATACTGGATGTCTGAATGGAAACACTGAGTGTGTAGTTGAATGTATGTGTCCGGCATTCAGAAGAGGGCTCCAGGCTGGAAATTCAAGGTGCATAGCTGTCAGATCGGAGGAGGTAGTAAAGGCCACAAGACTCTGAGATCTTTAAGGGAGTGAGTGCAGGCAGAAAGAGAAGGGATCCGAGGATGGAGCTCTGAAGTCTCCCCTGTAAAAGGTCAGTGCGAGGACCCGGCACTGAACCGTTACCAGCGAAGGCTGGGAAGGAGTGGCCGGGTAGGGACGAGGAAAACCAGGACAAAGTGGTGCTCTGAAAGCCATGGGAAGAAAACATTTCAGGTGGGAGTGAGTGACCAACAGTAGCGTATGCTCCTAACAGACCTGGGATGTGAGGGGAACTGTCTCCTGGGTTTAGCATCGGCAGGTCCCTAATTGTCTTCACGGGAGCAATTCTGATGGAGTGTTGGGGATAGTCTGCCTGGAGTGGATCCATTTAACCTCTTTGAATAGAAATAGAGGTAATCTAGTCTGTTTGAAAATATCCGAGATAAATAAAACACTCAAAAATATTCTCTACGCAAAAGACCTAAAACATACTTTCAGAAATTGAGACAAAAACGACAACTGGCGTTTATTCAGTACCCACTTACACCAGGCACCGTGCAAAATGCGTTACACGCCTTTTTATCTGACTGTTGCAATAAATCTATGAATTGGGTGCTATTATCTCCATTTTTTAAGTGAGGAAATTGAAGTTTGCCATGTTTAAGGGCTTTTCTAAAGTCATGGAAAGAGTAAGTGATAGAGCTGAGGCATTGGAAGTATTTTTGTAATACTCTTAAGCTGAACAATTATTTTGTTTCCAAGGTACATCTATTATTTTTGGAAATTAATAGTCTCATTCTTTAGAAACTAAGCATCATTCTTTCATTTTGTCCGTTCCATTTATTTCACGTGTCTTTATTTCCCAACGTCTAGCACTTCTACAATATTGACAATTTATAACCAGTTGCCTTAATAATTGTTTGCTTTTTTTTGATTCAGAGAATTATCCAAAATATTTCAATTCATTGAATTAGATTAACATAGTCGATTGTATTAAATTTTTATGAAAGAGAATGAAATTTTCTAGAATGGTTTCTATTTTTGTATAGAAGTTTATTTTGAGGAACTTGATCAAATTCTTGGAAGTACATTCTTTATTTTATTATTTTTTGTGTGTGTGGGGAAGACCAGCCCTGAGCTAACATCCATCACCAATCCTCCCCTTTTTGCTGAGGAAGACTGGCCCTGGGCTAACATCCGTGCCCATCTTCCTCCACTTTATATGGGACGCCGCCACGGCATGGCTGACAGGCAGTGCGTCGGCGGGCACCCGGGATCCGAACTCACGAACCCCGGGCTGCCAAGCGCGAACTAAACCGCTGCGCCACTGGGCGGCCCCAAGGAAGTACATTCTTTAAATAATGATATGGAAAGACATTGAGCATTGGACATGCTCATTTCGTGGTCACAGCCTCCCTGTGAGATGGGCATTATTGTCGTCTACACTTTGTACACGGGAACCAGAGATTTGGAGAAGTCATGGAAATTTCCCAAAGTCACAGAGCTTGTAAACGGTGGAGTAAGGACTGACCCCAAGTCCTCTAAAATTACATTCCATGCTCTTTCCACTACAACATGCATGTAAATGTAGTTAATTTCGAAGCTCGGCTTGAAATATTATATCCTTCCTCATCTGTGTAAAATTGATTACCCTCGTCTGATGCACCATCGTGACCCTGACAGCTGGTGCAGCAGGGCCTGTGGTGTCAGGAAGCACGTACACATTTAATTAGACGTGTTTTCTCTGGGAAACACGTCAGCCAGTTGGTTTTTCCCTCTGTTAAGATTGGTTCTATGTAAGCCTAGAGAAGGAGAAGCAACATGACTGTTGGCTTGGCTGTGCTTCTTATACTTGCTGATTTTGGAGATGTAGCTAGGATTGGCGTCTGTAGGAAGTGGAGTGAACACAGATTGTGCCGTGGATTCTGGAGCCTGCCATGAAGTGGGCTGGAGGGTGTGTCGTTGTTCTAGAATGACTCTGACAACTTCCCAGTGCCCCTGAACCTCACGTTCCATTCACGACAAGATTGTTGGTTTCTTTCAACTAGCATGCCATTCCCATTTCTACTTTTGAGCCTCTTAATCAAGTTGCCACTTTGAGGCCAGGATGGTCTATTAAAAATGCGACTCTGTTAACCCACTTACACGCTTGCAGTTCTTCAGTGGTTCCCCACTGCGTTTAACGTAAAGTGAAGCCCCTTGTTGTAGCCTGCAGGGCCTCACACGACCCGGCCCTGCCTGACTCCAGCCTCAGCGAGCGCCGTTTTCCTCGTGGCCCTTTATGCTCCGGCCTCCTTGAAGCTCCTGCAAGTCTTTTCCAGACTCAAGGCTCATCTATACTATTTCCTCTGCCCAGAACATTCTCTCCTCCCTTGCCGCCTCCTCGGAGACGCTCCCTGACCACCCAATCTAAATTTGACCCCCTGTTATCCTTCTCTAATTACCTGTGCTTTTCCTTCAAAGGACTTACTGCGATTTGGGATTGCATTTTGTTTGTAAGTTTGTTCAACATCACTTTCCCCCACATGAGGGTGGGCACTGGAGGACACTTTCTGTACCTGCTTTTCTCACCACTGCCTGGTTATAGCAGATTTGCAGTACAGTTTCTTGGATAAATGAATGCCCTGTCACAAACTTTTCTCAGCTTGGAATGCAACAAAAATAGGTAACATTTATTTTGCACTAATATCCTAAGCACTGTGATGATATTTCAACTCGGTGGATCCTAGAGCTCGAGACAAGGCTGGCGGTGCATGTAGGTGGCGTGTAGCAATTAGACGCTCTGTGGATAGGATGCTCACTCTTTGTTCTGCTGTTGGATTTCATTGACGGCCTTAAGCAGGTGAGAGGGAAAGAGCACAGAAGGATGGCAGCAGACGTCATAGTCTATCCTGTTACATCCAGATATTCTTACGGAGAACACCATGCAATTGAGAAGCTGAGATGTGTGAGTGGATCAACGTGGGTTTGTTTTAAAGAGGTGAATATTCATATCAACTTTTCAATCATTTTGGTAGGAATAGGGAAGGATAAGACTCAGCTATCCTTTACTTTCTCTAAAGTTACAAATGTTCTTTTTCTGTCCTTACAGGATGCGCGATTGGGAGCAGATGCTGAGCAAGCTCCTGTCTGAGCTCCCTCTGCTGGTGGTGAGTGATGTGTTTTAGCAGAAGACAGAGAAGTGAGCAAGCGTTGCTGACAGACAAGAAGGGAGGAAGCACACACGCTCTTTTGCAAACAGTTTTAACACGCATATTGAGATTAATCTACATGCCATAAAGTTCACCTGTTTAAATTGAATAGTTTTTATTGTGTTTATAAAGTTGCACAACCATCACCATAATCTAATTTTAGAACATTTTCATCACCCAGAAATAAACCTTCTATCTCCATTAGCCATCACCCCTCCTTCTGCATTCCACTCTCCCCTGCCCCCAGCCCCTGGCAATCATGACTCTTCTTTCTGACCCTATAGATTTACCTATTTTGGACATTTTATATAGACAGGATCATACAATATGTGGTCTTTGGTGACTGCCTTATTTTACTTACTGTACTGTTTTTGAGGTTCACTCATTGTAGCATGTACCAATATTCCACTGCTTTTTATTGCCAAATAATATTCCACTTTAGAGACATACCAGATTTTGTTTGTCTATTCATTAGTTGATGGACATTTGGGCTGTTGTTTCTACTTTTTGGCTGTTATGAGTAATGCTGCTATGAACGTTAGCATACAAGTTATTATGGGGACACATGTTTTCAGTTTTCTTGGGTATGTACTGAAGAGTGGAATTGCTGGGTCATATTTATATTTAACATTTTGAGGAACTGCCAAGTCGCTTTCCAAAGTGGGGGTACCATTCTGCGTTCTCACACACACGCTCTTTAAGATAGATTTTAAAAGTGGTGCTTAAGACAAACAGAACCCGAGTTTAGTGAACACCCTTATTGCTCATTCTCTGTTTTACTCATGCACTTTGCATGGCCCCATTTCCTTTTTATTTTGCTCAATCTGTCTCTTCTTCCCCATTATAACTGCAAAATCTTTCTAGTTTTCTCTCCTGTAAAGATGGGTGATGACATGAAGTCCAAGCTCCCACTCAGCTCAAAAATATTAGGTCAGAATGAAAAACCAAGGTTTTGTCTTGATTGGTAGCTTCCTCCAGGACATGGTGTAAAACTCCTTCTGGAGAAGCGTGTTGTCTGGCTGACAGTGTGCTCTGCCCTCAGACTGTCAGTTTAGATCCTTGGTCACCACTCTCTCGTTGCATAAGCTCGGGCAAGGACTTAACTTTCTAAGGCATGTCTAAAATGGGAATAATAATGGTAGCACTCTAACGGGATTGCCGTGGAGACTAAATGAGACAAAGGGCTTCACACAGTGTTGATGATTTGCAGGGAGGTCTCAGGGAGCACTGGCTGTTGTGAGGAGCCCCCACTGTTCCTCTCTGCCCCAAAGCTGGTAGTGGGACAGTTAACAGGTCTGTAGGTGTAGAGGACGCTCCTGAAGAGGGCGGGCACTGCATTAGATAGCAGCTCCTTTAGGAGGCAGGAGGAGGAGGAGGACAGGTAATCAGGAGTCTGCTCTGATGGACGTCTACAAGTGCAGACTCCTTCAGTAGCAAAGTGCTCAACCTCGGTAAAAGTTTTGTGGCATTAAAGGGCTGAAAAATAGGATGAAATAAAGATTTTGAACTTCTTGTTAATTTAACTCGCCTAAATCTTTTTTGGGGGCTGTAAATCCTATTGAAAATCTTATAAAAGCAACGAGACCTGTCTACGTAAAATGCTCATATGTGTATATACCCAGAATTTGCATAAACCTTCAGGGCAGTTGTGTACTGATGCGTAGGGGGCCGTAGGAGTCCGTGTTAGTAAGTGTTTCGGCCCTTTAGGCATTCTGAAATTCTTTGTTTTCTTTCTCAGAAAACTTGGAAAAATGCATGTAAATCACTGTGCTTGAACCATTAAAATGGCCAATTCACTTTTTCCCCCCACGGTTTTAAGAAAAGATTCGACTCATGGAATTTAGGGAAAGATAGTATGAGTCTGAAGTTCTTGGCACAACAGAGACAAAAAAAAAATGATGCTGAGAGAACAATGCACGGCTCCCAAGTGTGTGAAGATTCCTGAGCTCGCTGTGGGGACACGAGGCCTGTGTCTGTGACAGCCTGAGCCTTTGTGGAAGGTAGGAGAGCAGGATGGAGAATGTGGTGGCCCTTCCCCGTGCTGGAATGGACGGGGCAGCACTGCACAGAGTTCTGTGGTCCCTACTGAGGTTTCCAGGAGCCTTGAGATCTGCGAATTGTCCAGAATCTTCTCCTAGAGCTTGGAGCTCTGTCAGAGTCTCTGAGACTGTGAGGACAGAGTGGGGGGAAAGCGCCTAGTGCTCCGAGGTTCATTCCTTGTTGGTGAAGAGTTCCCGCTTTACTCTAGAATTTGCCATGTGGGCTGAGGTCAGATGTGGAACGAGGGCACTTTTTCATCTTTATGTCAATGTTCACAGCTGAGGACGATACCTTACGCTTTACCCTGTGTTCCGCTCTCCTTGTGGACATCCATTCTGTTACCAGCTCAGTTCCCACCTCCCATATCCCCAGTCCTGCGATTGAGACCTGCTCGTCCTGCCCCTGGGAGCTCGGGTTGGACTCACTGTCCAGAGTTGTTCTCCAGAGATGAGGCCAAGTTTCAACTCTTCACCAGAGCTAAAACAGATTTAAAATAAAACTTTGAATTCTAAATCGAGAAGCTGAATCTCCAAAATGAGAGCTGATTGAAAAAGTTGTATGGTCATTTATAAATTGGAATTTTTTATGGCTAAATATGTTAAGTTTACTTTTAGGAAATTGAAAGCTATAAACTGCAACTCCAGTCTGCAACTGTGAATAGGATGATAACCAAAGATTTTATTTTATTTTTTCACGAGGGCTCTTTGGACCTGTAATGCAAGAGGCATTTCAAAGTTTGGATTGCCCTTGAAAAGAAAATGCCAAGTATGTTAAATTGTGCACTTAGTTTTCAACATGGAGGAACGAATCCAAGGTTCAATGAACTAACGCAGTTCTTCAGTGCTCCAAAGTATATTTGCCGTTAAGACACGGTGCTCGCTGTGCACTGGCGACTCTTTCTCCTGGAAAGCTTTGTTTCTCTGTGAAACCAAAAATCTTGCCATTGATCTGTACTCACAAAACCCTGTTGATTTAAACAGGACTCTCAGAGGTGGAGCAACAGCAAAATCGAGAGACTCAATTTACTGAGCTTGGGTTACAGGAAACCTATTTAATAGCAGACAGTTCCTGTTTTCATTGTTTCCCATCTAAGTTCCTACAAAATCAGATTGTTTTTAAATAGATGCTGCTGCCACTGGGATAAGGTTCAGTTTCACATCCCTGAACAAATAAGGAGTTCTGTAAAAATTTGCTCTACTTCGGCCTCACATATAATGGGCCTAAGTCAGGCCAAGAGGATCAAGGTGATCAGCTAAAATAGTGACGGAAACACGACACCAAAGATGTGAAATACACACTCTTTTAGACTCTTTAATGTAGCCCTCAGTAACCAAGGGATAATTGTGGGTGGATGGAAGTGAAAGGGAGTTCGTTTGAGAGCAATCTCATTTTGTCTGCTTTGGAAGCACAATACAGGTGGGACTTAAAGCTTTCTGAGGAAAGAAAGGAGGGGAAGGAGTTTGAGAAAACTGCCCCCTATGATTGCTCTCATTGTTTGGAAAGATCCTGGGTTTGGCAGGATTCCTGGAGTTTTGCCTTGAAAGTGATGAGCTCTGACTGAACAGTAATAATGCTAATGCTGATTGTAATAACAGTGATGATGATGATGGTGGTGATGATGATGGTGATTGTGGTGGTGATGGTGATGGTGATGATGATGGTGATGAGGATGGTGGTGATTGTGGTGGTGATGGTGATGGTGATGATGATGATGGTGATTGTGGTGGTGATGGTGATGATGATGGTGGTGATGATGGTGATGGTGATGATGCTGATGGTGGTGATGGTGATGGTGATGATGATGGTGATGATGAGGATGGTGATGATGATGATGGTGATGGTGGTGGTGATGATGGTGTTGATGGTGTTGATGATGATGGTGGTGGTGATGATGATGATGGTGATTGTGGTGTTGATGGTGATGATGGTGATGGTGGTGGTGGTGATGATGATGATGGTGATGATGGTGATGGTGGTGGTGATGATGGTGGTGATGGTGGTGATGGTGATGGTGGTGGTGATGATGGCTAATATTTATTGAGCACGTGGTATGTGTCACAGGTCCTGTGCTAAACCTTTTCTCTCTATATGATCTCATTTAATATAATAACAGCTCATAATGTCTGGATTGATGCTTCCACCCTGGATGGCCACATAATGTGATGGTTAAGGGAAGGTGCAGGATTTTAGCTCTTCTTCCACTACTAATTAAGTGACCTCAAGTAAGTTATCTCTGAGTCTTGGTTTCTTAATCTGTAAGGTGGCAAAATAAGGCCTATTTCATTGGTTTTTGTGAAGATTAAATGATATAGGCCAGTAGCGGAGACAGACAGACCACCCTGCAATTTGAATACAGTGAGGTCCATGGGATGTGGATCTAGAACTTCGGGGATGCAGGACTTCCTGGAGCACCTGCCCTCTGAGTGGAGGCTTGAGTTATGGGTGGGAATAAGTCAGAAAGTGAGAGAAGGGTGTGGGGTTGAAGGAGCAGCGTGTTCCTGGGGAATTGCGTGTGGCTGCACTACTGCAGGCGGGGGAGGGTGAAGGTTGAGAGCCAAGCTGGAGAAGTAAGCACGCCTAGCTCCCAAAGGGCTTTGAATGACATTCTAGACAGTTTGAGCTTTCTCCTGTGGTCAGAGGGGAGCCATTGAGGAGTTTTAAGTAGAAGAGTGACATAATTAGATTTGCTTTTTGCGACATTCACTCTCCTTGAGATTGAAGATACTGTCTGTGAACAGAGACCCTTTCTTGACCCAGTTTGAGCAAGTCCATGACCTTGACCTCTTTGTTTTGGGGACTGTCAGCAAGTGAGCTAACAGGTGTTTGATGCCTGCCTCTCTGATTTCTGTTATAACCTCTTACAGCTTTGAATTGTTTCCTAACCTGAGACAAGTTCAGAGGACAGAAAGGAGCCTGTCTGCTCACAGATGCAGCTGTGGCCCATGATGTGGCCCCACAAATACACCTTTTCCTGAGTTGCCTTATTGTTTGTTTGTGGATTATGTATTTAATATATTAAATGCAGCTAAAGTTTAATCTCAGGTTGACTTTCAACTGCCTTCTTCTGGATTGCAGCCATTTACTGAGTTGGTTAGGTAAAGCAAAACATTTTTTACTGTTAATCTAAATAAAACAATAGTAAAGAACATTTGTAGACATTCTATCTCTTCTTATCCCAACCTGGCTATTTGTTTTTTAAGCAAAACACACGATGAAATCTAATTGCATAAGTGATTTTTTTGGGGGGATGGTATCTGTGCTTCTGCTCACTTTGAATAGAAAATTGACTCTATTTTATGATGACAATCTTATATTCCCTGAAGAGTCCAAGAAAACTATCTTTCAAAATAAAATTAGAAAATTAAAAAATGGGCAGAGACTCTGAATAGACATTTTTCCAAAAACATACAAATAGCCAACCGGTACCTGAAAAGATGCTCAACATCACTCATCATCAGGAAAATGCAAATCAAAACCACAATGAGTTAGCACCGCACACACAACTTTAGAAGGGCTGTTATCAAAAAGATAAGAAATAACAAGCATTAGTGAGAATATGGAGAAAAGGGAACCCTTGTGCACTGTTGGTGGGAATGTAAATTGGTGCAGCGAGTATGGAAAATAGTATGGAGGGTCCTCAAAAAATTAAAAATAGAACCACCATATGATCCAGCAATTCCACTTCTGGGTATTTATCTGAAGAAAATGAAAATGCTAATTCAAAAAGATATATGCACCCATATGTTCACTGCAGCATTATTTATAATAGCCAAGATATGGAAGGAAACTAAATGTCCTTCAATGGATGAATGAAGAAAATGTGGTATACATACATAAATGGAATATTATTCAGCCATAAAAAAGAATGAAATCTTGCCATTTGTGACAATGTGGATGGACATTGAGGGCATTATGCTAAATGGAATAAGTCAGACTAAGAAAGACAAATACCATATGAACTCACTTATATGTGGACTCTAAAAAAAAACCCAAAAACTAAAAACCAAGCTTATAGATGCAGAGAACAGACTGGTGGTTATAAGAGGCAGGGAGTATGGGTGGGAGCAATGGGTGAAAAGGTTTTCCTTTTAGTTTAAATAAGTTAAAAAAATTTAAAAAGGAAAAAAATTAAATAATCAGGTGTTTCTAGGTCATATTTTATTAAATGATTAACAATTACCATTTTATAAAATATTTATCAAAATATTGACACATGAAGTCACATTGGGCTGATTGGATTCTAGCGAATCAGGCATTTAATGTGCTGAAATCAGGCAAATGCTTATTTAGAAATCTGTATGTTCTAGACTTGTGGTAAAATTAGAAAGTCATTAATTTTTCTACAATTAACAATCCATGCATAGTATCCAAAGGGTAAGTAATTGCAATTTAATTTTAAGAGAAATTAAATGTCAAAGGATTGTGATAAAACTTTTATTGGAAAATTTTAGAATTTTGTAAGAAAGAAAAATATGTCTAATGGAAATCAAATATATTTGCTTTGAGTTCCTTGGGAGGTGACTTAACTTAGCATTCTTGGAGCATTTTATGTTTTACTGACGCTGTTAAATCCCATCTGGTGTTGGTCAAGTCTTTTACTATCCCCTGCTAGGATGGGCAGACACTGGTTTGCATGACTATGTGTTCCCAAAATATTTTTAAAAAGTATCTAGTAGATTTATACCAACTGTAGTGGGATGATAGAAGACCACATTTCCATTATAATGCCTTCAGGAATGGAGACAAATGTCATCAGTTCACAAAAGATCCATCAGTTTTACACCGTGTGACGTTTGGGGAAGAATGTGAATGATTAGTGGTTTTCAAAAGTTGTTTGGAATTCAACATCCTGTGTAGATATTACTTGAAAAATATTTATAGGCTCTGAGTCAATGAGATGCAATTTATTCCTCCATGGAATTCATTCTAGAATGTGTGGACTACTGCCTTGAACCTTAGTCATTCCAAAATATTCCCTGGAAGTATCATTATTGACAATAAACAGATTGTTCTGCCTCCTTGAGTGACTTTTTATTGTGTCATGACTGCCATATAACTCTGGAAATCAACAAGATCTTTGTATGAAGAGAAATAATTTAATTCAGCAAGAATCTATTGAATAACTTCTATGTTGAAGGAAGTCTGATAGGCATTGGGAGAAATGGAAAAGAATTTCCATTGGAAATTCCATGAAAAAGAAATGGAGAGTCAGATAAAAAACAAGGCAAGCGCAGTTTCAAAATGAAACATAATAAAGGTGTTATACTGATTCTGAGCAAGGCTTGATGAAACCTGATTGGGGGTGGAAAAAAGCACCATCGTGAAAATAAAACAGACCTGGAAGGATAAGTATGATTTTCATTTAAAGGAGGTGGTAGATAGAGGTCAGTATATGTAAAGTAAGTGGTAAATATTCAAATTTATTATATTCCAAGATAAAGTCATGTAGAAGTCAGAATGTAGTAAAAAGAATGTGTGCATGGACACCCGAATTTTAATCCTGGCTCTGGAACTAACTGTGTAAGCTTAGGCAACACTCAAGTGACGTTTACTGAGTACTTATAATGTCTCAGGCACTGTTTTAGGTGCTGGAGTTGCAATGCTAAATGTGACAGGCAGGGTATCTCATAGCATGCATTTTAGTGGGAGGAGATGGGAAGAAATAAATATAAACATCAATAAAAAAAGAAAACAGCAGGTAGTAATTAATACTGTGATAAAACAAAACTGGGCAATGTGATAAGGAGATGAGAGTGGGCTGCCTTATGTTGTCATGAGAAAAAACCCATCTGAGGAGGAGGCCACATTCAGTTGAGGCCCGGGTGATGTGAACGATGATGTGAGTGGGGCCACATTAGAATAGAGCTGCGGCAGCCATTTCAGAGGAATCGCCTTGCACATCCTGTTTTCTTCATCTTCCAAACTGGACCAAACCGCTAACGTTCCAAGAAGTCAGTAAGGACGAGACTGTCCTGTCCGTAAGGACTGATAGAACTGGACTGTGCTGGTGACCAATCGCTAACCAATCAGTGAAGTAGAAGTTTAGCCCTTTGCCTGAAGACTGAATCTGAAGCCAATGGATGAAGTGCAAACCTAGCCTCGCCTCAGCTGGCACCAATGAACTCTTCCTTAATACAACTCACCTCATCCTCTCTTCTCCCCATAAAAACCCTAAGTGCCTCTGCTGTAACTGGGACACTATATGGGTTTCTACCTGAATCCGTGCTCCGCGACTTGGAATTCTTTGATCCCAAATAAACGCTTTGCCTTTTAAGCTGGTGTCTGTTTTTGTAGGTTGACTGACAATGAGCTTTCCGTGTGAAGGTGATAGTTCTAGAGCAGGAGGCTGAAGTGGGGACAGGCTTGCGTGTCCCAGGAGCAGAGGTGGGTCCTGATGGTTGGAGAGAGGAGCACGAAGTCAGGGTTCTGGGCAGGTCACCCAGGGTTTTATATGCAGGGTGAAAGAATTTGCTTGTATTTTGAGCCGGTGGGGAATCACTGAGGTGTTTAAGCCGGTTTGTTTCATGGTTATGTTTTCCAGAGACGGCGCTGGCTGTGGGGTTGGAGTGTGGAGGGGCCAGTGTGGACACGGGGTGAATCAGGAGGCTCCCACAGTAGTCCAGGTGACGAAGGACGGCATTCTGGCTGGTGGGAGTGGAGGAGAAGACGACGTGTGTGATTCGAGGATGGCATGTGGGTTTTTCCTGTTTGATGTTTCGTAGGAGAGTGGTGGTAACACGCACTGAGAAGGCAATGGCGCGGGGTACGGAGGTCTGGAGGGCAGGCCTCTCGACGTCTCTAAGCCCGTCCTCCCTGTTATAAGGTGTCAGTGATGACACCTACCTTACTGGTGGTGGTTGCAAGAATTAAATCGAATGAGGAACCTCTGTGGAGTAGCTGGCACACAGTAAGGCTCAGTAATGGCCAGTTATATTTTCTTTAGCAAATAGCAACTTTAAATAAACAGTCACAAACAAGGTGAGGGGAGGAATAAACTACACATTTTTCAAGACTCTAGACTTCAATATGCATTGTTTAAAAAAATTCTCACTTCATGTGTTTTATACAGACCTGATTGTGAGCGTGATTCTTTTCTGCCCTGTGTTGGATGTGCTTGCAGCCGGGAAAGGTTCTGTTCAGGCAAGGACTCCTGGGAGGAGATGGAAGTGGGGAGGCATGCGAGGGGCTACGTCACAGAGCCCAGTGGGAGGGACGTGGGCTGCTCTCTGCACACCGGCAAGGATACTCCCATCTGAAGACATGCTTATGATGGTCGAATCGGACCATGTTATGAGCCCACAGGCCTTAATTCAACCTCAACTTACAGTGGGACAGTCATGTCACTCTGTTGGATGGCTCTGAGGCTTGGACCTATGATAGAATCATTTCTTCAGTATCTTCTCTGTGCCATACTTGCCAGCAGAAAGCCAGACAAGCTGATCAGTGCTGACTTGGAGGGTCACCCATCCTCTGGCATCATAGCCACGCTAATGGGAAGCAAATGGTTTTACCTCAGATCCCAATTCTCCCCCCACCCCTACCACATAGGGGGATCTTGGGTGTGGTAACCAGAAGCTGCGAGGGCTGAAGTGATTTTATAGAGGCTTGCCGTGGGGTTTCAGGCCTTGTATCACGGTTGGAGATGACCAAGAGGCAGTTTCCACCGTTAGACCAATTTAACATCCAGCAGTTGAGTTATAATACCTTACAGTCCTTGACATGAAAGAGGTAGTGCCACCAAATGTATGGGGTATCTGAGGACAGTGAATCGGTGCAGGCGCTATGTCTCCAAACTGGAACATGCTGGGCATTACACAGAACGTAAGGTGTAAAATACAGAGGCGTTAATTCATTTTTATTTTTTATTTATTTATTTATTTATTTTTTGAGGAAGACCAGCCCTGAGCTAACATCCGTTGCTAATCCTCCTCTTTTTGCTGAGGAAGACTGGCCCTGGGCTAACATCCGTGCCCATCTTCCTCTACTTTATATGGGACGCCGCCACGGCATGGCTGACAGGCAGTGCGTCGGCGGGCGCCCGGGATCCGAACCAGCGAACCCCGGGCTGCCAAGCGCGGACTAAACCGCTGCGCCACCAGGCCGGCCCTTAATTCATTTTTAAACTAATATTTATTGACTAAATAGTCGGTTCATTCTGGCCCTTTTTGAGCTCATTCATAAGCTAACAATGAAATTAGGACTAATGCTAATATGTGCTATGCATTGCTCTAGGGGCTGGGGATGCATGAATAAGCAAAACAAAGTTTTGCCACCATACAGCTTATATTCTAGTGCAAGAGAATAAAATAAAAAAGTTAACAAATAAATTTGTAATATATGGTAAGATCATAACAAATGCTTTGAGAAAAAGTAAAGTGGCGTAGGGGATAGAGGATAGGGTTCTATTTTAGATAAAGCAGGGATGCTTCCCTGACAGGTGACGTCTGGGCTGTGTGACATGAGAGAGCCACCTGCTGGAACACTGGAGGAGCAGAGGAGCAGCCCCAGGCCGGGAGCAGCTGTGGCATCCTCAGGTGGCAGCAGGAGCCAGTGTGAGTGGAACGAGCAAGGAAATGGATTTTGAAGGAAAGTCAAAGGCTGTAAACCAAGGTAAAGAGTTTTGCTTTTACTGTGAATGTGATAAAAAGCCACTGGAAGGTTTGCACGTGGCAACGACACGATCCAGTGTGCTGCGGCTATCACGGACCAGAGTGGAGCAGAGTGTTGGTCACCAGGCCGTTGTAGTAATTAGCCCAGTGATGGCTTTTGAAATACTGAATCAGAGAGGCAGCTGTGGAGTTGATGAGAAAGGATTGGATCTGAAATGTATTTTGAAGGCAAATCCAACAGAATTTGCTAAGGGTTTGGGTATGGGATGTGGAAGAAAGATAAGGGGACTCCAGGTTTTGGGTGTGAGTCATAGAGTGCTGTTTACTGAGGTGGAGAGACCTGGGGAGGGTAACCGAGGGTTCAGTTTTATTCCTGTTACTTTGAGAAGTGCTTCAGATATCCAAGTATTGATGTAGAGCAGGCCGTTGGGTATAAATCTTGGGTTTAGGGAAGAGGTCAGGACTGGAGGCAAATTTGGAAGTCATCAATTACTGTAGGTGATATTTGATAAGATCACCTGGAGAAGGAGTATGAAGAGGAGACAGTCTGAGAACTGAGTCTTGAGGCGTTGCAATGTTTAGAGGTCAAGAGGAGGAAAACGAACAGGCAGGAGAGACCAGCAGGTAGAGGAAGGCCAGGAGATGGAAGCATTCTGAGAGGCCAGTGAAAGAAACCATTCTAAGAAGGGGGTGGTCATCGATGTTGAGTGTGTGCGAGAAGTCTCAAGGACTCAGAACTGCCCACTGACCAGCTATGTAGAAGGATCTTCACTGTAGCAGATGTAAAGATCGTCTTCCCATTCCTCCTTCCACCAGACTCAAGAAGAAGAGATGGCAGAATGTAAATTGAGGGAAGGCAGAATGGTAGCCAGTCCTAACTAGAGAACTAGTAACAGCACTAGTGAACCTAACCAGGGGCTGGACTGGGGGCAGGGACGCAGGTAGAGGTAGTATCATCGGTTGGTTCCTCCATTTGTTTATATTTTTCTGTGTATCAAGGTCTGATCAATGATGTTCAAACATATATTGAACTGATTGATCTTTTGCTTTCACAATGGTTCTTCCAATATCTTTTCACTATAATCTCATGTTAATCCATCACCAGCCTTCAAAAAGTGGTTAATTGTTGTCACATCTGGAAAATGTGTTGAAGAAGCAGTTGGTTTCTCTGCTCCCTCTGATTTGGGTGTGATTTGCGTTGACTTTTATGGACAGAGAAGAGGAATGAAATGAATTGTGTGATAAAAGGACACTGGAGTAGGAGCCAGGAGCATTGAGTTTTAGTCTGTCCCAGCTCTGCCAGCTGTGTGGCCTTGGTCTTCTCATTTGCAGTTACTAGTGAGTTGGATGATCTATGTAATAGAACATTCTTCGGTGCACTAAAATCCAGCCCTTGATGAGACTGTGCAATGTAATCTGGAATTCTCACTGACAGTTGTCAGTGTATCAAGAGAATGGCAATGGCTGCAAATAACCCAGAAAGCACACACTGGAAACGGCTTTCAAAAGGAGGAAGATTGATTATAACTTAAGAAAAAGCTTCTGAGTTAGGGTGGCTGCAAGTTTGGTCAATAGTATTTATGACCTCTTAGGATTATATTGATTATCCCTACTTTACAGGTGTGTCAGCTGAGACGCAGAAAGGTTGATCTGTGCGCCCAAGGTACAAAGCCAGCGAGTGGCAGTGCAAGGTTTTACCTCACAGGCTGTCTGACCGCACAACATACTCTTCGTTGGTACGTCGCCTCCGTTTGACTGCTAAGTCAGGATGCTTTCAATTACTTTGTTTCCTTTGTCTACTGATATCAAGATTAAGTGGAAAACCATGTGGAAACGTGAAAAATAAAAACCACCAGGTTGACTACTAAGTATCAGGCTGTGGAAGAGAGAGCTGATCCCCGATCTTATTTACGGCGAAGGTCTCTATTTTTAACAGGCAATGAAAGCTTTTGGACACCAGACAACACTTTGCAGACTATGTCTCAGGACACGGCAACTGCCTGCCCTGGCTTGTCTTCGGGTGGTGCCGTGTTTCACGGCCTCAGAGGCTGGTTGTCTGGCTGCTGCTGCAGCTCTGTGTCGGAGACCCCCAGTGCCACGTCGGGCTCCACCTCTGGCTCAGGTGGCTCCGGGTTGGAGTTGTCTTCCAAAACCCAGTACGGGCTTCCTCAGCCCGTTAGGGACTTCCCCGTTTCACCCAAGCTACCCATCCTTGGGTCATGCTCGAAACACGCTACTTTCTACTTAGGCTAAATGTACCCGACACCCACTGGCCCATCTGTTTCAGATAACTGCCTATGTTCTAAATGTGGTGAAATTGAATTTTTATTTTCGTTCATTCCTCTGACTCTGCTCTTGAGTCATCACCATCATTTAACTATTAGAAACAATTCTAGGATTGATTAGTGTTTGTTTTTGTTCTTTTTCCTGTAAGTCTAGGTTTGTCCATGTTGATCCTAGTTAGCATAATTTCTAAAAACATCTTTGTCTTTTTGCAAAATCTCCAATACATACGGATGCTTAAAATGCTACTGAATGATGAAGTTGATTAATATTCATAGTTGAAATTCAACTAGACAAATTATAAACAAGAAATACAAAGTTTTTCTGGATAACAGACTTACTTCCACTCAGAGGTTCACAAACATACTTGCCATATTCACAAGGTAGAGAAAGGTGAGTGACAACAGAGCTCCTGTGGTGCACGTCAGCGGGTGGACACCTAGGGAGCCCCAGGACGGGATGGAGAGCTTTTCTCAGCCTGGCGACTGGGTCAGCCTGGAGGAGGAGATTCTCAGATACTTAGGCCAGTACTAACCTAAGTTTTAAAAAGAAATTCCTGCTTCTTGTTAAAATTTTTAACATAGTTTTATATTTACAGTGCCTGAAGATATGGTGTCTATGAAATTAATAATTGGTACACTTTGTGAAGATAAAAGTATGGATTTTTTTATATATTTATAATTTATGAAATTTGTGGGAACCTATTACAATGGATCTTATATATATATTTTCTTTTAAATCCAAGCATTAAATGGGACATTATTATATGTTAAGTTTTAATTCCAATTGTTTTTACAGAGGCCTGAACCTTCTATTACACCTATTTACCACCTCTTATTAGTGACTTTGCAAGTCAGCTCCTCTCTGCCTCCGCCAGACTCCTACCTGTTGCTGTTTACAGCGGACACGGGGTTTGGAGAAGTGTCCTGCTGTGGACAACTCACTCGTGCAGCTGTTTGGTAGGAGAGTCACCTGCTCTTGGTGTCACACCTCATCCAGGCACGACACAGGGTAACGCACTGCTTCTTGGCGGAGCGGCAGGTACTCGCAGAGACAGTGAATGACTCCTTGGTCTGTTCGACATGATTCTGGGCTTCAAAGAGCATTATGTCGGGTGGTGGGCAAATTATTCTTCTTGAATTTTCTTTCAATTCTTTGTATTAGTTCAAAAGAAAGTGTTAGTTTGGTGTTTATTACACTTATTTTTCTAACACTTTGAATCTCTCATTTTAAAGAGGGGGTGCGGGTCTCATACTCAGAGTCTCGCCAGGTATTTATATATCATTAGAGACTTTTTTCTTATTCTTTTTTTCACTTTTAAAAAGAAAGCTTTTTTTTAAAAGAGTTGATTTTAAAGAAAAAATAAGTAAACAATAATAATCCAGAAATACAAATTGTATACAAATACTTAGAACATGTGAAAGTCGTCCCTGAGCGATTAAGACTCATGAAACACTGACATAATTGGGAGGAGCACAGGTGTGGATCTGAAGGTCGTCTGTCCCGTTTATGTGGTGAGGTGCATGGGCATGGACTCCTCTCCCAGGCCCAGTCTCCTCAGCTGTAAGATGGGATCATGACGGGACCTACTCGTGTGCTATTCTGAAGATCAGACGAAATTTCATATCAAGTCCTTAGCACACTGTAAGCATTCAGTGAATGTAGCTTCCTCTACTTCTCCTATTTCTACTACCACCGTTACTTTTATCCGCATTTTTGGCCAGTCACATACAAATATTGAGTAGAAATAAAAATGACAATTAAGAAGATTTCACTTCATCACTGTAGCTTGATTTTTACAGGCCTATATGGGCCTCTACTTCCCTTTAGATAACTTGGTGACCATAGGGTATTGAACTGTGACTGAGAACATTAATGAGATCTCTGGGGATAATACAGGTAACGTACGGGGTGAATGCTGGAGCCAGGGAAATCTGAGGAGTAAAACACAGAATCGGTGTGGCTCTGGGCTGATCGTGGGGAACGGAGTGTAACTAATCAAGGAATCCAGACCACTGACTTGAACGCTCTGTATCCTCCCTGTTCCAGGTGGATTTTGTTTACCTGTGTTAAATTTAAGGATGTTGCTTTAAGCATTTGATCTACTTCATTATGTTCTTCGGAAGTTTCTGTCTCCATCAGGCGTGGGCGATACATAATGATACATAATGAGGAGTGGTGCACCTTTCAGAGTCAATAATCTAGAAATGAGGGCACGAAGCAGCCAGGGCAGTGGTTTCCTACCCTGCCCACAGAGGTTTACTGCTTGTGCTCACCCCAAAGAAGTGAATTTATTATTCCACATAATAAGCTGCAATTTCACTATACAATACTTACAGCAGAATTTGTTATAAAGTGTACTAATTAAAATGCTCTGAATAGGGTGCCAAACCATTCAATGGGGAAAGGACAGTCTTTTCAACAGACAGTGCTGGGAAAACTGGGTCTTTACATACAAAAGAATTAATTTGAACCCTTGCCTTACACCATATACAAAAATTAACTCGAAATGGATCAAAGACCTAAATGTAATTGTTAAAAATATAAAATTCTTAGAAGAAGACATAGGACAAAAACCTCATAACATTGAACTAGGCAATGACTTCTTGAACATAACACCAAAGGCACAGGAGATGAAAGAAAAAATAATAAGTTCAACTTCATCAAAATTAAAAACTTTTATGCATCAAAGGACACTATCAAAAGGCAATCCAGGGGGGGCCGCCTGGTGGCGCAGCGGTTTAGTCCGCGCTTGGCAGCCCGGGGTTCGCGGGTTCGGATCCCAGGCGCCCGCCAACGCACTGCTTGTCAGCCATGCCGTGGCGGCATCCCATATAAAGTGGAGGAAGATGGGCACGATGTTAGCCCAGGGCCAGTCTTCCTCAGCAAAAAGAGGAGGATTGGCGACGGATGTTAGCTCAGGGTCGGTCTTCCTCACAAAAAAAAAAAAAAAGGCAATCCACGGCATGGAAGAAAATATTGGCAAATCATATATCTGATAAGGGATTGATATCCAGGATATGTGAAGAACTCCTACAACTCAACAATGACACAACAATCCAATTAAAAAACAGGCAGAGGAACTGAATAGATGTTTCTCCAAAGAAGATATACAAATGGCTGATAAGCAGGTGAGAAGATGCTCAACGTCACTAGTCATTAGGGAAATGCAAACCAAAACCACAATGAGATGCCACCTCACATGCCTTAGGATGGCTATTGTTAAAAAAGAAAAGCAGAAATAATAAATATTGACAAGGATGTGGAGAAATTGGAACCCTAGTGCACTGTAGGTGGGAATGTAAAATGGTATAGCCACCGTAAAAACAGTTTGGCAGTTCCTCAAAAAATTAAACAGAATTACCATATGGTCCAACAATTCTATTTCTGGGTATATATCCAAAAGAAATGAAGGCAGGGACTGAAATAGATATTTGTGCACCCATGTTCATAGCAGCATTATTCACAACAGCCAAAATGTGGAAGCAACCCAAGTGTCCCTTGATGGGTGAATGGAGAAACAAAATGTGGCGTATATATACCATGGAATACTATTCAGCCTTAAAAAGGAAAGAAATTCTGCAATATGCTATAACATGGATGAACCTTGAGGACAATATGCTAAGTGAAATAAGCCCATCACAAAAGGACAAACATGGTCTAATTCCACTTACATCGGGTACCTAGAGTCATCAAATTCACAGACAGGAAGCAGAATGGTGGGTGCCAGGGCTGAGGGGAGGGGGAATGGGGAGTTATTGTTTAATGGGTACAGAGTTTCAGCTGAGGAAGATGAGAAAGTTCTGGACATGGATAGTGTGATGGTTGCACAATAATGTGAATATACTAATGCCATAGAATCGTACACTTAAAAATGGTTAAGATGGTAAATTTTATGTTATATATTTTGTCACAATAAAAAAAAACACAAAAAAATGCCATAAGTACATGCATCATGCCTGTTTTGTATTTAGTCCTGGCTGGGGGAAGAGACAATTCCATAAGCAATATAAGACCTGGCTTTTGCCCACAAGGAGCTTAGAAAGCTTCTACGGAAGTTGTCTGTCAGTTGCTAAAGATAATGGATTGACTTCATTGATGTACAATCATTTATCGAGTCTTGCTGTGTGCCAGGTGGTGTTTGGTTCTGAGGGAGCTTTGATCCTTGTGGGAGAAGAGAGACAATGAACAAAATAAGTAAAATATAGCATGTTGGGAAGTGATCAGCTCTATGAGAAAAAAGAGGCCGAGTGAGGCTGGAAAGGAGAGTAGATGGTGCGGGACGGGGTAGGGAATGTCTGGTTCTCAGTGAGGCAGCAGGAAAAGCCTGTGTAGAGGGGACGTCTGAGCAAAGACTTGAAGGAGTTGAGAAGGACAGACCTGGGGCTTCCTGGGGAAGCACTTTAGACAGATGAGCCGTGACTGGCTGGAGGGGAGAGGGAGCTTGCAGTGCGTGGTGAGGGTGCAGCAAGGAAGGGGAAGTGGAGCCCAGGAGAAGAGGCCTCAGGGTGTCCGGGGGGGGAGGTGCAGACTGTGGGGGTCCCGAACTGGGTCCAGTCTTCAGCTTTCACTCTGCGTGAGAAGGAAGGCAGCTCTTTCTGGAGGGCTTTAAGGGAAGTGGATGTGATCTGACACAGGTTTAACAGGGTGGCTCAGGCTGTCAGACTGAACACAAACTGTGGGTGCATGTAGTACTTTCCTGTTGGTGCTGTAATAAATTACCACAAACTCACTAGCATCTCACAGTCTGCCGTCAGAGATCCCGCTGGGCTGACATCGAGGTGTCGGCAGGGCTGCCTTCCTTCCGGAGGCTCCAGCGGAGGCTATTTCCTTACCTTTTCCAGCTTCTGGAGGCTGCCTTCCTTGGCTCCTTCCTCCATCTTCAAATCTTCCCCATCTCTCTCATTTGTGAGGACCCTCGTATTTACACTGGGCCCATCTGGATAATCCAGGGTAGTCTCCCTGTCTGAAAGTCCTTAACTTAATCAAACCTGTGAAGTCCCTTTTGTCATGGAACGCAACACATTCACAAGTTCTGGGGATCAGGATGTGGACATCTTTGGGGTGGCACTATTTTGCTACCACAGTCCACCCATCAGCCCCCAAAGATTCACCTCTGTCCTACATACAAAATGCTTTCACCCAATCCCAACATCGCCCAGATCTCAATTCATTACAGCAGCAACTCAGAGTCCAAACTATCTAATCTCATCTAAACCTCCTCAGCTCAAAACCCCCAGATCTCATAATCTAACCAGGTATGGGAGAGGCTCGGGGTAAAATCCGTCCTGAGGGACAGTTCCTCTCCATCTCTGAACCCGAGAAACTCAAGAAACAAGTTAGCTGCTCCCAAAATACAGTTGTGGGACAGGCATAGGATAAAAGTTATAGATCTCCCCATTCAAAAGGAGAGAAAATGGAAGGAAAAGGAGTTACCAGTCCCAAGGAATTTTGAATCCAGGTGGGCAAAGGACGTTATGCTTCCAGGCCTGGGGATGCTCCTCTGAGGTTTGTGGCCCCGCCCTCTGGGTTTGTGACTCCACCTCGAAGTCACCCTCACTTTCTCACGAAGGGTAGCATGTGCTTGCAACTGAGTATCAGTCTGTTTTCCGCTTGCAGAATTGTGGGAATCTGGCAGCCTTCTTTCATTTGTCCTCTCTCTGTCTCTTTCTGTCCAAACTGGTTCTGCTTGTATAAAGTTCTCAAGAATCGTGTGGGTCTCTTGTGTATGTCTCAGAATTTATTCCTTTAGACAAGAGGCTCTTCCACAGGTCTTTCCTAGATATTTTTGGGTTTTGTTGAGCTGGCTGGGGGGCATCTATGAGTCATATGCTTAACCTTTTCAAAGATTTTTTTGTGAAAAATACTCCAATCTTTTGGCCCTTCCAAGGCACTAGCAACACATATTACACACATATAAATACTTGAGTATGATTTATGTACAACAGAATTCATAAATTTTAAGTAAACAGTTTGACGGACTTGAACAGCATATGCATCACTGTAACCACCACCGGCTCCCACTGCAGAACATTTCAACTCTCCTCACATCCCTTGTGCCTTTTCAGTCATACCCTCAGCAGCTTCCCAGAGGCATGATTGTTCTGATCTCTGCCACCATAAGCCAGGCTGGTCAGCTCTTGAACTTCACATAAAGGCGTTACACTATATGTACCCTTCTGTGTCTAACTTCTTTGGCTCAAACTGATATTGTTTAGATTCATCCCTGTGCATGTGTGTGTGCGCACGTGCATGCCTTCTTTCATTGCTAACTAATAGTCCATGGGCTATGTTTTGAAGGTGAAGCCAAGAAGATTTTCTGATGGATTGGATGTGGGATATGAGGGAAAGAGGAAAATCAAAGATGACCCCAAGGATTGTGGCCTGAACAACTAGAAGTTGCTATTTACTGAGATGGGGAAGACCGTGAGGGGAACAGGTCGGCAGGCGGGGAGGTTAGAATATCAGGCACTCAATTTTGGACACGTAAATCTTGAGCTGTATATTAGGTGTCCAAATGGAGATGCTGAGGAAGCAGTTGCTTGTATGAGTTTGGAGTTTAGATCCAGAGATGTAAATTTGGGCATCCTCAGCATTTCGATGGTCCTTAAAGCCCTGAAAGTTGAAGTGGTCAGTGTGTGGAGAAGTCTGAAATGGAGGCTACAGTCCTCCCGTGAAGTGTGAACAGACCAGGAAGTCAAGGCGGAACCAGCAAAGGAGACTGAGCAGGAGCAACCTGTGAAGTAAGAGGGAAACCAGCAGCATCGCCACCCTGAAATCCATGTCAAAGTCCTACATAGCGTTGTGACAGTGCTAAAGAGTTGTTTTGTTTTTAATTAATTTTAACACAAAAATAATTTTTATGGTTCTTAAAAAGTTTGTGGATAAGTGTATTAATAATATTTTCCAGGAATACAACTAGTAAACTGGTGGCTATCACAGAAGTGGTCAAGTTGTATCATTCATAATTTTGAAATGACTAAGGATCTATTAATCAATATTCTTTTATGATGACTGCTTACTTTGGACTTTAATTTGATACTTGGGCTTTGTTAGTCCCTGAAACTGAGCTTCTCTTATAAGAAAATTGGCTATAGTAAGCTGCACAGGAAACACTTTATAGAACTAGAGACCCAAGAAAAATATCTCAAATCCATACAACATCAAATAGAGGTTTTTAAAAAGTCTTGTAATTCCACATGAACGAAAAGGGCATGTGTTTAGACATCTCTCAACTTGTAGAGAGAGTAGTGAATTTCTCTTTAAATATCACCCTGAAAATTAGCTGGAATGAACTCAAAAGATGCACTTGGATAAAGTAGGTCTATCTAGGCTGATTTCTGCCCAAATGTCCACTAACGGTCACCCAAGTGACCTCGGTGGTTGTGAGTTTCTCCCTAGCAGTGATTGTTAGCTCTGCTCACATCATTGCTGGCTTTGGTTGTGTGGTGAGAATAAATCCCTCCTGGAACTAGGCAGCTACCAGGAAATATCTTTCTGATGTGACTGTAAGCAAACTGCAACCGTCGAACCTGATGTGACTTACGGATACGTTTACAGAACTTCTGATGCTAATGATGAGAATACCATGTGTGCTAGTCTGATGGAATAACACTTCAAGTGGGAAATTATACGCCCTGTCATACTCTCCATCTTAAACATCTTTTGGGTTTCCCAGAACTGTTCAACACAGTGGTGCTGTGTGACCCTAGTGCCTTCAGAGAGGAAGTTGTATAGGAAGTGGCACTTGGCAGACTGATGCTTGTTAGTGAGGGTGGCGTAACCTGTCCTAATGGGAGATTAGTCAGCAGCACTGCAGAGGGCTGACCACGTGGGGCTGTGGTCTTAGTTACAGTTCCTGGTTGCACTGGTTGGCAAATGCTTGCTATTCTAAACTGGTTTTTGGAGGTAGGTGAAAGAGGCCATTAAATTCCGTGGAAGAGCTTTCCCTCCTATTTTAAAATATGATTGGAAACTATCATTTATTTATTAGGGAGAGTGAAATTGTGGCCAAATAAACAAAAATCTGAGCAGTAAACTAATTAGTGTCAAAGTTAGGATGATGGACCAATAGGTGTCTTTTTGCTTTGTATCTTTTTTCCTTAGTTTTCAGTGTGTGTGGGGGATGTGTGTGTGTTTCCTGAAGAGTAGCTCTGGAGATGTGGAAAGTTGCTCTCTTTTATGGAAATATTGAATATTAAATAAGGAATTAACAAGGATATGTTTTTCCACTCCAAAGATGTGGGAACTTAAAAATGCATGAGAAGCCCCATAGTGAATGCTGATTAGATTATTTGGTATTGTACTGTAGGTCTTATATTTTATAAGGTTAAAGTGCCTGGCTCAGAGTAGATGACCAATCAATATTTATTGAATCTAATTGGGGAATTAAGTTGGACTGGCCTAGAAATCTCATCATCATTAATCACTTTCTTTTGCTAGTTTGATTATTAATTAATTCATCTATTCATTTATTTCATAGTGGATGCCTGCCACATATAGTAGAGTGTGCTAGGTCCCATAAACATGATGTGGAATATGACATGGGACTTGATTTCAGAGGGTTTATAATTTTAAGTGGGGAATGATATATATGCATGGAGCCAGAAAATAAAATGGAAAATTATTACAATGAGAAAAGATATTCTGAGTTCCAAGTTTGTAAGTTCCAAGCTCATAGACTTTTGGAACCCCAAATGGTGGTAAGCTCAAGACCATCAGTGAGTATTTATTTACCTGTTGTAAACCCTTTAAAAATGATGTGAAAGGAATTTTTGTTTAATGAGACCACTTAGTTTTAAACTCCACTTCTGTAATAGAAAGGCTGTAGTTACTGTAGCCACTTTCTCCTACAGGTAATTTATATTTTAAAACTTTATAATATTTGAAATTTCAAACATGGTAATATGTTTTTTATGTTTTTTCTATTCCAGAATTTCTTTTAAATTTCATGCTGAAAATGCAATATTTTTCAAAATTAAGGTGTACAACTAAACAGGTGGTTGTTACTATGATCCTGACTGCTTTTGTAGGATGTTTCCAAGGCTTTGATATAACAGCAACAATAAAAGCAATAGTAACTTCATATTTATTATAAAACATTCAATTTTTCTACAAAATATTAAAAGGATCTTATAATAAAAATGCATATTTCTATTAATGTTTAGCCTTTCCTGTATTGAACTTTACAACATTATTTGGTTAATTTAATTCTATCAATAGGAAGGCACTGTTGACATTCTCTTCCTTCTTCTGGATTCTCTTACGTTGTTTCCTTATGAGAAGCTGATTCATTGAGACTGTGGTCTGTTGTTTCCTTCCTTATTTAGTCCACTATGTAAATTAGAACTTGGTGTCACGAAGACCTGGTTTGAATCTTAGGTTTGACATTTACAATAAACAAGAATGATATTTAATAATCTGGAACTCATGGTCACCACCCAGTCTGTCTTCCGGCTCTTTTGCAATCCAGGTGTCAGCCTTTTGGTTGCCAGATCACAGAGGTGTCCGCAGGTCCTGGGGAGAAGCTGGGGGAAGGAGGTTTAGTAGGACTTGGTGTGTTTGGGCAGTGAATCCGTAGGAAGTGTTTCATTTTAACACCTGAAAAGAATGTACCAGTGTACACCCACTGAATATTAGCCCTGTCTATGAATTTAGTTTCACTTTCCTCATCTGTAAAATGAGTAAAAAATATATCCTCATGTAGGCTCTGCCCGCCTCGTAGAGTTTTTGTGAGATTCAAATAAACTGTTTGTGAAATAATAACAACAGCTCTGGGTCAGGCATCTTGTAAGTGTAATCACTAGAACATAAAATTCTCACAAAAATCTTAGGAGGTGAGTACTCTTTTTATTCCCATTACAACAACCCTATGAGTTGACATGTATATAATCCACATTTTACAGAAGGAGAAGGGAATTCAGTGAAATCAACTTGCCTAAAATCACATAGCTAGTTAGTTCTTGGGTAGAGAAAGGATTCAAACACTGACCTTTCCTGAAAATACGAATGTGAAAACCTAATATATGATAGTAAAAACCAGTCTCACGAGTTACCCTCCACGTGGACAGTGGTGCAGAACTTGAGCATCTACAGTCCAAACCATAAATTATTTTAGTCCTTTTTCAGATGGCTGCTAATACTATTACACTCTATTCTCCTGGTCAAAATTTGGCAAAGAGAAGTGAAAAAACTTGGGAGGTAAAAGCACGATTAAAAGTATTTTAAGTTGGGAAAATGTGTTCAAACTTTTAGTTTAGTTTGGAGCTTAGTGTTATATTGGCAAGAAAGTCTGTCTCTCAAAATAAGGTTTTCAATTTCTTTATTAATAAACACACCATTAGACATTGTATTGCCTAAGTGGCAGATCCGGTAAAAATGTTCAAACATCACAGTTAATGGGAAACCTTAGAAGCCTTCCCTTTAAGGTCAGTAACGAACAAGGATGCCGGCTACGACCCTTTCTGCTCAACAAAGGACGGGATGTCCTGGCCAATGAAATATGAGAAGTAAAAGAAATAAGGGACAAGACTATAAGGGGAGAGACAAAACTGTCAGTATGTGCAGATGATTTAATTATTTACATAGAAAACCCAAGAGAATCAACAGACAAGTTATTAAAGCTAAAAAAAGAGTCCGGCGTGGTTGCTTGAGCCCAAATTGATGAGTAAAAATCAGTAGATTCTTTTACACCAACAGCCGGTTAGAAAATGTAATAGATCATAACATGATATTTACAACAGCCAAAGGGAAACCCATGAAGTGTCTAGGAACTGACTTAAAGATGCAAAAGTTATTATGGAGAATATTTTAAAATATTATTAAGACAGAAAAATTGACCTGACTTCCTAGCAAGAGAGAAATGACATACCTGTGGAAGCAAGATTCAAAACTGTAAACATGTAAATTCTTCTCAAATTGAAACAGAAATTTAATATTGTTAAAGGGAATAACCGAACAGAAGTGAATTGGGCACATACAAATCTACACATAGCTAAAACTATTCTTAAAAAGAAGGGTGATGTGGGGAAATTTCTCATCAGATAATAACATATGCACCAAGCTACGGTAGCCCAGTGTGAGACAGGGACTCAAAATGCCAAGTAGAGAATAGAATGGGACTGAAAACAAATCCATATGTATATGGGAACTTGATGAACTGTCAGTAGATCATTGAGGAAATGGTAGATTATTTAATACACAGTATTGTGAAAATTGGCAAAGTATTTGGAGAAAAAAATGGGCCCCAAACTCACACCACAAAATAATACAAAACGATCTCCCACGGAATAGCGATCCAAAAGTAAAGACAAACTATAAAGCTGTTATAAGAAATGTTGGAGAATATCTTTGTAACAATAGAGTGGGAAAGGATTTCTTAAACGAGGTGAAAAAAAGCACAGACCATAAAGAAAAAATGATTGGTGTCATTGGTGACATCAAAATGAAGGATTTCTGTTTTTTTTTTTTTTTTTTGTGGGGAAGACCAGCCCTGAGCTAACATCCGTTACCAATCCTCCCCTTTTTGTGAGGAAGACCAGCCCTGGGCTAACATCCGTGCCCATCTTCCTCTACTTTATATGGGACGCCGCCACGGCATGGCTGACAGGCAGTGCGTCGGCGGGCGCCCGGGGTCCGAACCCGCGAATCCCGGGCTGCCAGGCACGAACTTAACCCCTGCGCCACCGAGCGGCCCCAGGATTTCTGTTTTGTGTAGGACGTTGTAGACAGACGGGAGAAGATATCTGGGATGTGGACAACCAATAAAGGATTAAATATAAGCAAATCCTACAAACCCACAATAAAAACCCAGGTAGTACAATAGAAGAATGAGCAAGAATACGAGACAATTCACAGGAGGGGATACTAAAATAACTGAAAACATGAAGAAAGCTCCACTTGGGTAATTGAAAATTAAGACTTTACACATGAGAATGGCAACAATCAAAAAGCTGGATAATATCAGCTCTGCCCAGGCTGTGGGACTCAGGGCTCCTGGTCGCCGGAGATGGAGTGTGAGCTGGTGCGCCACCCTGGGGGTCAGTTCGGGAGAGTTTAGGGTAACTGCACAAACCCGTTCCCCTAGCAGCTCTGTGCTGGGTGGACCCCGAGGACAATCCTTTCAGAATTGTTCGCGGTAGAATTTTCTCAACTTATTGAATACCGACTCCTTTTACTTAGAGCATCTAATTGGCCTGTATCCTGTGACATTTGCGTGGGGAACAGTGATTTTGGTGAATTTAAGGACATGCCCTTTAGGACGCCAGTGTGTTTCACTGTCGCACGAGCAGCTCATTGGCATCACACGATCTGTTCAGCATGAATATCACACTCAGCGAAAGCTCTAGGCTGTGCTGCGTCTACACCACCAAACGTCATGCGTCCCAGTTTGAGAGTTTGCCCCTCGGTGGGTTGTGAAGATCACCCACTTTTGAGAGGTGTGGATGACTACGCTTCAGAAAGAATCTACTGAGTTGAGAATTTCTTTAAATAGAAATGGAATATTTGTGGAATCATTTTTAAACATGCCATTTGACGTTGTGTTAAACAAGATCTTAGTTAATATACCTGCGTAAATTAAGATTATGCACCAAATTGACGTTGCTGTTATCTCTGGAAAATGAGATTGCTAATGGTATCTGTTTTTTTCTTTATACCTTTCTTTATAACTTAAATCTTTTACAATTAGTATATACTGAATTTTATTCAGAAACACAGTAAAACTATTTTCCTTTTAAAATAAATTGAGCATTAATTTCTCATTCAATGTTAAGAAGGCAGTAGTAACTATTTTCGTCTTCCATATAAATTGACATGGGTTACACTTTTAATTCCTCCTATCTCCTTCCACTTTTGAGTTTTGTCAAAAGAATCTGGGATTTCAGATTCAGAATATTATTACTAAATGTTTTTCACATCCTGCATCATATTTTTAAGACCTTTTCCACATTTGCACAGTACAGTTAGGCGGTCCGTTCTATTTCACCGCAGTCATTGCTGTTTCAGGGTCTACCGCCACCCGACAAACCACCTCCAACTTCGCCGCCGTCCCTCCCGGTTTCGGTCGCCCGGGCTCCTCGGGCGGCCCTCACCTGGGGTCTCCCGGACTCACCGCCGCGGACACCGGGCTGGAGTCGCCGGGAGGCCCGGCGCCCGGTGTCCGAGTCCAGCAGAGCCGCCGGCCCTGCGGGTCAGCGCGGCCGCGTGCGCGTGTGCAGGGCCTGCTGACCCCGCGGTCACCCGCCGGCCGGGAGCGCGGAGGGAGCCCCGCCAGGCGCCTCACTCACTGTGTGGTTGCGCTTTTTCTGTCCTTGAAATCGCGATTCGCGTCTGTCGGCTGGAGAAGCCCCTGGAGATTACTTCACAGAAGCGCACACTTCCCGAACCTTTAGGAGGCCCGTGTGCCCCTCGATGTGAATGATAACGTGAATGAGGGCAGAGTCCCTGCATCGCAGTCTTTGTCTTTCAAAGCGTCCAAAGCATTTAGTGTTGCGGAAGAAATGTCCGTGAACACTCTTCCCCTTGTGCGTTCTCTCTTCTCTCTTCACCCCCATCCCTATTCTGGTTTGCATATACGTACTTTTCCTTTCCTAAAGCCTTCCAATTCAGCAATTTCATCAACGAATGTCCAGGTTTGCTCCTTTCCACGTAAATTTGACCTGGCACTCATTGATCCTTTTGGGTTGAAGAAAAGGAAGCCAAAGGAAAATTTATTTTATAATTTCTAATGACTTTTGCTTTATCTTTTTATATTCAGTTTCTATAGAGGGCTCCTACTACAAGTAAATTGTATCTCTTGGATTTGTTTTCCATATCTCTTATTTTTTTACATCTTTTTGTTTTAAACAAATTGAGTGATTCAATTTTCTACAGTAACCTCTTGTAAAATTTGATGCCTCTGTGGTAATAGTGATTTTGAATAAAACAATATTTATACACTTTAGATTATTCTTCTTTCATACACACAGAAATTTTCCATTCTTGTTTAGAATACAGATAAAAGATTTTATAATGCTTTCTCCCATTTCTTTCAGTAAGTCTGTTTAAAGAGAAATTCAGATCCCGAGCCCTCCTTAAAACTACTAAATAATGTAAACTGAGTGATCTTTCTCTTTTTTGTCAATCCCAGCACTGCGGATGCCAGGGTTGACGGTTCTGCAGCATTTGGAGTTATGAATTTTGTAGATTATGTGGATTCATTTCTTCCGTGTCCTCACAACAGAAGAATGAAACATTTGTTTGCTGTTGCTGCGAGTTCCAAGGCTGGTGGGCTGAGGGACTGAGATGTGGCTCCTTTTTCCCTTCAGGTCTCCGTTCAGATGCCATCTCTTCAGAGAGGCCTTCGCTGACCCTCACACCTAAAATGCCCCACTCCAATCTCCCTCTCTCAGGGGCTGGCAAACTGCGGCCCACAGGCTATCTCTGGCCCACTGCCTGTTTTTGTAAAGGAAGTTTTGTTGGCACACAGCCACATCCGTTCATTGATGGCTGCCTCCTTCAGCTGCTTTCGTGCTGCAACGCAGAGCTGAGTAACTGCAGCAGAGGCCCTACAGCCCTCCAAGCCTGGAACATTCGCTACACACGGCCCTTCACAGAAAGGTGTGCTGGCCCCTCCAGCTCATCGTCCTGTGTGGTTCCTTCAGGCTGTGGTGCACACTCGTGGTGTCTTCCTGTTTCCCTGGTTGGTTGTTGTCACGTCCCAAGGACGAAGCTCTGTAAGTGGGTGCTCAGCCCGCCTAGCTCATCGCAGTGTCCCCGTGCTCGGCGCAGCGTTTGGAATGCAACAGACGCTTAGTGTTTGCTGAGAACATGAACGAATGAGACAGCTCTTAAAATGGTCTATTATTCTACTCATTTCACTGAGAATTTGGGAGCAGGATGGGGGACTTAAACATGTTTTGGCTTGATTAACATGTTTAGTCGGAGGCAGGTAACAAGAGTGCTGAGGGCATGAAACAAAGAAGATTCAGTAAGGAGGGTGGAGATCAGAGCCTGAGGGGTGTGGGGGGACCAGTGGGGATGGCTCCAGAGTCGAGGGCGGAGGGTCTCAAGGGCAGGGAATGAACAATTGTGTCGACTGCCATAGAAATCAAATAGACAAGTCTCGACACTGGCCCTCTGGATTTAGCAACGAAGAGACTGCTGTGACGTTGGCAAGGCCGTTCCAGCAGCGTGGCTGGGAGCCATGTTCGTTTGCTGGGGCTGCCGGAGCAAAGTGCCACAAACTTGGTGGCTTAAAATAACAGACATTTATCCTGTTCCTGGAGAGGACAAATCGGAAGCCCAGAGGCTGGAGGTCTGGCTTCGAGGTGTCCGCAGGCTGTGCAGACTCTAGTGGAGGGCCCTTCCTGGCCCCCCTGGCCTTGGTGGCGGCCAACCGTCCTTGTCATTCTTTGGCTTGTTGATCGTAACTCCAGCCCCTGCTTCCGTCCTCACACCATGTTCCCTCGGTGTGATCACTGTCACTGTGTCTTCACGTGGCCTCCTTATAAGGACACCAGTGACTGGGTTTAGGGCCCACCTCAATCCAGCAGGACCTCACATTAACTTGATTTTGCCTGCAAAGACCCTATTTCCAAATAAGATCACATTCACAGGTACTGGAGAGAGGGTTAGGATTTCAACACATCATTCTGGGGGACACAATGCAACCCGCAACGGGGCAGGTTAGACCGCAGTGGTCTGAGAAGTGAATTCTGCAAGGAAGTAAAGGTCATGAGTAGAATCTTCTTCAAGATACTTGGTGGTGAAGAGAAGGAGAGAAGCAAATCAGGGGTCAGAGAGACACAGGGCTGAGGAAGGTGTTCAATGGCTAAGGAAAGAATTTACTGGAGAAGAAGCATTAGGAGACACAGGGGAGAGAAAGCGCAAACATAGCAAAGAGCCTGAGAAGGCAGGAGAGGACTGTGGTGGAGACTGTGTCTCCCCTGTATCTGTTCTTCCCCTCTCCGCTTCCTTTGACTTTTAGCTGGGTTCATAATTGTCCATCATAAAGAATACCTTTTCCTAGCTTCCTGTGCAGGTAGGCAGGCCTTGTGATTAGGATCTGGTCAATGGGAGGAAAGTTGATGCGTTGTATGTTGACTGGAATGCATGCACATTGGCTGGAGCTTCAGTAGTCATCGTGGACCACGAGGTAGAAGCCATGTGCTGAGAATAGTGGAGACACAGGTCAGAAGGAGCTATATCTCTGATGATTGTGGAGACACTATCTTAGCTCTCATTTGCTTATGTAAGGTCTTAATTTTTGCAAAAGAGAAATAAATTTCTATTCTGTTTAAGCCACTATTATTTTGTGTTTTCCTTCACTTGCAGTTGAACTTAATTAAGTTGAACTTAATTGTGAGTGAATGTGGAGAGATCTAGGCCTGGGGTGGAGATCAGGCAGCAGAGCTCCTAATACTGAGGTGGGAGGGGAGGGTGGAACAATGGTGTGGATGTAGATGCACTGGTAAGTAGATGGTGGGACATTTAGAGAGATCCTGTCCTGAAGCGTTGATTTTCTCTATAGAATAAAGTAGATTTAGTTGTTGAGAATAACAGAAGAGATTTTAGTAGAGCAGGTTTGAGGTGAATAGGGAAGATTTAACAAAAAGTTACTGTGGGGCCTGAGAGAGCTGACAAGTAGGGCTCTGGGAGTGGTGCTGAGGTTGGAGAGTATGTAGTTGTAACGTCAAGAGAATTCCTCTCATAGTGCGTGTTCTGTGGGATGGAAGAAGGTCCACAGGAGAGGCATCCGTGATTAGACTTACTTTCTGGGAATAAAGAAGAGACAAGTGAGCTTACAGCCACCTTCCAGCCGACCGTTCCCATCTGGTAGATGGACTGTGTGAACATGCCAAAATGCAGCCATACGGACTTCACTCCAACTGGAAGAGGAGCCATCGCGGAAGGTTGGGCCTTGAAGAAAGCTCTTGAACGCAATGGCAGTGTGTGTGTGCGCGCGCGCGCGCGGGTACCATTTCTTAACATGTTGAGAAGTGAAGAAATGCCCTAACATTTCAGAGGTTATCCAGTAATCACCATCTTTAAGACAAAGGGAAATAAATCTAATTGGGCAGCTAACCCGTTGCTGCTCCCAGCTTGATTCTACTCGGAGTTGTTAGGACCGTGGTGCAGTAACACAGCTCAGGGAAAGACTGCAACAAGCCTTACCCCCCAATTTTTTTTTTACTTAAAGAAGTCTTTATTGCACGAATATTTTGTTTTGGTTTTGTCACTGTGGTGAAAAAAAGTATTATCATTTTGAGATAAAAGGAAGCATCTGAACAAGTAGTGTTATAATGATAGTGAAATTTGTGTTAGCGGTTTAGTATTAGACAGTTTTCAAGATAGATTCCAAAAACATGTTATCTCATTGTACCTATAAACAATGTTGTCAGTTAGGTTTTATTGCTTAACTTACAAAAGAGGACACTGAGGCTCAGAGAGGTAATGATTTTTCCAGGACACAGAACTAGCAAACATTAGAATTGATTTTTGACTCCAAGTTCCAATGGGTGCACTTCGCTGTGTTCACCTCGACATGGTGATTGCTCAGAGTACGTATTAGTCTGGACAGCTCCGCTGGGAAGCAGGCGGGGTTTTCATGTTCCATGAAGGTTTTCCAAGAGTTTGAGGCTTTTTCAAATTATTATTTAAAACTTCAATTTGTGGTTTGTGGTTGTTGGTTCGAGGCAACATATCCACCTAAAGTGGAACCTCTCTGCCTTGAATTGCTCTGTTTTCTAAAGCCTGTAAATCTTGAGCTCTTGAAGATTGTACTTGGAGGCACTGTTGAATGAATAAAATATATCACATTCGTGTTGGCCTCTAGAGGTCACAAACGCAGCAGAATCTTGTTCCCCTCCCTTCCCTTCAAAAGTGTGTTCCACAGCCCACAAGCCGCTGGTTGGGTGTGTGTGTGGTCACTGTAATTCCTATGGTTCTAATGATTGCATTACAAGAAGAAGTTTGCTTACAAATATGTTCAGAACTTTACTTTTTAAATCAGCATTTTCTGCATATTCATAGCCTTGGAAAACAGGAAAAAGCAATAGAAAGATATTTTTGGAATCTCTGCAAACTGTTATTTAAAAATACAGAAAGTCAGGCCATATTATTCTGAGAAGACCAGTTGGCATTATTTGTCATCACTTTTGGAATCTGGGTAAATCAATGTATCAATGACAAATAAAAAACACTTATTTCATAGATATAGGCAGTAAAAATATTTGAAAAATACTTTTAGTGTTTGTATATAAAAATAAATGGAAAAGTATTGTTAGTTTGCTATTTACATGGAATAGTTAAAACATAATTTAAATTGGTTAAAATATTATGAGAACATTTTAAGAAGCAATAAATTTAGTGGTAAGTAGTGCTTTGAATTTTTAATATTTGAATTTTATGGTGTTTTCCTAATAAAAATCTCTACCACTTATTGGTCATTTATCACCTGCCAGGCATTGTGCAAAATGCTCTTTAAACATACTATCCCATTTATTTCACAGCAACCCTATGCAGACCTTTTGTTAAATTTAAAAACTGGTGCTTTTTGTTTGCTTGTTTTTTCTTAGGGAATGTTTCCATCTCTTTCCCATTATATATTAATCTGGAGACAATAAGTATAGCTATTTCAAATTTTAAGTGATTATTTTAAAAGAAAATGTCTGTCAATCAAGTGCACATGTTCACCTTGAGAGGTGATTTTACGAAAAAAGAATTCCAGGTCAATGTAGGCAGTCAATAAACCTGTGGCTGTGACTGCGATGTCACCACCCTAGGTTTGCTTAGTACACGCTCCCTAAGACGACTTCATGAAGCCGCTTCTGGATGTACACGTGCTGGGAGCACAGTAATGAGCAGTGGGGTCTAGGAGTAAGACCCCCAGGAAGCAGTGTTGAAAGTGACTCGTGATGTACTTTTCACAGAAGGACGGTCAGGACTCAGGGAGGGCTCCAGATGTCAGGGGAGCTGGCCTCTCCCTCTGCCCCTGTTCTTCAGGGTGGAGACAGCGTGCTGGAAGTCTCACAGCTGCGTTAGATTCTGACTCCATTATCTTGGGCCGTTATTCATGTCTCTGAGCCAGATTTCTCTCTGTGAAAGGGGGTACTTGCATATTCTTAGCATGATGCTGCCAGCACGGTGTCTGCACCGCCCTCCTCGGTCCCTCTCTTTGCTCTCTCTGATGGGAAGTCCTGACTCCCCAGCGCCACAGGGGAGAGGGAGGGACAGCTGGTGGGTCTTCTTGCTCTCCCTTATTGCCTCTGCTTCCTCCCCAGCAGACGAGTTCTGTCAGCTCTCGGCAGCCACTACCTTTTATTTTAATTTAATTATTTTATTTTTTCCCAGTAACGTTACTGAGATAATAATGGTTTATGACATTGAGAAAATTAGGGTATACATTATTGTTTATCATTTCCTGAGTAGACTTCATCATGTTCATCCCAAGTAGTCTAATTTTTGTCTGTCACCGCACATATCTGCCCATTTACCCCTTTCACCCACCCTCCACCCCCCTTCCCTCTGGTAACCACTAATCTGTTCTCTTTATCCATGTGTTTGTTTATCTTCCAATCATGCCACACTTGTCTTTGTCTGGCTTATTTCACTTAACATTATACCCTCAAGGTCCGTCCATGTTGTTGCAAATGGGAGGATTTTGTCTTCTTTTACGGCTGAGTAGTATTCTATTGTAAATATATACCACATATTCTTTATCCATTCATCAGTTGATGAACACTTAGGTTGCTTCCACATCTTGGCTATTGTGAATAATGCAGCAATGAACATAGGGGTGCATAGCTCTTTTTGAATCATGATTTCAAGCTCTTTGGATAAATGCCCGGTAGTGGGATTGCTGGATCATATGGTATTTCTATTTTTAATTTTTTGAGGAATCTCCATACTGTTTTCCATAGAGGCTGCACCAGTTTGCATTCCCACCAGCAGTGAATGAGGGTTTCCTTTTCTCCACATCCTCTCCAACATTTGTTGTTCTTTGTCTTGGTGATTATAGCCATTCTGACTGGCGTAAGGTGATATCTTAGTGTGGTTTTGATTTGCATTTCCCTAGTAATTAGCGATATTGAACATCTTTTCATGTGCCTGTTGGCCATCTGTATATCTTCTCTGGAAAAATATCTGACCTCTGGGACATAAGGTGCAAAACCCTTTACTCACACGGGATGTTAATCTTTGCCAATTAAGCCAGATGCCGGTCTGAACAGACGACTTTTTATTGGAGAAGGAAGTGACTGCTGGCTGGCATCTGGCTTAGCTGGCAAAGATTAACATCCCGTGTGAGTAAAGGGTTTTGCACCTTATGCCCCGGCGGAATCAGAGCAAGTCTTCAGATACAAAGGACCGTGAAAGAGAAGAACGGTGTGTGAAGTGGACAGGCGGTCACGCAGAGGAGCCGTGGGAACCGGCTCCAGAGCCAGACACCGGACTTACATGCCACCTCCGCCGCCTGCCAGCTGTGGAGCCCTCTGCAAATTACCTACCCTTTCCGTGCCACAGTTTCTTCGTGTGCGACGTGGTGATTATTATAAGCTCCTGCCGGCCTTACCTCATGGGCTGTGGGGAAGGTTCCAGGAGTTAATGTGTGTAAAGCGTTAGAACGGTGCCTACCAGGCTGTAAGCCCGGCACAGAAGTTCGCTGCTATTATTAATGATTACAAAATAAAACAACGCAAACTTGGTTGCCTAAGTTACAAAAAGTTTAAATTAGGCTCATTAAAAATGTCATTCTGTAAGCTGTTTTCCTCTTCACCTTGAATTTTGATCCTGGTGTGTGGGTTTGAATAATGAAAACAGTGCACAGTTGAAATCACAGTGTAAATTCCAGGAGAAGAACTAGAAGGACCACATTTGTGGTTTTCACACCAAACCTACAGTGAGTCCAGGTTGGCTTTAGACCGGCACCTTTGTTCGGTTTGGTTTTAAAGAGCAGGTGCCCTGGTGTGCCTTTTGGTAAGTGTTTCAAACGTCTGATGAAGATTCAATGATTGTACTAAGACCAGTCCACGTGATTTCGCTATGAAAAATTCGCTTGATTTGCAAAATGCAGTCAGAACTTCTGAAAAAGACTAAATCTTTGATGAAATCTTGCCAAATCTAATGTCATAAAGACACAGTGATGTGATCTGCCTTCCCTTGTCTTTTCTTTCTTTCCTTTTCTTTCCTGCACACTAAGCTAAGAAAACAAGCCCGGAAACTAGTCAGACCGGGTTGACACTGCACTCAGCTGCTCGTGGGTAGACAACTGCCCTCACGTCAAGATGAAGTTTTACACATTGTCTCCATTTATCTCAAACTCAGCACTCCCCGGAGAGACTGTTCTCTCAGTGCTCTGTCAGTGGTCGGGCTCCCCCACTTCCAGCAAGACCACCTGCACGCACCCCACCTCCCACCCTGGAGCCTCTGAGTCATTGTTTTCGCTGCGGAATCTTGTCGAATCTTTACCTAGAATAACTGTAAAGTCTGTCTCTTCATTCCCAGGGTGGCCTCGCCGTCGGCCACTCTGTGCACTGCAGGCACTTTCATGGCTCCGGGTCTCAAATCTAAACTTCTGCAACAGGTCGTTTTATATATTGTTCTAGTGACTTCTAGGGTCTCAGTGTAGGTTAAGTATGGAACTCAGCTTCTCCCTGGAGCAGCCGGGAGACCCTCTCTTGTCTTTGTTTCCAGAGTGGTGTGTGGCCGGAGCCTGGTCGATGCCCCACGAATGATGTTGAATGAATGAATAAGCCCACAAAAGGGTGTCAATTTACTCAAGGGCCAAAGTGGCTTCACGGGTGCTTTCAGCCATGAATTAGTTCTAAGAAAGAAAATGTAAGCATAATTTATTTGAATTAATGGCTAGGAGGGATTCTAGTTTTAAAATCGTACACATCTTAGGAAATCTCAGATTTGAAGAGAAGTGTTAGTGAAGACCGAGTTTTTCTCATGCACAACTTATGTTGTGCCACCCTGACAGGTGGGAAACACTACACGTTTGCTATCATGACTGATCCAGAGGAGTTTCTTGGTCCTTTGAAATTTGTTTTTATTCATTTAGTTAACAGATTTGAATGCCCCTGTGTGCCAGGTGCTGGGTTATAAGAAGAGAGTTTCTTGCCCTCACCCACCTTTCGTTTTAGATCAGGACCATCAGACTATGGCTAAACCTGCCCATCACCTGGTTTTGTAAATGAAGTTTTACTGGGACACAGCCACACTCATCTGTCTGCATGTTGGTTAGGGCTGCTTTCGTGTTACAATGGCAGAGTGAGTAGTGGTGACACGGAGACCGTATGGCCCTTGCCTAAAATACTTACTATCTGACTCTTTACAGAAAAAGTTTGGTGACTCAGGTCTAGGTTCTTTCTGAAGCAGTAAATCTAGGACGGAGAAAGTAAAGAAAAGACACAAGAACACTAAACCTACATATTAAAAAAAAAATCACAATCCCATGCATATAGTAGATACTACAAAGTCTTCCAGTTGGAAGGAAACACCTTTCACTGGCTAACTCAAATCATTCCAACACCATGGTAGCAAGTACAGGACCACATACGTGATCCTCATGTGGGACAGTTGTCTTCTCTCTAGTTATCACAATCCAGACTGTGAACACAGACGTAATCACCAGTGCCCATGGACCATGTTGTAGATTAATGGTGTTGGTTATAAGGGTGACAGGTTGAAAATGTGTGACTTAATCAATGAAAATTTTTCAACATGGCAGAACAAATAATGCATATCCCTTTCAGATGCTGGGTCACAGTGTCTCTGTGAGTTAGACTGAGAAAGAAGTGTTGGGAAGAGTTATGGCAAATAGGGAAGGGACTGAAACCAGATGGCAGCACCTTTGAGATGGTCCTGCTCAGTGAGGTGGCTGGTGTCCCCTTGGAAGATGTTTTAGTTGAGAAAAGTCAAGATCCTCGTCTTGTAAGGTGAAACTGAGGGATGGGGCATAATGCCACCCTCTGTGTCACTAAACTGCTACTTTAAGAGTCTCCAGAATTGCCCTGGAATGCTGAGCCACATGGAGAAACCTGCCTCTAGCTGTGAAGTAGAGGCTGTGAAGTAGAGGGCTCACCAGGGAGGATGTGGGACGTTACCATTGTGTGAATTTCTTGTCTGCCTAGGAGAGAATCCATCACCACCTCCATGCTGCCATGACTGCTCCTCTGGGGAGGCTGCTAGCCTAGTCTTGTAGGGTGGAGAGGAAGTGATTAGCTTCTCACCAATGCCCAACCGACGGAGGAACACTGGGGTTCTCCCAGCTCTGGGGAACTGGGGATAAAGGTGTTCCTGCACTCCTTACATTACAGGCGGAGGCCGACATACTGCACGCGCAGAATGCTGACAGCTGATGTTAAAGTGGCCTCAATACAGTGCTTTGGTTTGGGAGAGAATGAGAAAACGAATAACTCTTAACTGCAATGAATCATCAAAGAATGCAAGATCTCATTTTCTTCAATTAAATTAGCTTTACTTGTTCATATTTGATTTATGATATCAAATTTGGTGACACACATAAATTGTCTGGTTTTCAGTGAATAGGGGTGACCAATTCAAGCAAATGACCTCACTTGATCCAGGAAAAACCAAGTCAGTACTCAGGGAAAGGTCTAGAGAGAGAAGTAACGTCCAGCAGGGCATCTTCACTTGGGGTGATGAAGCTCGTGAATCAGCAAACCATCTGGTCTAGGGTTTGGCCTTCCGTCTGGGCATCGTGAGCTCATCACTGGGTCGCTCTGTCAGCTTCCTGCCGTTGCTTCGCTTGAGAGCTTCTTTTTTTCCCCCACAAAACCAAACACCCCAATTGACTAAATGTACAGTTCTCTCCATTTTCTTTTTCCACCTAAAAGAGGAACTGGGATTTTGGGAAATTGTTTCTTTCCTGGAAAATGCCTCCATAATAAAATCAACACTACGTGATATGTGGTTGAGAAGTGCGGGAGTGGGCTGACGTGTGTAAACACGAAGAGGATCTTTTCTCTCCTCTTCTTACAAGCTTGTTCTTTCTGGTTCTTGTGTCCTCCAGCTCTCTGTCCAATCTGGTTGAGTCAACCGCTGGGGTGGCCCCAACTTCCCATCTCTCCGAGGTCGGGGGGAGGACACTCTCTCTGACACGTTTTCCTTCTTTTATAAACTCGGGATTATTGTGACACCTGACTAGGCTTCTTGTGAGCTTTAATAACACGATGCGTAGAAGACACTTAGCAGAGTGTATAGCACTTACCGCTAAATAAGTATTAATTATTGTAATTCAAAGTCCAAAATAAAAGGTGCAAACATTTCCCTACCCAAACACTGTGGGGTGAATCGAGGGCTGTGCCCTTTGCCAGAAATCAGAGTTTGTGGGTTTCAACCTCAATATGGGATTCTAAATGTTTAATTCAGGGGAATCCAGTCTATTTTCCTGAACAGGAATAATTTCTGTTTCTCTGAAGTCCCAGGTCCCCTGGGCATCTGGGGTCAGTGGGACCCTCGTCTTCCCAGGAAAGCAGAGTGTGACTGAGAAGGTCTGAGCATTCGGGGTGGCTTTCTCATGACATCGAGGACCCGGTCAAGAGGCGTGATGACAGACCTGGGAGGCTCGGGACCGCGCTGGAATGTGTGTGTGCTGTGAATCCGGATGGGCATGTTGTAAGGGGCACGACAGAACGTGAGGAGTTCACCGACTCCCTGTCACTGTTTTGATGACGGGGGAGCGGTACCAGCAGGGGCTCTGCAGAAGAAGTGGGTGTAGGGTCCGTGCCCGCTGTGCTCTGCGTGGTTACCTCCTGGGAGTCTCACAGGACTCGCGTGAGGTGGCTGTTGTCACCTCAGGTCACTGAGGAGTAGACGGAGGCTAGAGAGGTCCAGCAGTTCTTCTGGGACCACACAGCAAGCACACGGCAGGGCTGGGATTAAAATTCCACTCTGACACTCTAAAGTTACTGTCCTTTTATTTTATTTTTTAGTTATAAAATACTGTCTTCCTTTAAAATAGGATGTTCAGACAAAAAGAAGGAAACACACAGAGAAAATTCATATGCTAAATACCTGAGATTATGGGTTGAGAAACAGCCTCAAAAAGAAAACCCCAAAAGCTCAAGGCAGGAGAAACTGAAAATAGAGGCTGAGCCATGTTAACCAAATTGGGATTTGAGATTGGGGAATCAGCAGAACCAGTGTGCCTTCTACCCTCCTCCTCCTGCGCCCGACGTGCCCCTCACTCATAGTGATGTGTTGGGAGATGGCGTGACTAGTGGAAAACGCCCAGACTCCGATGATGTACAGACTTGGGCTGAAATCTCAGCTTTGCACTTCATTGCTAGCTCTGTGACATTAGGCAAATCACTTGACCCCTCTGAATCTGTCGAATGGGGATAATCTCACACGTTGTTGAAGAGAAAAACTATGCAAACGATCTAGCATAATTGTAATACTAATCATTTGTAATCTTGAAAAACCCTCTACTTCACAGTTAAACGAAACCCCCCTCCGCATTATCTTTGGTCCCAGGGACAAGGCTCTGAGACGGAAGTCTGCACGCGGGAGGTTACCTGGGAGAACCCTCAGGAAGGATGCCTGCGAGAAAGGAGGGCGGCCGGCTGGGCAGTGGGAGAAGCTGATATGTGATGCGTTTCACCCAAGTCCCAGCTGATCCCACCAGCCCTCTGAAGCTGGGATGGCACTTCAGAAATGTCCTGAAATGAGCCTTTGTGCCCTTCTCCTCCAGTCACTGCTATAACTGCCTCCTGGGGGGTATGACCCTAGCGGAAACTCCTCCCTTTGGCCAGGGGCCACTTCCTGAAAGGGACTCAGCTGTGACTGGTCAGCAGGCAGCACCCTTGGGGGCTGTGGGAAGTGGGGCTCCAGGCAGCGCACCGCAGCATCCCCCACGTCCCCATTGTCCCCAGTGTGGCCAGTCACCCACCTGAATCCTCCATGTCCTTTTCCTTCATTGCTCCCTTCTCCCTCCTCAGTCCTTCAGTTCAGGGGACCAGGTGCTCACATGACTGAGTCTCTTTTGTGGGCTGGCACAGTGGCAGGGATGTCACAAATCTAATCTTGTCTAACCCTCAGAACAGGTCTCAGAAGTAGGAGGAAACGGAAGTGTGTAGAGAACTTGCCCAGGTGGCAAAAGCCACGGCAGCTTCCCAAGCAAAGCAGTTGTGACTGGAGGCCGTGCCCCCACAACGTCGCTGCCTCTGCTCGCCGTGCCCATCGTTTCCATTCCACTCACAGGTTCTAGTACCGTCATTCCTAGTGTTCCTTCAGCAGGTACCTCAAACACGCCTTACAACATAGCTTTTTGGAAGTGTGTTTATTTTATTTAAAAATACCTCATTATCCCTTTTATACCCTGTATTTAATTTGCAGGGGGTTATACAACTCAAAATCTGGTAATCATTAAGGATCTATGAATATTAAGGTGAAGACAAAATAATTTCATTATGTTCATTGGAAGCTCACTAATTTAATTTTGAATCTCTTCATCAAAAATCCTTACAGTACAAAAAAATGTATCTTTAGGTTGGAATCAGTTTCTTAGACTCCACATAATGAGTCGTTAAATTCTGTCTTCCCCTAACTTTCAGTAATGACTTGGACAATCGCCTCTTGAAAGCAACACCATGATCAAAGAAGTTCATGTGACTGTAGTGAATTGGGAAGGTTTGTTTTTGGAATGAGGATAGTAAAGTGATGCCAACTTGTGTTGTTGGTGCTGTGGAGCGGATTCAGACTCCCAGCGACCCTGTGGACAGCAGAGCAGAACCCGCCCGGTCTCTCTGCGCCGTCCTCTCACCTCCCGGCGCTCTATCAGACAGGGCTCCGCTGCTACTCATAGGGTTTTCATGGTCAATGTTTTCAGAAGTGGGTGGTCAGGTCCTTCTTCCTGGTCTGTCTAATCTGGAAGCTCTGCTGAAACCTGTCCACCACGGTGACCCTGCTGGTGTTTGAAATCCTGGTGGCACAGCTTTCAGCATCACAGCCGCCGCCGCCGCAGTGTGACAACCGACAGACGGCGGTGTGGTTCCCTGATCAGGACACAAACCCAGGCCATGGCGGTGAGAGGGCCGGTTCTTACCCACCAGACCCCCAGATGTCAATTTAGTAATAGATAAAAGGTAATTTTCTCTCCTTGATTTTTTTCCCTGTGAATTTTCATAGTAGTTACTAGCCCAAAACAGATCATAATTTGCTTTTTGGTTTGTTTTTTAAAGAAGTGTCAAAAAAGTTTCTTGGTCAAATTCTTTCCCTACAGAGCTGCTGACAGGTCAATGCATTTTAAGCCAGTTTCTGGCTCTTTCCTTACTTCCACTGAAATCTAAGATATCTGAAAACCTTCTGTGTGTCAGTCCCACAAATTATCTCTAAAATATTTTGCTGTGAGTCAAACTTTCATCCCAGTGACTTTTTTCCCCACTGTAAAAGGTAATGTAATTCTTTATTATTCTTTGGCCACTGAATTTCCAAGTCCTGGGAGCTACTGGTTTTCTATACCTGTCTATCAAATCAACAAGTCCTGCTTATTACAGAGGCGCCTCTATAGAATGTTGGAAAATCTTATTGCTTCTTTGCCTCTGTGGAAGGATCTATCTTCTATTTTGTGTATTTCCTTACAAAGAGTGGATTTAAGAAACAAACCCACCATTCAAAGTCAGAGAGATGGCGCTCAGCAGAGAGATGTGGCAAAGTCCACGGCCACAGTGCCACTTTTTCTTCCGTCCTGGGACCAACGGCAGAAGTGGAGGCTGGTTTCTGACCTGGTATTTGATGTACTTTTTTGGGTCCACTCTTGCTCCTCACTCGTGGAGCTGAACTCCTGGGTGTCTCTCCCGAGGGTCCTTCTCTGCCAGAGTCCCCGAGGGTTTACTTCCTCCAGCTGGGCTGCCCAGTGTCACAGCACCACGGCTTCTGGAAGCCTCTCTCGGCTTCTTCAGTGCCGTCTCCTTCTCTCTTCTTTGTGCCATCTGAAACTGAGCATCTTTCCAGCACCTTGCTGGTTAAGCATTTTCCATCATTACCTCAAAAACGAGAAAGTGTTTCTGAGTGTCGACCACTCTGATTAGTAAAAACATTGAAGCACGAAATGATTTAAAGTGTATATGCTTTAAAGATCAAGTAATTAAAAAATACCCTTTGTTCTTAGTTTTATGTGTAGGAAAATGTTGAGGTTAATTCGTTGACCATGTGGGATAATTTGACTCTCAATCAGTAAATTTAAAAGATCTTTCATAACATAAAAAAGATCTAGCCCTGCCAAGGACAAATGGCTGGCACTGAGATTCCTTTGTTAGCTTAAGTCATTGATATGTAAAACAAAAGAAAATTCTTTGGCAGAAAACAGAGGAATGTCCAGATGGTTTCTATCTATTTTCCCATTGATTGTATAATTAAAATCCCCTTTAATCATCAGAAAAATTGAGATAGAATGTTGGTTGGAGAACAGTTCTGTGTTTTAAAGAAACACTTCTGTGGAATGTTCGCTGGTGATGAAGTACTGGCAGCATCTGTTCTGTGAATTTCCTCACCAGGGGATGTGGCCGCCATTTGCAGCACTGTTGGTTGTGCCGGAGAAGATCACACGTGATCCGTGAGAACCACATGAGGTAGCAATGACCGCCTCATTTTCAGGTGGTATTTCCCTTTCCCTGAAGCAGGATTCACACCTTTGATTAATTAAGAGGTAGACTATTTATTTATGAGGTCAGTTACTCAGGAAAGCACCAATAAACTGGTTAGTAAACTATTTACGGTGTGTCATCCACAATTACGGGGTGGGATTTATTTACCCAGGGAACCCCGGCCTAATCTCGCTAAACTGTATCCTGTGAAATGATGTGCGGTCGATCAACATGAAAGATTTGGTCAATAAAACTACGTTCCCATGTGTTCCTCCTACATTCCATCTACGGATCACTAGATTGTGTATTGTTACTCTTTACAAGTAGAACGTGTATCTAAATGCATGGTTTTATCTGGAGGATGACTTTATCTTCTTAGGTTGAGTGACTACTTCGAACCTTGTGGTGACCTTGCATGACATTTATCTATATCTATATCTGTATCTGTAACTATATCTGTGTCTATATCTATATTTATCTATATCTATACCTGTATCTATATTTATCTATATCTATACCTGTATCTATATCTATATCTGTATCTATATCTATATCTATATCTCTCCTTGGTTTATAAATGGTGTCAGTAATGGTTTTAAAATGGAAAGCAAACAAATAAACAAAAATTCTAGTGACTGACCTGTAATTTCTGCAGCGTTTTTTTCACTTGGTGGTTATTTTCAAGGTCTTTACTTTGGTCCAAGGAATGAGACAATATTGTCATGATTTTTAGGATGCTGATGAGACAAAATACAGGAACATAGGCTCTCTGTCCCAGCAGTTTTGGGAAAAGGCTGTGGGGTAAAGTAACGGTGGACTCTGTGTTACAGAGAAAGCCATACCATAGTTCTAGCTGCTGGGTTCAGGGAGGAGCGGGGAAGAATGTGGAGAGGGCTTTTTTCTACGGCCCCTTGCAAGCTTGTGTGGTTCCCGACGGGTAATGACTCACAGTCATGGAGCCTAACAGCACAGGAGGGTAGGGCAGGAAGCATAGGTCCAAATGACTGCTATGCTTATTAAGTACTTGCTCTAAGCCATGTGCATTGCTAAGGGCTTCGCGTGAAAGTGTCATTTAACGGCCAGAGATGGGTACCATCGTCATCCCCATCCATGCACGAGGATAGCAGAGGCTTGGGGTAGTTAGGTAATTTGGAGGATCTGCAATTCAAATCCAGGTAATTTGAAGTGAGAAGCAAGCTTTCTCAGCCTTTACATTGTTCTGCCTCAAAGTATCCGCACCGATACCAGGAGACACCCCTGCAGCAATGCTACAAGAAGGGAGCTGCTGTCTGCTGCAGGCGCTGCCTCCTTTCCTCTCCCTGAGCCTTGGGGCTTGTAGGGGTGGTGGTCACAGGATCAACTGGAAAGGAGGGAGGTGGTGTTCAGAGCTTGATCTGTCGTGACTGTTGCACAGTTGCAGGAATGCCTCAATCCTGCTCGACATTTCCAAACCAAGATGTGTTTTGTGTGGTTTTGGTTGGTATGTGACTATTTTTTCAGTTGACTGACAGCTTAGAGTCCTGCGGTGACCCTGCAACATGACCTATTATTTAGCACCTTGCTTTATGTACTTTTCCAATAATCCAAGGAAGCAGGTTATTATTACTATATCGCATCAACTCTAGGTCACAACCCCCACCCCCCATACTTTAACATTGCTAAGTCAGGACGACTCTTGCAATTGATGGTGTGTGTGTGTATCTAGTTTAATTGGGAGCATTTTTTTTAGTGGCACATAAAATAATAGCAGAGCTTAAAAAAATGGTGGTGTTTTGGATGCAACGAATTACAGTGTCTCCAGTTTACAGAAGGAGCGCAGAGGATGAATAGCTTCCTTGAGGTTCCCTAGCCAGAGTTTGGTTGTGACACGTGACGGCTGGTTGTTGAGAAAATCAGTCTCCCTTTTGTCCCGGACACGGTGGTCCACTCTTCCACCCTCCATGTTAGGTTTGGCATGAGACATGGCCTGGACAACGAAATACAGGTGGGCAACTGGACCCACAGAAACCACTTGTCTTTCTCCGTGCTGTCTTCTCCCACTCGGTGAGCTGGACACCAACGTTCAGGGCGACCCTGGGAGCCAGCTGTTGACCGTGACCGAACTTCTGCCAACGTGATCCGTGCGTGAGGATGTGAAGCAGGATGCCACTTCCTGCAGTCTCCTACCAACTTCACCTGAGTGAGAGAGAAATTTATATTGTGTTAAGTCACTGAAATTGTGGGATTAATATGTTGCAAATAGATTCTGTTACCTTAACCAACACACCAGTGGAATTGGGATTCAAACCTTGTCATTCTAGTTCCGAACCTGTCTTCTTAACTAGCATTTCTTCAAGTTAGCAGGTGTCATGTTGAGTAAAGGTTCCCACGGTGAAAGAAGGTGGGACACTCAGTGGAGTGGGTTTCTGGATGTGACTTCTTGGAGCCAGCGTGCGTGTGAATCTCTAAAGTGTCAGGCACTTCTGAAGGCTCTCTGAGACGATGGCACTGACTCCCTGTGAGACACTTCTTTTAACGACATCGAGTTGTGTCTGTGTGAAGATGTGTTCTTTGTGTAGGGCCACATTCTTAGTGGAGGCTTGTAAATACATTTCAAATTACAAATTTGAATATAATTATAAGTTATGTGAAAAAACCTCTCTAATCTTAATGATGTTCTGGTATTATATTTTCCCATCTAGTCGGTAAATTTTGTATCCATTCAAGGGAATTAATGACCATATAACTTATTTTGTATAAGTTGTTAAATGATAATTTTTATTAAAACTCCTCTGAGGACAGGGTCTGGAGTTGTCCTGTCCCCTCTGCATTCACAGCTCCCTGGAACACCCCAGTGCATGGTCAGCACTCAGAAAAGGTGTTCTTCTAGTTAGAGGGGCAGCACAGTGGAGTGGAGAGGATGTTGAGTCAGGTGTCAAAGACATCCTTAGTATGGGATCTGTGACCCTTAATTTCTTCTTTTATAAAATAAGGATAATGATATTACTCCATTTACTTCAAAGGATTCTGTGAGGATGAAATGAAATAATCTGTACATATGAGCTCTTTGTAAAACTGTGATGTAAGATATTAGTACCACCGCTGGCATTAACGCCTGCTGGTCAGTAGACTGGATTTAAAACACGTATTGTCCCACAATTGTTGGGCTTGGTACAGACTTTCTATTCCATACAGGGAGAATAATGTGTCTCTTCCCTCGGAAATGAGGAAGTTGAAGCACAGAGCAACCTGTGTGCCCACTCTTGCTCAGCTCTGGAGCAGCTCTGATTTCTGGGCGGGCCGGACAGTGATATGGAAACGCATTCGGCAAGTATTTGAAAGAAGTACATAAAGAACTCAAGAAGGACCAGAAAAAGTTAGTTACAAACCACATAACGAATAATCTTTTAGATTATTTATCTGGGAAAAACAGAATGCAAGTTTGGAAGTCTTTTTTCTTCCTTTCTGAATTTTGCCGTGTCTGTTTGCCTTAAAGTGAGCAAGACGTTAACAATCAGAAGCAGAGTAGAGTCTGAGCAAGTGTCCTTCACGTCAACCCCAGATTTCCCTCTGGGTCTATACGAGAAAGGGCGCGTGACTTTCGCTGGCGTCAACTTCTGACTTTGAAAAGCACTTGGAGGAAGCGTGTCTTGTGGTTGAGCATCCTCCCTGATGATGCACTTCGTATATTGGATGTGTTGTCGAGTTTAAGCGTTAGAGTGAAATTATCTTAGATTGCTTTCCTGCAAACATCGATCTTTCGTCACTGCTGGATTGGATGTTTTTATTGCCAAATGACAGGGCCACATGTGTGAGGTGTTTTCAGGCAGCGATACATGGAGCTGCGGCAAGGCAAGGAAATAAAACCCGTAGGTTTTGGTAATGTACCGAAAGACTTACTCCCTTTTCCAAGAAACCATTCCAGAAACAAAATGTTTTCTCCCGAGCTTAAATGAAAAGCAGATACAACAAAGGCTTTAAACTGAGAAATAATAGATTCACTGGCACCAGGGACTGGAGGAATTGCACATTATTTAGACTCCTCAAAGAACTGGCTATGCTTATTAGCTGGGGGTCCAAAAATTCTCTGGAAATTATTGTCGATGTTAACCATAAAACTACTAAACAGTTTATTATTGTCAAATTCACTTAAAATGGATAACCTTGATCTCTAAGTAATTCCTTTAGGGAATTGCCTGTGGTAAGGATATATTTAGAAGCTCATTGTAAAGCATTTCAATAAATCAATATGATTGAGGAAAATTTGATATTCCTGTGGAAATTTCCATGCTTTCACTGCTCTTTTCCATGTTATTATTAGCACTAGTGATCCCTATGCTAATGAATCTGGGACTAACATTTTCTCTGTTTAAAGTATAGTTTATGAACACTGGTGGAAAGAATGTTGCTGTGGAAATTCGTTTGTTTTCCTTCGTCTATCTATCTTCTTACTCTCCAAGTTTACCTTAAATCCCTGTCAACCTGAATTAGTTCTGTTATCCAATCAAAGACACAGCCTGTATATTTACCAAGAGATGGATGTAGGCCCCAAATAGTTGTTTAGCCTAGTTTTCTGATGGAGCCTTATAAAACCTATTGTTGAGATCATGCAGATTTTAGCTGTCGGTAAACAACCATCCTGTTTGCCCAGGACTGAAGGGTTTCCTGGAACATGGGACAGTTCCATGCAAACTGGGACAGTTAGTCATCCTAGTATATTAATAATATACATTAAAAATTGTATGAAAAATACCTAACTCAACAGCAAAATATTAATTATAAAATACATATCCCTAGCAGGTCTTTATTTTTTTAGGGATTGTCATTAGGATTGAAGTCATTCTTTGAAATATTGCTTTTTAAATTACTGATCATTTTAACGAAGAGATAATTGAATTTTTCTGACTTTTAAAAAATATAATTTGTCTATTTATGTATTTAGCCCAGATAGATTTTACTATGTTTAAAACACAGAATTTGTTGTGATATTCCTCTATCCTTTCTTAGTTTCACTTCAGTAAAACATAAGAAATTACAGGCCAGAACTTCATGAAGAAATATTTTTTAATGGTTGATTTTGTAGTTGCTTATTTTCTATGTTGAGATATTTACTTTCAGAGGTCATTAAACATGTTTCTACTTCTCTATAAATTTGAGCAGAGTAATTATAAAGTTCTCCAAGTACTGTTTTTGCTGAGAATCAGACACTTAGATTTTACATGTCTGAAAATAAATCTCTTGTCAACACTCTTTACTCCTTTCTATTTTCCAGAGCTCTGGTTTGTAAAACAGGCCTGATGTGTGCTGGCTTTCTCTTGTAGACGACTCTGCTTCCTCTCATGAAATGTTGTAATCCAAAGCTTCAAAGAGCTTGAACTATCCCAAATATTGGATATTTTAAGATTTGTTCCAGTGAGACATAGCATATGGGGCAAAGAATACCTACCAGACTTCTGGGGACCTAGAGCTTGGAGGAAAAATCTTAGATAAAAGTCTCTCCTTTCTTAAACTTCAATCTGAAGGGCTTTCCTTCTTTCAGAGTTGCAGAGAATCAGTTTTATCCTAGAGAAGTAAAGTGGGTCCTAATATTGAACACGACAGTTACAAAAGCACGTTAATTCACTCTGGTTGTAGCTAATAGTTGCGTTGTACGGACACACCTGGCTGGTCCGCTTACTCCTGCTGGCGGAACGTGCGATGACAAACGTGCTGAATGCCCCTTTTGTTCCTGAAGGAAGTGACAGGAAATAGGTCTGTCTGACCCCTCGCCAGGAACTTATGGAAATAGATGCTCTGACATTTCATGGCAAGAGACGCCAGCAGGTGACCACATTAAATGACGGTTTGTTGTACCTGCTTCCCTTTCCCTGTGTGGTCCTGGGCTGGCTTGCCCCACTGCACATCATCAGGGCCTTGGACTGTCTGTGGTCTTGCTGTCCTCTTCATCCTTTAAAGCGGGGAAGCCCTTACAGAAAAAGACCAAGAGCTGAACTGAGTGTCATGTCTAGTATCAGGGGAAATCCTGCTTCCAGGAAGAGCTGTTACCATCTCCTTTGTAGGTCCATTGTAGAATCTATATCAATCTGTCTGTAATTGTTTATTTTTAATATTTGAGTATTATTTAAATAATATTTGATTATATTTAACATATTTTAGTGTTTTCTAGTGTTTAGTATATTTAGTATTTTTAATATTCATATTATATTTATATATTTTTCCAATGGGAAAAGACATGCTTAAATTATATATCACAAATAGTTTTTTATGATATTAGTTTACATCTACAGATATGGCTGTAGACCTGTTCCTTGAGTCTGAAATAGATGATAGATAGATAGATAGATAATCTTCTATAAGGGAGTAAAGTTGGGTACTAACTCTTACATTACATGCTGCCTTTCCCTACTTAAATAATTCAGTTGTCTATCCAGGATTCATACCTGATAGGTGCACAAGAAATGTTATCTGTTTTTGAGTTTTGAAGAGTGAATTTATGTTTTTTTCTTTGGATGCCAATGGGAAAGCCAATGAATGTGAATTTTAATCCTTAGTGATCATCCTTAAGATTTCACTTCCAGGCCTTTTTATTTTATTTTATTTTATTTTTGCTGAGGAAGATTGGCCCTGAACTAACACCTGTTGCCAATCTTCCTCTTTTTTTGCTTGAGGAAGAGTGGCCCTGAGCTAACATCTGTGCCCATCTTCTTCTATTTTGTATGTGGGACGCCAGCACAGAGTGGCTTGATAAGCGGTGCATAGGTCCAGGCCCAGGATCCAAACCCACGGACCCCAAGCAGCTGAAACAGAGTGCGAACTTAACCACTACGCCACTGGGCCAGCCCCACAACGTGATTTTTTAAAGGTGTACAATGTGATGATTTAATATGTGTATACACTGTGAAATAATTGCCACAATCAAGTTAATTAACACATGCATTACCTCATATAGTTCCCATTTTTTTTGAGGATGAGAACACTTAAGGTGTACTCTCTTAGCAAATTTCAAGTGTACAATACAGTATTATTAACCACCGTTGCCCATGGAATGGGAGAAAATATTTGCAAAACATATATCTGATAAGGGATTAATATCCAAAATATATAAGAAATTTACACAACTCAAAAGCAGAAAAACCTCAAAAGAACCCAGTTAAAACATGGTCAAAGGACCTGAATGGACATTTTCCCCAAGAAGACATACTGATGGCCAACAGATACATGAAAATGTGCTCAACATCATTAATCTTCAGGAAATGTAAATCACAACCACAGTGAGAGGTCACCTCACGCTGGTTAGATGGCCGTTACCCCAAAGAGGAGAAACAACAAGTGTTGGCGAGGATGTGGAGCAAAGGAAACCCTCGTGCACTGTTGGTGGGAGTGTACACCGGTGCAGCCACTGTGGGAGACAGTATGGAGGGTCCTCAAAAAGTAGAACCACCATACGATCCAGCAATTCCCCTTCTGGGAATATTTCCAAAGGAAATGAACTTGCTATCCTTTGTGCCAAGACCCTGTGAGAAGCTTCAGAGACTTTGGATTTGCTGCTGTCTCTGCCAGGAGCGCTCCGGCCCAAACCCCAGCCCGGGGCTTGCTCCCATCATTCCAGCTCAGCTCAGATGTCTTCTCAGAGAGGCCTGGCTTTGCAGACCACACGATCTGCTGTCCTGTTCTCACATGCGCCCTTGCGACACGAGTCTGAGGTTGCACACCTGTACTCGTTCCTTCATTTGTGACTTGTCTCTGCCACAAGAATGTAAGTTCCTGTGAGCAAGGGCTTTGCCCAGCTTGTGACTCCACATCCGGCCTCCTACACATCAGGTGCTTGATAAATGCTCATTGGTGAACGAATGACTGAATTTAGAGTAAAGCCAAAAACATTACATGGCTCTTTTACTATTAGAAGGAAATATTTATTTTTCAAGTTAGAAGCACAAAGACTATACTTGTGGCTTTAACAGATCAGGTGAGAAATTGCTTGTCATAGGCACCCGATAGTGAGTTGCATTGGAACAAAGGCCCAACTGGGGAAAAACAGTGAATATCTTCCTAAACTCCCAGGACCTAATCAGAAGCAGATCCTGGACTGCCTGCCTCTGTGCAGGCCATCAGCATCATCATCATCACCACACGGACACGTGCTTATTGGGCAGTGATAAGTGTCTCTCTTCTGAGGATGCCTGCGTGCAGCAAGGAAGAAGCAGGTGGAGCGGGAGAAACTGTCAAGATTATGGCAGCATCTTGGCTCTAAGTCTCTTCTCAGCCTCATTTAGTCCATCTCCCCAGAGCGTGGGGCACTGATCACTCACTGCTTTGTGAAAACACGCCTCCCTCTTGACTTCCACTAAAACACAGTTTCCTGACATTCATCTACAGCCCGTTTCCTCAACCAGCTCCCCTTCCTCGTCTTCCCCTCAAACACTGGTGTTCCCTGGAATTCCATCCTCTGTTTCTACTTACTCGGATCCTGTGGAGGGGCCACTGCTGCTGCTGCTTCCCTCTCACATGACCTTCCTCTCGGGCCCAGGCCCAAATTTCTAACAGGTACTAGACATCGTTGCGTGGATTTCCTTTAGGCAGCTCAGAGTTATGATGTCTCAAACCAAATCTGTTCCATGGTTTTTTCTCCTGCTCTTTCCATGGTAGTTCCCAGTCCTCTCAGGAGCTGTCTCCCTCTCGTCCCGCGTCCTGCTGGCTGTCTTCTCGTTGCTCCGCTCCCCATCTTCTCAGTCGCTGCTCAGTTCAGCCATCATTTCCCGCGCTGGTGCTACAGGAATCAGCACGGCTTCCCACCTCACATCTCAGCGTCATCGATTCATTTCCCTGCCTTGTAAATTCCTGGTGTTTTCCTTTTCCTCCCAGAAGGAATTTCCAATTTCTTTATGAGGGCATAGAAATTCTGAAATCTGGCCCCCAAGTATCTTTCTGTCCCCATTTGCCTCTACAGTCTCTCCACGCCCAGCCCCATCAGATGGTCTGCATCCCCTGGAGTCTCCCCGGGCTCATGCTCCCTGCTTCCAGTCACACTCTGCTCTCAGTCTACGTGCCTTTCCTTCACTCTTCACATTAAGAAATCCCACTTGCTCTTTGAGATCCTGCTTAAACGTCTGCCGTGAAGCCTCCATCTGCACAGTGAGAGCTCCTGCCTCCTTCTCCTTTTATTTAATTCTCCCTTGTGTTAGGACGGCTTTCTTCCTCACCAGACTGCAGACCCCACTGAGACAGCTGCCCTCCTTATAGCCCTCCTTAGCACTTCCAGTGTAGTGTCTTGACTACAGAGGACACTCAATAAATGTTCCTTAAAGTGGCATATGTTGTGTTTCTTGGGTTCCATTCTAAGCAACAGATAATACACAATTGAAGATTCGCTCTTCTCAGGTTTGTGGGATGCCGTTCACCAGCTCTTCACGTTTAGCAAAGTGGTGAAGACGTGGGCTGTGGAGTTAAGCAGATCCGGGTTTGAGCTCTGGCTTTGCCACATGCTAGTTATGAAGCCCTGGGCAAGCTACTAACTAACCTAAGCCTCAGTTTATTTATATGTAAATTGGGACATAATAATACTTCTTATCTAATGTAGGGTGGTTTGAGGACTGGTGAGATATGAATGTAAAGTTCTCAGCACAACGTCTGCACATGGCAGGTTTTCAATAAAAACTACTAGTTATTATTATTACTATTGTTGTGGTTCTTCCAAGCCTCTAAGTTGTCACGCCCTGTCCTCAAATGGCTGCATGTCAAATGTTAGCTGCAGAGCAAGCTTTCGAAGTAACTCCTTTATGTCCCTGGAGATAGAGGAACCACGTCTCTGACAGAACGTCTTTGGTCACATAATCTCAATATGCCTGTCGTCACTCTTGCCTTTTGTCTGTGGTCTTTCGAAAAAGCAAGACAAATAAGTATAAACATTAATCATGGCACAAACGATGCTCATTAATGATATGAAAATAAAACAATCATAACCTGCTGCCGATTACAAAGATAACACACTAAAGCCACCAATATTGTCCTCTTTACCTTCCTTTTGAACAACAATTTAAAGCTAAATTAATTTAGATTGCTGAAACATAATCTTGGCCACAGTTTCTGGCATCTGAACGCCAAAAGTAAAATTGCAGTTTAATTGTCTTCCCTGACTTTGGCAATAAATAGTATAATGGATTTTACTTGGGAAATTTTGACATTTTCAAAAGAATCATGCTTTGTTTTTTAACAGTCTCTAAAAGACTGTAGTTAAACCTAGTAAGAGAGAGAATCATGAGGGAAGTGTATCTTCTGGCTCTGGACGAGTATAATTTTTGGATAAGAAATTGGACTGAGGTGATGTTTGTAAAGCAACCTAAGCTTCGTGAAAGAAAACTGGCATTACCACACAGTGTCATGATCTGCATGTGTGTTTATGTGGCGTCCATCAACATGCTGTAAAAGAATTGAGAAGGAGACACTAAATAGATGTTACTGAACGTGAAGAGTGGCAGGTTAACACTCCGACGAACCCTGTATCCTGGATCTCCGAGGAGTCCATGGAGATGTCTCGCCAAGTCCTCTCCTCTGCCCAGAAGTACGCCTAACTGTACGAGACTGCCGACTTGGGTTCAGTAAAGCCCGCTGGTTGATCTCAGTGTGTGATCATCCTTGCTGGGAAAATGGCTTCCACGTCCTCAAAATTCTAGCTCTCTGAGTCATCATTGGGGTGTAGTTGCTGTTTTTCTGCCTCGTTGATCAAAACACCACTGTCTTATTTGGGTATGAACTTAAAAATTGCTGATAAAAGTAACTAGACATTGTGGTCTAGTGTGATTATTTCACTATGTGTGTATCTCTCTCTCAAATCACTATGTTGTACACCTGAAACTAATACAATGTTATATGTCAATTATATCTCAATGAAAAGAAAGTGCTGTGTGTGGCTGCAGAGAGAACAGTACGGAGGTGTACACACGAGGTTACACACAGGAGCCAGATGGTTTCCCTTCCCTCACCCTCGTCTTACCACTCAGAGAAAACTTTTTGATCCCAGACCCTTTTAGACTCTTAGACGTTATTGAAGACCCCAAGGAGCCTTTGTTAATCTATCAATACTTATCATATTAGACATTTAAACAGGAAATTATACAATATTTATTTATTAATTCATTTAAAAACAATAATAACAAATCCATGGCATGTTAACATTTAAAAACGCCATTTAATGAAAAATATTGATAAAGATTTTCCATGATGGTGAGAAGAGTGATCTTGTTCTGTGTTTTGTAAATCTCTTTCATGTTTGGATTAATATGAGACAGGAGGTTCCCAGCTCTGCCTGTGTTCAGTCTTTTGCGGTTTATACATCACGTGGCCTCTAGAAAGCGCCACTGTACGATGATGAGCAAGAGAGACTGGAAGAGGAAAACAACATCTTGGTATTATTAAGAAAATAGTTTTGACCTTGTGGATCCCCTAAAAGGGTCTGCAGAGTCACATGGGTCCTGGGCCGTATTTGGAGAATCGCTGCCTGAGACAAAATCATTTTGACCTTTCTGGGTTTGTCCTTTCTGGTTATTACTGCCATGGTGTTAAATAGTATGCTTACCCTCTGGTTGCTTACTTTCTAGGTAAATTTGTATCGAATCACTCCCTGCTCCTTGAGTTGTCTCCTGAAGATGTCAGACACGTCTCCTTCCTTCCAGCTGTGTCAGGTGAACACTTTGATGCTACACGTCTCACCCCATCCCTCTGTCTCTTTCTAAAGTCTGCCGACTGGACCAGTACTTCACAAGGTCAAGTTCTGCAGCATTAGAACTCTTTGCCGTTGCTATAAACAGGGCTTCCATTTCTGTAAATTGGATTTAAAATGGAAAATAATAAGAAGCATTTAAAATGTGATGATTACATAAATATTTCTATGTGTAAAAATCCATAGAAAAAGAAATAGAATCTTACATTCCTAAATCTGTACTGTTTGGAAGAAGATGTTCCCAACATGAAAGTCAAAGTCGAGTAAGTTCTCTTTTCCCAGATGGCCATTGCCCAAAACAGTGACATTTTATTGTGCTTCTTACTTGGACCATCAATTTCTTGTATAGTTTTTTATTCTTGTTAGAGTTTCTGATCGCCTTTTGTGGTTTTTTTTTTTCAGAAAGAACTTTTTCCTTTTTTAAAAAAACTATATCCCTAAGATAATTCAGTTTCTTAATTACACTGTTTGTTAGATGCACCAATGTGTCCCAGGTCCGCTGCAGAGCCATTGTTCTGGGTTCTTGTGGATCTTCCCGCTTCTTTCTTTTTTGGTTTCTTTTTTAATTTAACTGTAGTGCATTTTCAAGTAATTTTTTTTTTTTTTTACATAAAGGGAGATAAACTTACTGATGTCTTTATGACTTCCTTACATGTTGATGGAAAATTTGACCGGTACAGAATTCTAAGCTGAAATGATTTCCCGTTTTATCTGTGAAAACATCGTGTCATTAGATTTCAGCGTTCAGTGTAGTGATGAGAAATGGACCCTGATCTGATGTTGCTCCTTGTAGGTAACCTCTTTGTTCCTGTGGATGCTTTCTGGTCACTTTCTAGGCCCCGCTGTTCTGAAGTATCACGTGTGCCTGCGCGTGGGTGCGATTTCATCTGTCCTGCTCTGTGACCAGGGACACATCTTAATTTGAATACTTCTGTTTTCAGTTCTGACAAATCTTATTCTAGTATTTCTTTTGTTATTTCCTTCTCTTGATGTTTACCTTTTCTCTGTTTCTGGGGCTCTTATTAAGTGGAAAATGGGATACTGATCGATTCTCTCTCTTTTGTCATTTTCTCTCATATTCTTAATAATTATACCTTTATTCTTTACGTGTACATTATCTTAATTTTTTCTTCCACCTTTCTACCGAAAATTTATTTTGGCTATCAGATTATTATTTTCTAAGAGCTCTTTCTTTCTCATTATTCCTTTCTAAGCTTTTTCCTTTATGCATTATTAAAATCTTCCTTAATGTTGTTGACAATGTTAATTAAGCATTTTCTTGATTGAATCTGAATTATTTTTGTTTCCCCTGCAGTCAGTTCTATTTGTTCAGCTTGATCCTTCTCTTTGGTGCTGCTGGTCTTTCTCAAACGTCTGATGACCTTGGTTTCCTACTCATGTTTGTGAATGAAGAATGAGGTTGATTCTGCAGGGGAGCAGAATTTGCCACCCCAAGATGTATCTCTTTGGTTTGATTATTTTTAAGAACAAAAGACTCAGGAGGAATCTTCAAATGTCCCCCTCACTGCCTAAGAGGATTTAAGATAGAAGGCCTGTCCCAGGAAGGAGCTCTCACTGGGGAGAACTGTAGTGCAATGTGAGTCAGGTGTAGAAGATGAGGGGGAACCCAGCAAGGCCCGTTTGCTCAAGGTCCTCTCCATGTCCTATTGTTTTTTTGCAAGTCATGGCAAACATTTATTTACCAAACATTTGTTTTTCCATCTCCATGTAAATTGCCTTCCTCCCCTTTGATGTCCCAAACCACCACCTGCAACATCCTGCTTTGTCTTTACCTGAAGATGGTATTTAAGGTGGTGGTTGTGGCCATTTTGGCGAGTTACTCAGTTTTCCTCAGTCTCTTCCATGCATACATGATATTAAACTTTGTTTGATTTTCTCCTGTTATTCTGTCTCATGTTAAGTTAAGTCTTGGACCAGCCAGAGGAACTTGTGAGAGTAGAGGAATAGTTCTTCCTCCCCTGCAATTCATATAGATACGTGTGTTGTTGTTCACCTGACTTTCCCAGCCTGTGTCCTGAAGGAGAGGTGACCAAGCTCTGGGTAACGAGGAGAGCTGGTTGGCTCTTAGATGTCACTCTGGGTTGTACAGACTTGGGACTGGAAGGCAGAATTCTCCACCCCAACCTCTGCCAGATTTGCCAGAACAATGAGGCCCTACTGTGTGGCTCCAGTCCTCTACTTGGAAGCCCTGATTCCTTTAAGGCAGAAGTTCAGTCTCTTCCCAGTGTAGTTTTCCGTGTGAGCTCGGGAAGCAGTGGAAAGTGAGCCAGTGCAGGGATTCTGCGAACAGTTCTGCAACCCATCTCCCCATTTTCTCTCCTTCTCTCTTTTTACTCTCTCTCTCTCTGCTTATTCTCACTTCTGCTATCTCTTTATCTTCTGCCTGGTGGGGACAGGGCTGGAAAGAGAAATCGGCAACGAGGAATTCCTTCCAGCCCACTGACGTCTTCTCTTGTGGACCCTAGGACTGTTGTGACAGTGTTCTTTGTACACGTTTGGCCCCAGATAAACAAGGTGGTTGCTAGGTTACCTTTTAGCCTGGTTCAGATAACAGGTCTGGTCAGTTCCCACTCTCTGCTCGTACCCAGGGAGACAGCGTTAGCGTTTCATGACACCCGGGTGGGAATGGAAGCAAGCACATCTAACTGACAAATTAACGGATGACACACCTGCTGAGGGATTTTACGTGGCCTCTTGTCATGTTTCAAACACTGTCTGAGGAGGCCCAGCACACAGATCTGTGACCTTGGCTCAGTCTGAGAGGGTGTGGAGTCTCTGAGAGGCCCTTTGGAACATAAACTGGGCTTTCAGGCAGAGAAAAAGAATTCTGTGTGTTAATTAAAACAAAAGAACTTGATTCAACGAGCGCATGTGCTCACATTTTTATAGCAGCCTCTAAATTGACCCTCCTAATGATGTGTGTACGCCTTTATGAACGAAACATGAATGTTTCCAAACGGTATTTTTAGGAAGCATTTAATGAGTGCCAGTGTGCCTACAGGGCACTGAGAGGAGAATAACAAACGCCGCGTTTTACTGATGTCAGCAAGAGCCTGTAAACCTCAGACGTGACTTCACACTGAGAGATTGCTTCCCTGCCCGGCGCGGACGGCCGTTTCCAGGGGCTCCTGGCGTCACTCCTAAGAGCTCTTGTGCATGGCCACACTCCAGGCCTGGTGTGAAGGGTGGCAGAGTGGCAGTGCTGAGTTGGCGGGCCGCTCGCCCTGGAGGTCTGAGTTCACAACTTAGCCTCGCTTTGGCCGCAAGAAAACACTTACTTGGTTCATTTTCTCCTGCTCGGCCTCGTGAGAAGACCCCACTCGGCTTGGCTCGGTTAGCTCCTCCTGGCAGAGCCTGTTGAGGGGGAGGCCGGGGGCGTGAAGGGGGCCCGCAGGGTGTGGGGCCGGCCGAGGAGCCCTGCCCGCACCTGTCTGGGCTTGAGCGTGCTTCAGGCCGAGCGCTGCGAGCCCTTCTCTGCCACGCACATGAAACCCCAGGCAAACTTCTTGTGTTTTATCTAAATCTAATCCGTTAGGTATTTGTTTTCCTGAAGTTGGAGCTATGAAGGCTAGAAGCGCGAGACTGTTGTGAACTACGGTGTCGACTGGGTGGCCTGTTTCTGAAAACACTTTAGTTTCGTCTCACAGGGACTCGTGGACCCCCAGCCATTAGTGTGTTACTGCTGGAGTTTTTGCAGATTGGAAGTAAGGCGTCAGCGTTTAAGGTTTTCCTTCTGAGACTTTAAGAATCATTGGAAAAGTGGAAGGCTTCTGAGACAGTGAGAAAAGGGATTATCGGTTCTGCAGGACTGAGAAAGCAGCAAGTCCTGCTCTTTCCGCACCGTGAATCCTGTGGAACTTCCTGATCCAATAACAAAATGAATCTAGCGAGGTTTTAGATTTGGGATAGAAAGCTCCCTAATGGGCTTTTCTGCTGCTCCACACCACAGCCCCTGCCCACGCCAAGCACGTCCCCACTTTCTGTCCTTCCCTTTTGTGGCTGCCATGAACCTCACCGTCATCTGTCCCCTCTGCCCCACGTGGCTGCTGCTCTTGAGCACAAGGACATTGGCCCTTTCTGTTTTAAATGGGTCTCCAGATTAGCCTCAAACCTCCTAAATTCTTCCTAGAAACTTTAAACCTGTCTCTGAAAACAGGGCAGTAAATTACACATTGTCATGAAGTCGGACCAAAGAACCAGTGTTTGGGGGGGATCTTTTTTAAATATTGGGGAAAAAAGATTCAGAAAAATTATTTCAGTATTTTAAAGTAATACAACCTGATTGCCCTTGAGAAACGTGTTTTTAAGATAAGGTGTGAGAGACGTGTCGTTCAGTTTGCTGCTTCAGTTCTGCCCTCTGGGGAGGGAGAGCAGAAACATGTAAGAAGCTGAGATTGAAGAGGAAAAACCCACACACATTCACCTCGGAGGATACAGTCTCCGAGGCTGCACTCTGTAAGCACTAGAAGCAGAGAGGTAAAGACACAGGGCACATTTCTACCAGCAATCTAAAGACAAGTGTGTGTGGAGCAGCTTTGTCTCTGAATGATATTTTCAAATTCTCACAGCAGAGTGGAGGGGAGACTGGATGTGGGGAGAAATCAGAGCCCCCCAATCTCATTTCCTTCATTAAACGATTTGTCTCCAGTGAGTCCCCAGGGATTGCTCCCCACTTTTGAGTTTAGCGCTCTACCATACACTTATTCAACAAGTGTTTACTGATCACCATCTATTTACCAGGTCCTTGTCTGCGTGCTGGGGATACAGTGATAAAGAAAGCAGACGTGCTCTCAACTTTCAGGGAGCTCACTTTCTGGCAGAAGAGGCAACCTGTGTGTTCCGTGTTCATCCTGCTGGCAAGCTAACAAGTCAGCTGCCACATTCCGTGAATGCCCTCAGAGGAGCCGAGACGCCAGGGTGAGAGACGAAGGATGACTTGTTACTCACAGTAACAGAGAGGCAGCACTCACGTTCGAGTCCCCCAGCCCCAGTCCCACAGGGCAAAGGGGCGGAGGGCAGATGATTCCTGCGTGTGGGGGGGGGGGGGAGGGGGACAGGAATTTAGGAGCCTAAAACCTTAATAACGAGTAGCAAGACTCCCGCCTTTCCCGCAAAGGGAGCCCCCACCTCTGTCTTCCAAGGCTGTGCACCGTACAAACATCCGGCAAAGGTGGTCTGGGACAGAGAGCAGTCAGTGTCTCATCTGAGAGACGTGCAGGGACATGACAGACCCATGGAGGGCTCTTTTCCCACAGTTAAAGCAAAGGCCTGATGGGTCAGAGTAGAGACAGCTCTGCCCGTGGGGTGAGCAGTGATCTTTCACAGGCGGCTTTCGGGGACTTGTGGCTGTGACCACGACACTAAAAGGGGCATGTTTTCGGGTGGGACAGAGGAGGAGCAAAGCTGAGCCAACGAAACGAAACTTTGCAGTCCTAAGACAGCGCGAAACATTAACCACACAGCTCATGGTCAGAAGTGTTGGGCTGCAGGCGTCAGCCCGGCTGGCCCCCAGGGTGACTGGGTGTCCACACGGGTGGGGGCTGAGGGACGTGGAGGAGAGATGAGGGCTAGTCATGCAATAATAGCATTAAAAAAACCTGTTTTTAAAGTGAATTAGCCTAAATAAGGGTCTCATGTTGGCAGGATTTATTTTATTTAAGCCTGATATACGGGAATTTAAAAACAGCCACACGGATTTTCTTGAAGGTTGGTAGAACAAAACGTGCTTCTAAGCTGTCTGCCAAGTTTCAGCCTTAGTTAATTTTTGTGGATGAATTTTAAACTCCTAAAAAACAAATGTATAATAGAAGTGCTATGTAGACACAGACTTAACTGTAAAAACACGCAGTGGAAGCTGAGATAGACGACATGGAATTTTGCAGGAAGAATTTGATAAAGGTGCATTTGGTATAATAATAAATTTGAAACAGTAGTAAAATGAAGTAAAAAATAAGAAAATAATTACTACCCGTGGGAAGGATATATAAAATGAATGAAAATGTCTCAATCAGAAACCCAAGAATATAGGGTGTATATTTCCTGAAATGTTCAGTGCCTGTCTGTCTGGAATAACAAATCGATTTAATGCAAATTGTCTTTGAATCCTTGGACCCCAGTCTGAATTCTTCCTAACAGTGGTAACAATAGAATAACTGTGTAACTAATTTTCTAGGCTGCCTAAGAGAGAAGCTACTATGTATTTGATTAGTCTTCTTATTAAAATTACTAAAATTTTTAAATTTTAATCCCCCTCCTCTACACTTCCTGTGCCAAAGTTTGCCATATGTATGCTAGAAAAGAGTAGTTGTGTTTTAAAAAATTTTTAGTGTCCAGCCCAGTGGCGTAGTCGTTAAGTTCGCATGCTCCACTTTAGCGGCCTGGGGTTCGAAAGTTCAGATCCCGGGTGTGGACATATGCACTGCTTATCAAGCCATGCTGTGGTGGCGTCCCACATATAAAGTAGAGGAAGATGGGCAAGGATGTTAGCCCAGGGCCAGTCTTCCTCAGCAAAAAGAGAATTGGCAACAGATGTTAGTTCAGGGCTAATCTTCCTCTCACACACACACACACACACACACACAAATTTTCTTTTAAGTTTACGAAGTGCTTTTGCATACATTGTTGTGTTTGACCCCATTTGGTCCTAAGGACTACACTTTGCGTAGAGGAATTATTACCTCCTTTTCATGCGTGGGGACGCTGAGACAGAACTTAAGTGACTGCCCTAGAGCCAGTGAGAGCACAGAATGGGAGATTGTCAAAAATGCTCTGATCTGGTTCCTCCTGAAACAACATTGTTATGTAAACAGCTTGTTTATGTGGTGAGAGGACAATTTCTAGTGTAGATTACCCTTGCAATGGAACTATCTCCATTAAAAAAGTAATAAAAATCTGTAAATAAACAAACAACACACACATACACACATAAGTGTTTTCTGTGGTTCCATTTTGTAAGAGGAGGAATTAGACCAGTTCTGCCAATGCTTCAAAAATGAAGGAAGGGAGAAAATTAAAAGAAAAAAGGATGCGAGGCAATGCCAGAGATTCTTCTGTGGACCTTAACTTCTAGCTTATGAAAACCCCAGAAGGAGGGGCAGAACTGCTGGAAGATTTAGGATTCAGGCAATGACTTTCTGTCTTAAGAAATTACACACCCTCTTTTGCTGAAAAATTAGGGGAAAAGTCCATTTACTTAACAAGTCTAGTTTAAGAAAGCAAATTTTTAAATAAGGAGATCAATTTTAACTACACAGAAGACATTAACTATATTTAAAAAATTCTAGTTCTAGCCTGTACAATTTTGAATTACTCCCCTTTCCATTTAACAAACAAACAAATTTTAGGGCTGATTTACTGCTAAACATAATGGCCACTGACATTTTCATGGTAAAGAAACCTTTGCCATCAAATGGGTATTGAATTCACCATAACTTAGAAAACAGAATTAGAAAACTGTGTCTGTGTTAACATAATCATGAATATTTTATCTTTATGCAAAGAAACTTGAAGTCAAAGGGGATATACTAGAATGGCTGTAACTCTTCTTATACACAGAGAATAATGACAGTCATAAAACACAAAATAATATGAGACCACAGAGATCCATTCAACTTATGCTTCTGTTTCTGGTGGTGACCCAGGGGTGTATCAGCCAAGGTCACTGTCTTCTGCAATGGCTAACGTGAACTTTTAAAGGGAAGCCTTCCCTCTTCCTTCACCCCTCCCTCCGTACACAGACGCAGAGAAACGTGAAAGGAATAATTGGTCTCATCCTGAAGACCTGTTCCTGGAAAAGGCAGAAGTAAGCTGAAATTTAATAAGGTTCATAGGATTTACCAGAGTTCGCAAAGACCCTCATGGCCGTTTGTGTGGTTCCCTCCCTACCTGCCCTATCAGATATCAAGTGCTTAAAACTTCACCCGTGGACTTATTACTTCGGGTTTAAGTGCCTTTGGGTCATTGAGAATCTCTCCGGCAGGGATGACACCCAGTATTGGGCCTGAGACACAGTCAACGCCATGTTTTTAAGTGGAGGCTTTATTACCTCCTGGGAGGGATTAGTTGCAGTCGATGTGGTTAAGTTAGGCCCTCAAATAAGAGCAGGGAGCAGACAGAGAGCATCCCAGAGGCCAGGGGAGAGGCCAGCACAGAAAACCTTGTGTGGTTTATCCACGTGTTGAGACTTTGTCCGTCAATAATTGGTCAGAACTTACTCCTCCTTTACTGATTGTTCCCTTTCAGATCCCCTTCTCCCTTTCTTTCCTTCCTTGTCTGTCTTATCCCAAAACAGATTTAAAGGTATGCTCAAGTCAGCATTATTAGAATGATAGGTATCGTGAATGGTAAGTAATTTGTACAGGTGGCATATTAGAATTATTTCAACCGGCTATGCAGCAAGTCAGCAATTTTTCCCTTACACATTTCTATATCTCTCATATGCTTATCTTTACTGCTTTTCAGGACATTTGGGGACATTAAACACAGTTGAAAATATTGCCCATTTTATTCCGTGAATTCACAGAGGAGCAGCAAAATTGCCTTGTCATCTTTATGCGGTTTTTAAATCCCAGGAGTTAACGCTAGAGAGATCTTTACTGGTGTCAAATGGTGGTGAGACCACTACTTAATACGTGACATAAAAAGACAAGGCTGAATTTATCTCTTATAATAAGGGAGAACTATGCCCACCATGCATCGTCTCCCTGAGACCCCACGTAGGGTTTGAACAGAGTGGGTTCAGGGATCTGCACTTTGAGAACTGTGAGTGGGCTGACAGCTCCTGTTCAAGCACAGTTACTGAGGTGAGCTTGCTGTGGCTGGTTGGCGTCCAGGGGCAGGTTTCTTGGAGAGAGTCTGTTTCTCACCGACTGACCTTCAGACGGGAGGGACTGTTAGTGGTTGGTTGGCTTGCAAAGCATGTTAACTGAGGCAAAGTTGTCATTGATCAACTGAATAGATACAAAAAGTGGTTCTGATGGCTGCTGAGGAACCATCACCCCTCTTCCTAGGAGTGCGTGAACATTTCTATTTGCACTCCTCCATTTCGTCCTCATCCAGATCGAGCAGCAGGAAGATTGCCAAGATGTTCACCACTGTTGTTTATTCTTTGAAGATGAGATTTCATCCTTGATCAACATGTTTTCATCTTTCAATCATTTGTTAGATCATCTGTTTGGACGGTGGCTGTGCAGAGTCGTTTGAGACAATGGACAACAGATCCCGAATAACTGTGACATAAACGAGTGTAACAAGAGGTGTTGTAATAGCGCCCAGAAGACTGTGGAGTCTGACGCCAGGTTTCTCAGGCCTGGTCAGCAAGATAACAGTTCCCACGGCTCACTTAGAAAGTCAAGTATCTTTTCTTCTGGTTTAGATATAATTTGTTCCATCTCACCTGTAGCGTTAATCCGGGTATAACTTGGAGTAGGAACAGTGCTGCAGAATCCGCCCCCCGTTGACCAAAACAAATAAGTAGTAAATAAGTAAGTAAACAAACACACACGTAAATAAATAAAACCCAAGGCTATTGTGTTGGGTTAAGAAATTAAATTGGTTTATTGTGCCCTCGTTGCCTGGGCTGATTTGTTACCATGTCAGTGAGGAAGCAAAGATTTTTGATGACTACACCAAGTTGTCTCGCTCCTACGGATGGAGTCTTGTCTTCAGGAGAGTTATTATTTATTTACCTAAATACAAAATATTAAAATGCAAACAATATTTTAAATAATTTATATTTGTTTAAATAGTTAAATAAATATTAAAAATAATAAAATAAAAACATTTATTATTGGCTATATATTTATTAAAAATAAGATACTTTCCTGGAAAGTCTGATTTAAGAACAAAAAGAGAAAAATTATATTTTATTAGGTATGATAACTATAGATGCTATTGAGATTAACAGAATTTAAAGAATATTATATGAAACTCTGTGGTGATAAATTAGAAAATTTATCAAGCAAAATATCAATACCAGATTTTCCCCTAAAAAAGACAGAAAATCTAAATAGACCAATTGCTGTAGAAGAAATTAGAAATGTTGTTATAAAAGGTTGTTACAGAGCACTCAGTATCTTTAAACATACGAGGCCCAGATGGTTTAATATCTGTGTCCCAGGTAACGTTCAAAAAGAGATAATTCATGTATAATAAACTTATTCAAGATCACAGAAAAAGTACAAATACCATTTACAAATCTAACATAACATTAACATCAAACTCAACACTGACAGTATAAAAATTATAGACCTAGACCTATACAGGCGAATCAAATTCAGCAGTGCATTAAAAGAATAATATATCAAGTTTTGTTCCAGGAATGCAAGGATGGGTCAAGTGAAAAAGGCCAGCAGCATAATTCATTTCATTATCAAATGAAAGAAGAAAAAAAGCAGAATCATTTCACCAATAGAGTCTTAAAAAAGCAAATTAAATTATATTTAAAATTAACTGCATTCCTAATAAAAATGCTAAAAGAATAGTGACAGAGAAAACTATCACAACACAATAAAGACCACTTATCAAAAAGCTTGATAGCATGCCTCATAGTAAACAATAAAATATTAGAGTTATTATCATTAAAGTAAGACTAAGACTAGCATACGCACTATTTTCCTCATTATGAAATGCTATTTTGGAGGTTCTGGACAAAACAATGAGAAAAGATGCCAAATAAGTGGTATATATATTAAAAGAGAATATCTTTGCACATAATCCAAGTGATTCTACTAAATCATTTTTTCACTTTTTAATAGCTGGATCTTTAATATACTCGTATTTATTAGATATTAGAATTTGGTAGAGTGGCTGGATATTAGTGTAAAGACAAATCAATCGCTCTTGTTTATATTAGTAATCAGTGAGAATGGAAGGAATTCATTTAAAAGAAAGCTTCAGGATATGTGTGGACAAAATCATAAAATGTTATTGAAGGTTCTAAATAAATGAAGAGATGTGCCTTGTTTCTGCGTTGAAAGAGTTAATATGAAAATACGAGGCATTCAAAAATGAATATATAAAATTAATTTATATATATTCAGTCAGAATTTCCACACGTGCTTTTAAACATAAGACAAAACGATTTTAAACTTCATCTGGAAGAATACATGTTGCAGAATTGCCAACAATTCCTGGAACAGTATTAGTGATGGGATTCTTGCATAACACAATTCAAAACTTATCATAAAGCTGCTGTAATCAAACCTGTATGGTTTGGCACAGAGACTGATGAGTAGATCAGTGGAACCAAATCCAGAGTCCATATATGTAGCAGAGCCTAATGTATTATGAAGATGACATTTCAACTCAACGGGAAGAGAATGATGTATTTAATAAAAGGTGCTGGCAGGACTGACTGTTTAGTTGGGAAACAGAGTTAGATTCTTATGTGATGTCGTATACAAAAATAAATACCAGATATAGTAAAGATCCAGCTATTAAAAAGTGAAAGAAAAAGGAAAAAGAAAATTAAGACAGAAAGAAATAAATAAGTGGATGACTACAGAAAACAATGACATTTCTCTACATGTTGAACCACATCGCAAAAAAATCAAATGACAAATTCAGAGAAAATATTTTCAACTTAATGATAAATAAAGGATTATTATTGCAAACATTTAAAGTATTGCTACACATTGATTAACAAGAGACAAAAAACTTAATAGAAAAAGCGGAATAAAGTCAAACGTCCAACAAATATTTGAAAATCTGGTCAACCTCACTAGTAGTCAAGAGAATACGTGGTAAAGCAATGATGAGATACAATTCTTCGCCCATCACGTGGGAACATTAAAGTGTTTGATAATATCAACACACGTACCTGGAGAGAACTCGTTTTACTCCCCAGGAAAGTTCCTTGACAGTAAATTCCTACTTTGGAACTATGTCCTGGAGCAGTACTTGCACAAGTGCCTTAGGAAACGTGTATAAGGATGTTTGCAGTGGAAACTGGAGAAAAATAAATGTCCATTAAATTAGAGAATTATTGAAAAGATTTATTTTAATAAACCCACTTTGTGGAATCTTATGTGTGTATCAAAACAGAATAAGGTCAGTCCATATTTTTGTTTGTTTTTTCGGGGAGAAAGACCAGCCCTGAACTAACATCTGTTGCCAATCCTCCTCTTTTTGCTGAGGAAGACTGGCCCTGGGCTAACATCGTGCCCATCTTCCTCTACTTTATATGGGACATCGCCACAGCACGACTGACAGGCAGTGTGTTGGTGGGCGCCCGGGATCCGAACCCGTGAACCCCGGGCTGTCAAGCGCGGACTAAACCGCTGCACCACCGGGCCGGTTCCCATGTTTTTTATGTATATATATATATATATTATATGAATATATGAATAGATTCACCTACAGGCATGTCCAAGATACACTTTTAAGTGAAATAAAACAAGTGGCAGAGTAATGTATAAAGAATAATCTGAATTTTTAAAAAATGAAGTAATCAGGAAACAATGCATAGATATGTGTGTTGGTGTACACTGTGGCGAGTACACACACAGGTGGGAGACCGGATACCACACAGGTCACACTGGCAATCCCTTGGGATGCGGTTGATTGGGGGTTAGAGGAGATTATTAATTTTTCTTTTTCTACTTCTCTACCATTTAATTTTCACAATGAGCACATACTACTTCAAATAATTAAAATCGTAAGAAACAAAATAAATGTGTATTCATAGATAAATGGATCATGTAAAGCATTTAACATGTTAGACGTCTTAGAAAGTTCGGAACCCGGGGTCAAGAGCACACGCAAGGAGGCTCATGAGCTGAGGGGAGGAAGAGAGATTAAAGTCCTGCGAGTTTCTGGAGTTCCTGTAAACCACAGCTCCGAAATGATCACAACACTGGATAGCTAGTGTTAGTTATTAAATCCTACATCCGTCTATTTACAGCCAACTTGAACCAGTGTGAAAAACGAGCAAGCGACAGCAAACACACGTCTTGAAGACGGACCCCCGGGGTGTGTCTGACGACAGGGTCTGGAATGACCAGTCTCGACCCTCCTGTCAGAAGCACGGGCCCTGCTTCTCTCCATTCTCATCTGCTCTGCTGCCCGTATACAGATGTGGCCTTACAGGACTCTCTGAATCACCAGAACTTGACCGAAATAATTATTACGGGAAGCGAACGACGAGGAAACTGTGACTCGGAGGTTTCAGCTTGCCCAAGTTCAGGCGAGTCAGTGGTGAAGCCGAGATGGGCACCAGACATTCTCCCTCTCTGTCTTCTGAATTTTAGGTACTAAGAGTAGCCCTTGTAGGATTGTGCTTTCCCCCCAGCAAACTGTAAATAAAGCTGTTTTAAAATAAAAACGAACATGTGATAAGACTGTACTTGTTTAATTTCTAAAATACCTAAAGATCGTCTCATTATTCATAGTTTTGGTTTTCAGCTTGCTTTCTTTACCCAGTGTATAAACTGACTAGATTAGCAGAGATTTAAATCTCTCTGATATCCTGTTCCTGTTTTTTTCTGCGTTGACGTTTTACAGGAGACAGAGCCAGAGATAACAGGAATGCAGTATAAATAACAATGTGGATGCTTATCTGGACTCTGTAAACATATATGGTTAATTCATTTAGATCCCGTGTGTGAGTCTAAAATGAACAAAACAACACACCATGAAGTTTAGGCTCCCTCGGGGAGACCCTGATGGGCCCTGATTACCCTTATGCTCAGGGAGTGACCATTGCTTTTTTGGATGAACCGTCATTCAGAGGAAGAAATGTTTATGTCTAAGGGAATAAGCCTCCTAACAGAGTAGATTTTTCTACTTATATTCACAGTAAAAACCCTCATGTGTCCATATCATGATGGAGGCATATCAGGTCAACCACCGGAGGTTGAAAACTAGAATAAGGTTAGCATTTGTACGTATTTTGAGTTTGGCCCCACGTAAAAAAATACTTAGGAGCTTCGGAGAAGTGGCTTTAGGTTTGGTCCTACTGGGAATAATTGGAAGCATCTCTTTGCACGGAAGCATTCCCCGCGCTTGTGGCCTGGACCAGAGCCTGGTTTTGTACGGCCCATGGGACAAGAACAGTCCTCACGTTTTTAAGTGGTTGAAAGACATATAAAAAAGAATATTTTATGACATGAAAATAATAGGAAATTCAAATTCAGTGTCCATAGATCACACAGACATTCATTTATTTCCATGTGGTCTGGGGCTGTTTTCTTGCAACAATGGCAAAATTGAGTGTACGTCGCAGAGACTGTGTGTCCTGCAAAGTGTAAAATGTTTACTGTTTGGCCCTTTACAGAAAAAGTCACCTGATTCTTGGATTAGAAAATCCCTGAGTGCATGTGCTGTGAGGACTTGTGTATGTGATGTTTTTTGTGGTAGGCTGAATGATATTAATTCATTTATTCACCCTCTGTTCTTTCATTCAGTAAAACTTTTCTTGAGTGCTGACACTGACCAGCATTAGGGATAGAGAGATGTGGAGGGCAAATCCTTTGTCCTAGAGGAGATTAGATGAAGTGATTGCATATTATTAAACAGTCATACTAAGAATTTTTACAAAGAAATGCCTTAGAGGGCAGAAAACGATAGTAATTTTAGGTACTCCAGATTCTTTCCTAAGAAGAGTCCAACCCCAAGGGTTGGTGCAATGTGTGCAGACTGTGAACTTTCCTCTCTGCCCTCTGCTCCAGCATCCTGAACTTCCTTTTCCCTGCCCACAGCTTTCCATGGTTCCCTGCTGCCTGGGGACAAGCACGCCTTCCCTCTTGGGACCGTTTCGGAAGTCGAGATTAGCAGCCACCATCCCTGAGCACTTTCCAAGTGACAAGCACTGTGTGAGGGGCTTTACTTGAAATGACGTCATTGGAAACCTCACACACTGCGAGGTAGACGTGGTCACCCCCATTTTTGTAAACGAGGAAACAGAATTTCAGAAAGGTCAAGTGGACGGTTGGTAAGAGGCAGGTGCCAGGCTTCCAATGTGAGGTTGCCCGTCTCCAAACCAGTCCTTTCCATGCTCATTTCCTAAGTTTGCCTTGTCTCTAAGATGCAGATTCTCTCCCACAGCTGTCTTTGGTTACTCTTGAGAGGACAGTTGTTAGCTGGGTCCCTCGAGCTGTGGCTCCGTGATAGCAAACCAACACTTTTCAGGAAATACACGGCTTCCATGGTTTGTGGGTGGCGGTGTCTCTACCCAAGAACTAGTTCCACCCCAAGTTCCACTGTTGTTTCTAAGACATTTGTGTTTACTAGAACGAGACGAGTCTTCCAGGCAGGCGGTGACTCGCTCTGGGTTGGAGCCATAGGGTGGTTGGGTGGCAGGAGACACAGGGTTCACGTTTGGACTCTGCGCTGTGACGTGGGCCTTGTGGACATCACGTCACTCTCTGAGGCTCATCTGTAAAGTCATTCGTGGTGGGATTTGAGATGGGCGCCTGTCTATCCCCACGTGCACACGGCTGTCTCTGGAATCAACCTCCCGTCCAGCCCGATCAACAGTGATCTCTTTGGCTGGTAGGATCATAGAATCCCAGAGTTGGGAGGGGCGCTCTGGTGTATAGTCTTGAAGACAGATAGACTGAGGTCATCACTGGCCGAGGGACCGGAGGCCACCTGGCTTCACGTCACTGAGTCTCAATTTCCTCGTGTGTGAATGGTGTACGGTGCTTCCTCATCGGAATCAGAATGCTGAGTGCTCACCGCGTGCAAGCACAGTCCTAAGCACTTTATATGAATTGAGTGATTTAATCCTCAAAACAATCCTGTGAAGTTGTTGCTAATATGAGCCCCATTTTGCAGAAAAGAAAATTGAGACAGAAAAGTCCAGGAAGTGGAGACGCCAGGATTTGGGGTTCTTGAGCCCAAGTTCTTAATTATTATTCCATAGCTCCCACAGAACTGTGCTGAGGTTTAATTAATAAAAAGTGTATAACCCAGAGTAATAAATAAATAATTATAAATAAATAAAAACAAAGTAATAAATAAAAAACATTGAGTGGGTTTTCAGTCAACGTTGGTTACTTTCCTTTAGAGTGTTTTGTAAAGTGTGACCCACATTCCTGTGTATTGGAATGGGGCACAGATGTGTCAGAAATGCTGATTCTTGGACTCCAACCTGGACCTACTGGGTTCTGGGAATTCTACATTTTTTTAACGTGCTTCTTGGCTGATTTTTGGTCACCAAAGCTTGGGAGACTTTACCTTAGAATCAACCCAGCCGAGTTGTTTGCTACAACGCAGAATCCTTTCCTGGCGTTACTCCAATCGCTCCCCGGCTTCTCGGGAGTTCTCGGCGTTGGCAAGCTTCCTCTCTCACAAGGCAGCTCATCTTGTTTTTGAAAAGCTTGGATTATTAGAAACATCTTCCTTGTAACTGAAGGAAATAAACCTTCTCCACCTTGCTTTCTGTCCACACGACCCATTCAGCCCTCTGAGTCACACAGATGATCGGTGTCGGAAGGCAAGGGGAAGACCCTGTGGAAGCATAAAGGACCTGGAGATCAGGCAGGTGGAACAGTCTCCAGGGCAACAGTCACCTAAGGAGGAGGTCCTCAAGGTGAGGTCTGTCCCCGCACAGTGACAGGAGCCTGTGAATGGGTCAACCACAGAAATCCAGGCAGAGAGGCGGACGAGGGAGAGCATCGTCAGGATGGTGAACCAACAAGGACTCAGATGCTGAAATGTGAATGGGGTTCCAGTTTGGTCATAGGGATAAGGGTCCATAAAGTCATCGTCGGGTCACCAACAATTTCACTTGACACTGAGACAATTGAGTTGCTACGTCAGGCTTCTTTAAGTTGTCCCTTAGTAAGGACAAGGATTCGTGTTTCCACACAGTGCACATTAGATATTTAATGAGTGAATGAAAGTGGTGGCCAGGTGGCCCTAGCCATGGAGATTCCAAGGCAGGGAAAAGGGCACATTTCCACATCCATCATCAGCATATTCAAGGAAAGCTTTTCCTTCTCCAGTTTAAAAAATTTTGAGTTTTTTCCGTGGTCCAGCATGGGAGCATAGGATCTGCTTTCTGGAGCTTTTTTCAGTGGGCAGGCATCTTCTGAGACTTGGGTTTGCCACTCTCCCTCTTAAAATGTGATTCTCAGAGCTGAATGCAGGGCACAGATGTGACGTGACTGCACTGAGAGTAGCAGGCCCCGCCTCTCTTGTTCTCTGAGCTACAGGCCACCAACGGCCGCACAGAACTCTTTCCTAATTAAATGGGCTGTGTGTCCTAAATAACCCTCTTCTCCTGAGGCAGCCAGAGAGCACACTAGCTTTTCTAGCCGCCAAATCACGCACTTGGCCCGAACAAAAACTTCTGTCAGTGAAATCCCTCAAGTTCTTTGTCCCATGAAATACTACTAAAAGATGACAAATTTGGCTTGTATTTGTGCAATTGAGTGTTTGAGCCTAAGTGCAGGATTTTACATTGATCTCTGCTAAATTGCCTCTTGTTAGTTTTGGCCCAGTAGTCATGCCTGTGGACGTACTTTTTAATCCTATCTCTGTCATTCAACGTATTCCGCTGACCCTTTCATCCTGGTGCCACTTAACAACATTACCAGTTCTCTCGACCCTCATCCAGGTCACTGACAGGAAATACTGAACAGTCACAGGCTGGGTGCATTTCCCCAGGACCTCCCTCCACGATGACATTCCTGCATTTGCCAGTATTCTCTCAGGCACCCATGATGTGCCAGATGCCACGTCATGTCCCGAGGACAGAGACATGAACACGCCCTCGCCCCACTCTCAGGAGATCCACAACCTGGTGAAGAAGACTAGCAAGTTAGCAGACAGGGGCACTACAGTGACGAGGGATGCAGGAGGGGAGGCGCAGGGACAGCGGTGGATCAGGACTTGGTAGAACAGTCACAGAAAGATGAAAACCCGTCTGGGATCAGGCAGACTCACATGGTTTAGAATCACTTGTCTCTCGTAGTTCCAATCTCGCGAACCCTTTTCATCACTCATATGCAGCACTTGAGAAATTACCACCCTGGTGCTTTTATTAACCATTCAGTGGAAGGCCAGCTGTGGCATGGTACTGTTAACTCTTTGTCTTGTCTGGGGGCCCTTCCACTTACTGCCCTCCTGGGCAGAACACTTTTGACCCTTTTCCTTTTGCATAACTTGTCTATGACCCCCACCCCAATTCTGCCCCATATCTGTGACTGAGGAGACTTCGCTTGGTCACAGATGGTGACAGTCAGTTCTGTTTCCATTTCAAATTACGGCTGTGTTTGTGTGTGTTCCCTAAATGCTGGTGGCTCCAGGGTCCCACCCTCCTGTCTTGTTTAGTCCAAGTTGGTTGTGATGCCAGAACTGGTTGGAGTGGTTCTAATTGGGTCTCCCACATGAAGCAAAGTAGTTGGAGGGACACTTTACTTCTGCTCCCACCCACTCAATAGCATCAGGCCAAAAGCTTTGCTTCAGGATTCCATGGAAAATATTAGTTATTTTTACATATACAAGTCAACTCTGAATCAGTTTAGAAACTGATTCTTTTTTTCTTTCTTTTTTTTTTTTTTTTTTGCCATGAAATGAGGCTAGAGAGATTTGGAAAACCATTCAGACAGAAATTGGGAAATTCAGTATACGCCACTTGGGCCATTTCTCGTCGCCTAAGGTGTTAAGAAAAGGGGCTCGCCTCCTCCAGATTGAGTACCCATGTTGGGAATAAGAGCTGATTAAGTATGATTTAGTCTCATCCAGTAGCTCATTAAAAAAATCTTATTCTTTCTCTTTTTGGGAATTGCTTTAAGTTTTATCCTCTGGTTTCTATTCTGTTGCTGTTTCGGGGGAGCTGTGGGTTAATGGTTTGCTTCTGGAGTTCAGACGGACCTGGGTTGGCATCCATTCCTTTGTGGCTGTGTGACCTGGGTGGATCACAACCTCCCCGTGCCTCATCTCTCTTGACTGTAAAATGGTGACGAACAGTCATTCCTTACTGGGCTGTTGAGAGGATTAGACAGTATTCGAAATGCTCTGGAGAGCACACTGTGGGAAGAATCTGCTCAGTGAGTGTGAGCGATTCTGTTATTGATGTTAAGATCCTGCTTTGAGGATTTGGCTGATGAAGCCAACACAATAAAACAGAAACCACTGGATTCCCATAATTGTAGTTAGATCGCTCTAGATATTTCTATCAATGTCCCAGGGACGTGCTCTCTGAACTACTGCTGTGTCGGACCAGATAACTTTTGTTGTGTTTGCTCTTTTCCTTTGGGGGCGGTGGTGCTGTGCTGTGCACGGTAGGCATTCCTGGTCTGTACCCACTAGATGCCAATAGCCCCCCTCCCCCTGAGTTGTGACAAACAAAACTGTTTTCAGACATTGCCAAATGTCCTTTGGGGACAAATTGCCCCTGATTGAGAATGATTGTTCTGGGCAAAGAATGGCCATTGGTCACTTTCTTCAGTCCTGGGGTCACATGGTTCTCCTTGTCCTTCCTGGGGCTGTGAAACTGAGTTTAAAGGAATCCCCTTGGCTTTGGTGGAGTGGATCCCTATGGCATTTAAGAAGGTGTGTTATTTAGAAATGAGATTAATGTTTTCACACTGCTGACAAGGCACCTGTCTGAGATGCCCAGGCTCCTTCCTGTGATTCTGGAGAAGAATAAAGGTGCACAGCATTCACATGTTTCACTTGCCACTTTTGATCCAGCACTGAGTTCTGCAGGAGGAAAAAAGGAATTTTCACTAACAACAAATACCATTTTCAATAAATATTCTTAGGACTCATTAAAGGCAAAACATTGAACTAGGGAAAATCAACGGCAAAAAACATTATTCACATAAAATAAATGTGCTAATTGGCAAGAGTGGTTCAAAAGGACTTCTCTGCTCTCCAGACACTTTGGATGCCGCCCACCTTTTCCTTGGCAGTTCAGTGTAAAATGGATTCTTTGTGCCTCTCGATGACATTTTGTTGGATTATAAGACATATTGCTTTTAGATTTGTGATCTGCAAGAATTCCATCTGTACCATTCACTGGAGACAGTGCCACTGATGGTGATTCCAAATGGTCTGTTCTTATCATGAGTTCACCTGGTTAACAAAAGCAAATGAAACTGAAAGAAAAATTTAACTTGATTTGAAGAATTCAGTCAATTATTTTATTTCTTAGAACGGTTTAAGTGGAACAAAAAGTGCTCCACATTTTGTATAGAGGCAGTTAATTTTCTTCTTCCTGAATACACATCAGAGATTTGTAAAGAAACTCCCCTCAAAGGACCCTCTTACCGGGTGAATGCTAGAGGTAAACAGCAAAATAAAATCCACAATTATTGTAAATCAATCACTTTTTGCCTTCATCCCAACCCAAGTTAATAATGTCAATTAATTTAATGAGGCGACATTGTACCACTTTTAGATGCTGTGATTCTTTGAGGGACGGCCCCATGAAGAATGAATGAAACATGACCTCGGGGGACCGATTACATAGCTTCAGTTGGCAGCTGTTGTCACGGCCATTTATGTATCAAGGCCTTTGATAACCATTTGTAACCATAATCTTACATTTAAAAATACAACTACTTTCTTTGGCAGCCATCCTAACCCAATTAGGAACCAAGGCAGACGTGTACATTTCCTGTAAACAATCAGCCGGCCGTCGGATCTGGCCAGGACTGGGGCACGATTTGAGCCTGACTGAGGGTCTGTCTTCTCCCTCCTTCCTCGTGCACCTACCGGTCTGGACCACGTTCAGCAGAGCTGCGTGTCCTTTTATTTCCTAGTTTCGATATTTTAAATGGATTTACTCTCTCTCATTGTTTTTCTCCCTCCCACTACTGTTTTGCCCTTTTTTTATTGTTACAACTTTATCACTTAAACTTTTATGGAAGAACTAGTCCGACAGCCTGGAGACAGCAAGAACAACACCTCATGATGACATAAGAGATGATTTTGCTATTTTTTCAGTGAACTGTGTACTACAAGTGTGACTTTTGTTTTAACCTGTTTGTGAGGAGGGCTGCCTCGTCTCCCACAGGGCTCCGCCATTCTGCCCCGGGGGAGCAACAGGGAGCAGCGCTCTTGTGAGCTGTGGGGAGACGGTGGTTCCACCTGCCCAGCGACATCTAGTTCTACCTGGAGACGAGCTCGGCCGGACCATGCATTTCAGATTTTGCAGATCACCAGTGACAAGGACATAATCCCCGACCTGGGCTGCAAGACGTAGTGGTGATATGAACAGCAATTTTAAGTGTCTACTCTGTGCCAAGTTCTGTGCCAAGTACTTGACCTATTCTTCATATCATCTTTACAGCAACCCTATGGAGATAAAAAATCATTTTCAAAGAATCTCAAAGAAGTAAAGTAGCTTCCCATACAGTCACGCAGTAGTAAGTCTGATTCCAAAAACCTCTATTATCAGCCACCACATTTGACTATCTTCCCAGTAATTTGAATACAATTCTTCTTATACTCTAGAAAAAGAGAAGGTGAAGCTGTACTGAGTAAGGCAGAGGTGAGCAGACACTGTTCTGGTCACTGTCCACCTGGGCTGAGAAAGACCTTGTGGGTCTGTTCTGTGCCTCACGTTACCCCCCGGGGGCATGGACACGTTTCAGCAAATGATGAGGTGCTATGTGGCTTTTCTTTTAAGCTTTATTCCATTTCACCTGTAAAATTTGATCTTTCAAACTGATTCTTCTATTAACTTTGGAAAGATAAAATTCGACTCAGCACAGAAATGAGCAAAACTTGCAAATAACACCTTTTCCTGTGGTCTCAGTTGTGGGAGTGAGTTTCCAGCTAATGGGATCGGTAAGTAGTGGAGCTGGAATAAGGGCACAGTAGTCGAACTTCAAATGGTGAACTGGATGGTGTTGCTGTGGCCAAAAGAGCCTGTAGGTTTTACTTTTAAGACAAAAATGTTTATGGCTGAGGAGTTATTTGCAGGCTTGATGTGAAAGCAATAAATGTAGGAAGTTAGAACCGGATGTTTGCGGGATGAGAGTGCTCCAGGACAGACACCAGGCTCTCGTCTGGAGAGCTGTGCGTGGCTGGGGAATGCCTGTGGGCACGAGGAACACGTAGGGGCAAAGGAAAGAGCAGGATGAGGAAAGGATTGAGAGAGCAGAGCTGTCTTTGTGGTGGGATAACTGACCGCTGCCCCAGGCAGTCGCTAACGCCACAGTTGAATTCCTCTAAACTCGGGGTGATAGAGTTTATTTGATTGCTGAATGATATCCATGGTGGGAAAGGGAACCACTTGAGGAGCTGTTCTTTTTTTTCCTTTATCTTTCATTAAACAAAAAGGTAGCCTGTGATATACAGTTGTCTGCCCTCACTTTTCACACTTCGTAGTATATCGTGGAGATCTTCTGTACAGAAGGCCTCCTCTGCCTTTTTATAAGTGGATAATATTCCTTCGGTGTTGTAGGCTGGTGTATGTAACTGGTCCCCTGTGCTGTTTCTGAGCTTTGCTTCAAACAACGCTGCCATTACTAATACTGTGCATGCCACGTGGTGCGCAAGCAGGTTTATCTGTGGGGCAGGTTCCCAGACTCAAGATTACTAAGTTAATGAGTGAATGCCAGTTGACTACCATTGACTGCCACCATCTTTTACTTCCAGCAGTGGTGCATGACTATTCTTTAATCCACTGTATTACTACTGATGACTACAAACATTTAATGAGTGCTCACTCTTTGCCATGCTTTGTTCAAGAGCTCCAATGCATTGTTGTATTGAATCTACCCTATGAGTTAGGTATTACTGTTTCTACTGTACACTTAAGGAAATGAGAGGCAGAGAAACAAGCAACTTGAACCACATCAAAGACACTTTAAGTGGTAGAGCCAGGATTCAGACTTGTGTCCTTACTGTCACAATCTGCTACTCCCCCAAAACTGGGCAGGTCACCGGTGGCCTTCTTGTTTCCAAATCCAACAAGTCCCAGTCCTCATCCTCATTTTTCAACTTTGTGGCTGCATTCAAGGTAAGGGACCACAGTCTTTGAAGAGCCCTCCTAAATTACCCATCATTATGGGTATTTTTAGGCCTTTAATACAAGTGGAAGAGAGGAAAAAAAAGTGTGTCATTTCCAAAATTATTTGGGAAGAAAAATGCCACATGTCAGTTCGGTCTTGATGAAAATGCCCTTGAATAAAAGATTAAGGTGTCAACAGGAGGTCTTGAAAATGATCTACCATTTAATAATAAGGTTAGAAATTTGTAGAAGTCTCCACTGAAGCTAAGGATTTTAAAATTTGGAAATATATTATCTTTATGATTTATTTAATTGGAGGAAATTTCCTATGGCGTTATTAAATATTTATAATATTATAAATATATAATATATATATAATATATATAATATTATAATTCTGGCCTGGCCTTGAGAATTAAGGTAATAAGTAGGATAATAAATTATACTATCTCTGCCTGATTTAATCTTAACAGATAAAGGAGAATATGTGAATAAATATATCATATAATGATATTTTTTAGTGCCATGATTAAGTGGAAGGTAGAGGAAAGGATAAAATCTAGTTATCAACCAAACCGTATGTTAACTAGTGTTTAAAAATTGCTTAACATCACTAATCACCAGGAAATGCAAATCAAAACCACAGTGAGATATCACCATACACCTATTAGAATGGCTATCATCAAGAAGACAAGAGACAACATGTATTGGTGAGGATGTGGGGAAAAGGGAACCCTTGCGCACTGTTGGTGGGAATGTAAATTGGTGCAGCCACTATGGAAAACAATATGGAGGTTCCTTAAAAAATTAAAAATAGATCCACCATTGATCCAGCAATTTCACTTAGATATTTATCCAGAAGAAAATGAAGTCAGGATCTTGTATAGATAACTGCACTCCCATGTTAACTATCACATTACTCACAACAGCCGAGATGAGAAAACAACCTAAGTGTCCATCAACTGATGAATGGATAAAGAAGATGGGGTATATACAGACAATGGAATATTATTCACTCATGAGAAAGAAGAAATCATGTTATTTGCAACAACATGGATGGAACTTGGGGGCATTATGCTAAGTGACAGAAGTCAGACAGAGAAAGACAAGTACTATATGATATCACTTGTATGTGGAACTTATATAAAAAGACAAACTCAGAGAAACAGAGACTAGAATGGTGGTTACTAGGGGCAGGGGGGTGGGGGAAATGAGGAGATATTGGTCACAGGGAACAAACTTCCAGATATAAGATGAATAAGTTTGGGGATCTAATGTACAGCATGGTGGTTATAGTTAACAATACTGCATCATATACTTGAAAGTCGCTAAGAGAGCAGATCTTAGATGTTCTCACTACAAAAAAGAAATGTTAACTATGTGACAGGATAGAGGTGGTAGCTAATACTGTGGTGGTAATTTATAAATGTAATTTATGTTGCCATTTATTAATGTATCAAACCAGCACAGTGTACTCTTTAAACTTATGCAATGAGTGTCAGTTACATCTCAATAAAGCTCGGAAAAAAAATATACTTTCGGGAGAAAAAGCCTAAAAAAATTGACTATAGTCTTGAACTAATTGTTCTTTGCCTTTGTTTCTAGGAAGGCAAATGAACTCCTGAAGAGTGTAAAATCCACTTTGTTGGTTGTAACCTCTCAGTCGTAGCCTGCCTGCCTCTAGGTGCCTCTCCACTTTCAGGCTGAAAGCCTGCAAACTACTTTCCCAGATCACCTTGCCAGCTGCCTTGCTGGTAAGTTCTGCCAGTGGGAGACATTGGCGAGTGAATGGCAATATGGAAGAGGGCAGACGCCAATTTTTCTCCTGGCTTCTGGCAGGTGCCTCCAGCAGTAGAGGCCACAGGCCAGTGTGAGCTCTGGCTTCTTACTCAGCCAGTGGCCCCAATGGCATTGGCAGCGGGGGGTCGAGTTCAGCACCCGAGGCCCCAGTGGCAGCGGCAGGGGGTTCTCAGCAGACACAGAGGTCCACACTGTGGGTTCTGGGTGACATGTTTCCTCTTTCTCTCCTCCGGCCTGGGCATGAGAGCGACTCCCTGCAGTTAGTTACTGGGGTTTGGGGGAACTTACCTCTCTGGCACACGTAGCTCTTCCAACATCTTTGTGACTAGTTTCCCGTATTAAATTCCCACTGTTTGAGTTACCCAGAGTGGTTTCTGTTATCCTGACTGATACAGTTTATGGAAGTTTTCTCTGGTCCATAAACTGGAGCTTGTTTTTTTAAGATGATGGTACCCAGACAGGATGGTGTCACATTTTTATGGCAGTGGAGATGTTTATGGTATAACTGACAAGCCAAAGCAAACGACGGTAAGATGAAAGTGCCAGGAATCCCAGTCTCGTTGTGCTATTCCTGTGTATGTGCCAGTTAGCAGTACTGTGTCGTTGGGAGGGTAGACCTCAGGTTGTGCTCCTACCACTAAAAAGAAAAAGAAAGAATAGGAAGAAAAGGGACACAAGGAAACTTTTGGAGGTGATGGACGTGTCTATGACCTCTACTGTGGTGATGGTTTCACAGATGTATGTATATGCCCAAACTCCTTAAAATGTGACATTAAATATGTGCAGCTTTTTATATATGAATTGACCTCAAAAAGCTGTTGAAAAACTTTATATAAATGATACCACACTGCATGTGTCATTCTGAAACGTGACTTTTTTCACTCAATATTTTTATCTTTTGGGATCTGCTCAGGTTGATACATTTAGCACTCTTTCTTTTTCATTCACTTCACTGTTCTGTAGTATTCTGTGACAATGATGCAAGTCCACTTTCTGTTGTCAACATTTGAATCGTATGATTTTAGAGATCAGGATGTTTACTGTGGCCACGCTTTTGCATTTTCTTAATACGAGTTCATTTCCTTACTGGGTTGCATTCTGCAGTAGTGGAGATTAGCGAATCCCAATTATTTTCTTTGAACAGAGGAAGCCCTGGGTACGTTTTATCTCTCACTCTCCTTGCCCTCACTTTCAACCTCAAATGCATTAACCCATGCAAAGTGCTTGGAAGGGAACCCGGCACAGGGTAAGTGTTAGGGAAGCGTCCTGGGGGGCACGGGGGCATTAGGGTCAGGAGCCAGACTGGCTGAATCTCATCTGTGCAACTCAGTACCTGTGTGACTTTGGCAAGTTACTCAGCCTTTCTGTGCATCAATTCCCTCATCTCTAAAGTGGGGGTATAATAATAGTCTTACCTCTCAGGGCTGTTTTGAGGATTAGATGAGTAGATGACAAAGTGCATGGAACACAGAACATACTGGCCAGTAGTGAGTTGTTGCTTTTGTCACTTCAGAATCTTCGTGCCCTTTCTCCAGGCCTTGTGCTCCCAGGTCCCCGCACCCTCTGCAGGCTCAGAGCATGCACACGCTGTCGTGTCGAGGTGCTGGTGCGCTGACGAGTCACTCTGAGTGGGGTTTCCCTGTTACACACTCTGGCTGGACGAGCCTGAGACAGTGTGTCCTGAGGGTTAGCACTCCATCCTGGCAGGGCCAAGGGGCATCACCCCTCTATTTCCAACCCGGGCTGGACACCTGCTCCCGCTCGCCTCGCCGTCAAGGTGCTGTGACACAGAGACTTGAAATATGTGCTGTTTTCATTTTTGTTGAAAAAGCTGCCTGGAGCTGAACCTGTAAAGTTTGTTCCTCTCCTTCAGCTTAACGCTCTCACTCACGCACCTTGACTTCCTCCAGCCTGGGGTCGGGGGAGCCAGTGAGCTGGGCGTTGTTTGGCAGGACATCCAGTCCCTGAGCCTCCACCAGAAGTCCAGGAGGGTCTCGCCCGTAATGAGATCTGCTGCCTTTCCCTCTGACGCTCTGCCGTAGTCTCAGCAAGTGCCACTGACCCGCGGCCACCCGCACTGCCATCTGCTGTTACCCTCGATCCCCTGCCCTGGGCTCAGACCCAGGCTCAGACCCAGATGGGACACAGTCCCTGGACCCAGCTTCCTTGAAGCCCACTCTGCCCTGTCGGCCAGGCTTTGTCTCCACTTGGGCAGTTATTCCTTCAACGCTCTACTTTCTCTTCCTCCATATGGTCTCTCAGGGAACCCCAGTTCCCTATAATGGGCACCCATGCAAACTCCAATTGCTGGCCAGGTTTAAGTTCTTTCCTAGAGAGCTCCTGGACCCCCTGCAGATTAGGGTCCCTGGACATTCCTTGTCAGGGCAGTCTGACTGCTCAGAGCACACAGGAGACAGCAGGGGGCGTGGTCTGGCTCCTGGAGTCACCCTGAAGGGTTAGGGTTAGGGTTGACCATGGTTGCGTGGGTTTCCATGTAGTCACTTTGGAAGCAGAAAACCCAGAACTTGTAAAGCTTAAAAAAAATGACAACTATTTGAGTATTAAAATAAGAGTATTCTTGTAAAACCACATGAATGAAGACTATCAGTAGTAAAAAAATTTTAAATCACTATTATATAAAAATCCCAGACTGTGCTCTGTCTTTAAGATATGAAAGGAATGTTGGAGTCTTCATGACTTACAAATATCTAAAAAGACGGATACACCACTGTTCCCTTCACAATGTTGCGTACTAACCAGGTGTTCCTTTGTGCAAACACTGCTGAGATTCGTACTGACTATGGCAGGCGCCGTCTGCAAACCAGGATACGAAGGCGAGCACAGGAGCCCCTTGCTCTCCCGGGCTCTCGTTCCAGTAGTTTCAGGATCTGATTAGACTACATTCTAGGAGGTTTGGGAACCTAGGCATTTCACATCCAGGAAAGGTGGCTCTTCCCAGTGTGAAAGGACATAAATGAGAGACAACTGTGCGTTTGAGAACAAGGGGCAAGAAGAATGTTCGAATCCGGTGAAGAAGTCAGCTGAGGGCAGAGATGAGTGACAGCCCATGAGCAGCGTAGACCTTAGCACAAGGGGCGTTAATCAGGTTTCACAGGAGGGTAAACCTGGGCTTTAATAACAAGCTAATAGACGAGTTTCGGGAAACAGCACAAAGCTGGACCAGACCAGAGACTTCCAGGGCTGAGAATCAAGGAGACTCCAGGAGGAAATTCCAGAATAGCCCAGGACATCTGACACGTAGGTGAGGAATCTTAGAACCAGAGGTGGGAGGACCTTTCTCTCCCTGAGGGCAGAAAGGAAGGCAGGTCATCGAGGGGTCATAGTATCTGGGGGAAATGGGGAGGCATTTCTAAAATAATAAATAGCCAGAAGCCCAGGTTCATAGTTTGAGAAGCTCTGCTTTCTGGTTGGGCTTTGTATCATTGCGGAACAGAAAGAACAAGTTGTTAACGTAATTCAGACTCTGACTAAAAGTAAGCATTATCAGTAACAGAAATCTCTTGCAGTTCAAAGTTTATTACATGAAAATTGTCCAGTAATTGGTTCGATTTGGAGGGATAATATATGATTTCTTTTCCATTTCCACTTAAGAAAAGGAAAAGATTTTAGTCAGGTTGGATGGGGTCAGAATAGGGCAGGAAACTTTTATTCAGCTCTGAAGACTCTTGATTTAGTCATAATAGTAAGCTTGTCCCCTTTCGTATGTGAAGATGAAACTATTGAGCCACTGTTTCCAGGGAGTATCTTGTTTTCCTCTTGCTTGAGCAAGGTTAGCCCTGAGCTAACACCTGTGCCGATTCTCCTCTAGTTTTCATATGTGGGACGTCTCCACAGCGTGGATGGTGGGTGGAGTACGTCCGTGCCTGGGATCCGAACCCAAGAACCCAGGCCGCCGAGGCAGAGTGTATGGAACTCTAACCACTCGGCCACAGGGCTGGCCGGGTATGGACGAGGGACTATGGAGCAAGGCTGGAGGGAGTATCTTTTGCGGGTTCCCCTGATCACCCCTCAAAGGTGAGGCAGTGGGGTTGATGCTCTGCTCTCAGCTGGCTGCTCAGTAGCCAACAAGATGGCACCAAATATGTGTGTGAGGTGCTAGGAACACAAAGAGTCATAAGATGTGGTGTGTGGCCCCAACCTCCACAGGACTTAAAATCTTGACAGAAGGACATAAGAAGGAAAAGCAATGCCAGGCTGAACAGAGGGAGGGTGGAGACTGAGGGCTGGGATCAGAGGCAGCTGTGGTTCCCACACACCCGGGACCCTGAGAGAGGAGGACAAGCAAGCAACTGAGGCAAGACGTTTCTCCAAACTAGAACCAGGACAAGTCACTAAAATCAATTTCTGAAAAGTCAACTTGTCAAAATTAATGAATTATGGAAGATTTTTTTAAAGTTTTAGTTTCACCAAAGTGTTTTCGCCTCAGCTGTTTTCCTAAGGATTTATGAACCCCATTTACCTGGAGGCAAATTCGTGCGTACTTTATACTTTGGATGCCTAGTATTTCTCACATGCTTAGTGCCGTGTCTGATTTGTCTTAAACCCAGTCTATAGCCTTCTCTATTTTGGCGGGTTTGTGTCCCACCCCTGAAACTGCCCTCAAATGGTTGCAACAATGTCTCCTGTAGCTTTAGGGTCTGGAGCTGAAATTTCCCTCCAGATGGACTTGTGGTGGGTTTGCTGTGCGGTGAAGTGGCTTTGAATAAATCCACTTTCAGCAAATTAACCCAAAGCAGTTCAAAATAACCTAGAGCACTCCAAACTACCTCTTAACTTTCTAAAGTCTTCATGTCTCTGAATTATAAAATTAGAAACCAACTGACTTATTTTTTTTTGTGTGACATTTAACAACTTTTCCATTATCTTTCCTCACAGTATTGATGATAAATAGTAGTAAAAATAATCCTTAATATGTCCTTTAAAGCTTATCTTTTAGTCTCTTCAAGGAAAAGAGTCCTGGGTCTAGCATAGTCCAAACAGGCACTGACTTGGCATTGAGAGCTTAGACTCCGGTCCAAAACCCTAAAGTAAACCCCTGACCCCTTAATACTTAAATGGTTATTTCTACAAGATAGAGATGAATCACCAGCTTCTATCCTCCTTGTAAATGCCACAGAGAAGGCATTTGAGGTGATAAAGTAACTGCTGTGACCATCGAGGAGGAAAAGAGCAGATTCACTGAGCTTCACTAATTGTCGTCAAGTTAATGTGCTCCAATTTCCTATTTACTCAGCACCTCAGCTCCAGAGGCAGTGGTCTGCACTCTGGGTTAAACAAGGAGGTCAAGATACAGTTCTGACCATCAAGGAGCAATCAGTTTAGTCAGATGAATAAAATAAATACGTAAAACTACGAGGCAGAGTACAATAAAGGCTGCAAGATGATAGAAATAAAGTACACTGCTGACTCCAAGGAGACAGCACTGGAGATGCGCCTGGAAGACTGGGAAGATTTGCGCAGATGGAAAATAGGGAGAACGCTGTAAGAGGGACTGCTTGGGCACCGCGTGGAGCTGGGAAGCCAGAGCACCCACTGTAAAGAGTATGTTTGGGGAGAAATGGGAAGTGGTGGTGGAGATTCATTTGGGGTCATACCGTGTAGGGATTTCTGCTCTATTTGGTAGGTAATGAAAGCTGAAGATTTTAAAGCAGAGACGTAAGAGAGGAGATATGAGAATATAGTTAGTCTGGCAGTGGTGTTTGGGACAACTTGGAGAGGCAGAGAGTGAGACGGAGAGTACAGCCTGGAATCAAAGGAGTTTCAAGCGTTGAGAAGCAGAAACCAGGCAGCAGACAGAACCTGGGACCTCTTTCCCAGTGTGAGTCAGAAGTCTAGTGACTGTGGTCACGGGCAAGTAATGGGATGGATGATGGGCAAGCTCTCTGGCACCCACAAGGTCCCTTCTGAACTGGTGCTGCTGTCTTAGCTTCCTCTCCCACTGTTTCTCCAGACTTGTCCCACAGCTTGTGTGGCACCACGTGCATCACCCCAACCACTCCATAAGAACCTCAGTACCTTCTGCTTTGCTTTGCCTTCTGCCTGGAACGCTCTGCCCTTCTCTTCTGCTGGTTCATTTCTACTGGGCCTGCTCTTTCCACTCTCTCCTTCCTCCACCCTCTTCCTATACTGACTGGCTTAGGGGTTTTCTTTGATAATTCCACACCCTCTTGTAGATTTTATATTCTGTGTTGTAGCCACCCATATTCTTGTTTTTCTTTTTTTCTCCACACTGTGAGCTGCTGGGAGCTGGGGCCACTTGACCCAGCAGCTAGCACAGTGAGTGACGCTGAATAGGTGGTCAGCATGTGATAGATGAATGGATAAATGACCAATTTAATAAGCACCTCAAGCATTTATTTGATAATAATTGCATGCCCAGAGTTTGTATGGGCAAAAAGTGTGATGCAAAAGAAGAGCTAGCCCTTTAGCTGGTGAGCCAGAGCAGCCGTCTACACACACACATCCAGCAGCATTGTTACAGCAAACACACAGCAGTTTATTCCATATTTTGGATAAAGGTGCTAGAGGACTTCAAAACAGAGGCTGGCTCGTGTGGCATTAGTAAGGGAAGGCTTCACATCCACTCCAGTCATCTGGGAAGTAATGCTTGAGGAAAGAGAACAAAGGAAAGAAGGAGGTAGTGATAGGCAAAGAGGACCACTTAAGGCTTATCTGGTATGGGGCTTGAGGGTTTATTTTCTTTCAGATCCCTCCCGTGCCCCCTGAGATCCAAGTAAAGGAAGACGAGGCTGAGATGGGAAAGAGGAACCTACTTGAAGGCATGCAATGCAGACATCACTGAGTTGTCTCAGCAACGTTTTGTTGTCAGAAAAAGATTCAGAAGGCAAACCAGCACAGGCTGCCTGGGGATTATGATATGGGAATTTTGATTATCAAATAACTAAGAATTACGCCAAAGGGCATATTTGTAGTCATTCCATGCTAGGGATGAAAGAGGATGATGTCAGCTTCAAGAGTAAAGTAACATGTGATATATTTTGGAAGAAATAACTGGAAAAAAATAACAGGAAGTTCTGGCTTGATGTTCCAGGAATACAGCTAAGCAGGCCAAGATTTTATAAAAAGAAAAAAGTGCATATTACAGAAATGAAAAGGTGGTGTTGCATGGGTAAAGAGGCACTGTGATGTTTTAAGTTGTTTGAATAAAATAGAATATGCAATGGAAATATGAGAGAGGCATAGAAATGGTGCCGGAAGAAACCAGATGTAGAAAATTCTTTTCTGGGAGCAGACAGCAGTTAATGTTGATAGATGAAACCACTGTGAACCTGCTTTATAGGTGAATTTGTGAATATTGAGGAACTGGTTGACTTGTGCTCACATGGTTAGAATATTGGGAAAATTGCACTTATTGCAGGGATAAAAAATCTTAATCTTGGGGAGGAATGTCTTTACTTCAGGGTTTTAACATATTTGAATAGAAAATATAAGATAAAGAGAAGATGGAAAAAATCAGAGGTAACCAAGTTTGACCCTGCCTGTATTTTGTAAAAACAGATAAAGGATCTCTTCAGGGGGAAAATAAAAATATTTTTATTAATTAAAGAGAGAACAATTATTCAAGGGATTGGAAGAACATAAGGTCTGGAAAAAATTTCCTAGTGTGATACATCAACCTGATTCTTATTTTGTAACCAGTAACCTTCTAAAAGGCACTATCTGTCTTGATGTATTTTTTATTTTATTTTTAGTTCTTAGGAGAACCAAAAGGACATTGCCATAACTCAGTCCTGCTGGCAACGTTACTTTGGGGCATAGATTCCAAGAAGTGTGTTATATATAGCAAGGGCAGGGTTCCATGCGAGTGAGACCAGACGTGAAACGAGCAGAGAAATGGTGAAAATGGACACCTTGACTATGTTCAGAGCGGACAACGGCAGTTGAAGTGGGGCCCTGGGAAAGCACTCTGGCCGAGGCTGGAAGCGCCAGAGCAAGGCTTTGGGAAACCGGAGGATTCAGACAGAACGAGTCAAGTCCTGTTGGATATCCTGGTGAGTGCTGGTCCAGTGGCAGTAGATGGTTCAGGCGTCTTTATATTTAGTCAGGAGGTCCCATGATCTGACCCTCTGTCCGGGCTCATCTGCTCTCGTGGGTCATGTCCTCTGCAGTGTGACGTGCGGCCCCAAGTCAGTCGGTCTGATGTTCTTTCCGCACTTGGATAATCGTGCTGGCTGAGGTCCTGCAGGCAAGAAAGGCAAACCCGTATTGGGAACGTCTTGGTTGTAGTCGAGACAAATGACTGCATTTTCCAGGTTGAAGGAGTCTCGTGTAACCAACTTGGCATCACATTGGGGGCTCGGCGCTGGTCTTTACTGATGGCAGGTTTGGACTTCTGGCAGCGCTGGTGAGCAGGCACCCGCGCACTCAGGCTCAGGCATCCATCCCGCCCACCACGGCTCCCTGTCCATGTGTCCCTTTTGGCAGGACTGGGTGGTCAAGGGCAGAGGCTGCTGACGGCCACTGGCAGTCCTTCTGTCTACGTCCTTGTTTATTATCTTCTGTGTGGTAGGCGCTCTCTGAGACATGACGGACGGCGCTTTTTCCCACTCCCAGAGGTCCATCCACATACCGCTTCCCAGACCTCTTTGTTTTGAATCTTCTTATTTATTTTATGCCATATTGATTCTTGCCTCAAGCCCCTTGTCTTTCCACGCAAAGTGGGTGACCAGGTGGACTGCCTGAAGCTCTGTCTATGAGGAGGATTTCCTTCCCCACTCCCTTTCAGGGCCACCCTAAGTCAGACTGTAGAGTGGGAACCATCCATTTTTGGCTTACACTCACGTATGGAGTTGATCAGTCTGTGAAACGAGCTTGGCCATTTTCCTCCTCCGTTAGTCAGTCATCGTGACTCCCCGTGGAGCCCCAGGTATGAGCTAAGGGAGAGGAACTGGCGTGACGGTGGTAGATAAGGTGAAGGTCTGGGGCAGCTCTGCAGCTTATTTGCAGCCCCACCAGCACGTGGTCCCAGATGCACCATTTGCATCTTGTTATGGAATGGTTCTGGGCACACCCAACCTTATGACTGGTGGATGTGACGGAACTCAGCTTGTGATGGACATGTAAGTCCCGTGCAGTCTGTCACATCTTTTCTGTGAGACAAGAATCCCCTAATTCACTTCGGTTTCTGTAGTTGGGTCTCTGTTACCAGCAGCTGAATACAATTTCTAACTGACAGAAAACTTTCTATCTCACAACCTGCAACTCAAACTATGTTGTGCAAGCTACTGTCAGTCCACAAACTTTGCTACCAGTTGCAACAAAATCAGAAGCTAGCACCAGAATATAGAACAACTTCTCCACTAAACACAGTTTAATTCAATTGACTTTTTTTTTTTTTTTGGTTGCAAGATCTTCTCAGTGAATGAAGCCGTATGTTGACTTACATTTGGGTGTGATCTCCTTGTCTCATAATGTAGGAAACAGTTTGCACACCGGCACCTTAAGTAGCACGGATCTGAGACACACATTCCAAAGTATGCGTTTGAGACAGATGCACTGCTAGACAAGCAAACATTCTTTCATTTAATTGTTGATTCCATTTTGAAATGTAAATCTGTGACTATTGACTGGGGTTATTGAGAAATCTTCTTTTAAGTAATCTCTTAACTACTTCACTGTCCTAATCTTGGAAGTATGATAGTGAAAAATTATTGCAATGATATGGTTTCACAGACTTTTGGAATCACAGCAGTGCCTGACATTTTGTTTACTTCAAAGCAAAATAGGAACCTTTCGTGATGTGCTTCCCAGTCTGCCATTTGTCTGATGTCAAACTTTGCTGACCACAAAGCACCTGCTCTACACATAGATTCTGCTTCAGAGCAGAGACTGAATTAAATGGTTGACCAATACACACGGTGAGTGCTAACATGGTCACTGCTATTGTTGTTTGTACTTGGGTTTGTCCATCACTATTCACCCCCTGCTCCCCAGATCCCACTGTGTCAATCAGAATATGATTGTGTGGATGGCAGTAAATAGAGGTGAGTGAACCTTTGAGGACAGTCTTCGTTAGTGCTAAAATTACTTAATTAAGCCCCAACTTAAACCATTACGGCAGTGTCTTTATCTGTGGGATATCAGGGAATAAGCACCAAGAGTTACTAACTGCTCTAGATTCCAGACCTCTGTCAGGTTCCTAGTGAGGGTAAACAGTGCTCTACTCCAAGATCATATTATTCGTGGGGAGCTCTTTATTCTGCACACGTGCACAGCTTTTCTTACCATGTGAATTCAACTGGCATTAATCCCATTAGAAATTCTGCAGCAGAAACCTTTCCTCCTTACCAATGGATTGATGGTCTTTTAATCTCAGGACAGACCACGGATGTGGTAAGGATGTTGCTTTCTGAACCACAGAACTTCATCTCCTTAGCCTGACTGCCAAGGAAATGTACCCTTTGAAGAGATTCTATGGCTGGCCAAGTAGAAGATACTTCTAGCTGAATCATCTGGAGATCAGTGGAGGAGGCTCATATAAAGAGGGACAATAGCTAGAATTTCCACTTTTGAGCAAAATGGTCTGTGACCACTGGGCATGACCAGGTTAGCAGCTTAAGCTCTATGGGGTTAGAAAGGGAGGAAAGTAAGGAACAAATGTTCTCAACAGTGACTGAACCTGGAGGAATCAGGAAAGAGAGAAGGCCCAGGTGGGAGGGAGTGGTGGAGAGGGTGGGTGCAGGAAGCATCTCCAGCAGAGCTCAGAACTGCCAGATTCCCTTCCCTTCCCAGGTTGGTCCTTGGGGTGGATTAGACCCTCTCCTGTCTTGTCTTTCTTCTCACTCTTCCTATTCCAAGGACTTAACGTGTTTGCATTTAATTCGATTTATAGAAGAAGAAACCATTCACCTCTCTTTGCTTTAACTACCCCATAGGCACATCTCGGATTAGAGATATTTAACAGGCGGTATGGCACGAGCACTGGCCAATCAGAAGAAACACCACAATCAACCAGAATGCTGATGAGCCACCAGCAGAGTGGCCGTATAACCAACTGTCAAATCAGGACACTCCTGAGAGGGAGATGAGGCACTGTTAACAGGGACGCCAAACTAGAGGCACAGACTGGGACCAATTAAAGGTATCTATTGAACATATTTAATTTTAAGAGTATTTGCTAAATTTATCTAAAACTGGCATCTAGAGCAAATTTCTGAGAGAATACAGCCCTCCCCGAGGAGCAGCCTGCAGACACACCTGCCCAACGGTGACGGCGGTCCAGGCTCTGCTCCGCCCGGGCAGGTGCTCAGGTACAGACGTAGATGCAGACGTAAACAGAGACACCGACACAGAGACGGTATCTCTTGAGCGTCTCCTGTGGGCCCTGCTCTTTCAACCTTACACTTGACGAAACTGAGGTGTTCAGAGAGCAGATGATGTGGCCCCTGGGCACACCGCAGGCAGCCGGCACGTGATGAGATTGGAGCTTCTGCTGTTTAATGCTGTGTGGTAGCATGTCCCACGCGTAATGCTGCATTTTGCTCTCCCGCTTGGACTCGTACAGAGCAGGGGGACAGACGAATCAATCTACCAACTATCGTTCTGTATAAAACCTGCTGTGACTCGTGCAGAGTAGAGACAACTAAGTTGTATGGGTCAGGGGAGACTCCCTGGAGGAGGCTGGCTCAGGACAGGATGTAACCAGACGGGGAGGGATCCATGTGTGCTGACACCCAGTACGAAGCCCTGAGGGACGTGCTTGGGGCAGGGTCAGCATTTGGGGGTAGCTGGCGGTGAGGACGGTCCTTGCACTGAGATGATTAAGGCGACAGCATCCCCAACACCTTCCAGAGTCACTTCAAAGGACTTCCAGTGGAGGAACACAGGGATTTATTTACATTTTAGGAAGATCTTTCTGGCAGAGGTGGTGGACAGACTAACGGCGGCAGAGAAATCGGTCAGGAATTACAGAAATGTAGGCGAGATATTGTCCTGAAAAACTACCCGCCACACCCATCCTTCCTTCCAGAGCACCGAGTCTAAGGAAAGAGTGAAGAGAGCTGAAGAACAAGAATGGCACCTAAGGAGCGAGGTTACCAAGTGGAGGAGAGAGGGCTTGGAAGTTTCTCAGGAGACAGCAGATCAGCCAGTGGAAGACGAAAGAAGAAGGGAGAGAGGGAGAGGACACGATTCAGTCCATCACAATACTTATGTCAAACAATTTTTGTGTGGGGATACATTTATTAAAAGTATTAGATAAGAATCTAATAAGAAAAATATATAAGAAAATAGAATTTATAGATAATAGAATTTATAAATAATTTACACGAATCTTTTAGGAATGCACTTACAGTAATGAGGCAGGACTCCACAGAACGTTGAGGGAAAGTTACGAGAGGGAACAAGTGAACTATGATGGAAATAAACAGAAGAGGTTAAGAGATGGGGAATGAAGCGGGGAGATCAGACGAGGGGACACGCAGAGAGCGACCGGAGCTGGAGTGGCTTTGTGTGCACATTTGTGTGTTTTTCTACAGGGACATTGGAATTGTTCTATGTGCTTCAATTTGTTCTGTTAATAAAATCTGATGATTTAAGACATTAGAAATAGGGAATGGAAAAATTACATTTTCCCAGCCAAACTAAACCCACCCCTAACTCTTGTTTTCTGGGGTTGGCCCCTCATAGACATTCCTTCTGCCTTAACATCACAGAAACCACCAGAACCCCAGGTGAAAAAAGAGCCCTAGCAATTTTGGATTAAAAGAAATTCTAATTTGAGAATTAAATATCATTTTGAATTATTATATGAGAATAGACTATGATATTTCTAACCTTTCCTCTTACTAGATATTTAGGATAACATTCACTGGATCAAAAAAAAAATGTATTTAAGTGTTGGAAAGATTGATCAAAGCAAAAGTTCTAGGAAAAAAAGCAGAAAGTAAGCACATCCCTGTACCTGAAAAGACCCGACCGTAAGGTAGAAGTGATATATGAGGTACTTTTTCATTCTTGATGCACACTTTACATAGCATAAGATTCTTCTGCAAGAAGCTTCTACAGAGCAGAGATATTCATAAAATATCTTGTGCAAGTGCCATATAACCAAGCTGTGAACAATTGAGTTCCACTCGGGCATTTAGAAGGTAAATGATATCCATTTCCATATATTTAAAATTTTCAGCCAAAAATATCTTAACCATCTAACTTTATAGCATACAGAAAAAAATACACATAAAAGTGAAAAATGTGTTTTGCAGTGAATCTGCCACTGATGTGATAGGCGTGTGCAATTAAATGTGCTCCGCTGGAGTGAGGAGGACTGGCTGCTGGGCGGGGGCCAGTGGCGTCCTCGACGCGTGCAGCCTCACGTGTTACTGATCAGCGGCCGGGGCTCTGGCAGAGCCAGGCCAGGAGGGTGGACACAGAACAGACCTGCCTTTCAATTATGGCTTGGGAGGGACTGGGCATAGAGCGCACTTGATCTGCTGTCAAATATTTCATTTCAAAGCCCAACATTTAATTGCAGCATAGAATTAGATTACTTTTGTTTTTGTTTTTTTTTTTGTGGGGCAGACCAGCCCTGAGCTAACATCTGTTCCAGTCCTCCCCTTTTTTGCTGAGGAAGACTGGCCCTGAGCTAACATCTGTGCCCGTCTTTCCTCTGCTCTATATGGGACGCCGCCACGGCATGGCTGACAGGCAGTGTGTCGGCGGGCGCCAGGGATCCGAACCTGCGAACCCCAGGCTGCCAAGCACGGACTAAACCGCTGCGCCACCGGGCGGCCCCGAGAATTAGATTACTTTTAAAGAATTTTCCCCCTTATTTGCTTATTCTGAACTTCACAATGGCATTTTATGACGGTGTAGCCTAAGGAGTACTAGACTGAAAGACAAAGACCCTGACCAAGGGAGTCCGGCTATGTGACTGTGGGCTGGTCACCTGACCACTCCAGGCCTCTGTTCCCTTGTCTAGAAAATGATTAGTCCAGATGATTGATTATCGATTGTATGGAGTGACCTTTGAGCACATCTGGCCTGCAGATGTGTTTTTGGCTTTTGTAATATTACAAGATGTGTTAACTAGTTGCCAATAACAAAAAAGCAGGAGGTTTCATTAAAATATAGATTACTGGCTTCTCTGGAAAAGTTCTGGTAACTCAGGGCCCACAGTTTGGCAAAGCAACAATCTTGTTGGTTCTGAGTGCTGCAGGCCCTTGTTGATCTCACTGGGAACATCCCATTTAGCTGCCCCGTTGTCAGCCAGAAGACCCCTTCAGCTGCACATTTACTTACTTTTCCTGCCTGTTTTAGACATTTTAGTTTTCCATCCCTTGTCTAGAGCAGTGGTTTCTAAATGTGTCGTACAGGGCCCTGGTATTAGAGGAACCCAATCCAGAGGCTGTGGATGGGGCACAAGCTTTCAATCAAAGAGTTTGATTTTTATTTGTTTTATATATTAGGATCTAAAATGACCTCTGAGGCAGACTTTTAGTTAATCTTCTAAAATCTCTTCTGTAGTAATTGAATAGTATCGGGCACGTGAGTGTTTAGAATAAACACTATGGATCCCAGCCTCGGGGTGTTGAGGTATCACCACGGGACTGATTTCTGGCCCAGGGGTAGGAGCAGATGATGTGGGCAATATTCAGGTTGTGCCTGAAACGGGAGTTTGGTTTTGAGCAATCTTGGGCCATGCGGACAAAGTTCTCACACTCGTGCTGGCGGGGCCACATCATAGATCAGTCCTGGGTGCCCGGATGACCTCACAGTGCAGTGGATCCTGTGAGCAGCATCCACCTACTTCTGCAGTTACACGAGAGAAAAATTAACTTCCATCTTGCTTAAGCCAGTGTGAGTTTGGGCCTCCATTAAACACGTCTAAAACTGCATCTGAATTAAAACCACCTCTTAGTTTCTTTCAAACTCCAAGATTCTCTGATTATTTTACCTGTGGTTGATTTTGGATTTGAATGTTTGAGTAATTTAGATTGAAAAAAGACAAGTCATTTTTTTAAACTTTTTGAATTACTTCCTTGAATGCTTCTTTTATTGAGTGGAACTTAAATAAATTTATTTTCGTTCAAGCACATGAAATCATTATGCAAAAATGCCAGTGACCTAATGTATATGGAACAGGGAGTGTGTTCTGCTTCCTTCTGAACGATCAAATGTTATGGCCGCCCTTGGCAGTTCCATTTCATCCAGAGAATGAATTTGTCCAGAGGGAGCAGAGTCGTCGAATGTGCAAGAGAAATGATGTGTTTGCTCTGTTTAGCTACGAGGATGGCTTGAGTAGGAAAAGATGAAGTCACTAAACTGCCCAAGAGAGGTCTTTGAGGTGGCTGTTTCAGGCTCAATTTAAAATCTGGCGATGATGGTCCCTGAAGCTTAGATTGCTGTAACTGTTGTTATAAATAGAGAATTTCATTTTTCTAAGTCTGAGAAAACAGAAAATTTCTAAGGTAATAAATTTATTTTATTTTATTTTTAAAATAATGTACCTGAGTGGAGATTACTAACGTAGTTTATCATTTTAAATACATGTAACTGCCTAACAAACTCCATGGATTGTTCAAGGCAAGAGAAAAATCCAAGACAAACCGACCTTGGGCCTCATTTAAAGGTGCCTTGGAAGCGATGTTTTAGTAAACATCCACCTCCCTCCCCACCCAAAACCTGTTGTACAATATTAACAAGATCCTGGGAGATTTTCAAATCCTAAAATTTGGAACTAAGAGCAGCCGCCAATAGATGTTCTAAGGTGAGAGCTGGTGCTGATGGGACCACGTGTGGGGACAGACGTGTGCTTGATCTTCGGGAAATAAAAGTCTTTCTTCATGATGTTTATGAGATGTATTTGAAGTGATATAAGAATCTCACAACAATAAACTATTCCTCGAGCAAAACCAAATTCTTTTAGGCCAATGGACCATCATACAGAAAGTTATAGCTATATTTCATTAAAGACTTAATTCAGCTTTCAAATGTCCCCAATTTGCTCACTTCAAAATTTGGCCTAATAAAGTGCAAGGAACCATTCTCACAACAGTTGGGCAGAGTAAAACATTTATTTTTAGGGTGAATTATCCAAAACCACATTATTACATGTATAGAAGTAAATAGAGGAGCCTGTTTTCTATGTGGGTCAGATCAGAATATTTCAAGCCAGGAAGTATTTTAAAGGCATTAAATAAAGTCTTTGTGCCCAGTGGCCAGAAGGTTCCTTTTCTTTGGTAGAATTTCACAATTGAGTATGTACTCTCAAGATTTAGTGAGGAAAATATCAATATTTCTCTCTAATTTACTGAGTCAGAAAATGAAATACTCGATGAAAAATCAATGCCTTTCAGGAAGGCTTATGACTAGACAGCTGAGTCCTTTAGTGTCATTCTGAAATAAATATATTTAACTGTGGAATCTGCTTTCTTATAGTACGTACACGTGACCTAGAGAGCCACGTGGTCTTGGATGTTTACGCATTACTAATGTTAACCTTCTGGAATTTCTGTTATATTTCTATGTATGTGAGTATCAAAGAGAAACAGCCTTCTTATACTAAACAACAGTGACTTGGGTTCTGGTCTCAGTTACTTATCCTTAACTTTGGTAAGTCCTGTAGCTCCTCCATGCCTCGGTTTCCCCACCCATACATGGAGATGTATGCTCTCCTAGTTATTGCCTGGGGCTCTTGTCATGAGAAACTCATGTTCATCTCACATCAAAAAATGCCACCCAATAACTGGGTGGCAGCTTTGAGCCAAGAATGAAACAGATGCTCTATTATAAACTAACATGCTCTATTCTGCATGTAGTGAAATATTGATGCCGGTAACGGCCATGAAAAAGAGCCTCTCAGAACTCCGACTGCAGAGGGCACGGTTAACCGATGGTCCCAGCAGCTGCACTGATTCCACCGCTGTGTTCACGTGGAAGCCACATGGACCACTTCAAGTCTGTGATGGAACATGGTAGAAACACTACGCCAGGGCCATTCCTGGGAGAGGAAGGACTCCTATGGAGGGAGGCTTTGTCTCAAGGACTTCCCAGCAACCTTGCTGAACTTCCTTAGAATCGCACTGCAGCCTAAGATGCTTCCTGCCCAGCCTTCCGTCCTTCCTTCTTTCCTCCTCGGGGGTCAGACCTACTTCATGGTCTGACGGCTTTCTGAGCCTCCTCTGGCTCCCTCCCTCGTTTTCCCTCACAGGTGTTTCTTCCAGTAAATGTCTTGCATGAGTAATTCCATCTTGATGTCTGCTTTCACACAGTCCCTTTTTGAAGAAGGATCCCTCTGAGGTTGCATTGTGAGGTTTTCCTGTGTTCCTGTCATTTGGTAGCTGAGTTTTCTCTCCATCTGCAGTATCCATTTATATGAGGAGGAGCCATAACCTACTTCATGAATAACACCCCAGACATTTCCAGCTCTTAAATTTTTCTTTACGAATTACAGGAATGGTCTGCAAGATACATATCTGATACTTTTTGTACTGACTATTTCAGAGGAGTTTGAGTAACCATCCTCTAAAGAACAGCGAGGACAACGGGCACAGGAGTAGCACACAGTGTGGTTTTGAGTCACTGCCGCCATTTTCACCTCTCGTCCTCCCCAACCGCCTATCAAAACAGCAACAGCAAAGCCAATGGAAAGTATTTTTATTTCCATATAACAAAGATATACTTATGAGACCAGCTTACATGAACAAAGGAAAGTTGGAATTTAAGGATGATTCAGGCACAAGTTCTGTTTTCACTAAATTACCTGAATAATTGTGACTGCTAGTTAAACAAAAATACTTTCAGCCCTTTTTCTTATTTATAGGTTTTTATAAACTTAATTATACTGTCTATAAAATTTCATATTTATCATTTTTTCACTTATATCATAAGCGTATTTTTCTGTTGCTTTTTAATCATTTTCATAATAATTATATAATAATCTAACTAGAGGAAACATCATATCTTCCACGGTCTATTCTATTGACTATTTACATTGCTTCTAATTTTTTACTGCTGCAAATAATGCTGCTTTGTGCACTTTTAAGTCTCTCCCATTTAGAATTGTTTGTTTAGGACGAATTCTGAGGGTATAGCCATTAAGACCACACACTCACTAATTGGTTTCAAAAGCATTTGGATCAATTTACACATCCCACAGAAATTATACGAGTTATTTCTTTCACCACAGCCTTGCTACGCTGCTAGGGTTGCCTTCTATCAGAAAACAGAATCTCCAAGTCATTTTACATGGAAAAGAGGATATTTCACTGAAGTGTGGCTAAATAGTTGCCTATATGTTTACCATAGTCTCCTATTTGAACTTTTGGGAACTATTTTTCACATTTATGCAATGGGTGTTTTCCTTATTTGTGTGAGTCTTTAGCTAATGAAGAAATTACTATTGGTCTACTGTATTGGGATCAAATATTCCCTCAGTTGGTTGTTCCCTCTTTTTTTTTATTTGTGTTCTTCTTATTCCTTCACTCAAGCAGCGTCTATTGATCACTTAGGTTTTGTCGGGCTCATGCCGGGGGCTGAGGATGCAGTTTTGAACAAAGTCAGACATGATCTCTGCTCTCTCGTAGCTTCTACAGAGTATCAGGAGAAACAGGGAGTTCAACAAGCAGTTATCAAAAGCATGTGACGTGTGGTAGAAGAGGGAACGAGCGCAAGAAGCCATCGGTGTTCTTTACAGGCCACCCAACTCACCTTGGAGGGATCAAGGAGATGCAGTTGGATGAAGAGGCGGAATGGAGGATGGAGCCAGCAGATGAGGCTGCAGAGGCAGAGGAGGCACCATTGGAGGGATTTACGCCACGTTAAGGAGTTTGGTTTTTATCACAAGGATTATAGGAGGTAATTTAATGGTTGTTTAGCAGGAAAGAAACATGATGAGACTTGTTTTAGGAAGATCATTCTGGCTGCTGTGTGGAGAATGGCCAGAAGGAGAGCAAGTCTGGAGACAGAACTGGTGGATGACCTAGGTGAGAGGGAATGATGGCCTGGATGGGCATTGTGTCAGTAGACACATTCCAGAAATATTTAGACCATAGACTCCAAAGGACCTGGGATGGAACATGGGCAGCAAAGGGAGATGGCAGATTCCCAGGCTCCCGACCTGAGCATCTGGAGTGGGGGTGCCATTTTCTGCAGGAACAAGTTGGCAGGAAGCTGTCAGCTATAGATTTTTAAAAGTCATGTTTGCATGTAATAATGTTTTTGGTAATTTGTTATTATGTAAGATTGACTAATTCCTTGTCATCTTTGTTTTAAGTAAATAATTTTAAATTTCTTTTGGCCTTAGTTAAATGGAGGTTAGTGATTTGCTTTAGGAGAGAATTTCCAGTCACTCTAAATAACAAGAGGTGCTTATCCACCGGGATTTCCCAGACTTATGAGAAACCGTTGGGTCTAATTATGCAATTCTAATACACTGAAGTGAGGTTCAAGATTTATTTGATAATAATGACAAGAATGTTTTAAAAGAACAGGCAATAATGATTATCTCCAAGGAATACACATAAATAAATGATCCAGAGATGATTTAAAATTTAGCCAGTTTGAAACATCTTTACTGTCTTTTACACATCATGATTCCTAGCAGGTAAGTGACTTTACGGCCTGTTCTTACACATCCTTAGAATTAGGAGAAAGGTGACATGTGGATGCACGGGAGGTCAGCCTCTGTGCTGAAGGGGAGAAAGCTTCTTTCCTGGAGGGAGAAAGTCAGTGCATAAAGCAAAAAACCTGGGTAATCCTCGAAAGTATGGCCAACAAAATAAGACATAAATGATCTTGGCAGAAGGTCCCGGGACACAAAACTTTGATTACAGTTATACACTAGTGTCTCTGGGCTCACCTAAAGCACTAAAAAATTTGTTTGCTAACCAATAGTTGGGACCATTCTTTGTACTTTCTTTTTTTTTCTTGTGAGGAAGACCAGCCCTGAGCTAACATCCATTGTCAATCCTCTTCTTTTTGCTAAGGAAGACTGGCCCTGGGCTAACATCCGTGCCCATCTTCCTCTACTTTATATGGGACGCTGCCATGGCATGGCTTGACAAGCAGTGCGTTGGTGGGCACCTGGGATCCGAACCCGCAAACCCTGGGCTGCCAAAGCGCAAACTAAACCGCTGCGCCACCAGGCCGGCCCCTACTTTGCAACTTTCTTAATGGATCATTTGGAATCTAAATACATTCCTATTGGGAGTCCATGTTCTCGGGTGTACTAGACTCTTGAGCATGTTGTGTGCTTCTGAAACCGGCTATGATAGCTTTAAACTCCAACAGTGGTAAAACAGCTCTCTCTGTCTCTGCAGTCATGTAGTCTTGTAGAATACTGCCAGGGTTTGATTTTGTGTCCTGCAAACTTCCACACCAAATAATAATCTAATGTTACTTGGATTTAACATTCAGTCTGTGCTTTCATAAAAGCAAATGAATGGCTTTGAAAAGAGCCTAGAAGATGCCAGTGAATGTGGGGGTGGCAGGGTCCTATTGCGTAACCTTAGCCCACAGTGAAACATTTCTCAAAAAAGTTATCTGGTCTATCCTGTTAAAACTAGAGGAGACTCTCATACACAGCATTTGTTTTCCATCCCATGGACAGCCCAAGTGGCTGGCTGGCTAAAGTAATTATGTGACTTACACATCCAGTTTGAAGACTGCTCAGTCAAACCAGAAATCTTGTCTCTAAGATAGGGAATTTAGAGTTGTATTTATTAATCTGATTTCATACAATGTATATATATCTCCACGTTTCTGAACTCTAAGGCTTTTTGAGCTAAAGCTCCTAGTTTGCTTTCTGTTTAACCCTGAAACACAGCAAGAATGGGGTTTCCCATTTTTTTCCATCTTATTCAACTCAATAGGCAATAGGCAATAAGTCATGGGCAAGATGTTTTGCTGGGTGTGGTGAGGTCTTCCTTCCAACAGGGCTTCCAGTTTTCAGAAGAACAAAGTTTGTCCCCAGCTTTCCTTGGTGATAAGGCAACTGGGAAGAGCACTTCCACTTCCTGAGCCAACTCATTTGTTCAATATGTTTTGGGGAGCGGGGTGGGGTGGAGTGGTGGGGAGGAACTTGTCTTGTGTACATTTGGCTCCTGTTGAATTAGTTTTCAGTTTACCAATGCAACTGATTTTAATCTTTCTTGGAGTTTTGCAATTTTATATCACTTCAGGGCTTAAACTGAAAACAGCACACTAGTCTGGTGACCTTTTGGGAAGTGACGGAAAACTCACGATAGAGCCCAGTCTCACCAACTTTGCAATTAGAATCCTGATAGTATCATTGAAGTTTCTAAATTTAAGTATGTGTGTCCAAACAATGATCTTTCCAGCCTCCATGTATAAGATTTCATAATACTGTGAACTGTAAATACTGTGGAAAAGGAGATCTTTGCACTTAAAATAGGTAAGATAGGGAATGGGCGTGTTGTTGAGAAATACACCCTCAAAATGATCAATTGTGCACTTAAGAACTTACCAACCAGAGATAGGCAGGACAAAAATCCCCTTTTAATGAATACTAACCAGAATTCTTCATCCCAAGAGAAAAGATCTTTGGGGTATGTGAAGAAGAAGGACAAAAAATTTCCTATTTTTAGTTTAGCAAAACAAAATTTTGAAACACATGAAATTTAATTTTGGCATTGCCTCCCCTTGCTTTCCACACTTCTCTCCTGCCATCGACCCTCAATCCTTAGTACTTCTGCAGTACCCTAGACCTCTACTACAGTCTGCTTTTTTTTTTTTTTTTTTGTGAGGAAGACCAGCCCTGAGCTAACATCCGTCCAATCCTCCTCTTTTTGCTGAGGAAGACTGGCCCTGGGCTAACATCCGTGCCCATCTTCCTCCACTTTATATGGGACGCCGCCACGGCATGGCTGACAGGCAGTGTGTCGGCGGGCGCCCGGGATCCAAACCTGCGAACCCCAGGCTGCCAAGCGCGGACTAAACCGCTGCGCCACCGGGCAGGCCCCTACTACAGTCTGCTTTTAATATATAGGATTCCCCCTCCACCATGCCTCCATGTGCCAAGGTCACCACCTCCTCTAATCCAGTCAAAACTTCCATCCTGACTGCAATTCACCTCATTGCTAAGAAGGAAGCAATTGAATTAAGCAAATCACACTAAAATCTAATTGGAAATAGTCACATAACCTTCAAAATGGGATTTGCATTTTAAAGAGAAGATGCTTTTGTAACCTAAATAAATCTAGGATTAATGTCATTCTGATGAGGAAAACAGCTAGGGCTAGCTCCCTGAAGCTGGTTTTATTTTCCAGGTTTTTTTTCTCTGCCTTTGTCCCACAAGGTATTTAACAGTAACAAGCTTTTCTCATAATGGCCCCCAAAGCAACAGGAGTGGGTAGTTCTGGTTCAGAATGTAGGACATGGGTGGGATAGTCATTTCTATGTATGGGTGGCATATGTGGTCTGTGTTCCTAAGTATGAAAGCTGTCTGATTATAGCAGAGTAAAGAAGAAAGCTGTTTACCAGATCAGAAACACCTACCAAGGGTTCAAGTTTAATTGATATTCTACAGAGGTTGTTTATATGCTATGGCATGCTTGTAATAATAAAGCATGATGCATTTGAATGGAGCTCACGCATCAGAGCTGGCTCTTTGGAACGGTATGCACAGTTCATCCTTCAGGGTTCAGTGGGGAAGAGAAGGATACAGCTCTCTCTTTCCCCAACCCCTTCTTCTACTCTGTGGAAGCTGGATCACATATTTAATAATCTTTCAGCTACTTTGAATGACCCAGATAAAATGTCACATCACATCTCAAGACCCGCAATTCAGAAAATATTACCTTATGATCGAAGAGTTGGTTTAACAGCAGTGGAACACACTGACCCCGACGCTGCCTTTATTTATTGTAGAGGAATTCTCGTTGTGCACAGTAGCAGTAAAGCAAACTCAACATGGTGAATATAGATGAGGCTCCAAGGACAGAGACTGGAAGTCAAGAAATGTGATGGATGGTTATAGAAGAGCTAGCTAGAAACCACATTTCTCTGTATAAAGCGCCCCACAAGGTATAGATTTTTCTTGGCTTGGAGAAGGAGACTTTGCATGCAGTAGCACCCAGTGCTTTTCGATAATGATAATGTGAAAATCTTAAGGTTCAACTTCATTTAAAAGATTTCTGGGAGTGTTTAAGATTGCTAACAATTTTTCTCCTAACAAAACACATGGCAAACATTAAAAAAAAAAAACAACAACTAGAAATGAATGTATGCAGAGTTTCCTCTAGACTAGCCTTACTCATAGGTAGTGTAGTAAATTAAATGTCTCCCATCAAAGATACTTTTCTCCTGGCTCCCTCAAGGCCTGAAAACCCACTATTAAGGCTTTATCATTTGGGGGTAAGCCTTTTGGTTATTCCTGTTGTCTTCTTTCAAAGACTAAATGCATCCGAGTGGGGAAACGTGTGAAGGGTCGTGGCTTTAAGGAGGACACCTAAATTTACTTATTCATGAAGTCAGCAGAGAGCTGTCGAATGTCTCTCGTGTGAGGTGAACCGCTGGCTCTGAGGATGGAAGAGGGGTAAGCAAGGTTTGCGCTGCACAGTCTTTCAATCCTCAGCTTTAGCTGCACTAGGATCGTGCATTTCCAGTGTCAATGGTATGAATGTCATTGACGGTCTATCAGCCTCTCTAGCTCAGTATATCTGTGATGAAACCTATCTTCTTTTCTTACAAATCGGTCGTACTGTCCACCTTTCTCAATTCTGTCAGTGGTACCACCATTTTCGCAGGCAACGGAACTTTTCCTGAGAACTCAACTCCACGCTAATCTCTCCCTTCTCAAATCTCTACCGGGGTAAAGTCAAAATCACACAGATTAGCACTCAATTGTTCTCTAGCTATTCGATGTGTGATCAACTTGCTTCTCAGCTTTGTTATAAAATGCCTAAGGGAAAAGACCACTTTTAGCCTCTTTCATGTCCTCTAGACCAGAGGTTCTTCAAATGTAGACCCATAACAAACCACACAGATAAATCTGATTAAGCTAAAGTTTGAAAACCACTGTCCTAGAACATTGTGTGTCAAATTTTAATGTGTTTACAAATCACTTGGGGATTATGTTAAAATGCAGAGTCCAATTTGGCTGGTCTGAGATCCTGCATTTTTAACAAGCTCGTAGATAATACCGATGCTTTGGGGCATGGTCTGAAGATCAAAGAAGGAAGGCCTATGGTCCCAGATACAGAGCTATGTCCATGCGGAGAGGTTCAACAAATATTTAGAGATGTCAGTCAGGATCACCTTAGTGTGAATTAGTTTGGACAACTGATGGAATAAATGTGTCTGCGGCTGAGAGAAAAATCTTAGGAAAGATGTGGAGGCAAAGGAAGATGACGTTTACCTCTGTAACAATTTTAACCAAAGACTTAACTGAATCCCCAATTTGACACATTTGTAGAGTCTTATTTTGTTTTCTCATTTCTCTATCTTTTTCCTAAATGTATCTGTACACATAAGCAAATAAGCTAAACTCATCTCTGAAAGAACAGTACATAGGATTTGTTACAATGCCAGTCACTATGACAAACTTGTTAAATGGAGGTCCCTTAAGCAGACCCTTTCTTTTAGGTACAGAAAAAAGAAAGTTGTCTTTCTCTGTATAATTTTTAAAGTGTAGCACTAAAAATTATAGAACTTCTACAGTTTATGTTCTTGAAACAATTGGAAATGTTCTAAATACTGCCCTCAGTGGAACGTAGTAGTTGAACGACAAATGGAAGAGAAGAAAATATACATTCTCAGCTGGCGCAGAGAAGTACAGGATTAATCATCAAGCCTTTTCAGGGATACGTGAATGAAATAATGAACATCAGTTTTGTATTAAACTCTGACAACAGGACAGTTGTCCCTCAGTATCTGCAGGGGACTTGTTCCAGGACCCCTGCAGATACCAAAATTCACGGCCACTCAAGTCCCTCATATAAAATGGTGTGGTATCTGCATATTACCTACGCACAACCTCCTGTACACTTTAAGTCATCTCTAGATTACTTATAATACCTGGTACAACGTAAATGCTATGTAAATAGCTGTCATACTGTATTATTTAGGGAATAACAACAAGAAAAAAAATTCTGGACATGTTCAGTCCAGATGAAACCATTGTAGGCCTTTCTATCTGAGGTTGGTTGAATCTGTGGATGAGGAACCGTGGATTCAGAGGGCCCACTGCATCCCTGTTTTTCTGCTGTTTCAGAGCTCACTTTCTTAACACAAAATGCTGTCACGCCTGGTACGTGGTGCACTCACCAAGCAGTCAGAAGCAATGAAATGAATGGTTTAGACAAAGTCAATTTTTATATGTTCCATGCACATTGAAAAAACAAGTTCAAATAAACCTCAAACAAGACTTAAATTTAATAATATTTCATGAGACTCTTAAGTACAGACAAGTAACACCTATAGCATGTTACTCCACATCTGTCTCAAAGTTGGAATAAGCAGTTACTTAAGTTATCCACTTCTGCCAAGATCCATAAATGTTCTGACCTTCTTTGAAATTATGGCAAAACAATGCTTTTATTACAATTTTTTTTTTTAATCATGAAGAGGAGAAAAGGACAAAAGTAACACGATTTCCCTTCAGTGACTCAGATTTGCGGACGTCTCTCCAATTATTTCACCTCTGGCTGTGGTGGAACTTGTTCCCGAGAGCACGAGTGAACATTCCGTTCAGGAAACAGCTGTGTGATTCAGAGAAAAAAACAAGTGGACTACCTTATACCCCAGATCAAACCAGAATTGAGTGCTTTCCAGGGTTTTAAAGCATCTGGAAAATCTTTTTACTACTGTCTCTTCTTTTGGTCCTATCTTTTCACTTGTTTCTATCCAACACGAGAGGGAAAAAAAGGCTGAAATGTCATGAGAAAGTTATATTCAGCTGAAGTTTATGTAAGAAGAACCAGTGCTTTTTCCTACTTGACTTCCATTCCAACGTCGCACACTCAAGGGCTGGTCTTTGAAGGGCGCCAGCATTCCCCTGAACCAAAGTAAGCAAACGTCCGAGTATTTTGAATTCTCCTCCTCAGAATTATGCTTCATTACCCTGGGGTCTCGACAGAATAAAAGAGCACTGTCGAACTGTGAAAGGTTTTCACGTTGATCGGGATATGCAGAAATAGGGAAGAATTTATCCATTGGATTTACCTTTTTCCATTTGAATCCTACCATGCAAAATTCCTGAAAAATCTGAATTTTCGTCTGTAAAAAGAAGAGGCAATCTGGCGCTGGCCTGGTGGTGTAGTGGTTAAGTTCGCGTGCTCTGCTTCGGCAGCCCAGGGTTCAGGGGTTCGGATCCCAGGTGTGGACTAAGGCACCGCTTATCAAGCCATGCTGTGGTGGTGTCCCATGTAAAATAGAGGAAGATGGGCACAGATGTTAGCCCAGGGCCAATCTTCCTCAAAAAAAAAAAAAGAGGCAATCAGAAGAAATGTCCCTCCTATTGTCCCAGAACCCACAGCCTAGTCCAGTAGCTTGCCGAGGCTGGGTCAAGGGAATTCTGCCACAAGACATTGCCCCACTGACGTGGTCACTTTGAATGAAGGTGTTGAAAGATCCTTAGAAACAAGTTTTACTGCTTTTGTATGTCAGAGACCCCAAACGACTTGAGACTGGGGAATTTTCCCCCGCAGCCTTCACAAATCCTTGCGCCCCCTTCACCCCACAGCTGTTCTTTTCCATCTCCTCCTGCATAGGACTTTAACCCCTAATTCCTCCTCTCTACCTCTCTCAGCAAAATCCGGACAAGCCAAACAATGACTCTCATTCCAAAAGAACAATCCTCTATTCCCATTTCCAAAACTAGCTGAACTTCAGCCAACCCCTCCTGCTAAAACCATGCACAAATTTCCACCGTCCTTCTCCAAGTTAGGATGCTCCTTTGGAGTCAGAGCCTTATCCGAATGGCTCTCTTGCTGATTTTATTCCACAGTTTGGCTGCTGAGATTCGAGCAGGACTGGCCCCTTTGCTGCTCAGCGCAGGCCATGTCTCCGAGGAGCAAATCCTTCGGTGGACCAGACCAGTGCCCGGCTCTCGGCCTTGAAGCACTGGCTCAACATTTATTCCTCCTTGTTTTGGTCTTTGGTGAGCATCTCTTGTTTGGATTTGTTCTACTAATACGGGTTCTCACGGTCATGGTGGGGCCGTAGGGCTGGGGGATTTTGTTAGTGTGTTCAGGCCCCTCAAACGTAGGTTTAACGTTGTAAAGCCAATGGCACTAGAAACTGGAAGCTCTGGGAGGATTTTAGAAGTTCAGCGGCCCCCTGGGGAACTTAGGATCAAAGGATTCAGAGGTTCCAAATATTTGATGGTCCACAAATTTTTAACTGACATGAGGAGGACTCTTAAAGAGAAAACAAACAACAACAACAAAAACCCTCTAAGAGAAGGGAAATTATAAAATTACTTCTCTTAAGGACTCATTAGGAAGAGGTAAAAATATGTGGAGGATCTAAAAATCCAAACTTCAACCGTCTTTTTCCTCTTCCGTCCCATCTTTGGATTGGCTTCCCTCCTGGCCCCCTGCATCTCAACTTCCTCCTTTGCCTGCTCTGCTCTTCCTCCTGCACCTTCTCTCAACCCTCTTCCCTATCTTCCCCCCTTCCCACTGCCCCTTCCTAAATACAGCCCTCTCATTGCAGACTCTCCCTTCATAATATCTTTTAATGTAGATGGAAATGGTCTTACAGGTTTCAACCTTGGTCAAGAGCAGATTTCCATAATGTAGCTGAGGACTTTCTGATTCCTCCAAAGGAAAGACAGAAGTTAGTTGAAGAATTTAATCCTTGTCTTAGGAATTTATAGTCTGGGACTCCCTGATATCTAGCAATTAGTTCATCTCTCTGTGGGAACCAGAAATGCTACAACTTGGTTTGAAAAGCAGGACAGATTGATTACTAAAATGACATAAAAAATAGGACAAAATTTAACTGCAGGTGAATATAAAAAGTACAAAAATAGGACAAGATCTCTTAGCAGCTATTCCTGAGGCCTTTCCTGTCAAAACTGATTAGTCAAAAATCCCATTATACAAGAAGGGAGAACATAGGTCCATCCTTGATTTTGGAGACAGCTTAACTACCACCTTCCAGAATGTCCTTTTTCCAGTGGGAGCAAAGATATCACAACTGTCCTAACCACCTTCCTTCCTGCTGGTCTTAAACCTGAGGTGACAGATCTAGTTAGAAACAGAAGATGGGTTAGCAGACTGTCTTCTTATGGATCATAAGAGCTTGATGAGCACTTTGAAGAGACTTTGGCTCAGAAGAAATAAAATTACAGATTAAATGAATAACTCTTTGGATTAAGCAATTAGATAAACCCAAGAACGAAAACATTTCTGTGGCTAGTCCAGACAAAGAGAAAAGGAAGAGAGACACTGGAAAAAACCTTGTTCTGCCTTCAGTTGAAAGATGATCTAAAATGATAAAAGACTAAATTTGGGTGACAGATGATTCCACTTTGAGCAAGCAGATTCTCTGGTTTGTCCACAATCGCTCTTAAAACAAAAGGGAGAAATTTTCATGCAGTTGCAAAAAAAAAAAAAAAAAAAAAAACACCAAAAAATCCTTGGCTGTTCCTGTTTTGAACTGAGACTAGACCTACACACGGCACCACAAACCGCCTTTCTGTCATTCTGTCCTTGGAGTAGCCAAGCATTCCAATGGTAGGAATCTCAGACATTCCTCTCACCAGTCAACAGGCTTTTCTGCATAGTGATTCCACTCTGGTGGCTTTGTTGGGGTGAGATCTACTTTGCAAATGGGGTGCCACTCTTAAATGTGGACTAGGTAGCCTCTTTCTGGAACTCCATGGAAGAGAAGAGCTATTTGATGTTGGTACAGATTGGTTTCCCAGTACCTGAGCCCTTGGCTGGGAGAGACTCACCTGGAGCCACCTGTAACTTAAAAAATGCCCTTGAAAATCTCCTGTGCTTGGACTCCCCAGTCACCATAGATCTTTCTTTCTATTTGTCTATGAAAGATGCAAAGACAAGCTTTGGGGTTCGAAGTCAACAGCACAGTGGGCTTCGGATGCCCGTCACTTGTAACAGCCTCTCACTTTACTCTGTAGCAAAAGCCTACCCTCTTCGTGTGCAGCAGCAAAGTTAACCGAGGCTTCTACCGAGTTCGTCTTAGGACCTCCACTTAACCTTATGGTCTTCCCCCGTGTCATTCAGACCATCCTCTTGACAGAAAACAGTGTTTTTCTGCTTCTAGACTGACCTTCTGTGAAATCCTTCTCTTCTCACTCACGCATATTTCTATCCATTGCTGGAGCCCCTAGAGCCCCCCAACTTTCTTTCTCTCCCAGAAGAGGGAGAATCTTACGACTGTCATGCACTAATTCAGGAATTTTCCTTGCTTCACTCTGATCTCCTTGAAACTCTGCTAGATAACCCAGATTAAGAACTGTTTATGGAAGGAGGCTGTCAAGCTCAGTATGTGATCACAAGTCACTCAGACTTACTTGAATATTATCCTCTCCCAGAGGCCAAATCTGTACAAGTTGCTGAAATTGTAGAACTTACTACAGCCTGCCAGTTAGGTAGAGATAAGAGAGCAAATGTCTATACAGATAGCAAATATGCTTTTGGGATAGTTCATGGTTTTGATATGCTTTGGAAGCAATGTGGCTTCCTAATTGCACCTGGTATTCCAATTAAACGTGGTAGTCACATAAAAGTCCTATTAGATGCCTTGTTTCTTCCAAAGGACTTGGCTATGTTGAGCCCCACAGTTAAAAGCAGACTCAAGAAGCAAAGAGTAATGCTTTAGCAGGTTACTATCCTAAACGAGCTGCTTTAACACCTCCAGACTGTCCAATAAGTCCAAGAGGCAAAGCCAAAACTAACTCCTAACTGTTGGCAGCAGGTCTTGAGTTAACTTCAGTATCAAGCACTTGATTCTCAAGAAGTGTAATGGAAAAGATCAAATTGTTTTCTCCTCCCAGATGGCTTTGGTGGCACCAAGATGGTCTCTTGGTCTGCCCCAAGATGCCAAAATGGATCTTCTCAAAAGTGTTACATGCTGTGACTCACTATGGGAAAGAAATTTAAAAACCACCCTAAGTAAGCATTAGTGGGAATACTTCAGTAAGATTTCAGATGGTGCATTTCCCATCTGCCAAGCCCACCCTCTTGAGAAAATTGTAAAGCTGGGGCATGGACACAAGCCAAAACCTTTAGGAACTTTTGAACATCTATCTACAAGTGGATTCACACAGTTACTCATCTCATGTGGTTATGAATATGTCCTTACTGCTGTGTCTCTATTTCCTGGTCTTCTAGGAGACTTTCATCACCATAAAGTGACTGCTTTCATAAAGTGACAGCAAGAGAACTTTTAGACTTTGTTTTCCACTTGGCAATACACACCTGTTTGTCTAGTGATAGAGGCGCCAGCTGAGACTTGGAAAATTATCTGAGGAACTTTAGTTGCAAGGCCAAAGACTTTGACCTCTGTTTTCATGGCTATTAGGGCCAGTCTAATAGAAACTCGTAGACTAGCCCCATATGAACCGGTCACTGGATGCCCAATGCATCTAGGGACCTCACCCTATCCTAACTTCTCTTTTAAAGTCCATAATGGCAAAATACTGTAGGGGATTAATGCAGCATCCCCAAGTTTATAATCAACAGCTTTCCCCGATGATAAACCACAGGAACTCCTTGAGTCTTGGATTCCAGGAAATGGCAACAACATAAGACTGTTCTCAAACTTCACTGGGAAGGACCCAATCAGGTGGTGTTATACACAAACACTGCAGTAAAATTCCAGGGAATCAACCCTTGAATCCTTGTCTCCCATGGACTTCTGTGTCAACAGGAGATCTAAAACTGAGAATCCCTTGGAATCTTCCAGAAGATGACATCATGAAGATGATAGCTTTTCCAAGATCTTTGGAGCAAGCAGCAGGCTGCTACATGTGGATAGCTTCCGTCCAAGACCTTCAGCTCAAGACCCCTGCACCCTAAGAGTGACTGACCCACACCCTTCTTTATGTCTTTCTCCTACTTTTACAGCCGTCTTTGAGATTCTTAAAGTTTCTTTCCGTAGTCTTGTTTCCCTGTGTAAATCAGGAGGACGAACAAGTGTTATGCAAACCTGTTGATGCCAAACCTCACTTCTCCATAGACTCGGGGTGGAGACAGGATTTGTTTTCTGGGATAATTCCAGATAGGGCAGGATCTTGGCTAAGAGGCATTGTCCAAGGCCTTCTGATAATTCTCATACTTGCCTCCACATTCATTTGCTAGATCCTCTCTAGAATTTAAATGCTTCAGCCACTCACTTGGTAAATGATTAAAACTCGATTACCAAGGCAGAATTCACTAGGAGGACAGGAAAAAGAGGTCTAATTTTAAGAAAAGCCCTGATGGCCATCATTACCCAAGAACTGAGACTATAAGAGCCTTGAGTGGTGTAGGTCTGGAGAACTGGGCAAACCAAGATCTGGTTAACTGGTGAAACTCAGGCTCTCTTGACCTAGAGGAGGAACTGTGGGGATTTCCACTGTTGCCTTCTCATGTCCTGGTCTCCTTCAGCTGTTCCCCCATACCCCACCTGCACATGACTTCAGCTCTTAGCTGTTTATCTTCATACTTCTTGACAAAATCCATGTTTATCTTCTAAACAATCGCTGCTAATCCACAAGAACAATCACCTCTAGTCCCATCTGAACTCTGGATGGGGGAGTGGGAAGGATGGAACAGGGCTTAGTACAGGGAGAAAGTCCTGGGAAAATGAGTAATGACAAGCAAACAGGTGAGCAAGAATTTGACCACTGATTTTGAGGAACCTGGGAAAATACCACGAATAAACCCAGGTACAGCTCTGCACGAGGTGGCAGATTCAGTCAGGTGTACCTGGGAGAAAGAGCACAGAAGACAAACTTCATCCTTCACAAACTGTCCTGAGCCTCCCTCCCCTCATCTGGTTTCTTACTGGGGGAACTGAACCATAATTCTAAGCCTTGAAGTTGCCAGAAACAGTCATCTTTCAAAATGCAAATCCTACTCTAATAAAAAAGGTAAGTAATAACAAGTGTTGGGGAGGACTCGGGACCCTCCCACACAGCTGGTGGACTTGGGAAGTGGCCAGCACTTTGGAAAGCAGCCTGGCAGTCCTCCAAGAGTTTACACACGGGTTCCACACGACCCAGCAATTCCATTCCTGGGTGTACACCCAAGAAAAATAAAGTCATGTGTCCACACAAAACCTGTTCACAAACGTTCATAGCAGCATAGTCATAATAGGCAAAAACGGAAACAATCCAGGTGTCTATCACCTGATGAACGGATGAACAGATTTGTGGTATGTCCATACAATGGAGTATTGTTGGGCAATAGAAAGAAATAGAGTATTGACACACGCTACCACATGGATGAAGCTGGAAAACATTACGCTAAGTGAAAGAAGCCAGACACAAAAGACCACTTATTGTATGATTCCGTTTATATTGAAAGTCCAGAGTAAGCAAATCCATAGAGACGGAAGTAGATCAGTGGTTGCTGAGGGCTGGAAGGGGCTGAGGAGGAGACGGGGAGTAAATGCAAATGGGTACAAGGTTTCTTCTTGGGTGATAAAAATGTTCTAAAGTTGATCATGGCGATGGTTGCACAACTCTGTGAACATGCGAAAAACCATTGAACTGTGCACTTTAAAAGGGGAATTGTATGGTATGTGAATTATATCTCTGTAAAGCCCATGTTAATGCACATCTCCATGAACGAAGTCCCATTCTAAAGACTTGGGAATGCAGTTCATTTCTCTGGGTGTTCATCAACTCTTTATATGATGGGAATGAAATGATGCCTCAACAGGATGTAGAAAGAATAAATGAAGCAACATATGTGAGAGTGCGTACACACATAGGCATGCACAGTGGAGACAGCTAAGTGTTCAACAAGATCTGTGCCTTCCTCCCGTGATATGGAACTGGCACAAGGAAACAGCTGCCCAGCCAGAGACTGCAGTGTCCATGGCTTCTTGCCTCCCGTGATGCGTGATCTAGTTCTGACAGTGGTGTATGAGCAGAAGTGATGTGCGTGGTCTAGATGGTAGGCATCCGTAGGTCTATTTCACCCTCTCTGCTCTCCCGGCTGGATGCTGAGCAATTGGTAGGGAGAGTGGAGCCATGAGGTGGGAGACGCCTGGGTCCTTACTTCCCTCTGTGGGGAAAACCCACCTCCAACTGGGTGTGCCACGTTGGGCTGCTGTCTCAATGAGAGATAAGGTTCTATTTGGTTGAAATGTTTTTGTTACAGCAGCTAGTGTTACCTGAATTAATACTAGTGTTACCTGAATTAATACAAAAATTTAAGTAGGCACTCAATAAATTTTTGACAAAAAAATAAGACATGTTTGTACCTTTGGAGTTTCAAAATGAAAGCCAGTAGAAACTGAGGGGCCGACTATGGAAACCTGAGAAGTGGAGGTCGTGAGTGGATGGGGGGCCTGTTACTGACTCCGTCCCGCTAGAAACCTTATGACGTGCTTAAGTACCTTCATTCTCACCCGACTTCAGGCACTGATGCACTTCACTGAACCCCAAGGTCGTGGAGCAGGTACCACATCAATTCTGAGTTCTTTGCTCCGTTTGCCAGCCCTAATCTCTAGAATGAGCCTACGTTCTTGAGGAGGGAGACAGACAATAAACCAAACAAATAAGTAAAGCACATGATATATGAAATGGTGATAATTGCCATGGAAATAAATAAAGCGAGAAGGGCACGTGGGAGCTCAGGATTTGTGTGCGGTTTTAAACGAGATGGTCCAGGAATGTGTTACAGAGAAGGTGGCACTGGAGCAAAGACTTGAATACAGTGAGGTGCAAGCCATGACTTCCAGACAGAGAGAAGGGCACTTCAATGGCCCTGAGATGGGAGCACGCCAGGTGTGTTCAAGGAACGCTGAGGGGCCAGTGTGGTTGAGGCGGGTAGGCAAGGGGAAGAGTGACAGGGAAGAGGTCAGACAGGTAGGGATGGGACTCGATTGTACGGAGGCCTGGGGACTGGACAGAGAGCTCGTGGGGATCCGAAAGAGTTCAAGACCAGAGATAACTGTCCGCTGCTATTGCCTTCAGACATGAATGTCAGCACAACACCCCAAAGACACACAGGCCCAGCTTCACTTTAGCCGATCCCCGTTCAGGAACTAGACAGCAATCCAGAGCGGGAACCAGCAAGAACTCGATGGTGAACAGGATCCGAGATGCCCTGTGCCCCAGCTCTGCCACTGTGCAGTCACATCAGAGCCTGTGTACACTAAGATGACACATTCTTAGGAGCAACGGAGAGGGAGGGAGTTTGAAAGACCGAGCATTTACCAGACAGAGACTGTTTAATCTGGAAGAGATTAAGTTTATAAGGATGTAATGAGTGGTTAATAATGGATTATCCACTCACCTTTGTGTCTCTCCACAATGCCAGAATTTATTAGGGTAAATTCCAAGGATCTTGCTGCAAGTGACTGAGGTCCGGGAACAGTGGTAACAGCCCAGCATTTCTGTGCAGAGACTCAACCAAACATCACACATTAAATCACATGAGTATCATGAAAACATATTATTAACACCAAACACAACATTCAGTATGCAGGGGGTCACGAACCAAAGTGCACAAAGTCCTTGGCATGGTCCAGCGAGTTGGAATGGGAAACGGGTCCAGTCGAAGGGAGCGGCAAGAGGCCAGGGGACCAGCAAGGTGACCGGCAGCGTGTCCTCCTCTCTCTGGGGTGGCTCGCTGGCATTGGTGTTTCTTCCTCTCTCCCTTTTAGCTGCTTCCACAGCTCGTCCAGGTCTGCAGTTGTGCTGTCTGGTTATCTCTGGGTGCGTCTGTGGGAGTCCTTCAAGGCATTGTCAGTTACACCCATAACTCCATTTTTTCGTGCCTTTCATGAGTCCTTAGCATCAGTTCTTCCATTTTGTATGCTCTCTACAGAGGATAAGAAAACAGATGCCGCATTTTCTTTGCACTTCTTGGTTCTACTGGATTAGCTTTATGGGGTCCCCCTGGCCCCTCAGGCTCTGTGCACTTTTCTTCAATCTGTTTGCTTTCTGTTCCTCAGACTTGACACTCTCCATTGTCCTATCTTCAAGTTTGCTGATACTTTCTTCTGCCTGCTCACATCTGCCTTTGAATCCCTGTAGTGAATGTTTTTCATTTCAGTTATCATAATTTTCAGCTCCAGAATTTCTTTTTGGTTTCTTTTTAGGTTTTCTATCTCTTTATCAATATTTCTTGGTGTTCATACATCATTTTCTTGAGTTTCTCCACATCTTCCTTTAGGTCTTTGAGCATCTTTAAGACAGTTGTTTTAAAGTCTTTGCCTAAATGGAGAGTGACAGATAAATGGGTACAAAGTCTTCTCTGGGGGATAGTGAAAATGTTTCGGACCTAGATAAAGGTGATGGTTGCACAACATTGTGAATGTACTAAATGCTACTGAACACTTTAAAATGTTAATTTTATGTGAATTTTCCCTAAAATAAAATAAAAATAAAGTCTCTGCCTAATACATCTGCCTTTAGAGGTAGTTTTTTCAGAGGCAGTTTCTGTTGATTTACTTTTTTCCTTTGAATGGTCCATACTTTCCTATTTCTTTGCCTTGTGAATTTTTGTTGCACACAGGACGTTTGAACCTCTGGAATCTCTGGAAATCAGATTCTCCCCCATCCCCAGGGTTTGCTGGTTTTTGTTATTGTTCTTATTTTTTGATTGCTGTAGGCTGCCTCTGTGCCAACGGTCAGCCTCAGGTGTCAACTTAAGGTCTTCTCAGGTCTTTCCTGAGCCTTTCCCTGTGCATGCACAGTCGTTTTCTATCTTCCCTTGTATATGCAGTTGTTTTGAATGTGCTGGTCTTTAATGTCTGGCTCCCAAAAGGGGAAAAAGAGAAAAATGAATGGGGCAAAAAAGGGTGCTAGCCCGTCAAATCTCCTGGGAGTCACTTCAGCGGGAGGGGGAGAAGCCTGCAACAATGGGGAGGCGCAACCACAATGGCTGACCTCAGTGACCAGAAGGAGCGGCCAGTGACCCAAGCACAGATCCCGGATGTTTAGGAGAGGACCCTTCTTGCCCACCTGGCTCCTGTAAGCCGTGTGCAAGCTGCTTCTGGAACAGGTGTCCACTGCCTGCCATGGGGCTGGGGTGGGGGATGGTAGCTCTACAACGCTAAGGGCTGGAATTGACCAACATGGACTCGATTTACATCCAATTCTTCCCTTGGCAGTTGCAAGACTTCAACAGACTCCAGAGTTCCAAAACAGTCACATCAGATTCTGCCAGTGTGATTATTGTCTGGGTGGGGAGACAGATTCCCGCTGCTTCCTACTCTGCCATCTTCCTGGAATCCTCTGTCGGTGGGTGGAGTCCTTTGTGTTGAATGACATCCTGGGTCTCATGTGTTGTATTAGTCAGGGTTCTCTTGAGACGCAGAACCAATGGGATGTGTATGTAAAGAGACAGATTTATTGTGAGGAATTGGCTCACACAATTATGGAGGCGGTGAGTTCTCCACGCAAAGCTGGAGACCCAGGAGAGCCAGTGGATGGTGTAGTTCTGACCTGAAGGCCAGTAGGCTCAAGACTCAGGAAAAGCCAATGTTTCAGTTCAAGTTCAAGGGCAAGAAAAAGCCAATGTACTGGTTCAAAGGCTGTCAGGCAGGAAGAATCCTCTTATTTAGGGGAGAGTCAGACTTTTTGTCCTATTCAGGCCTTCAACTGATTGAATGAGGCCCACCTACATTATGGAGGGCAATCTGCTTTACTCAAGCTACCAATTCAAATGTTAATCTCATCCAAAAACACCCTCACAGAAACACCGAATAATGTTTGACCAAATATCTGGGCATCCCACGGCTCAGTCGAGTTGACACATAAAATAAACCATCACACTTCTGATACAGAAATTAGATCTGGAAATAACTGGAAGTTATGCCCCCTTTTGGGAAGGTTGATAAAAACCCGCTGGCTGCATCTCCCCAGCATGTTAGTCGAGTATCTGTTGAGTGTGTCAAGTACGCCACGACCCCAGCCCTGGGCAAAAAAGGCACTAATGATTGTGGTGATGATGATGATGATGAAGTGCAAGTCACTTAAATACTCCAGTTTTATTTATGGAGCGAGACCTTCCCTTTAATACTATTTTATAGGCAAGAGGGAAAAATCTGCAAATGTATTTTGGATAACATACAAGTTTGTCAGGGTCTAGAGTTACTCTGTGCTCGGAGTGCAGGGGTACCTTACAATGACATGGAACATTCATGCTTGTACAAGCAGGGCTTGAGGAAGTTTCAAAATATCTGGAAAACAGACTTTGTGCAAAGAAGTTCATACTGGAACGATGAGTGTATCACAATCTCCCCAGGGAACAGTTTGGTAGACAAGGCTGATTCAGAGGCAGCCTTGGACATAGTGAAAAGTCTTTAAACTCTGGGGTAACTGCTGCAGGAACATGGGGCAGTGAAATCAAGAGTGGATGGCATCTCGTGTTCCTACCACCTTAATTAAAGCTCAGGCACTTCTTTCAGTGCCAGACCAGGCAACAGGCCTGGACCGGGGACGGGAGCTGTGAATGGAAACATTCATCGGATTTGTTCACCTGGAGCACAGAACATCTGGGAACCTTGTCCTGGGCCATTCTGGTTGGTAAATTAAGGGCCAGGAGCTTGTGATATTAGTCCTTTGGCAATTACTCCCATTCCCTTTTCTCCTTGTCCTGGTCGTAGACTCATATCTTACAGCTGGAAGCATAGTTAGAGATTGGCGGTTCCTCTGTCCCTTCCAGCTCAGAACTGGGTGCTCACTGGGTCTGGCTCGGCTGTGTGTCCCTGCCAAGGCAGGGCCCATTTCAAAGGCTGATTGCGCGTCCTTGGGATGTTTCTAACCAATCCTTGGAGTAGAAGAGCCTCTTTCCTCGGTCACATACATGCCATTGGTAGAAGTGGTTTCAGTCTTTCTTCTAGGACAGTGGTTTTCATTTGACAAACATTTATTGGTGTTTAGGCACGTGGCAGGTGCTGGAGACAAAGGGTGACCACAGCAGGCTAGGACCCGTCCTGATGGACCTGACAGGTTAGCGACTTTATTAGTAATTTTCATAGTAACTTAATTATTATTTAGACCTTTCACATTATCATTTATCAGCATAAGGAGAAAAATAACAAAAGAAATGAAATTAAGAATTTCCCCTCTGCTATCCTATTTTGACTTCTTCTATTTAAAAAACTCTTTCCATGTTATTGTCCCCGTGCCTGTCTTTCTACCTTAGTTTCAATCATGGTGTACATTTTGCTTCAACTTTTCATGTGTGAATGATCTTAGCAAACTCTTCCCCGTGAATGCTGTATCACAAACATTTTCCAGCTCACTATCTTCTAAACGATCATTTCTTTACATACAGATAGCTTGCCTTATAATTTGTTTAATTATTCTTTTATTTGGGGGCATGTAATTGTATATAATTCAGTAATAAATAACATTGTAGTAATTTCTTTTCTCTTCTCTTGAATGGGGCTGGCCTGGTGGCATAGCGGTTAAGTTTGCGTGCTCCACTTCAGTGGCCCTGGTTTGGCGTGGGCCAACATATTGCTTGTCGAGCCGTTCTGTGGTGGCATCCCACATATAAAGTAGAGGAAGATGGGCACGGATGTTAGCCCAGGGCCAGTCTTCCTCAGCAAAAAAGAGGAGGATTGGTAACAGATGTTAGCTCAGGGCTAATCTTCCTCACCAAAAAAAAAAAAAAAAAGGAGTAGAAATCCTGTAAATTGGCATAGTGAGATGCTTTTCTCCTGTGCTGAGCAAGATGAGAAACAGACACACTTTTGGGTCCTCAGTTTCCCGTAGAATCCCAGCTCGCTAGAAGAGCTGGAAGCGCAAAACAAACCAAACGTTTTCTCACCTGATGCATGATACAAAGATGCTTTCCTCTTGGTTTTATTAAAAATAGAAAAGAAAATAGAGATATTAGAAATGTTTCTATGTATACACTTTCATAGGATTATGTATACATGGAGGAAGAAACATTTAAATCACTGACAGTGTTTTAAAATGTATTTTTCCAAGTTTAAATTATTCTCAGGTTGTCACATTTTTAGGTTGGCCTACTGAATTCTAAAATGAGGCATCATCATCAAAATGACCATATCTCTTGTAATATAGAAAGAATTATTTTTGCCCAATCCTGTGAGAGATCCATCTTTGGTTAGTATTCCTTCTCTTGCCAACCACAGACTTCTTCCTTCTTGTAAAAATAGGCATGGACTTACTGGAGGAAAAGTCTGTGCCATTTCACTGCTCGCTTGCTTTGATTCTCTAAGAGGTTATGGATGGGGAGCCAGTGCTGCTATTCCTACAGGGAGTCCTCACGTGGCCATGATGGGAATGTCTCCAGGGAAGGACAAATAGCATCTAATGAAGAGCAGGACGCAGCAAAGCAGTTCAGTCAAGTCTCGCCTGCTTCCTCTGGATTTCAGTTATTCCAGGCGGTCCAGTGGATTCTGAATTACCAGCAGCTGCTCACTTGCTCACTTTATTGTCTGCACAGCTGCCACCAGCTGTTCCCTCTTTCTCACCCCTTGTCTAGATGCAAACAGCTGTCCTCTCTTTCTTTACAATTGTCAGCAGTGGCTCAATTTGCCCCAAACACATGGACACCTGCAACAAGAGGAATTTTATTTCTCAGTTGTGGGGAAATAGTGGACAGCTTCAGGGAGGTTGAATGGAGGAAGAGGAAGAGGGAACAAGAGGAGGTTAGATACAGATGGAGCCTGTGTTGGCAAGCTGGAAGGTGGTTGGGGTCCCGCCGGTTGATTTTCAGGGGTTGCATAATCAGTGACCACAGATACCCATACTTCTTCCTTACATTACATTCGCTTTGAAAATCAGGGTGTCGTTACAACAAATACACCCCACGAAACTGGGCACCTCGGAAGAAATTATGAGGGTGATGTAAGGGCTTGGTCTTCTTTCACCTGTTTAAGAAATATGTATGGACACTTGCTGGACGTCAAGCACTATTCTGGACACACAGTAGTTGCTAACTAAATGAGTATGCATTTATGAATATATATGTACACACACACACAGACACGTACTTATCAGTCTAGTCTTTGTTGCTAACAAAAGCTAACCTTTTAAATGAATTTTCTCTATTGAATTCGGCCTCCTCCCTGCCCCATTCCCCATCATTGTGATTGGGAATTTTTGGATTATCTCCTTGACCAAGAAATATTCCTGGTTCCCATGTCTCTCTCTTTTGCAGCGACCAGGGAGAGGACGGTGGATGGGGATGAAGGGAATTCACACTGAATGAGTGTTGACTGCATCCTGGAAATGTGCAATGATCTTCACATGGGTTATCTAGTTTCATCTTCGTCAGAAACTTAGGTAATTGGCATTCCTGCTCCCATCTAGCTGGTGGGCAAACTGACACTGGAAGCGTGAAGCTGCTTATCTGAGGCCACGAAGCCGGGAAGGACAGCCAGGACCGGACACGGACGCCCCCACTCCATCACACGCTCTTTACTGCAGCCGCTTCCTCAGACGCTTTTTCTTCCTGCCATTCAGAGAACATTGACATTAGGACTGGAGAATGCTGATAATGATCATCGGGTTTAATACTTGATTGTAGAAGTGGACTTGTAACCGGTGCGAAGGCTTCATCTTCAACTGGAAATTGGTCCAAAATTCACTCACCATTTTAAGCCGCAGGGCACTGTCATAAAGGGTGAAATGAGAGATGGGACACTGGGGCTCCAGCTAAAGTTATCCCACAAAAATCTCTGCCCCGAGGCGGTTCTCTGTTAACAGCGGGTTTTGAAAGAGCCTTTGAGCAAAGATAGGAGCACTTGACCCCTCGTCTCACAGCCTAACTCCACCCATTAGTGCCCGAACAATGGGAGGGGTTACCCTCTGGGAGACTGGGTGAGAAAGAACTGGCTGAGGCCCTAAGGAAGCTTTCCATGGCCCAGGGAGCCGCGAGGAAGAAGCTCCTTACTCTCGTCGAAACTCCCCAGACTTTCTGTGGCTGAGTCAGCATGAGTCAGGATCCTGCCAAACTGAGCACCAGCAGCCCTTGGGCTTGGAAGAAGGAGGAGTGAGAACAACCGACGTTTGTGCACTTGCGATTGCGAGCTGTTCTGCCACGGAGAGACCAGACGCTCTGGGCTCGTTTCACAGTAAACACGGCATCCAGTGCTGGGCTGGCTAGCAGCTGGCTGTGCCTGTGGAGGGCATGTGAACACATGTGGAGGCACACAGCTCACACATGTTCACTTGACAGGACACCGTCAAGTCACTTCACAACTTGTTTGTTCTCCGGGCTCCATTGTTTATAAAATCTTCTTAGAAGCTTAAAAATACAGTTTCTTTCCCTACTGACTTTTGTTCTTTTTTTAAAAAAAACAAGTATTTTGAATGACACTCAAATAAATGGGACTGGTTCTATTTAATGCCAAATCCTACTTAAACATGTCCAGACGTGCATTGTCCAGTCAGAAACATAGCACAGAGAGGGAGACAATCCCCTCATCCTCTGCCCTCAGAGGAGACATTCCAGAGCTGAAGGACACTCACGGGATTATTTTCTGGGGTCCCGGTGCCTTTAGTTAGTGTCACGTATAGGTGTTGGTGACCTGATATTCTAAAATATAAGAATATATATTTTAGCTATATTCTTCTAGCTTCTTCACTAAGCAAAAATCCTTTTACAGTATACTTGCTTTGGTAAAAAGCTGTGAAGAATCAAATCAAAATGGCCAAAAACTTGAAAAGATGATAAAATCACAACCAGCTGGGAAAACGAAAAGTATCATAATGATGAGTTATCACTTTACATCCATCTGGCTGGCAAAAAAGCAAAAATGCACATTGCTCAGGGAGGAATGAAGAAAGGGGCACTGTCATACATTGCTGGTGGAAATGGGGATTTTAAACAGATTTTTGGAATTAAATCTAGGAACATTTCTTAAAATTAAAAGTATACCTTCAATTCAGCATTCCCCTCCTGGGAATCTAACTCATGGAAAGAGAAGCCCTCGTATATAGGATATAGACATAGAATTTCTACAGCAGCATTCATTATTGTGGCAAAGCAAAAACATTGAAACCAAGTGAATACCCTTCCATAAGGGACGATTGCTGAATAAATTAAGGTGTGTCTATACCATGGAATATTATGTGGCCCCCCAAAGAGTGAATTGGAGCAATACCGATTGCTTAGAAGGATTACCATCAGACATTGTTGGGGGAGAAAAGCAAGATGCATAGAAGAGCAATTATATGAGCCCATTTTATAAGTCGTTGATCAAAAAACTGTATATATATTTCTCTATAATTTGTTCATATACACAAGACATATGTACAACATATCATATAACATATACAGTTATATGTTGATGGAAACAAATATGGATGGAGACCTACTAGGTTGTTCAGATGGATTAACTATAAGGGGGTGGGAGGAATTGTGGTGGTGGTAGGGGAGGAAGATAAAGAAAAAAGGAGAAGACTAATGTGAGAAAAATCTGGTATGAAAGATATGGTCATATTTATGTAAAATTATATGTGAATATGCACAGATAGGAATTTTTGAAATAAGAGATCCTTAAAATAAAGTATTCTCATCTTCTAGTTTTCGAGATCTTCATAGACTGAGATAAAAGAGGACGTGAAGGTTTTGGAAGAAGTCAGATAATCATGAAAAAAAGTTGAACTTGAGGGTTGGCTGAAGACTTTTATGAATCTAAGGTTTCCAGTGTAAGATGAAGAGCTGGTTGCGTTCAATCATTTCATGGTACTGGTGCCCCCAAGTGGTGTCAGGAGCAATTGTTGGTGGCGTTTTCTCACCCAATTGGTGAAAGAACCTCTTGGCTTACCTACGTCCTGCTCCAATTCCCCTTGGGAGGAAGCACCCCCCAGGACCCTGGCACCCACGTGAACAGGAAGGATGAAAACGGGTGGGGGGCAAACAGCTTCTGCCCTAGAATCTGAGCTCCCCTTGGTTTCTCCCACTGGCGGGTGCTCTGCCACACCTGACCTTCACCTGCCAAGTCTCTTGAGATGTGCTCAGCATTTTCTAGCTGCTTGGACCAGCTCCACAGCCTGTCTCACTTCTTTGGCTGCCTGATCTCTTCTACAGATTTTCTCTTTTTATGGCCACCCTCCTAGCTTGGTCTCTCGTTATTTCTTTCCCAGCCATGAAGAAATCTTCATGGGCTTTCCTATCCTCTATCTCTCTCTGCTCCAATCCAGCCATAACCCACTTGTATAATAAGCTTCCAGAATTTCTGATCATTTAACAACACCCCAAAGCCTTCAGTGTTTCTTCTCGTCCACGCAAACCCTGACCGCAGAGCAGGGTGACTGAATGTCTCAAATTGCCCGGATGGTCCCAGGTTACTTCAGTTGTCCCATTGTAATTGTTGCGAATTTATTCACTCTCAGAAGTGCTCCGGTTTGGCTAATACATTATATGGATACTCTACCTCTTAACCATGTGGGTCTCCTGCCTCTAACACACAAAATAAATTAACAGAAGAATGTAAAAAGTTTGTGGTGGATGGGGGAATTGGATCTAAGAAGAGAGTATATCTTTTTCTTTGAATATTCAAAAGCTAAATATAAATTACTTGGGATTTATTACCCTATTTAAGATGCATTTTCTTTCGTCATTTAATTGATAAGTGCTGTTTTTTGTTTGAACTCTAGTAAGAAAGTTTACCTTTGTATTTTTTATGTAGCTCTTTTTGTTTTTCACAGATGAGAATAGTCCTGTTTGGGACCTGATGAATATCACACTCATAATTGTTACCCAACGTGAAAAATATTCGACTAAGTAGTAGTACAGAAATTCTAAGAATCTTGAGGAGGTCGAAACACTTAGGCTGTGAGCTCCTTCAGCACAAAAGGTCCTGTCTTATTTATTCAGTGCTTGTGCATAAATGCTGTTGAGGAGAATTTAGAGCCATCTTGGCTAGTTCGTAGAGCTGAAATTTGGGTTCTGCATTCTGGTTTAAGTATCTTCTATTTCTGCTTGCTGCATTTTGGTTGCATTAATGAGTTGAGTATATACTTTTTAAGGAAATGCTTTGACCTTAGCTCACCGTTTGTAGGAATGCACCGCGAGTTTTTCCTGTGGTGGAACAGGATTTGAGCTGTCACCCATTTTCTCTTACCCAGGGCTTTTCATAACCAATTAAATACATTTTCAAGGCAACTGTAGTCTGTGTCTTGAAAGGATTTTGTGTGAGGACTAGTTGACCTGTGCAGGCTTGGAGCTCTGACCTCATTAGCACCAGGTGCTCACCAAGTGAGCAGTTAGTCATCTACACTGGCTTCCTTCAGACCACCAAGGGCAGCTCCTTTTCCTTCTCTTAGGGTCTAAACTTGAGCCAGTCTAACGTCCAGGAAGCTGGAGATCAATCTAAGCTACTCTTTAACTAGCTGGAGCCATTCCTTCATCCTTATCATTTATCTCCAGGGTGTCCCGCCGGGTACTGGGGAACAACGAAGAACGGGCAGGACTTCTGGAACGGGATTGTCAGCAGACGCACATACACTCATGCCCTCACACACGCGTGCACAGACACACGCACACACAGGCCACTTTAGCGTGTGGACTGTGAGTGAACCGTCCGTCCTCTTGATCTTCTTTTCTGAGGTAACTTATTTTACGGTATGTTTTTCCTGATGGCACCAGCATCACCAGGAGGAGAATCAGGCACATCTACGGACACTTGGCACGCTGCTATCCTCGGCTTTCCCTACATATTTCTCCTTCTTCTCCACATGTGTGTTTAACGGATCTGCGTGATTTAGACACAAGGGCAAGATGTTTATGCCTCGTGTTTGTAAAGATGCCCCAGACTGTGAGTTCTTTCAGGTCAAGGACTGTATGTTATTTAATGTGCAGACTCTGTGTCTTACTGCCTGGATATGAGTCCCAGCTCCATCGCTGAGCAGCTTCATGACCTTGGACAAATGATGTAACCTCTCTGTGCCTTGGATTAGCACAGTGGGGCTAATAATCTACCTCCTGGGTTTTATTTTTGAACAGTTTTATTGAATTATATTTCACATACCATAAAGTTCATCCATTTAAGTGCACAGATTAATGTTTTCGAGTATATTTGCAGATTTGTGTAACCATACCCACAATCTGATTTATAATATCTTTATCACTCCAAAAAGAACCCCGAGCCCATCAGCAGTCACTCCTCTTCCAGCTCATGGTTTCTGTGAGGATTGAGTGAATTATCATGTGGAAAGCATTCAGACTCTGGTCTGGCACCTAGTGAGTGTTTACTATTATTATTACTGATGTTTTTATTATCAATATCATGACTATTATGTCACTTCCCTCAGTCAATACAGTGACCAATACTTACTAGGTCCTTGCTGAATAAATGAAACAATGAAAGAGAGTTAAAGACACCATTATTTATTCATCATTCTAGCTGATGGTGAGAGAACGCCCTATGCCGTGCATCCTGCAGACGTGATCCAGGGCACAGCAGAATCTGTGTTAGAGCACGACACTTTAATGAAGAAAGACTTTAAAGGGGGCTCTTATCGCAGTGGCACGACCAAGGAAAGTTAGTCCCAAGTCCTGAATGCTGATGAGTAGGCTTGTGACCTAGGGAAAGCCTCACCATAGTTATTTGTAAAATGAAATTGGATTCACTAAATGATTTCTAAATTTACTACTCTTTCAAAGTCCTGTGATATTGCCCACCAATAAATGTCAAAAGAATTTTTATATATCATTTATATATTGTAACCCAGACACAAAACCATATGACACTCATTTTGATCTTATTTGTTAGTTTCCAGAGAGTCCTGTGTTCCCAAAGAGAGCATGAGGTGGGTCATGCCCCCTCACATCCTCCCCTGGCTCTCCTCCGTCTGTAGGGTAAAGCCCAAGCTCTTGGCAGAGTATCCAAGTCTCTCGTGGGCCTCCTTCTGCTTGTGGGACATCCATACTCAGTTCTCCTGGGAGCCCCACAGTTGGTGTTAGTTTGGGGAGACCCAATGCCTGCAGGCTTGTGGACAGTTCTTCAAGAAGCTCTCGCTCCACTGGCCAAGTTGAGCCAATTCTCTCCTGGATATTTTCAAGTTTGAGTAAAGAGAAGGGAGGATTGAAAGCAGTTGGAGGTGATTTGTTTCAGGCGTGTGATGTAGATTCTGTTGCTGATGCGTATGGCAGATTCAGGCCCTCGAAGAAGATGGTCCGTTTGCTCCTGTTACCTGGATTCCTTCAGCTGTCCCAGATTCTTTCAAAGCTGTGCTTATTCGGTGTTTTCTTTGCTTCTGTATGTTATCCACATCCTTTCAATCAAGCGTCTTCTCCTTTTCCGTGTTCCCTTTGGCTTAAGTTGGCAAAAATTTGTTTCGATTGACTGCAACCAAACACAACTAACACAGAACACTTTCATGATCTGACCCAAGTCCGGTTCACCAGATCCTGTCTTCCCGCCTAGGTTCCTAGAGGGGGACACGCTTTCCCATGGCCTCCCGTCAGCAAGGTCTCTCTCTTATCTGCGTAATGAATTCCTGCTCCATCAACGCTTGGCTCAGGCGCCTCTTTGGTGGGGCCTCCTGGCCTCTTTCCACGCAGTTGCAGGCCCACCCTCCCTGACCTGTTGCATCCTGTGTGTACACAGCGACGTCAGGAGCCAACCTTTATTACGTGCCCAAAACCATTCTGAGCGTTTTGAACGAGAATTTGATCCTTCCTGTTGCCTGATAAGGGTAAGTACAGGTATCACCGTTTCATCTCATAGGTGATAAAAGGGGTTAAGGAGCACCCTACAGCCCAGCATGGGAGCAGCCAGTGAGGACCTTGACCCAGCCCGTCAGACGTGAGCCGCTGTGTTACGTGCCTCTCACATGTCTTCATGGTGGACACACGCTCGGCTCCCCCTCCAGATTGAGAGTCTGTTGAGGGCAAAGACTTGCTTTGTCCAGCTTTGTGATTCCAGGTCACAGTGTGTGCCCAGCAAGCAAGGAGACTCAGCAAATGAGAGAATGAACCAATAAATGAATTCCCCCTGGCGTCTGAACTTAATCGCTGATTTTATGAGTGCAATTATTTTATTTCCTCATTCGAAGATGCATATTTTAAAAAATGTCTCTGAAATGAGAAAGTATCTTACAAATAATGTGGCTTCTTATTCAGCAGGGTGAAGTCTGTGCACGCCACAATCTGTGGCCTCACGGAATCAAGGAAATATGAGGATCATTTTGTTTACCACTTATGGCCAAATCATGGCACCTCCTTCTTGCTGGCGTTTGCCTTTCTAAAGCATGATCTTCTGTTTGACTCACTCTTGCTGAATTGGGTTGTTCTTATTCATTTCAGGGCCTTGAGAACTTTCCCCCAAAAAGCAGGGCTGTGACTATGAGTGAGTAATTGTTCATTACCATAGGAGATTAAAACGGGCTTCAAAGGGGCTGGGCCAATTTGGATATCAGTGAAAATCAGTTTAGAAGCAGCAGTGAGCTGGGGAGGAGCCTGGGCACTGGTGGGTGGGGCCTCAAGTGCATAAAAGGTGCAATGTTGTGACCCCCTTCCCCACCTGACCCAGGTGTGATCGCAGACTGGATTTCTTACACCACACACAAAAATCAACTCAAAATGGATTGAAGACTTGAAGGTAAGACCTGAAACCGTAAAACTCCTGGAAGAAAACGTAGGCCGTAAGCTCCTTGGCATTGGCCTTTGTGTTGGTTTTTGGATCTGAGACCAAAAGCAAAGGCAACAAAAGCAAAAATAAACAAGTGGGACGACATCAAACTAAAAAGCTTCTGCACAGCCAAGGAAACCATCAACAGAATGAAAAGGCAACCTACTGGATGGGAGAAAATAATTGCAAACCAAATATCTGATATTCAAATATACAAGGAACCCATACAACTCAATGGGAAAAAACCTGAATAACTCAATTAAAAAATAGGCAGAGCATCTGAATAGACATTTTTCCAAAGAAGACATACAGATGGCCAACAGGTACATGAAAAGGTGTTCAACATCACCAGTCATCAGGGAAATGCAAATCAAAACCACAATGAGGTATCACCTCACACCTGTTAGGATGTCTATTAACAGAAAAGGAAGAGATGACAAATGCTCTCAAGGATGTGGAGAAAAGGGAACCCTTGCGCACTGCTGGTGGGAGTGTACACTGGTGCAGCCACTATGGAAACAGTATGGAGGTTCCTCAAAAAAGTAAAAATGAAACCACCGTACGATCCAGCTATCCCACTGCTGGGTATTGATCCAAAGGAAATGAAGTCATTGTCTGAAGAGGCATCTGTGCTGCCATGTTCACAGCAGCATTATTCACAATAGCCAAGATATATATATATATATAAATAATTAAATATATATAATGAAATGTTATTCAGCCTTGAAAAGGAAGGCAATCTTGTCATTTGGGACGACACAGATGAACCTGGAGGGCATTGTGCTAAGTGAGATAAACCAGACAAAGACAAACACAGTATATGTGGAATCCAAAAGAAAAAAAAATTGTCAAACTCATAGAAACAGAGCAGAAAAGTGGTTGCCAGGGGCTGGGTGGGGAAACAGAGTTTGGTAAAGGAGGGCAGACTTCCAGCTGTGAGATGAATACGTTCTGAAGACCTAACACACAACATGGGGACTACAGTTGATAACACTATTACCAGTTGAAGTGTGCTAAGAGAGTAGAATTTAAATGTCATCACTCTCCCCAAAAGGTAAATCTGTGAGGTTATGGATATGGGGGGGACCCCTTACAAGCTGCAGGCATATGAGATCATCAGGTTGCACACATTTTTTTTTTTTTTTGCCGCAGAAGATTTGCCCTGAGCCGACATCTGCGGCCACTCTTTCTCTTTTTGTATGTGAGTCACCACAACAGCATGGCCACTGATGAGCGAGTGGTGTGATTCCGTGCCCGTCACCAAACCTGGGCTGCCAAAGTGGGGTGCACCAAACTGAACCCCTAGGCCATTGGGTTAGCCCAGGTTGCACACTTTAAATGCCGTACAATTCTATCTGTCAATTACACCTCAGTAAGGCTGGGGGCCGTGACCGTGTACTTCTCGGGGACGCGGCTTTTCTCTCTCTCCGTCTCCCTCACCTGCCCTGGGGTGTGAGCTGCTTCTGGAGACCACACTCGGGAAGGCCATCGTTGCTCTCCCTCCCGGCCCTAGCTCGGGGTAACAGGACCAGCGTGATTTCTTCCCCTGCCTGTCCCTCTCCTCTCGCGTGGCCTGTATCAGGATGACCACTGCAGACTGTGGGTTCTGTTGCTGAAACAGCTCTTGGATTTGCTCTGATTTTTTCCTGCCCAGAGAAATGGCCTCTAAATTGCTGACCTTGCTCGCTGCCCCCGCTGTGCTCTCTAGTCCTTCCTCTCTACCAATTTCGATAGTTACTGTAGTAAAACCAATCCAAGTCCTTGCTCACTTGCTGAGACACCTGCATGGCCTCTCCACTGCTTTCTGGATGGAGTCCCTGCACAGAAGTGGATATGCACGATCAGGTTTCTGTTGGGACTTTAAGGAAAGAGTCTACGCCATGTTTTTTCAGTGTTAGGATGTCATGGATATTGTTACTTATCAATTTAATGGAACCTTTTCAAGGAGAAACGATAAACTGAAAGGCAGGCTTTTTTGTTTTTGAAACAAGTACTTTCAAATGCATTCTGAGACCAAGGTAGCCAGCACGTGTCAGTCAGTTTCCAGAACGGAATTCCCCCGGGTCAGCTGACGCATCCTCTAACTGTCATGAGCAGATGCCCAGAGATCTCCAGGGATGACTTTTTTTCCTCAGAGTTTGATTGTTATTTGCAGGAAAGAAAATGAAGCAAATCTTCCTCATTCTGTGGAAAACATTGAATTGGTTTACGTCAGTTACATACATGTGAGACAGTAGGAGTCACTTTCCTGATGGAAGGGTGTAACCAGCTCTTTTATATTTCGACCTGTTTCAACCAAATCCAGGAGACTTTCCTCCAGCCTGGGGAGAAGGTGGTGTTGGGCAGGGTGCTGAGGCGCTCTCTGGTCAAGCAGGGATTGGTGGTCTGGGCGGTGGCCGTGCAGCTCCCCAGAGAGCACATGTGATCCGGGAGAACTGGACCCTCTGTCCCCTCACCAGGCCGAGGGGAGGAGGGTCCTTCCTCAGTGGGACCTTGGAGGGTGGCTCTTGCAGCCCCAGAGTCTCAGGTCCAAAGGACCACAAGTCCAGAGGGTTCTATTATTAGGGAATCAATAACTCTTGAACCCTGGGCATTTGTTTTCATAGTTCACTTTTTATTACTCATCTCTGGCAAAAAGATATTTTAAGTCTTGGGTACTGATCTGAGTCAAACATATGATAAGACCCCTCATCCCCACCTCTCCCCGCCCCTGAAAACCAACAACCACAGTGGGAGCTTCTGTAAAGACTTAGTTGTTGCTATTTTCAGTATCAGCTGGAGTTTATCCTCCGGCATTGAGTCTGTCACAGTAAGTTAGGTTTGGGTTTGAAGAACAGTTTCAGTTTCTTCTTGGCCCACAGCTGCCTCTGCCTTGAGGACAATGTTAGATCCTTCACAGAAGGTGCATTTACACGCAGGGACTCCTTCAGCGGCTGCATCTCAGAGGATACAGCAGCGATGGTGCAGCCTCCATTCAGAATCTAGGGTGAGAGGCGAGAGGTGAGAGGTAAGAGGACTCCTACAGAAATAACCAAAGGGACTAATCTGTAATGGGACCATAACCAAGAAAAAGTCCCGGTGGACTAAATTGTTTCTCTCTCTCTTCAGATTTTAGGAGAGAGAGGCAAATGGCCACAGCATAACTTTACAACAGAGATTTATCTAAATTTTTAAAAGTAAGCAAATAACTTTGAAGGTGTATCTTGTAGGTGTCTTCCCTCACCCAGAAGGAGGGTGACAGAAAGACAGCTCCTGGCCCATTATGGTGCTCAGTGGCGATTCCGTCAGTGAATGGGTCTAGCTGACTCCCCTCTGCGGTCTCAGCCTCACTGCTCTTTCTATATGTACTTATCATGAATGTCCAGGAAGTTCATGTTAATCCTGATGGCTAATAATTACAAATTCACATAGATTATTCCTGTTGCTAAGCTATAGATATAGTGTATATGTATACACATATGTGTGTGTGTACATATAGCCACAAAATAGCCCGAACAACCTAAGAATTAGATATTATAATTTTAAAGACAAGGGACTGAGGCATAGAAAGGCTTAAAAAACTTGCGAGGTCACATAGCTGGTAGGTGACAGGATTCAGATCTAGAATAGTCACTGCTAGATCCTCAGTTACCAAAGAATCCCCGAATCTGTTCCTGAGGCCTGCTTGCTGGAAGCAGGACAGAACCCAGGTCTCTCAGGGACTGGGGAAGGGCGTGGCTATGCAGCCTCGGTTTAATCAGAAAGCCCACGACTGAGCTCCATCCTGGCTTTGCAGGGACAGGCATAACCTGGTCTCTTACGAAGGATAGGCCTTGACTGGAAGGCTGCTCAGTGCCAAATGTGTCCCGAGCCCTCCCAGACAGTGCATCCTGGAATGCTCACAAGCCCTGGGTAAGAAGCCCGCCCACGTCTTACAGGGGGACACGGAGGCTGTCAGACGGCTGGGTGGGAACTCAGATCTGGGCCCACCGACTCGAAGTTTATTTCACGCCTAGAGTTACCCCTATGTTCGGGCATTTCTGATCGATCTGTCTTCCCAACAGTGCTGGTGGCAATGTGGTCATTGATGCGTGTTCTAATGAGTGAATGTTCCAGAGACTTTCTTGAGCTTTGCTCTTACCACAAGATATTAGTGAAGTGAATGGTAGGAATTCTTGCCAAACTCAAATTGAGATTATTCCTCGTATGTGTTTTTCTTGGACGTGGTTGATTAACCGCTACAAGCGATACACTAGTGTTGAATAACCGCTGGTTACAATGTGGAAACAACACCAGCAAGTCTGCTGGGCAGTCAGTGCAGTGTCGCCAGCCTGCAGATTTCCTCATGGGTCATTTTGAATGAGAACGGGGACTTCCGAAATTCTCAATTCACTCTGGCTTTCTTACAGTTGACCTTTTGGTTTAACGTAGGGACCACCGACACAGGAAGAAGGCTGCCATCACACTTCTGTGTTTGGACGCGTCTGGTGGCCGAGCACTCGGAATGGAGCAGAGCCCGTAAATGCCACGATGGACGGCAGGGTCCCCTCAGCCTGAACTGTGGAGCCCGTAAAGTCCTTGTTGGCCTTCTTTCTCCTCTTGATGCCTGATCACCCCGGTCCCGACCTGCTGCCCGTGTCTGCCCCTGTCTGCCCCAAGCCCTGAGTAAAATAACCTGATCAGCACAAACATTAGTGACTTGTCGAGTTATTTGTTTGAGAAGTATTTGCAATTTCCAAAGGAGGTTACAGGTAAGACTGAGTGTCCATGGAAGGATTTCAGGGTTTGGGAGCAGGTGACCGTCTGGGTATTAGGCAGCACTGGACGACAGGAGGAGGCTGTGCTTCCCCTGTGGGCCTTAGCATGGCATTGCCTTTCCTGGGTCTGGGCTCCTGCCTTCATCTTACCTCTTGTCTCCCGTGGTTCCATGCCAAGGGCAGGACCAGAGTTCAGAGCACCTGCCCCTGGCGTAGGGCGTGTTCGCCTGCTGTGATGGTCTCTTTTCTCCCAGTGTGCTCACTTCGCGCAGCGTCCCTGATCCATGGACACAATCATTGCAAAGTGTTATCGGTGCCGAGAACAATTAGTAATCACACAACATAACCCAAACAGACACCTCAACAGAGCCCAGATAAAAAAACCTCCATAATTTCTTAACACTTATCAAGGAATTGGCAAACTCAGCCATTGGGCCAAATTCTGACCAAAGCCTGCTTTTGCACACTCAAGGGCTAAGAATGGTTTTTACATTTTTAAATAATTGGAAAAAAAAACAACAAAAGAAGAAGAATATTTCATGAAACGTGAAAATTAAATGAAATTCAAATATCAGCGACCGTAAATAAGTTTATTGGAACACAGTCACGCTCATTCATTCACATATTGCCTGTGGCTGCTTTTGTACAACAGTGGCAGAGGTGAGCAGCTTTGACAAAGACCTGCAACGCCTAAAGTATTTAGTATCCAGCCCTTTACAGGAAAAGTTTGCTGAGACCTGATTTGGTCACTCATCTGGCATCAATGAGGACAGCTGCCTGGAAAACTCTGGGAAGCGGATCCACCCATTTCCCTTGTACGTTTGTTATCCCAGGAAGCTCTGCCAGCTGGATTCACTGCCTCAGTGGCTGTTCATACTGGACAGTTGGGCTCATTCTTGCCTGTGCTGTGAGCTGTCTAGGGCGGCCAGCAATAGTTGTGTTACCAGTGCCCTGCATGGGAATAATGAAATAGAAGCGGGAGGAGACATGACTGCAAGGTAACATTATTAGTTTTATAATATAATTTTTCTGCCCTGACTACATTTCAGTAACTGAGTTTAAAAACCATTATGGGTACAGAACAAAGCAAGACAAATAAACATTTTTCCTTTCCATTTGGAAAATGTGTGAACTAATGAAGGCCCAGAGAAATTAAACAAGCTTCCCGGCCTCACACAGCTACTGAGTGGGAAACCAGGACCAGAAACCATGAATCCCGGGACCTCGTTGCAGGACGCTGATTCTTGTTAGCAAAACTGCCATGTGGCTGACATTCTGAAGATTACCCTTACAGATTTCAGACTGGGGCTCTTTTACCTATTTCCCTGGAAAAACAAGGCAAGGGCATTTAGCTAATTAAATTAGGCCTAATCTATCCACTTTCTTCATTAGTAGGTAATGAAATTAACAAGATCTTGGGGGAATTTTCTTCCAACTCTTTCACTTGAGAGGATGGGATTGTTATTAGATGAAGCTTGGAATTAGCACCGAATGCATCAATGGTCCCCGATTCTCCTCCCCAACCAGTGGATCGGAGTTGAGTATGCTGATGTTCTATACAGAGACAAGACCCTCCTACACTACAGGACGAACTATACCTATGATCAAGGGCGCCATGTCCATACACTCTGCTTCCAGTGGTTTGCAGTGTGAGTTGGAGTTAATGGCTTTGACACTGGGGTTTTTGCGCTGCTGGGTTTTGTAACTATAACCGTCCCTCCTGGGTCTTTCGAGTGTGTTGCCCCAACAAAGAGGCACGTGTTTGCAAGGTTGCATCCTAGGCAACACCAAAAGAACCGTATTGCTTCAGAGAACAATGCAAAGCTTATGACCTTAGCAGGATGTCTTTGTATATGGAAATCCACAGGAAAGAAGAGGACCAGATGTGTAAATTAAAGAGAATTAAAGGATTAATGCGATACATCCAAAATGTGTGTAAATTTAGTGTCAGCGTTTCCTTTAATTGATTTCCAGGATTCAGTCCCTGCGGTTCCACTTTCGTGATGGTTATTCCATGTGCAATGTATGGATGCATATCTGATTAATCTACTAAAGCAGAATGTATTTATGCTCATCTTAGCTCAAACGTTTTCTTTAATTTGTTCTTTGACTTTTGTCCTTACATCTTTGTTTCTTGCAGAAAATAGCTTGTTGAATTGTAACCAGTATGAAGCATAGTAAAGTTAAGTCAGATTACTCAAAGAATGGCAGGGCAATGGGGGTGCTTACCCCTCCAACTTGGGGAGTATCTACTCATTGGCCAAATGATGTCATGATAGATAACACGTGTAAGATTCATCACTGTATTTCATATACTGAAGCCGGCAGGGCAAATGGATACTTCCTGCCTCTGCCCGACTCCTGACCCAGGGTAATCAACTTATGCTAATGTAATGAAACTATTATGTTGATTAGTCATGCCAAAAAAAATGACCGAGGCAAACCTGTATATAAAATCCTTTCTCTTCCCTCCCTCCCTCAGCTTTCCTTCCTTTCTTCCTTCCTTTTTAACTGCTAATAGCTTGTTTGTTCTCCCTATAAAAAGAATGCTAATATTGTTCACCTCCTCTTATATACTCACCTGGGAGAAATGACAGTTAACTTTGAACATGGAGACAGGTGGCTGAGCAGACTCTCTGCAGAGCCGGTTAATCAGGTCTGGACTGGAAACGGAACATGAAGCCATGATCGGTGGTCCTGATGGGAGGAGAGCCCTGCACTGCAGCTGTTCCCATGAAGCCCACTGGAGACATTTTAAATGAAGCAAACTCTTTGCTTTGATGAAACTGCAACACATGATGTAGCATGAAATGGGAGAAGCGGAGTCTCTGGAAGTCACACGAGGGATGAGACTTTTTAATTCGTGTGCTTCCCTTGGGTGTGACAGCCTCATATTTGGAATGTTTTGCATAATTATGAATGTGGAACTGTTTTGTATTTTAAAGTCTGTTGTGGGTTTAGCTGGCATCTGTGTGCAAATTCATTCTTTTTTACTTTCTAACAAGATAAGCTTAGATAGTTTCTAGAATCTTCCTTGTGGAAAGAAAAAAGTTGACGTAGGAAGAGCTCTCTGAAGATGGTGCATGAAGCATGTCCATGCATGCTCTGTTTTTTCATGTCCTGGATATGTCTGGATTTGGAGTGCACAGCAAGATAGCCTCAGAAGGAAAATACAGTCTCATATGGTTTTAAAAAGAAGTGAATTCTCCTCCTCTGACTCCTGAGAGCACCGTTCATCATTAAAAAGGGCTGTGCTACGCCAGTCCTGTCTGCTCCAACTGAAGTAAACTAACAAAGGCCCTTGCAACAAAGAATAAGATGTGAGGAAAGTGAAACCGAGATTAAACAGTCCAAGCAGTGGAAATTTCTCACTAAGCTCTTTTGTGGAGAGGAGGTGCCCAAGGACAGTTTTCACATTGAGTCTACTTCAAAAACATCTCAAAGTCAGGATAATTTTGTGAGGCAAATTTTCCAGAGAAAACAGAGTATTGTTTCCGGGTTCATCATGAGAAAAGATTGTCCCTTGAATGTCTCGAGGGAGGAAAACTCAGGATTAGGATGATGGCTTTAGAAATGAAGAAATGAAGTTGCTCAGGGAAATGCCACTGTCTCTTAAAAGGACCAGGCATCGGTTTGCAGCATCCACCTGGGATGTGAAACCTTGTGTCGTACAACGCAAGTCCTGTGGAGGAATAATTGTTGTGTGATCTTACATTTATGTGCAATGAACATCCTTGGTCTGTTCCTATATCGTAAAAAACAACAAGCTGGGTTTAACCATCAATTCCTGCATTTAAATCACATGGGAGTTAGGGTGCGCTTTGTGGGTCTGTAGGTAACATTATACATCTGTGATTTCCTGAATGGTACCATCAAAAGGTCTCTTTTTTAAATTAATAAAGAATATTTACATATCACCCTCATTTCTGGGCCACGTACAGAAGAGCAACAGGGAGCATACAGCTCTGCACGGGGTATTCCCAGCTCCAGTACTCAAAGCGAGGTCCCAGAGGTGGTTCTACTGCTGTACTTTCTCCCCAAGTCTCAGGCCCAGCACTCTCAAGCTGTTGGAAGTGGGGCATGTCAACCAGCCACCCTGAAGCTCAATTTTCTTTTCTATAAAAAGGATATAATACATAACTCCTAGTGTTACTGTCAGATTTGCTAAAATGACATATGAATGGTTTCTGGCACATGGACACACACACACACATGCATGGAGGAATCCGGGAAGGGTGTGTGACAGGAGGGAGTGTCTGTAGAATGTCCAGAGGACGTCAGCTGTGTGGAGGACCTGGGTCCACGTGCTGTGGTGGAAGGAGAGGTACCTCTGCCGCCTCTGCAGGGACCACTGTGCAGGGTCAGCCCTCACCCTCTGCCCCCCTCCTCTAGGGCTCCGGAGGGAGAAGGAGGAGGGTGGGAGTCCAGGCTCGGCCTCCTCAAATCCCGTAAAGTGGGGCTGATACTGTTCGCAGGCTCCAGGGCGGCTGTCGGAGAGTCAAGTCAGTGAAGGTAGAACATGCAGGAGTGTAGAAGGCTTAGCACAGCGTTGGCATGTTGTGAATTCTCTGTAAATGTTAGTTACTTGTGTTTGAAATGTGACCAAGAATGACTTACAATAAAAGGCACATTAACGTGAAAGAACTGAAATCGAGAATTAAAAACCGTGGAAGAGGGTGGAGGTGAGGGGTCGCATCTCGCTCCAGGGCCCTGATTTACCATCGGGAAGGTGTGGCCGCACCCCAGATCAACGTGGTGCTAGGAAGGCCTAGAAAATGCAATTGGCGCACCTGTGGTGGAGCTGCAGTCCCTCAGCTACGTGTAGAGTCTCCAAGAGCTGGGCCGGAAGCTTCCACAAGACACGGCCGCCAGCTTGCCTGCTTGAGAGAAGCAACGAGGAGAATGTCTCTTCAAGGATGAGAGGCCCGACGCCCTCCCTGTTTTGCCGTCAGCATCGTTCTCCTGAAGGGGTGTTCTCAGTGGGCGGGTGCCCATCGGCCAGTACAAGGAGTGTGCACGCGTGTGTGCACGTGTGTGTGCACGTGAGCGCGAGCCCACACTTGCTGCTGCAGGAGCGACGTGAAAAGGAGCAAGACAATGAACCAGGCGTCAGTGAGGGCGCTGACCCCACAAACTTAGAAACAAAACAGCGCGACTGAGTTTGGAAACTAGGAAGAGTGTCTCAACTCTGTAGCGGAGAGCCATGTTCCCTAGTGCGCTGGGTTCGAGAATTCGCCTTCTAAGGTTGTGTGTGCCCTCCTCCTCGCGGCTGAGATCCCCTCATTCCCGTCTGCAGCTGCATGCCCCGCCCCGAGGTCCAGAAGAGGTGTCCTCCCTCCCGTCGCAGCCAGGACCCGCTGCGTGCCCGCTCCGTCTCCACCTTCTCCGTTTTCCGACCCTGACGTTGTGACTTGTATACATGCTCGAGGGTCTCATAAATATTAGAAAAACAAACTTCCTGTCCTTCTTTACCTGCTCCTACCTCTCACCTTTCCTTCCCACCAAATTCACCCCAAAATCACGTGTGCATATCTCTGCATCCTCAACTCCCACTCAGTCTTAAAAAATTTAGTTTGTTTTTACCAAAATGTAAAATTTGATAAAAATTTCAGTTTAAAGGGTCAAATACTTCTCCAAGGCTCATAACAAAACCAGCCATCTCCAAGCTTCGCCTCTCACAGCCCAGAGGCGACACACACTGTATCTCCTTTGTTTTGTGTTCTGTCTCTAAGTAACAGACTTCTTGATTTTTCCATGGTAACAATATCTGTTGACCACTTCTATTCCAGGAAGGATGAGGATTTCTCTCTTGCCTACACTGTCCTGCACACCTACACATCCAAGAACTCCCTCTCCTATAGTTCTGTATTAATTTTTGTGTCACGTGACTGTGGCTGTTCAACGTCATTCACAGGCGAATCGCATGATTATCTTTCCTTTCCTGCACACCTTTTCGTATTCCCTGGAGTTGATTTTTCCTTCCCTCTCTTGCTTAGTTTTTCTGTGGACTCATTCAACCCTCCTCAGTTGTCTGAATCCACTCACTATGTTCAAGCATGTCAGGGATCCCGTCACCTCACCTTCTGCAGACTTCTCTCCTGCCGAGCGGCTCCAGTTGGGCTGGCAGATGCCCGCCTGGCATGCAGTGTCCTGGAATTTCTCCATCACCCCGCCCTTCCTCCACCTCACCCTTGAGGAGCGGCCCCTGGTAGAGTACGCTCAGTAATTTCTGGGGAAGGGGCACGGGGGATGGGTGTAGATATTTTGGGTCCTCACATGTCTGGAAGTGTGTGCAGTCTGTCATCACACTTGGTTGCTAGTGTGGCCGTGTATAGAACTCAGAATCCCTCTCCCCCATTTCTGAAGCCATCCTGCCTCTGCTCTGGCGCTGCTAAGAAATCAAAGCCTTTCTGACCTGTCCTCTTCTGACTGACTTAACTTAGCGTATATGTTTTATCTTCTTTTCCTCCCGGCTGCTCTTTAGGAGCACGCCTGTCCAGTGCTCCACGCTTCTCAGGATGGCCTTCGCGTGGGAGCATCGTTATCGGCTGCACCTTCTGGGCCTGGACATTCTCTGCAGGAAACGTCCTCGAGTCTCTCCCCTGACGGTTTCCTTCCCTCCACTCTCTCTCTTCATTCCTTCGGAAACTTCCGTGCTTTGAACACTGGACGTCTTCGACTAGTTCTCCGATTTTCTTTTCTTTTTATCTTTTAGGAGATTTCCTGGATACCTTCTATTTCCCTCTCTAAGTTTTTCATTCTGCAAACACATTTTTATTTTTTCTTGTTCTTTGTTCCCTTTATTTATAGCATTCTTTTCGGATTTCAGTGATCACACACTCTCCCTCTCTGACTATATTAATACTGTTTTCTGGGGCTTTCACCTCTCTGCATAGTTGGTTATTTGCTGCTTGTTTTGTTCTCTGCCTTTCATGTTGGAGGTTTTCTTCAGTCATCTGGGATCCTTGCCCGTCTGCTCCCTCACCTCGAATCCCTGCCTCTCTTCCTTCCCAGTCGCTTTGTGGGGTCCTTTCTTGGCTCACACTTTATGGTTGGTGTGCCCCCACGTTCTCTCCTCTGACTTTTCTGCCCACCCAGGTCGTTGAGTTCCCTCTGCTGCTGGGACAGGTGCACGAATCGCTGTCACTGCTTAGATGCTTCTCCTGAGCTCTGGTCCTTGGGAGACAGCCTTCTGGATCTTTTTGCCTCAACTTCAACGTGCCCATAACCGAGCTCATCTTTCCTCCGAGTCTGTTTCTTTTTCCTTTTTTCTACCTCAGTGAATGAAATAAAATAGACACTTTGTTACGTCATCTTAAAATCCTTGGTCTCTGACAGCCGTACATCTGAGTTCTCTCACTCCACTCCCTTCACGGTGTGTGTGTGTATGCACGTATGTACGTATGTGCACATGTGTGTATGCATGTGCGTATGTGTGTACATGTGTGCGCATGTGTGCATGTGAATCAAATACAATTTTTAACACATGTTCATTTCGTATCTTGTGAGCATCATGACTTTATCTTTGTTTGTTTTATTTATTTATTTTTTGTGAGGAAGACCAGTCCTGAGCTAACATCCGTTGCTAATCTTCCTCTTTTTGCTGAGGAAGATGGGCCCTGGGCTAACATCCGTGCCCATCTTCCTCTACTTTATATGGGACGCCACCACAGCATGGCTGACAAGCAGTGCATCGGCGGGCGCCCAGGATCTGAACCGGCGAACCCCGGGCTGCCAAGTGTGAACTAAACCGCTGCGCCACCGGGCCGGCCCCATGACTTTATCTTTTTAAAAAACCCTTTAACAGTGCCCAAAACTTGTCTAATGATGATCTTGGACATTTTGAAATATTTCATGAGATGGTCTGAATAAGACACACTCTGGAGATGATGTAAACCATCCTTCCTATGGGATGTCAGACCATCATTCAAGGTTAATAAGACACATCAGTCCTTCAGGGCCAAATTTGAAAGCTTCTGCCTAATGGGAGGACTGACCAGGATCTGCTGAAACTTGCACAACTCTTCTAACAGCTCGTCTCCTCCCAGGAGGCAGAGAACAAAGACAATCTTTATGTATGCAGAGAATCATATGGGACCCTTATGGGCTCTGGGCATATGGAATCAGAGATGTGGGAGTAGTCTTGAGGGTTATAGGAAGGAAGACCTGGCAGAGTAGTAAAGGAAGGAACACTACAGCTTGAACACCCTTCAGTCTTTATTGAATTATAACTATCGCAAAGATCACTTAACCATAAAGGAGTCCACCTTGACTGGATCCACAGACTTCTGGAAAACAGCAAAGTATAAATTAGGAAAAGCTACTAAAGGAAAGCAGGTCAAGTTAGGACTGGCCACACAGAAAACTCTTATTTTGACTCACTGATGAAGCAGATGGGTCTACATCAGGGGCATGCCCCATTATGACAAGTGTTGTCAAGAAAGACTAGTTCACAGGGTCAAGTGTTACAGAGTGAGACCTTAACTTGTGTTGCTTCAAGGAGAATATCCAAGTCACTTGCAATGAGTACATTAAGTGTTTGCCAATGCACGTGGTTAAAGCCACTTGGAAACAACAGGGTTCCTTAATTAAATTAAGCTTCCGCCTCCTTACATTTTGATTACATTATTCATTTGCCTCACAGAGCGAATATAAAATCCCTAATTATCAGCATATGAATTAGTGAGGCTTTGTCACAATCCACAAATCCAGATGAAGGACTAATCAAGGAAAGAAGAAGAAAAGGATGCTGAGTTTCTCATGAGATCTTCTCTATGTTTTGTAAAAGTTTCTATATATTTCCCTCCTGTTTAAAGATGTAACTGCTGATGCTTATTGTTTGAGTGACTATGAGGATTTACTGCTCAGTGGTCTGTAGGTTTTTACAGGCTGGCTACACGTGTATGAGGTCAACGACCATAGCAATGACAATGGTGATCGCTTGCTGGGAATTTACAAGGTCCAGTCCTGTGCCCAGCACTCTACCTGTAACTCTCCAGGAATGTCCACTTGTGAATGAGGAGGACACCTCTCCTCTCCCGGATCAGTTATTTCCCCCGCGCTCTTTGTACGGCTGGTCCCTTATTGTTCACATCAACTAAAACATCACCTCCCAAGAGGCTCCTATTATCACCCCTATTATCCTTCATAGCTCTCACCACAATTTGCAAGCACACATTGATTGTTGGTTTATTCACTTTGTGTCTGTGCCTTGCTGGATTGCCAGCTCTTCCAGGGCCGAGACAGTGTTTGCTCTATTGACTGTCACATTCCCAGAATCTGGCAATTTATAGGCACTTAAAAAATCTTTGTTCAATAGACAAAAGAACAAAATTCCCTGAGCTGTAAGAAGTAGATTCCTACCTTCAAACTCAGGACTCTGTGAAGACGAAGCCCGGGTCTCTGCCAAGAGCATGTGGCTTGCCCTCTCTCTCTTCAGAGAGCTCGTCATCCCCCTTGTTTTTGCCCCTTTACCTCACAGTCTCTCCGATGGAGCCGTTTGTCTTCCCTGCAAACTCAGCTGCCTTGTGTTACTGTTTCAGAGAAAGGTTGTGACCTCTCATTCTTGAAAACATTGTGTTATGCTGATGTCAGCAGACACTGTTCTCAACCTGCTGTCTGTCTGCATAACCGGAACCCGCTCTCCTCTTGGGAGGGCCCGGCTGTGCGCGGTGACTTGGTGATGGGCGACACCAACAGGAACCCATTCGGAGGATGCTGAGCAGTGAGGGGAGTGGGAGAGGGATTTCAGTCAGAGAAGGGGGAGAAGAGAGGTGTGGCAAGTCAGAACGCAGTTTGTGGTTTTGCTTGCTACCTTCACATTAGGTTAAAATACTACAGCAGGTTTAATAAAAAGAAGCACTGAGTTTTGTGCCAAAACAAGCAGAAATGATGATGATGATGATGAGAAATAGTTGGTGAATTGGGGAACAGTTGTTTCATTGATAGAAGATGATTGTTTTTCAAAATTCTACCCTCTTCTCTCTCTAGAAATTCCTTAGGAAAAAACAAAAATCACAACATCTATTTATTCTTTCGTTCACTCAATGCACACACTCAACACTAGACACAGCACGTGACACGAGAGACACAAAGTGGAAGAAACACAGACCCTGGTTACTTGCACGCCCGTAGAGAGAAAATAGAAATAGACAACTAACTCTAACAGGTAATGCTTAAATTGAGTTATGGGGGGAAAAGTGCTGTGAGAGATGAGGAGAAGGAAGAGATCTATTTAAAAAGCATCTCATGTGAGAGGTATTGCTTGAGTTAAGAATTGAGCAGATCTGATTGTATCGGTGAAGTTGTTGATATGGGGAGAGCATTTGTGACACAGAGAATGGAAGGAAAAAAGGATTGAGCTGGTAAAAACAGGAAAAAGGCAAAAAAATCCATACTGGTTGGCATGGATGGTACACATTGGGAAGACTTAGGAGTTAAGATTAGAGGGAGAGATTGGGAAACTGATGTTGAAGGGCCTTGAATACTCAGGTAAGGAATTCATATTTGTTTAGGAAATAGAGAACAACTAAAGATATTTTTGTTAAACATAAGGAGGTTTTCAGATGGAACATTTATTCTGACTGTCCACCATGAACTGGAGAGATGAGAGATCATGTTGGGGTGAAATTCTCCACGGGTCTCACACTTCTGCATATCTTCTGAGCAGAGACATTGAAAGCTTTTGTTTCAGATATCTTTTCAAGAAAATCCTTTGAAAATAGAGATTGTGTCTCCCTTGTGGCATAGCAAAGATTTTAAAGGGGAAGGAGCCCCTTTGAGAGTTTGGAGTTTCCTAAACTCAGAGTCCCTGAGTGTGATACAAACTCACTGTGCACTCAACATCCTCCTGGGCTGCTGGGCATCTCTCCCACAGGACTTGGGGACAAAAAGAACGGATACAAACATGAAGCTCATAGAGCTTGCTGTGCCGTGAGTTGTAGAGACACTCATCTCTGACCCAGGAGTCTCACGTCTTCTGACAGTAACCACGAAGCTGTGGCCGGCTAGCTTGTTAGTTTGGAAGCAGGTGACATCTCAGAGGCTTCACAGTGCTTGAGACTGAAATCTTGAAGTCCTAGGAGATAGTTCACGCAGTAATTCACTAAGGTGTTGGCAGTGGATATGAGACTAGAATTTTCCAGAGATAGAATTAACAAAATGTGTCTGTAAATCAGGAAAAGAGTTAGCCAAGAATAACAGTTTTTGAACCTCAGTTTCCCATGGGATGATGCTGGTCTCATTAAAAACAAAAGGCATTAAGGGAGTGAAAAGACAAGCCACAGAATGGGAGAAAAAATTTGCAAAACACATATGTGATAAAAGACTGTCTCCAAAACTTAGCAACAAGGAAACAAACAACCCAATTGAAAAATTGGGCAAAAGGTCTGAAAAACACCTCACCAAAGAAGATATACAGAGGGTAAGTAAGCACATGAAAAAAGACTCAAATCATATGTCGTCAGGGAATTGCACATTAAAACAACAGCGAGATACCACTGCACACCTGTGAGAACGGCCAAAATCCAGAACTGACAGCACCAAGCGCCGGCGAGGAGGTGGGGCAGCAGGAACTCTCATTGCTGGCAGGTGAGACAGCACAGCCACCTTGGAAGATAGTCTGGCAGTTTGTTACAAAGTGAAACTTACTCATGCCATGTGATCCAGCAATCATGCTGCTAGGTATTTTCCTAAGTGACTTGAAAACGTGCCCATATAAAAACTTGTACATGAATGTTTATGGCAGCTTTATTCATATTGCCAAAATTTGGAAGCTATCAAGATGGCCTTCAATAGGTGAGTGGATAAATAAACTGTGGTCCATCCAGACAACGGAATATTACTCAGTGCTAAAAAGAAATAAGTTACTGAGCCATGAAAAGACATGGAGGAAACTTTAGTGTGTATTACTAAGTGAAAGAAGCCAGTCTGAAAAGGGTACTCCGTACTGCTTTTACTCACAACACTTCTGACACCAAATGTGTGGCTTTTCCTCCAACACCAACCAATTCTCCCACTTTCCAGACATCAACTGGGTGTCCTACAATTCAGTTCACTTCTGACACTAACTACTCAGAGTCAGCACAGACCCCACAGGTTAAGGGCTCAGTCCCACAAGACTGCCCCCCCCCACTTCAAATGCCAGTCACAAGTCCCAGGCTGTCATGTCACTCGTACTTCTGACAGACTGGCTATAAATTTGGGGGTTCCCACAGTCCCTCCTCAGGTTTGAAAATTTGCTAGAGTGACTCACAGAACTCAAGAAAGTACTTTCTTACAGTTATTGGTTTACTATAAAGGATACAAATCAGGGACAGCCACATGGAAGAGATGCAGAGGAGAAGGTGTGCAGAGGAGGAGGTATGCAGAGGAGGAGGTGTACAGAGGAGAAGGTGTGTGGAGGAGAAGGTGTGCAGAGGAGAAGGTGTGCAAAGGAGAAGGTGTGAGGAGGAGGTATGCAGAAGACAAGGTGTGAGGAGGAGGGGGTGTGCAGAGGAGGAGGTATGCAGAGGAGAAGGTGTACAGAGGAGGAGGTGTGCAGAGGAGAAGGCGTACAAAGGAGGAGGTGTGCAGAGGTGGAGTTGCGCAGAGGAGGAGGTGTGCAGAAGCGGAGGTGTGCAGAGGAGGAGGTGTGCAGAGGAGGAGGTGTGCGGAGGTGGAGGTGTGCGGAGGTGGAGTCGTGTGGAGGAGAAGGTGTGCAAAGGAGAAGGTGTGTGGAGGAGGAGGTACGCAGAAGAGAAGGTGTGAGGAGGAGGGGGTGTGCAGAGGAGAAAGTGTACAGAGGAGGAGGTGTACAGAGATGGAGTTGCGCAGAGGAGGAGGTGCGCAGAGGGGGAGGTGTGCAGAGGAGGAGGTGTGCAGAGGAGGAGGTGTGCAGAGCAGAAGGTGTGCAGAGGAGAAGGTGTACAGAGGTGGAGTTGCGCAGAGGAAGAGGTGCGCAGAGGGGGAGATGTGCAGAGGAGGAGGTGTGCAGAAGCGAAGGTGTGCGGAGGAGAAGGTGTACAGAGGAGGAGGTGTGCAGAAGAGAAGGTGTGCAGAGGAGGAGGTGTGCAGAGCAGAAGGTGTGCAGAGGAGGAGGTTTGTGGAGGAGGAGGTGTGTGGAGGAGGAGGTGTGTGGGGTGCTGTGCACAGAGGTTCCAGGTCCTCTCTGGGTGTGCCACCCTCCCAGCACCTCGACGTGATTGCCAACCCAGAAACTCTCTGAACACCACCATTTAGGGGTTTTTATGCAGGTTTCATTATATGGGCAGGATTGATTAAATCATTGGCTATTGATGACTAACCCATCTCCAGCCTCTCTTCCCTCCTGGAGGTCGAGGGATGGGGCTGAAAGTTGCAATTCTGCCTTGATCTCTCTGACAACCAGCCACCGTCCTGAGGCTATCTGGGGGCCTCCAGCCACCAGCCATCTCACTAGTGTACAAGAGACACTATTATCCCTCTGGACACCCTAGGGGTTTTAGGAGCTGTCTGGCAGGAACTGGGGACAAAGACCAAATACGTATTTCTTCTTGTGCCACAGGTACATTCTGAATGACTCCAACTCTACGGCATTTTGAAAAAGGCAGAACTATGGAGACGATGAAAAGATCAGTGGTTTCCAGGAGTTGGGGAGGGAGAGGCAGGGAGGGATGAGTCGCCAGAGCACAGGAGGTCTCAGGGGAACGACGCTGTGATGGTGGGTACATGTCGTGCATGTGTCAATACCCATGGAATGTACAACACGGAGTAGCCCTAACGTAAACTGGGGACTTTAGATATTAGTAATGTATCAACATTAGCACAGGGATTGTAGCAAACATACTGTGCTAAAGCAAGATGCTGGTAATGGGAAGCTGTGGTGGGGCGGGGAGGCGGTACGTGGGAGCTCTGGACTCTGCTCAGTTTTTCTGTCAACCTACAACTGCTGTAAAACATGAAGTCTATTAATGAAAAAATGATAAACGGTAAAGGTCGGAGATGCTGGTTGTTTGCGGGAACAAATCAGTTTAATTTGGTAGTCTTGAGTGTGAGGGCCTCAGGTGTGTAAAGATGCCAGAATGGCACAAACAGGAATTAAGCAGTCAGAGGGAAAAATGACCCACCCAGGAAGGACAAATCAATGCTGGTAAAACAACAAAACCGAGAACGGTAATTTGTCCTGGTGGTGGGAAGAGAGGGGCCACCCACATTCAGAGTACTCCTTGTATCTGAAGGACGCAGATCCGGGCTGGAACCTGAGCGTCCTGGAGAGGGACCAGCCTTCTCCCTTTGCTGTCATCATTTGCTTCCAGCTTTGGCAGAACCCACTTCCTTTTTCCTTCTGGAGATCATCTAACATGTACCAAAGTGGTCTTTATACTCTGAGAAAAAATTAAAAATCCAAGTGTGGAGCAAAGCACTCGTGTCCTAGATGGGTGCCCCTGGAACGGTATTCTCTTGTATACACCTGCCTGCTTGCGCCGTATCCTGAGACAATTTCCCCTTCTGGAAAACTCCGACATGTTTGGTTGCGCCCCTCAGCACTAGCCTTCCCTGTGTGTGTTTGGGCTCTGTCTCCCCGGCTGACATGGAGCTCAGAGCTTGCTGGTCCCTGCTGACACTACTGAGAGCAGGTCTGAGACCCACCTCCACCCTGTGGGCTGAGACCGGTCAGCTGTCTCTCCTCAGCTTTGAACTGAAACTCTAGATTTTTAAAAATTTAATTTTCTGGACCGCTAATACATTTGCATAATTCCACAAGCAAAAGAAACTAAAAAGATATACCGTGAGAATTCTTGCCCCCACCCCATTCCCATCCATTCCCTGTTCTTAAATTCCCTTGTTTATTTGTGTATTTTATAATTATGTGTATATTTTGTAAGCTGTCTAAGATTCTTTCTGGAACATGGCATGATATAGCTATTAAAATTCTCACCATAGGTTTTCCTTAATTTCCCATGCAATACTTTTAATATTGATTGGATTTATTAATTCAGTGGATAGGTAATGTTTCTTATTAATATATATTGTGTAAGATACAGTTCTTAGTTACTGAAGTATTTGGGAGAGATTTACCTAGGAGCCCATAGGAAGTTATCCAAAAAACCCTACATTTTTATTTTTTCTGTTTTATTATTACAATTTATTAAGCTATAAGCTGCATTTATGATTTCCTACAGGCTTTCATAGAATCAGTGAAGAGTTAATCCTATATGATACAAGATCATAATCTTAATTGTACACATGGTAAGACACCCTCCCATTTCATTTATATGGGAACATGTTTTCACATCCCTCTGAAATTCCTGGTGGATGGTGGAGCTTATGTGGTTCCATACATATTGTAGAATTGTTTTTTCTATTTCTGTAATGTGTCTCTCAAAATTTTATAGGGATTGCATTGAATCTGTAGATCACTTTGGGTTGTATTGACCTCTTAACAAGGCTAAGTCTTCCAATCCGTCGACATGGATGTCTTTCCACTTGTTCCCGTCTTGTTTAAATTCTTTCATCAATGTTCTGTAGCTTTCAGTATATAAACCTTTCACCTCTTTAATTAAGTTTATTCCTAAGTATTTTATTCTTTTTGGTGCTGTCGTAATAGGGATTGTTTTCCTAATTTCTTTTTCAGATAGTTTATTGTCAGTGTATAGAAATATGACTGATTTTTATATGTTGATTTGGTATCCTGCAACTTTATTGAATTTGTGTATTAGTTCTAACAGTTGTTTTTTATGGAGTCTTTGGGGTTTTCTGCATATAAGATCATATTGTTTGCAAATAGGGATAATTTTACTTCTTTTCAAATTTGGATGTCTTTTATTTCTCTTTCCTGCCTAAGTGCTCTGGCTAGGCCTCCCAGAACTACGTTCAATAGGAGTGGTGCGAGTGGGTGTCCTTGCCTTCTCCCTGATGTTAGAGCAGATTTTCACCCCTGATTCTAATGTTGGCAAGGGGCTTTTCGTATATGACCTTTATTTCGTTGAGGTACTTTTCTTCTGTTCCTAACTGTTGACAGTTTTCATCATGAAAGGGTGTTGAATTTTGTCAAATGCTTTTTCTGCATCTACCTGAATGACCATATATTTTTACCCTTCATTCTGTTAAGGAGGTATTTCACATTTATTGATTTCTATATGTTGAACAACCTTTCATCCCAGGGATAAATCCCACTTGGCTGTGGTGTACGATACTGTCACTTGCTGTTGGATTCGGTTTGTAGTACTTTGTTGAGGGTTTTGCATCTATATTCATCAGGCACATTGGCTGGTAGTTTTCTTTTCTTGTGCTGTCTTTGTCTAACTTTGGCATCAGGGTAAATAAAGTTGCCTAATAAAGTGAATTTGGAAGAGTTCTCTACTCTAATATTTTTGGAAGACATTGGGAAAGAGTGGCATTAATTCTTCTCTAAATATTTGGTAGAATTCACCAGTGAAGCCATCTGGTTCTAGGCTTTGTTTATTCTAGGCTTTTTTTGATTACTGACTTAATCTCCACACAAGTTATAGGTCCGTTTAGGCTTTCTATTTCTTCATGAATTAGTTTGCTAGATTGTTTATTTCTAGGAATTTATCCATTTCTTCTAGATTATCCAGTTTGTTGGCATATAATTCATAGTAGTCTCTTAATACTCCTTTTTATTTCTGTCATCCATTGTAATGTTTCTTCTTTCATTTCTGATTTTATTTGAGTCTGCTCTCTTTTTTTATTAGTTAGTCTAGCTAAGGGATGGTCAATTTTGTTTATTTTTTCAAAAAACTAATTCTTAGTTTTGTTGATTTTTCTACTGTTTTTTAAGTTTAATGTAGTTCTGCTTTAATTTTGTTATTTCCTTCCATCTTCTAACTTTGGGTTTGTTTTGTTCTTCTTTTTCTAGCTCCTTGAGGTGTAAAGTTAGGTTGTTTATTTGAGACCTTCTTTTTTAATGTACACATTTATTGCTATGAACGTCCCTCTTAGAACTGCTTTTGCTATATCCCATATGTTTTGATACATTGCATTTTCAATTTCATTTGTCTTGAGGTATTTTCTGATTTCCTTTTTTATTTCTTCTTTGACCCAGTTGTTCAGGAGTGTGTTGTTTAGTTTCTATATTTTTGTGAAGTTTCCAGTTTTTCTTCTGCTATTGCTTTTTAGTTTCATTACATTGTGGTCATAAAAGATATTTGGTATAATTTCAATCGTCTTAAATTTTTTGAGACTTGTTTGTGACATAACATGTGATCTATCCTGGAAAAATATCCATATGCACTTGAAAAGCATGTGAATTTGCTTTTGTTGGGTGGAATGTTCTGTATTTGTCTGGTAAGTCCATTTAATCTATAGTGTTGTTAAAGTCCTCTGTTTCCTTATTGATCTCCTATCTAGATGTTCTATCAAGTATTGAAAGTGGAGTATTGAATTCTGCTACTATTATTGTATTGCTGTCTATTTATCCCTTTAGTTCTGTCAGTGTTTACTTTATACATTTAGGCACTTTAATTTTGGGCATATATATGTTTATAATTGTTATATCTTCTTGGTGGATTGATCCTTTTATCATTGTGTAATGTTCTTCTTTGTCTCTTGTGACAGTTTTTGACTTAAAGTCTATTTTGCCTGATTAAATATAGCCACTCCTGCTCTCTTGGTTACCATTTACATTGAATACCTTTGTCCATCCCTTTAGTTTCAGCCTATGTATGTCCTTAAATCTAAAGTGAGTTGCTTGCAGGCAGCACATAGTTGAGTCATTTTTTATCCATTCAGCTACCCTATGTCCTTTGATTGGGGAATTTAACCCATTTACACTTAAAGTTATTATTGATAGGGAAAGATTTACTATTACCATTTTGTTGGTTGTTTTCTGTTAGTCTTGCAGTTCTTTTGTCTGTCTTTTCCTCTCGCTATCTGCCTTGGTGTTTTGTTGGTTTTTGTATTGATGTGCTTTGATTCCTTTCTGTTTTTCTTTTGTGTAAGCTCTATAGATATTTTTTTTGTGGTTACTTTGGAACTTACACAAGATATCTTCTCATTGTAACATTCTCATTTAAGTTAATTTAAGTTTGATTGCATGCAAAAACTCTACACTTTAACTTCTCCCCTCCCTTCATACTTTATGTTATTGTTGTCACAATTTACAAATGTTCATATCATGTATCTTTAAATGTGTTTTCAGTTATACTTATTTTTAATGCTTTTGTCTTTTGCTTTTTGCATTTGACTTTAAAGTAAACCCACCACCATTACAGTAATAGAGTATTCTGTATTTATCTATATATTTACCTTTACCAATGAACTTTATATTTTCTCATGCTGTCACGTTGCTGTTTAGTGTCCTTTAGTTTCAACTTGAAGAATTCCCTTTTGCATTTCTTGTAAGTCAGGTCTAGTGGTTATGAACTCCCTCAGCTTTTGTTTGTCTGGGGAGTCTTTATCTTTCCTTCGTTTTTGAAGAACAGTTTTTCAGGATATAGTATTCTTGGTTGGCAGTTTTTTCTTTCAGCCCTTTGAATGTATCATCTCACTCCCTTCTGGCCTGCAAAATTTCTGCTGAAAAAATCTGCTGATAGTCTTATGAGAACTGTACATAACCAGTTGCTTTTCTCTCGCTGCTTTCAAAATTCCCTCTTTGTCTTTGACTTTTGACAATTTGATTATAATGTATTTCACTGTGAACTTTTGGGGTTTATCTTATTTAGTAACTTTTGGACTTCTTGGATCTGGATGTCCATTTCCTTTTTCAGATCTGGGAAGTTTTCAGTCATTATTTCTTTGAATAAGTTTTCTGATCCTTTCTCTCTCTCTTCCTCTTCTGAGACTTCCATAATGCATATGGTGGTCCATAATTCCCTTAAGCTTTCTTCACTTTTTTCATTCTTTTTTCTTTTTCTCCTCCAACTGAATTATTTCCAGTGACTTTTCTTTGAGTTTGCTGATCTTTTCTTTTGCTTGATCTAATCTGCTGTTGAACTCTTCCAGTAAAATTTTCAGTTCTGTTATTGCATTCTTTAGTTCCCTAATTTCTGTTTGCTATATATTTTTTTACATTTTCTATCTCTTTATTAAAATCCTCACTTTGTTCATGCATTGTTCTCTTGACCTCAGTGAGTATCTACACGGCAGTCATTTTGAATTCTCTGTCAGGTAAATCATATACCTCTGCCTCATTATGGTTTGTTTCTGGAGATTTATCTTGTTCCTTTGTTTGGAGCATCTTTGCCTGATTCTTCATTTTCATTGACTCTCTGTGTTAGTGTCTGTGCATTAGATAAAGTAGGGACCTCTCCTGGTCTTCACAGACTGGCCTCGTACAGGAGATTATTCACACCAATCACCCTGTCAAGAGATTCTGGGGGCCTCTACCAACACTTTCCCTCCCCAGGGAGAAGCAGGCAGCAGTAGATTTGGTCAGCTTATGCTGTGGTGAGCCAGGAGGGTGAGTTATGGCATCCACTGGCCCAAACTGCCCTTTCCATTCTCCCCCAAATGCTAGACTGTGGTTGGTGGACCTGTCTGAGCTCTGACACTGGCAAGGCAGGGGTCAGTCCTCTGGGAAACCCCCTCAGAGAAGTTGGGGTGCTGTACACATGGCTCTACTCTTCCCTTTCCCAAGGGGGAGGTGGAGGCTGGGTTTTTTCATCTGCTCATTCTATGCTGAGCAGGAGGTGGGGCCATGGGGCCTGTGAGCCCTACCTGCTGTCTCCATTTTCCCTCAGGCTGCCAGGCTGTGGTGGACTCGTTTGAGCTCCAAGTCTGGCAGGAATGAGGACAGTCCTTGGGAGGCCCCTCAGGGAAGGTGGAGCACTGGACAGGCAAGCCAACCCCTTCTCTCCCCTGGGAGAAGCTGGGAGCCAGGAATTCTCTTCCTGACCATGTGGGACTCCACCAGGGGAAGGGACTCCAGGAGGAGGGTGTCCTGAGTCTCCTTCTGGCATCAATAAACCTGGATTTATGGTTGCCCAGCATTCAAGAGCTTTTCATTTAGTTTCTAGATTTCTCATAGAGGAAATTAGTTCATGAATTGTTGCTTAACTGGTGTGTTTGCGGGCAGAAAGATGGTCCAGGGCCTCCTACTCCAACATTTTGCTGATGTCACCTTCTGAAGTATTGGGGATTGGGCTTCAACATATGAATTTGTGGGGGACACAATTCACTCCATACACCTGCCTATACTTCAAATAACACGTAATTGTACTCCATTCTCTTTCCCCTGGCTTACAACTCTCTACAGAATCTGACCTGAGGAGCTTCTTCTGATCTTCTCTCAAGCAGTGATCCCCACATCTCTTCATGCTACATACACACCAGTGTTTTCTCCAGTGTGACAGGTTTGTGCTCATCTTATGGCCTTTGTACCAACTGTAACCTCTGTCTGGAATTCTCTTACTCTACATCCCTTCTTATCTTGCAGGACTCTGCTTATCTATTTATTCATTACAGTGTATTAATTTTTTATAATAATAATGAATATCAATGGAGAGCTTACTTTGCGTGAGGCATTGTGCTAACACTCACATGCCCTATTCAAAGAAACAGCATGCATAGTGGTTGGAACTACATAGTTTGGAGCTAGACTGCCTGGGTTCACATTCCCCCTTTATCACATACTATAGGACCTTGGGAAAGTTAGGGACTTTTCAGTCCCTCAATTTTATTTCCCTCACAGAGGCCATTTATTTTTATTCCAAACAATCTCAAACCTAGTGAAAAGTTGCAAAAGTGATATAAAGATTCCCTATGCATTCTGCTCAGAGACTCCATTCATGTTCATTAATTTGGCCAGTAACATCTTTTCTGTAGCAAAGTGTCTGATTCAGGATCATGAATTTCACCAAGTTCCCATGTGTGTCTCTAGCCTCTTTGAATATAAAATAACTCCTCAGTCTCTCCCTAACTTTCAGGACCTTAATGTTTTAAATGGTTCAGGCCAGTTATTTTCAGCATGCCCTCAATCAGGGCTTGCTTGTCATTTCCTCATGACTTGACCCAGTGCAGTACTCAGTTTAGATGTCACCTCCTCAGAGGTCCACCTAATGTGAAGTGGCCTCCCGTGGTTACCTTGTAGTACAGGATCTTGTCACTTTTCTCTTCTTGGAGTTTTCTTGCATTTTTATTTGTGTATTTGTGTGCTGTCTCAAGTTGACGGAATATAAGGTCCTTAAGAGCAGGGTGGACTTTATTTTTCTTTTGCGATGCTGCATCCCAGCACGTGTGGTGATGATAATCTGCCCACCACTATGCTGGGCAGCAGGAGTGCAATGGTGAGCACAAACAGACACTCGTTGTTATTATTAAAAAATGAATTAGTGCATTCAGGTAACTTGCTCTTTAGTGACTCATTCAATATTGAACACCGTCTATATTCTGAGCCCTGGGGATGGGGCTCACAACACAGAAGATGCTCCTGATCTCCTGAAGTTTACATTCCAGAAAGGAAGCAGACAAGACGGATAAATACAATGAGGGGAGAGGATGAACCATCCAGCTCTGCAGATGAAGAGCATTCTGGGGGAAAGATGAAATGGAAGGCCCCGAGCTGGGAATGCACTTGGCAAATCCAGGGGTCAGCAGGGAGTCCCTGGGCTGGAGCAGTGAGGGAGGGGAGAGGGGGATGACAGGAGGCCAGTGGGCAGACCATGGCCCATCCTGTGTGGCTTTGGATCTCATTTTAATTGTGATGGGAACCCATTAGAGGGCTCAAAGTCTGGGAGTGACATCATCTTCTACTGCACAAAGAACTGCTTTATGAACTATTTCTTCTCAGAAAGCTCCATAGGGGATTGTCTGAGAAGTGGTGATTCTGGAGAATCTAGAAATTTCTGGCTGATACTTCTTATATGTCAGGCCCTGTAATGGTAGCTAGAAATCCTGGAATGTGTTCCCGGATTCACACATTCCTTTTTGAGGGTCCTTGGCTAGGCTAATCTTTTTGGCTTCACAACACCTCTTCACACTCATGTATTCAAGAGGAAAGAGAGCAGAGCACTTACGGGAATTCTCTGGCTCTCTGAAGCCTCAAGTATGAATACAGTATAAATAAATTAGTATGCAGAAAGAGTTTGGATCCATTCCACAATTTAAAAAAATGTCAGTAAGTCTTCCTTTGGAATATTTTCTGAAGGTTTAATGATTAGTGTAGGCAAAACTAGAGGTCAACATGACTCTGTGAACAGCAAAACAATCCCACAGCTTGTTTTACCCATGGGCACTTGAATGACACGAGTAGCTTATTTAAGATTTTTCTGACTTCCTCACATGGTTGGCGTATGGATGAAGCACTTTCTGAATCAATCAGCTTGTTAATAAGTAGAGGATTACTGAGAAGGTAAGGGAAGGAGAATTCTAGAAGAGAATTCTAGGAGAAATGGTGTATTCCATGCCCAGTTTCTGGAAAGATTGCATTTGGATTTTGTATTTTTAAAGGCGTGTCCTTTCATTTGATGTGGATTGAAATTAGGGTGACCCGTTCATACGGGATGATGGTGAGGAAGATGCAGCAGGCTCTCTTGTTTCAGGAACAAAGGTTCAGGTGTTGAGCCACAGATTTCCTGGGATATCTCAATTTCTTTTGCATTCTCACATTAAGACAGAATCAGCTCTTCCAAGTGCTCACGGAAAATCTAAATAGGACTCTCTGTGGTATAAAAAGATTCAAACTAGGCTCTGAGTTCTTCTCTACCTGAGCTCATTTGGGATACATTTTGTTGCTTCTTGTAAAGGTGTGAAATGGAAGTTTGGGATTTCCCAATAAATGGCCTTTGCAGTGACTTCCTGTTATTTTATTTCCCCCTGGCAACCAGAATAGCTGTGTGATACATTCCCACTGCGTGAGGTTGCATAAACCTTGCTGATTTAGAACTAGTCACCTGTGAGATCCTACTTAGCATCATGAGAGAAATGTCTGTGTTGCCTCCTGACCGGTTACGGGTAAGCCTGTGCTGAATCTGGGGCCCCACTGTTGGCTCCTTCAGTTTGGGGAGCTGGAGTCTGATAAGAGTGTTAAACATCCCCACCCTGTTCTCTTTCTTTCCTCTGTGTTGGTGGCCTCCGCTCTCTCTCCCGGCTCTTGATCGCTGTTACCTCAGCACCTAATCGCGTCGTCAGCTAATATGTGCCTTGGGAACTGACCAAACAAAGGACCGATTCAGAGAGAGCTCATGGAAAGGCAGATTGGCATTTAAACTTTAAACTTGAAAGGCAAGCAACCAGGCAAATATTCGGCACAAAAATGGAGTGTCCAGTGACCATGGGCTGGTGACTACAAAGCTCTGTGCTGTGTTCTTTGTTCTCCTGTCGAGAGAAGAGTCTGTATGTGGGCAAAGGTCCTGACTGGGAGAGAAGGAAAATAAAATTGACCTCTGAGAGATCAAGCAGTAAAATCTGTGGGAATGGACCGAGGCATGTTTAAGTGAAGAATTTTAGCAATATCTAAAATGCAGTGAAGATGTGATCTTGGGAGCAGGCCTGAATCGTAACTGCAGCCTAGTGAATGGACACCTAGTCACTTTTCACACTCCCTCCTCCAGGGGTAGATTGTCATCGCAGAGGGGTGTGGACTGGACAGGACACAGAGAGGGCAGCCTGGAGGAGAAGGACCTCTGGGCTGTGTCACAGCAACACTCAGGAGAGGATGCTGCCCCACTGAGGGTGTCGTTTGGAGGGTTTGGCTGTTGGATCCCTGGGATGGTTCTAGACTCCTCAGTCTATCAAATCTTGGCAGTGCGTCCCCTGACTCCTTAACTGAATTTACCCCCCAAGAAACCCTCTGTGTGCTCGGCTTCTGTCTGCTTTCTCACAGGGAGAGGATTTTCTGATCAGCCCCTACCTGATTAGACGGCTTGAGGGGGGCGTTTCTCCTGACAAACTCAGACATTGACATTCTGGCTCCTGTGTGATCATTTCGGGTGAATCTGTCCTAAGAAGCATGTCACTTCAGGAAAGGCAGGCAAAGCTGAGCTTCCGGGGCGGCCACGCCGAGGACCTGACCTGGACCCCACCAGCAGATGGCTGGCCTCCCTCTCTTCCTGCGGTGACTGCTGTGAGGACAGAAGGAGTGTGAACTCTTCAGCGAGGCCTGATGAGGATTCACGGGCGACTCTAATCCATCCCACCCAGAAACTGTGCTTTTAATCACTTTACCATTTGGTCTCAGTCTTTACTTATAAACACTGGACAGTAAATTTTGGTGATCTAAAGTCTATTTTCTTATACACATTTTCATGTTTTTCTTCATGTGACCTATATGGTTGGTAACTTTTTGTCCAGGTGCAAATCGCGAGTAGTTTACAGTGAACGTATCTATAAAAGAGGAAGAGTATTGGATGTCCACGTCTCGGGAACACTGCACTGCTACTTCACAATGACAATTCCAAGCCACACGTTATCTCTGAGCTGGAATTAATACTACAAGTAGATATTGTTGTCTCAAAAGCTCCTGCAAAGGAAGGACAGGGGTCATTTGGATACCAGACATTTCCCATCCCAGCAGGAACACGTGAAGGTTTTCACGTGGCAGGCCCCACAAGCACCCGGGACGGGAAGCACAGAGCCTCGAGTCCAAGGGAGGGGAAGGATGCTGGCCCCGGATGCTGGGACTGGACGAGCGGATGAGCTGAGACTCTGTTCCTGTACACGGATCGTAAGACCCGAGAGTGAGCAACCTCAGTTTTCCAAAAATAAGAAAAAAGATCTTTTCGAAACAAGAAATGCTGAAGAGCACCAGACCTTTCTCTTCACTAATGGTTTAGAATGCGTGACCTCGTGACCTCATGCACTTATACACAGAAGTGCAGTCATGAGAAGAGAAACTTCTACATCTCTTTTCTTGCCACTCCTGCCAGCCTTTGAGAAAATGAACTGAGTATTCACAATGGTGTAAAAAGACCCCCATGGTGTAGAGGGACAGGGATGACGGGAGGACATACAGAGAAAAGAGAATATAGTCTTCCCTCTAGAACACATGGTTTGGTTTTCCATCACCTACTCCACTGACAAATATATTGGGTGACTAGATTTTGGGAACAAAAATACAAAGAGGAAGTTATCTTCGTTTCTGGAGTGTGAACCTCGGGAGATTGGGAGCATTCTCTGCGGTGTTCACTGCCACGTCCCCGGGGCCAGAACGTGGTAGGTGTTCCCTAAATGTTTGCTGAATGAACAACTAATAGCGAGTTATCTGAATACACTGATTCATTGTTTAATAATAATAAAGAGCTTCCCTTTGTGTTCACATTGCAGTGAGAAGACAACTTCTTCTTTGTGCCTTTGTTTCCCAAATCGAGTTACCCCAAATCTTTGTGCACATATTGTATAAAATCCCAGTGACGGCGGGGATGCCTGTCTTGTCTGTCACGCACGGAAGCTCCAGCCCCCGGAGCACTGCCTGGAATATAGATGGCGTTGCACATGTTTGCCGAATGAATTATTGAGGGAAACGTGATGTCATGATGGAAATGTGAGCCTCTAATCTAGGCCTGCTCCCCGGTTCCAGTCCCAGATGCTGCCGTGATTTGCTTGCTGACCTGGACAAAACACCGTATTTTATCAGGTGTCTGCTGGTCCTGCTCTTGCCCCTCCACCCTCTGTCTCCCACGCTGGGTCCCCACGCTGCTGTCAGCCTGGCCCAGTGTCATGATTAATCGGACTGGAACCCTCCCCTGCTCGGCGCACTTGCCCTGAGTGATAACAACGGACGTGCTGGCAGCATCAGGAAAACTCCCCGAATTTACCAACTTTCTTTCTGCTCCTTCCCTCAGTTGTCATGTCCTGAGACCCCTCCGGCCTCTCCTTCCGGCCTGTCTTCGCTGGTCTAATATTCGCTACCGATGCTCGCCAGCCCCTCCCTCCCACACCCTCCTCTGTTCAGTGTCTGTTGCCCAGGAGTCCTCAGGTTCCGGGTAATGACTCATGCTGGGGTCACACAGTAACTTATGGGAGAGTCGATGCGCTGACCAAATTCTGACCTGGTCACAGGAGACCTCGTTTCTGGAAAGGGCTCTGCCTCCAGCTAGTTTTGTGGGCTTGGACCCCTTGGTCTCCCTGGCCTCACTTTTCTCAGCTGTGAATGGGGGGTCTGTCCAGGTCAATGTTTCTGTAAGTAAGTGCTGTAACACTGGTCCAAGGACACGTCATTCAAAAGTATGTTCTGGGGTCACATTCACTTGGGAATTGCTGTGTATTTTGTCACCTTCTCGAATATTAGCAAGTTAAAGGTTCTGACGAGTCCTGAGATAAAGGAAGGATTTTTCTTTACTGGATAGCTGACTTTTGGGGGAGGGTAGTTTCTTGGTGATAGTTGACTTTTGGGGGAGAGTGGTCTCTTGGCAGTTTCCTAGAACTCTGTGAGGGAATCCCTAGCTGAACTTTCCGGGAATCTTGGCTATAGTTGCACACCCCTTTATCTCTGCTGCCAGCTGCTGTGGGCATAGATATGAGTAGGTTAGGATCTTGTCTTTTCAGGCATAAAAAATCAAACAGGATGGAGACAAAAATCAATGAAAGAAAGGATGACAATTGTAGACTAAAGCTTTGCTCCAATTATAATGGGCATGAGAAGCAAGTGGTCTGCTGGGCGTGGGGGCCGTGCAGGAGGAAGGGGAAGGTTCCACAGGTGAAGTACCTTTAGCTGAGCACGAGGAGTATTTGCAGTAATTCTCCAGGTAGAGAAGGTCAGAGAGGATGGTCCAGGCAGAAGGAATGGCAGGGCAGAGAGGCCCAAATCCCAAGGTAAGTTCTCGGCCTGTGAAATAATTTTGTGGTTATGGAGCCTGGGAGTGGAGGCTGCCTAGGGAGGGAGAAGCAAGAGAAAGTTCCAGAAGAGGAGCGGCCTGTTTGCCACATACTTTAGATGCCATTCTGAGGAGTCTGAAATGTACCCTGTAGCTAACAGGAAGACATCCTTAGATTGGTTTTTAACCAGGGGAATTACATGATCAATAAGTTCTTTACAAAGAGAATTATGGAAAAAAGAAAATTCTGGAGTGCTAAGGCACATAAGAGTTGTGTGATTACCATGTTTCCTGGGGCAGGAATTCAGAGGAGGGGACTCTTCAGTTAGATTTTGAATTGTACTGAGGTTTCTATTACAGTCATTTTCCCGTAAAAACAAAAGTTCAATAATGATTTAAGTAAAGACTTTATTCTTTTTAAGGAGATTCAGCATCTACCAAAAAATCTATTCCCAACTGAAATTTGGCAGCTACTCAAAACCTTCTTGTCAGCAAAACAATATTTAAATCTATATATTTCTTTTAATTTTACCTCTAAATGATAAACAATCATTTCCAGGACTATAAATCCACTTGGCTTTTCATTCAATCAAAAACTCTTCTTTCAGTCGTGGTTTGTCCTTTGTACAGTAATATCTCAGTGGAAGTTTGTGAAATTATTTGCGTTTTTTAGGAGGAAACAGTACAGAACACCAACCATTTTAGTGATTATTTACATATTAAGCCATTTTTTAAAAACTAAATTTAACACTAAATATTAAATAAATATGTAAACACTAAATATTACTGCCACTAATACGTTACAAATATGTTTTGGTTTACAGTCAGGGGGTGACATTACCTCAAAAGCATCTTTGTATGTCAGTGAAAATCAGAAAAATATTCTTTTAACTAATCAGAATTTTTAACAGAAGTTCATGCTTGCTTGTTGCATAGAACTTAATAAAGATTTTAAGTAATTAATTTCCCAACAACCTTTTGAAGTATAGGATTCTTTTGTTTAGGGAAAAAGAGCTCCATGAAGAGGCAGGAGGTGGACAGTAGCCAGACTGGACTGGTTGACACGAAGTGGCTGCACCTGCCTGACCAGGTCAGGCTCCGCCTTCACCTGGCACTGCGCCTTCGTTTGTATGGAAACAGGCTGTGCGATCCACGGTCTCAGAGCTGGGACCACCTGCTCATCTAGAATGTTTTGTCCAAGAGGACGGGAATCCGGAAACCGAGCTGGTGGAGGGAAGCTGCCGCCGGACAGAGCTCAGAGGGAGGGAGGGCCGTGTCTGCCCCAGAAACAAGCTGAGCTACCGCAATGGCCACACACTATAAAAGGTGCACAACAGGAGCAGTCAGAGGGGGACTCCAGAGAATCTTCCCTTCCTTTTACATCGTAAAGAAACGAAGATAAAAACCCAACAGTCTTAGGATAGGCAGGGCAGCTTCTCCCTCCCCACTTCACCCAGCTTCTCTGCATTTGAGGCAGCTCCGTGGAACTGTTTTGAAGTAAATGGAGAAGCTTTGGAAGGCAAGCGCATGTAATGGTTGTCCCTCCTATTCTGGGGTTAGGGATAAAGTTTGCTGTGTCTAAACCTTCAGATTTTCCAGATTTCTAAATGCATTTTACTATTGCATCTAGAAGAAATTTTCCATTCTTGAGGAAATGCAATGCAAAAATGAGTGGAGACACAATGTCCCTTTATCTCAGAGCGAAACAGTCTTATTCCCCATAGTGGAAACGGAGGGCAGGGCAGGCCGGTTGTGGTTTCTGGCATCCAGCAGCCTCCTGTCTCCGTGCCATTCTCTCCCGGGCCAGCGCCACCCTAATCTGATATCTGTTTACTCTACGGGAGGCAGTTTTGAGAAAGGATCATAAATATCCTGGCTCGATGCCCCAGGAGCCATGACAAGCAAAAGAACACGCCCGCCTAGAGATAGCCGTTGTGATATTTAAATGTGCGGGTTAATTTTTTATCCATTTTAATAACTGGCAAAGCCTCTCTGCTTCTTTGCTTTCTAGTTCTGCTCTGAAGCCGCGGGCACAGAAATCTCTGCAGGCAAATTCCTCCAGAGCATATTGCAGGACAATCCTGTGAGGAACAGTTAAATTCACGGCATCTGGATCCGGGTCCTTTTGCAACATGGCAGGTGTGAGTGGCTGTATAAAATATTCTATGTTTATCTTCAATTTCTTGTTCTGGGTAAGTGTTTTTCTTTTAATTATCAATTTTATGCAAGAAAGGGGATCTTGATATAAATATCATAAATGAGAACAGACTCTGCACCAGAGAAATAGGAGGAGGAGGAAAATGTATTTCCCGTTTACTTGTTTAGATTTGTTTGTTCTTTCTTTGGTTATTTCAGTAATTGAAAATGAGCCAATGACTCAAAAAAGTGCACTTCAGGATCTTCGAGGATAAACATTCCATAAACGTTTTGATATTGTTGCAAAACAATCACAGAGGAAAAAATACCCCTTAATTAGAGGACAATTATTCTTGGTTGTATATCATGCAGGCCTCCCTAGTTTAAGGGCCCTGTGGGGAAAATGGGATCTGATTCCATCGGAGCCCAGCCCCTGACTCCCAACCTTTACATCTGGGTTGAAACAGGTGAATGGTGGGGGTCAGATGATAGACAGGAGAAGAGGATCATTTTCAGAGGCAAAGAAGAAACAGTGGGTCATAAAAAACTTGAGAAGGAAACAATAAAACTGTTTAATCATGAAAAGATTAAAGTAAACAATTAGGGCTGTATCAGCAACTTAAAGTTAGTATTTTAATGTGTCGTCACCCCACCTTTTAATCAACAGGGTTTGTATTTTAGCAAGTTCTTATGTTTCCCCTGAAAGTCTGTTGACATAAGACATAGCAAATACATTAAGTAGCACCTAACAATGGAAAACGGAAAAATAAGATATGGAAAGGCAGTAGGATAAAGGCAGGCTGGAACTCTGGAAAATTGACATTGTCAGTTTTAGTATAAATGGTGCAATTAAAGATTGTTCAAAAGTAAAAGATAGCCCAGAGTGCTTAAATGAAGGAAACATTCTGTGTCCTGGATAAAAAGGCTTGTGCAGTACAACAGGAGGGAGTTCTGCTCTGTTTTCACCTGGTTACCTTTAGTGGACAGGCAGCTGGGATCCACATGTTGGTGACTTTCTGTGCTGTTAAAACAATGATGCACATAGTTAAACGTAACTTATTGTCTAGAATGACTTTCCATTCAATGTCAGTAGCCCTAATGAGCACAGAGGAAATATCGGTGAGTAAAGTGAGTAAGCATATAAATAAACAAAATAAAATAATGAAATTTTGTTCTTTGTAGTTCCTCTTTTCCCTGGAAAAATGGGCTGCTTTTGCATGAAGCTCATGAACATATGCCAGTTTTTAGTTAGGCCTGATAAATTTCTTCCTTTGAAATATTTAAAATTGGTTAAACATTGAGAGTAGAATATAAACAAAGAAATACCTATGTACTTTGGTTGGTTTTGTTTTTAGCTTTTTACTTTGGAGAAGCTCGAACATTGACAAAGGAGGACTGGGTAATCACCCCATGCCCCAGCCCCAACAGCTGTGAAACCACTCCTGTTCATACTCCCACCCACTTCCCCTGTTACATATTATTTTGAAGCAAATCCCAGATATATCATTCATCTGTAAATATTTTAGTACTATCTCTAAAAGATAAATAATTCTTTAAAAAAATGTAAGCACAATGTCATTATTTACACTAAAACTTAATAAGAACTTAATTGATTATCAAATATCCATCCAGGGGTCAATTGCCTCGTAACCCTTCCCGTTCGAATCAGAATCCAGAGAAGGTTCACGCTTGTGATGGTTGATGCCTCTTTACGTCAGTTTTCATCCCTCCATCTTCGTCTCATTTTCCCCCTTGAAATTTCAGGCACTAGTGTGTGTTTGTCTCAGCACATTCCATGGTCTGGATTTTGCTCTTTGCATGCCCGTGGGGTCGTTTAACACCTTCCCCGTCCTCTGTATTATCTCTAATTTAGTAGTTGCATCTGGCAGCTTGTTATTATTTTGGGGATACAATTACTTTATATGTGATATTGTGTCTTTCCTTGGGAGGCACACAAAGTCTGACCATGTCACTTTTTATCATGTTAGTAGCCATTGATGCTCAAGAACCTAAATCCACTAGTTCACTAAGAGTTTCAAACTGGTGGTATTCTATTTCTATCATTTTTTCTTCATGTATTGGCTGGAATACTTTCAATAAGGAGAAATTTCTCATTTACTGATTGGTTACCAGTGGTATCCAGTTTTTATTTAGCAAGGCAGCATAAATGCTTCTTACTCTTTACTTAACAGATTTCAAAGTGACAAGTTAATTTTCTGTCTCGTACAACTGTGAGAAGCAGGTATTTCTTTGAGCATCCTTATGAAATAAGAGATTTAAATGCCATCACAGTTCTTACCCTCCCTGTGCACTTTATTCCGTCTTTGGCCAGCGGGAGCATCTTCAGTTTGGCTCCTGAGCTCTTTTGAGGTGATCCGAGTAACTTCGATGACATGACAAGACGTTCCAGCCTCCCTTCCCTGTTTCCTGCCCCAGACCTGGAACCTGTTTTTAGAAACTGCAGCCATTGTCTTTTAGGATACAGAATATATAGGGCCCTTTTAAACAAACCAAACTATGAATATGCTAATAAATGCGTGGCTCCTATTTTTAACAAGATGCCAAAGTACCCAAACCAGTAGCAATCCTCAAATCTTGGACAGTTTAAATATGTCTCTGTTGTAAACAACGGCACACAAAATGCCGGTGGCTGTTGTGCATACATCAGAGGTCAGGGTTTCAGTAAATAGCTAATCAGGAATTTGGAATAGATCTGAATTTTAAACCGAAATGACAAAGACAGCTAAGAGAGGGGTATGTTATAGCTTCGGGATTATGTGTTTAAGATTAGAGCTCAAGGTGAGTTGTACCACCATCTGTACTGCGCCCTACCCAGACATGGTCTCTGCTGTCCTGTGAGCTCCGACTAATTCGTGGTTACCGTTCTCTCTTTGTTTTTCTGCTAATGAAGACAAAGTCTTTCTGATGCTGTAGATCTCAGGTCGATATTTCTACCTTCCCTGGGGTACACGCCCTGTTCTTTCCGTCAGCCTAGTGGTGGGGCCTGCACTCTCTTGATGAGGCATCTTGAGTTGGAGTCTGAGGGAGATCGACGGTGGTCAAGACGAGGGGTAACTTCTCAGCCAGCAGCTGACATCAATATTTTCATTAAAATCTAGACAGCAGGAGTCTCTGAGATTAGGGAACCGTTCCTATTTCTACCCTCCCCGCTACCCCCAACTCAGAGCTCCCCGTTGGAATTTTATGATCCTTCATAGGAAATTAGCAATCTGTCACAGTCCTCATGTTTACTTAAGCAAAATTTTAACGGTCCCACTGATGTGGTTTTCTTGTAGATATCCATGGCCTTGTGTTTTCAAATGCATTCTTTCTGGTGTAACTTGCAAAACTAAGCCTTTGCAAAGTAGGGCCAGATGTTGAAACATCTCTAAGACATGTACACATAAGGTCGTTTAAGCTAAACATACAGTTTCTTTTGTGAGAGAACTTGAGATATGCCACGTAAACATTCAGCGATTTCCATTTGTTAGAATCAGTAATGGAAGAAAACTTGCGGAAGTGAAACTCATTCCTAATCAGTCGTGCTAGAGTTTGAGGCTAGTTAGAGTGAATTAGAGGTGCTGCAGATAATAGATAAATTATAGGTTCAAAACCTATTTCTCTGAGTCTTGTGTCAGAACAGATGAACTTCCCAAGTTTTCTTATGCTCCCCTCAGACAATGCAGGCTTGGAGGTCTCGGGGGTCGGGTAAGCGTGGACCCTCCGCCTGTGGATGCAGCGGAACCACTGTGGAGAGGCTCTTGACGGAGCAGAGTGAAGTAGCATCACGGATCCCAAAGAGGAAAGGTGGGAAGGAGGAGCCAAGTTGTGTCGGGAAGCCAAACGCATCAGCAAGTGAAGGAAGCCGACGCGTGCAGTGGTTTGAAGAAGGCGGTGGGGACTTGGAGGGGTCCAGGAGCCAGGGTTTCCGATTTCCTGACTGTGTTTTACGTGGCACCTGGGCCTCTGCTTTGGATGTGCTGAAAGCAATTAAAAGAGTTGAGGCAGAGCAGACAGAACTGGAGACGCAGGTACATTTGAAAAACAGGGCACAATTATATGTCATTCTGTCAGTTGGTGAAATCCCAAAGATAAAGACTTGACAATGGCTGTAATGTGTGAACTTTGTAAATACAGTGGTTGCCTGCCACTCTGCAGTCAGCATGGGACTATGACAGTGACAACAAAGGCACTGGAGCCCCTTGGTTGAGAGCTCAGGCTGAACCTCGGCTGTGTGACCCTGGGGAAATCAGTAAACCTCTCTGTGCTTTAGTGTTCCTCATCTGTGAAACTGGGAATAGTAGTAATGTCTACCTCATCGGTTTGTTGTGAAGATTAAATGAATTGATACGTAGAAAGAACTCAGAATAATGCTAAATAAATGTTTAAGGAACGGATATTCTAGTCAACATTGTATAGGCATTTGTACGAGACAAAAATATGGAACCACTCTGTATAGTGATGAATACATTCCGATGTTCGATTTTGAAACGGAGGAGGAAATAAGATGGCAAGAATTATGATAAGGCAAAAACTCTATCATAAATTAGGAGAATGAAAAGGAAGTGGATTTTGTAAACTGACACACTGTGATTCAGATCCTGAATCCACCTGTATTGCTTTGTGGCCTGGAACACGTTCCTTGACTTCTCTGTGCCCCATCTCTGCATTAGATGAGGACGACACTTGAACCCGCAGGATCAGTCGTGAAGGTTAACTAAGATGCTTTGTGAAAACCTGTAACCAAGGTCCAACACACAATAATAGTTCAGTCAGTGCTATTCTCCCCAATTCCAACAATCAGGTTGCTTTTTAATTGAATGGTATTGGAATCTGGGGTGATAAGAGTTATAAGTTTTTTAGCACTACTCTGGCCCTCCTCTGGTCCCTTGGGGCAACAAATCTGAGGCATATGCTCACTCTGAGCCTGGCCTCCACTTTGGATACAGGGGACCCCAAATTTCCCTGCCCCAGTGGCCCCAAACCTGCTTCCAGGATCTGCGGGCCCTTCTCCGGGTGCGGTCAAGGGGGAGATGCTGGCCAGGATGGACGCAGCTTGTAAACAGAGCTGGCTTGCAGGCTAAGGTGTGCATGCTCATTCCTGCTGGATTCCTCAGAGCTCAAGACAGAGCGGGGGAGGGACGGGGCTGGACTGGTTCTCCCCGGCCACCCCCTCTGGTCACAGACTCTGAGGAGTCTCGGCATCTGAATCAAACCTTGTCTTCCAGGGCATTAAGTGGACACATTTGTCAAGGCAGGAAGACAGGACGTGCTTTATGTGTGTTTATGACCCGCAGTTATAACTTCTCATACAGAGACTTATGGTCTGTGGCTGTTACTTGCATTGTTGCTCCAGGTTCCGCACATGTAGGGACAGATCTGCAGCTGTCACTTACATGGCAGTTGTAGTTTTGAAACAAAGTGATAAAAACATTCCTGCGTCTGCATCATTTTATGATTTAGAAACATCAGGATGCCAAACAAATGCTGAACACTCATCTTCTTCACATATTTTGAAGTTATGTGAATTTTAGTGATTTTATACTTTAGTGCAGGAAAGATAACCTGAAGCGTGTTTACTCAGGCCCTGTTTGTGTCAGAAAGAAACAGGGTTGGTTTTTTCCACTGAGTTAGAGCTATCAAAATTAGATTTGCAGCAGTGGCCTGGGTGCTTGGATACCTAATAGGTTTAGAAGATGCACAGGGATGCAACCCTGGAGCCTTCACTGTGTACTCAACACTCATTGAAACATCAGCATCATCCACTTGGTGCTGAAGACAGAAAAACCATGGTGGCAGAGCCTGCTAAGAATTGAGTGTTACTTTACTCTGCTGGCTCAGAGCATCGGATCAGACGCTGTGTGACAGCAGGAGGCCGTCTCAGCCGATCAGAGCTGGGTTCAGCCAGGCGCGTAGAGAAGGCACAGTGACCCTCCTCAAAGGGAGATGGAGAATTACCATGTCCACCTGGTTAGAGAGTGAGGCAGGGCACCCACCCCACACTAGTGAATAATAGATCAGGTTAGGGCTCTTCTTATTCAGGACGAATGGGGGAAAATTTGATGGAAGACCCAAGTAACACACTGTTGAGCGAGTGAGAGGGAATGTCACCCCACAGCCTTAGAGGACAGCATGTCCCTGACAGACACACGCCAGCATCTTCACGGAGTGTCAGGAAGTCGGGACCCAATTCGATGTCAGGAAGCAGCCCCTTGAAGCGGAGGCTGGAGGCCACGGAGAAGAAGTTGACTGGAAACCACAGGATGAGACGGAAAGGGGAATGGGTGAAATGAGGAGGTACTTTAAGAAAACTCGAACCACAACGACAGAATTAAAACCCACTCTAGAAATCACACTAAGTGGAGACGGTGACACAGAATCCCAGAGCGAGAAGCTCTCCCAGAGGAGACCAATGATGTGAGCGAAGATGATGGATACAGAAAACTGAGGACGGAGGTCCAAAACAATCCGTATTCCTGGAGGAGAGGACAAAACAGAGGGAAAACAATAATCAAATTAACAGAAAAACTCTCACAAGCAGCAACTGGACGGTCTGCATTATCTTACCAAGATGCAACTAAACTGACTTCTAAGTAAACGTTTACTGAAAGAAGAGACTGGATAGGAGCAGCAGTGACTCTGTCCTAGGATGTTCGGCCCTCAGGATCCCCGCCTCCTGTCGTCAGGGCCCCTCGTGTCTGGGGTCATCGTAAAAACTAATCCTGTCGTTTTCCAAGTTGTCCGTTTGGATATTTTCTTACTCTTTCACAACCTCTGGGGAGGGTTCCCTTAAGCTTATGTAAAAAGTGTTCATCTTGGACCAATCACAGCATCCTCTCCTCCTCCTGGCAAAGCACCGAGTTCTCTTCCATTTTCCACACTCTTCAGGCACACTCTGCTCAACAACCAAATCAAGGGAGGGCGTTGAGAGGGAGGGAGCAGGGATGACTGCAGGACACATATCAGAGAGGAGGACGAATCAGCTGGTTCTGCACAACTCCTGGCCGATGCACTCCCATCTTCCCTGCCCTGTCTTAGTCAGCCGGTGGCCCTAACAAAATACCGTAGACTGGGTGGGATGAACAACAGGAATTTATTTTCTCACGGTTCTGGAGGCTGGAAGTCTCAGATTAAGGTGCCAGCCATCTGGTTTCTGGGGAGGGCTCTCTTCCTGGCCTGCAGACTTCCTGGCTGCCTTCTTGCTGGTCCTCACGAGGCCTCTCCTCCGTGTGTGTGCACGTGGAGAGAGAGATCTCTCTCTTCCTCTTCTTTTAGGGCCACCAATCCTATTGGGTTAGGACCCCACCTTTATGACCTCATTTCACCTTAATTACGTCCTAAAAGCCCTATTTCAAAATCCAGTCATCTTGGGGGTTAGGGCTTCAACACACGGATTTAGGGGAGACAATTCAGTCCATAGCATGCTCGTAAGCAAATAGCGAAATTACCTAATTTCTTAGACTGCTGGCTTAGACCAACTGCATCCTAATTCCTTAAGAAGAAGGATGTCCCCTGAGGGCTGAGTGAAAACACAACAACTTTCTTCAAGGAGAAACCAGAAGAGGGTTGTGAGCTCTGCAGTGTCCACTGTCGGCTGACCTGGGGGCCCAGCATAGAAGCCCAAGATTCCTTTGCAACCTTATCAACAGAAGGCAGGACACAGTCAGACCCTTGTTTCTTAATTCATGCTCCCAATTATGTAAAACAGTGTAAAAAGACTCTGGACAGACCCTTAAGGCCAAACTGGGCAAAGAGCCAAGAATCTTTATGATGGTCAATTTCATAACAGTGGGATAAAACAGGTCAGTCCAGTCCTGACTCTAGAATGCCTATTCCTGACAGAAAATCAATTTACTTTTAAAGTAGTTCAACAAATTTGTGAATAATTTCACGTTATTCAGACTGTGATTTTTATATGTGAATTGCTTCAACAAAATGGGAATGATATATTTCAAACATTTGTTTCTTTTAGTTTTTAAAATAAAATTTGAAGAAAAGATTGAGATGGGGGTGGAAATGATTGTTTGGCCAACTTCAAAATCCCCAAGACATTTTGTCTAATTGTGAAGATTGAAGATGGGCAAAATATTTTTGCTTTCTGAAATAATTAGATTCTCTCCTTTTTTGTTTTTCAGAGATAATTTTTTTTAGAGCAGTTTTAGGTTCGGAGCAAAATTGAGAGGAACGTACAGAGATTTCCCATATACCCCCTGCCTCTAGACATGCTGCACAGCCTCCCCCATTATCAACATCCCCACCAGATGGTTCATTTGTTACAACTGATGAATCTACCTTGACACATCATTATCACCCAAAGCCCACACTTTACATCGGGGTTCACTCTTGGTGGTGAGCATTCTACGCGTTTGGACAAATGTATAATGACATTGACATGTATCCATCATTATAATATTATGGAGAGTATTTTCACTGCCCTAAAAATCCTCTGTGCTCTGCCTGTGCATTCCACCCCCCACTCCAGAAACCCCTGATCTTTTTACAGTCTCTATAGTTTTGTCTTTTCCAGAATACCATACAGTTGGAATCATACAGTATGAAGCCTTTTCAGATTGGCTTCTTTCACTTAGTCATATGCGTTTAAGACTCATCCTTGTCTCTTCATGGCTTGATAGCTCATTTCTTTTTAATGCTGAATAATATTCCAATGTCTGGATGCACTACAGTTTATCCATTCACCTACTGAAGGACATCTTGGTTGCTCCCAACTTTGGGGAATTACGAATAAAGCTGCTATAAACATCCTTGTGCAGGTTTTTGTGTGAATGTGTTTTCAACTCCTTTGGATCATATGGTAAGAGGATGTTTAGTTTTGTAAGAAACCACCAAACTGTCTTCCAAGGTGGCTGTACCACTTTGCATTCCCGCCAGCCGTGAATGAGGGTTCTTGTTGCTCCCCATGCCCGCCAGCGTTTGGTGGTGTCAGTGTTCCAGGTCTGGGACAGTCTCATAGGTGTGTAATGGTATCTTGTTGTTGTTTAGATGCTCCTTCTTTTAAGTGTTGATATTGCAGATAATTTTCAGAGGATGAGAAGACTAAAAGTCAACAAACAAAAAAAGTTAAGGGTTTAAAAAATATTCCACTCAGTCTCTGAGAGTTATTAAAGTTTTCTCACTGATAGTTTCATAAGTAAATATCAGATAAGAATGATCATTATAACAGCTATTAAGATAATTATTATTCTCAGTTGAAACTAAAAGCCAGTGTGATTACTAAGAGAATCAATAGAAACCTATTTGTTAAAGGAGAAGAAAAAGAAAAAGAACATATCAGTGAACAAACGAAATAACACACACAAAGTCCAGCTGCTGTAGAATTACTGAAAATCCCAGAGGGTCTCATTACCATTTGACACAAATTCTTACAGACGTATTTATTCACAAGAAACTGGTAAAACGAGCATTTATCTCCATCTGCAAACGAAATTAGGGTTTAGTGGAAGGGGGGAGGAAACAGGGAGGGTTTCAGGCTCTACAGCTGTGTGTGCCATGGTCGTGTTTTGTGTGTGCACACCCACGAGATACCTGAACTGTGTGGTTACCTGGTGAACCCCCGTTTTGTTGGGGTTGAAGCCTGCGGGGGGCGGGACTGGGTGAGGGCGGTGCTGGATTCTCCCCGCGGGACCGTCATCTCTCGAGCTTCTAGTTTCTTTATCTGCAATGAGGGGTTGGAACCCAGATGATTCAGGGGTCTTTGGGGAGCACAGATTCTCTGGTTATTCAGCAAGTTGCACCCCTGTTCTTTCACAAAGCGCTTGGCTCTCCTCCACAGCAAACTTAGTGAGAAGCCAGTGAAAGTGAGTCTGCTGTTTTGGGAATTCCAGGTCTGGGGCCCCACCGTGCATGGGAACAATGGTGCTGCCAGGTCACTGGTTTGGGAGGACCGAGGTGTTTCTCTGTCAGAGCACCACGAGGCCAGAATAGTCTAGAAGGTCCTCCAGGGCCTGCTGTGTTTGGTATGTGACCAAGCTTGTTCTCAACATCTCTATCTAAAAACAGATCTTTCATTTTTTTTTTTTTGAGGCCACAACATATAAATCTTAAAAAAAAAAAACAACAACCCAAAAGACAAGGGTTTTCCTTACACGAAAGTAAAATGTGTTTCACATTTTATGTGTTGGCTTTGGTCCAAATTAAATAATCTGGTAAAGTCATTAAAGGAATTTAAGACCTTAAGTACTGTTCCTCATTGTTCCTTCTTTCTGGGTAAGCTTTACTACCTGAAAGAGCTTATTTTTGACTTTATTTGCGTACAGAAAGTGCTGTAAACCCTTCTTACTCAGATTTTGTCAGATGTTCTTCTCTTCCTTCTCTGTCCCAACTTTCTCCTTCTTGGATCTTGAAGGAATGTTTGGGGATCAATCAGTTATTCCCTTCCTTTTTGGTTTAAGACAGCTTCTCAGAGACAAACCCCGGGGCGTAATAAGGACATTTTTGTCTTTAAACTGTTGTGACTATCTTTTGTAGGTTACAATCTAGCAAACGCAGAGTTAGAGTTGAGAAACATGGAAAACCATCTTTCCTTCCCCCATGGAGGAGATGACTTCCTGTCCTGGATCTGTGAATGGAATGTGGATGGGAAACAGAATTATCCTTATCAAACTCACCAGTTCCAACGGAATATTTGGGCAATTATCCGCACATGAATACGCCTCATTTGTGTCTTTCAGGTCGTGATGTATATGGATGATAAACGTGGTAACCAGGTGGTTAGGGATGTGTGGAATGAGAGCTGCCGTTTTTCTTCGTTGTGCGCTAACATTTTTTTTTTTTCCTGCAGCTGTGTGGTATCTTGATCCTGGCTGTAGCGATCTGGATACGAGTAAGCAAAGACGGTCAAGAGGTAAATAAAGAAACACAAGCTTCTCTGGTCCCCAAGTAGTTTATTTCTCTCATAATGATGAAAGTAATGACAGTAATAGCAATAAATATTTCTATAGAATTTTCTTTAACTGCCTCATGTAATCACCTGTGCTGACATGTGATTTTATAATTTAATTAATCAAAATTAGTCACTATGGGCCCGGCACCGTGCCAGGTGTGGATGGCTCTGCTGGAGGACGAGAAGGTGTTAACTGCAGGAGCCAAAGTGGAAATCAGCCTCCTTCGTTGTTTGCGTAAGACCAGCCTGGAGTGTAGCTGGAGGACACAGACCCCCCTTCCTCCCCACCAAGAACAACTTTCCTATTGACAAGAGTTTGGCCGATCCCAAGGTGGGGTGGTGGTCCAAAAGGAAGGAAGCTGAGAAGTTCTCTTGGAGAAGGAGGATTTGAATCTGTGTTGGAAGTAAAGTAATTACCTGTGGCACCAGGCTGGTCACAGGTGCAGCTCCGCAGGTGGCTGGGGATGTCCAGCTTCTCGCTATCGAGAAGATCCCATCCCCCACCACACACCGCTGCATGTCCTGTGTGAAGCTCTTACCAACACTTCCACAGGTCTGGAGGAGGGGTAGTTCATCTAGTTAATTCTGGCTCCAGCATTTGGATTCCTCATTTGCTGTTTCCGTCCCGTGCAATGATGTCACAAACGTGGGCGGCAGATGCGGGAAGCAAGGGTGAGGCTGCGGGAGGGTTGTTTTGTTAACTTTCCCACACTGTCTCCTGTCTCCTGTGCTGCCACCCTCTTCTCGCCTTCTTCTCAGGAGGATCTCTCCCCAAGGTCCTCTTCTCCCCTTCTTCTCAGGAGTCCCTCCCCCAGGTCCTCTCCTTGCCGTTGTCTTCTCTGCCATCTGGGCTCTTGCCACTGCTCAAGGTCACGTCTTCTACTACTAGAGTCTTTCCAAGGCATCTGCCCAAGTAAACTTGCCCTCTTAAGAGGAATTTTGATTCCTATTTGCTTATTAAGATATGTTAAGCCAGCACTTCAGGTAATGCATTTTCCATAAAAATTTATTGCACCGTGATGCAGCTAAATGCCTTTGGAGACAGCCTAGCTTAAAGAAAGATGAAAACCAAATTAACCTCTCTTCTGATTCCTTTCATCAGCTGAGTGACCTTCCTGTTTCTTGCTCTCCCCTTCCTTCCTTCCCTCCTTCCTTCCCTCCCTCCTTCCTTCCTTCCCTCCCCCTCCCTTCTTTCCTTCCCCCTCTTTCTCTCTCTCTTTCTTTCTTTTAAAGTTTGCTCTCGACCCTCAGAGAACCAGGGGTTGCAGTGGCAGGGAGCTGTTCCTCCGGCTGGGCCCCCCCAGGTGAAGAAATCGGGTGGGGCAGGTGTGGCATCTGGCTGGTAACATCCTGTCCATCAGGATGTCATCTACTGTTTGATGCTGATAAATGCAACTGTGGGCTCCTGACGGCCGTGGGCTCCAGGTTTGAGCCCGAGGAGGGTATTTGAAGATGAGCAGAATCTCTGTTGTCCAGAGACTGACGTCTGACTTTGGGACTCATAATTAAGCACACAGATTAGCAGCCACATATTTAGAAGATACTTTGGCCTTTTTAAGATGTGCAGTCTATGTTTTATTTTATTATTTTCTTTCTGGTTGATATGGGAACATTTCCTTTCCCTGCAGTGCTTCTGGTAAACAAATTTGGTGTTTAGTCTGTTAAGAAAGTGCACACATTGAAAGTATTAAAGGAGAACTGTTGTCCTTGAGAGAGTGTCCCTGCACATCTGGGGCTAAGGACAAATAATAGGGCTGGACGGCATCTTTAGTTGCTCTGTCAGCCTCTAACCCTGGACAACAGGCGGTTCTGCCAGGACAGCAGTAACCAGCCTGGTGTATGGGAAACTGGCCTGGCTTATATTTATCCAGTTGGTGACAAAGGATCAACGTGTGCAAAGAATTGAATTTTACGGGTGGAAAAACAGAGGTAGCAGCTTGAGGGGGAGAAGCAGGGGCACAAACACAGGAAAGAAGGCTGTCGGGGACGGCTTTGTGCACATCTTCAGCCTCTCTTTGTGCTGAAGTGTCTCCTAGGGACATTTGTTCTCCCTCGGGATAAACTCAGCACCGAGGTGAAGCACACCATTGTCCCAGGAGACGCCTTACGATCCAGAGAGGTCCCTCAGCTTCTTCCCCAGGCTCAGCCGTTCCTCTTCCTTTAGAAATTCTCCCTGTACTAAGACACACGCAGACACTGCGCGTCCAAGACAGCTTGTAAGACTCTGCTGTCCCTCTCCTCTCACCTGAGCTCAGATTTCCCCTTCTTCCCTGGGTAACGGGAGCCACTGGCTGGACTGGACTTGAGACAGTGACCCCCAGGCCGCCAGCACATGCTTTCTGGCCCATCTCTGGTGCTGGGTCTCTGCCCAATCAGTCTCAGAAGTGCTTCGTACCTGCCGAACGAGTGCTGGCCACGCCACCCAGGCTGCAGTGTAGATGTCTGACCTACTGTTTCCACGTCTGGGCTGTACAACCGGAGTCGCGATAACCCAGCCGGCGAGGCTTCTGCCCTCCAGACCTCGGGGTCTGCGGCGCCAGCCACGCATTCGGTGAAGCGGATTCGTGGGTGGAGCCCGTTTCCTAAGCTGCTTTTTGGTCAGGATCTGTTTTGACCCAGACGCCATGCCTGTTTATTAACAAAACTGACTTCTTAGCTCCAGTCTTAACAAGCAAACAAACAAAAACCTGAAAAACAAACAAAAGTCTTCAGGACACAACCAAGCTCTCTAAATATGTAACTTGAAAGCTTATCTGTAAGCGCAGGCCCAAGAGACAAAGGGGGCTGACCCAGGGGACCTGGCCCAGCAGGGTCAGCGGACTGCTCCAGGGCTGGACACTCGTCATACACAAGGACCTCGACTCGAATCGAGATCTTTGTTTCAGTGCTTTGATAATGTCAGCACATCCTTTCCTACTGCTTGTCCAACAAAGGTTTCCTCCAGGCTGTGAGCTGATTTAAAGTCTTTGAAAACGTAAAGGCCATGAGGAGTAGTTTTTTATTTCCTGTTCAGGGAGCTGACCTACGTGCTGTGCGACAGATTCCGGGAAGCTGGTCTCTGAGCCAGTCTGAGAACTGGTGGTCCACCCAGAAAGAGCCCAGCAGACAGAGGTGGCAGGAGAAAGATGGGCTCCAGGTGGCACACACGCCTAACAAGGCACACAGTTCACGTTTCAGTAGTGATTTCCTTCTGGAAGCATCTGAGGATGAGTGGTAGACTGGGGCTGGGTGTCACGAAGCTGACGGAGAAGAGAGCATTTGTGGGGGAGAAGAACGGGATGATGCAGGATAGATAGCTCAGCCCATCATAAGGGCCCTGGGATGTGTTCCTTGATACCCCATTACTTAACAGTCAGGCAAAGTAAGGAGTTTCTGGAAAACTCTCTGGACTATACCTTCTGGGAACAAGCAGATAGAATTGATACAGAATATCAGGAACTAGACTTTTTATTTTCTTAGTTTAAATTTTGTTTGTTTGTTTTGGCAAATGTATAGACCTGTGTAATCACTATTACAATCACTATGCAAAGCATTTTTATGAATCCATAAAATTCCCTCATATCCCCTGGCAGTCAAGTCCTTCCTTCCTTCCTCCTGATTTCTTCCTCATAGCTTAGATCGACCTATTCTTGAAGGTCATATAAGTGGAATCACATAGTGATCACTCTTTTAAATATGGCTTATTTAGCTCAACATGGTGTTTTTGAGATTCATTCATGTTGTCGGGTCTACCAGTAGTTTGAGGAACTTGGGCTTTATGATTTTAAAGAATTAAATTGCCATAGAAACTCATGCTTTACAATGCTACTCTTAGGTATAAAACATAAAATATGCAAACTTTCTTGGGTGAAAGTACTTGTCCTTCTAAGCTTTTTAAAATAATTGGTGTTTTAAAAGCCTATTGCATTTCTTCCATCCAACATCCAATACGTCATCTTAGAAAGATAAGATGTTGGAAACATCCCTCAGACAAGTGACACTCAGTAGAATGGAAGCTCCTTGAGGGCAGGTTCTGCTTGTTCAGGTCCCTGAGGTCCTTGCGGTCCGAGAACAGGGCCTGGATGGAGCAGAGATATTTGTGGAATGACAAACAGCAGGAAAGGGATGTTCTGTCACTAGTCTCTCTTTCATTTTCAGATCCTCAGCTCTGGGGACTCTGGCACTAACCCCTATGTTGCTGTGAACATCTTGATCGCGGTGGGCGCCATCATCATGATTCTGGGGTTCCTGGGGTGCTGTGGCGCCATGAAGGAAAGCCGCTGCATGCTTCTCCTGGTGAGTTCTCCAGACAAACCCCAGCGCCCGCCCGCACAGTCCTGAGATCACCTCCCGCCCCCGTCGTCTGTCACAGGACTCACGGAGACTGATGGAACTCTGGCTCTGACTTCCATTTAGAGGGTTTGTTGGGTGAAGCCAATACGTTTAGCTGAGGTTAGGGGACACCCTGAGAGAAGACAAATTCTAGTCATTCATTCATTCATTCTTACTGAGTACCTGCTATGGGCCAGATGCTGGGCTACATGATACATAGACATGAACATAACAGGACCCACGGGGGAAGACTGACAAGTAAACAATCAGCTACCGTGGGGTGGCCCAAGAAGAGAAGGCACTGGGAGAGGAGGGGACTTTCAAGCCAGAAGCAGAAGTGAATACAGTGTTATTACGGGTGAGGGTGGGGTGAGCTTTTGGGGAGAGTTTCCTGGTGGTACAGACCTGGCACATCTGGGGAACTCAGGGCCTTGGGTGTGGCTACAGATGGCAGAGGCTGTTTTCGGTAAGTGACGGGAGATGGGTCTGAGTGTGGACTGCGGTCGGATCATTCGCCACACTAAGAAAATTGTAAGGGAGTGAGATAATCAGATCTGTCACTCGGAAAGCTTCGAGGAGGGTGGATCGGGTTGGGATAACCCACAGACACTCACTTTTAACATATACATTAGAAAATAATAAGTGGATGTAGAAAAAATATTAGAAAAATCGTCAAGTATTTATTAGCTATAAACCTGACTTAGAGTTTATCAGAGTTCGTCTGAGTTGTTTCTCTAATGAAGTCAGTGTTGTGAGAGTCCCTGAGGAGGTATTTTTAACTGTCTGTTTATTATGAGGGGAGGTAGAGATGGTCTTAACGGGTCCGTGAGAGCATCCCTGGTGGCTGCTTCTCAATTGATAAGGCCTCATTTGCAACTTGGGGAATTTAATTACTTGAGGAGCTTGTGTTAAAAAAACAAATTTGTGGGCTGTCTTCCCCACACTTATGACTTAGTGAGTCTGGGGCAGGTTTCAAGAACCTGCATTTATCACAAGACCCCCAGTGACTCTGACAGCGCTAGCACGTTGCTTCCAAGTCAGTTCTGAAGCTTGTTTTGGTGTCTGATGAAGAAAGAGAAGGAGAAAGATAATATTCAAGAAATGTCATCTAGGTTGTCAAACTTCCCTCCGTTCAGCGTCACACTGATGCCCACGGCCCTATCAAAAACTTCTCGCTTTAACCACTTTCCTTGGTCAGTCTTTGCAGCAAATGTTTCTGAGTAGTAATGCCCCAAAATTTGCTTCTTGGGGCAAAGGGTGGGATAAATGACGAGTGTGGTTAATACCCCAACTGTGATAGGGTCCCAGTTGCTCCGGTCCGAATGTCCCAAGACATTACTGAAGCCCTGGGGATGATTTACGTGATTATAAAGAGAAGTAAAACAGATTCCCTTTCTTCTCAGTTCTTCATAGGCTTGCTTCTGATCCTGCTCCTGCAGGTGGCCGCCGGGATCTTGGGAGCTACTTTCAAATCTCAGGTGTGTGCACATGTGATATTTGATAGTTCTGGAAAAGTTCGAACAGTTGAAATGCTACCTTCTGGCACGAATAATTTAACAATACTTTTCAATTTCCAGACTGAGAGCATTCTGAATGAGACTCTCTATGAAAACGTAAAGCTTCTGAGCACAGCGGATGAAAACGGAAAGGCATTCCAGACAGCCCTGTCTGAATTTCAAGAAGAGGTAATTAGTTCTTCTGTGTTTAGTTAATTTTTTTTTTTTTTTTGCTGAGGAAGATTCACGCTGAGTTAACATCTGCTGCCAATCTTCCTCATTTTGTATGTGAGTCACCGCCACAGCATGGCCACTGACAGATGAGTGGTATAGGTCTGTGCCCGGGAACCGAACCCCAGCCGCCGAAGTGGAGTTCACTGAACTTAACCACTAGACCACTGGGTCTGGCCCTGTGTTTATGTAATTTTTAACAGGCATCTTCTTTAAAGATCGAAAGATGTCTCCATTTTGCAGATTTTGACTGATTATTCCATCACCATGCAATAAGAAAAATCCAAGAATATTTCTAATTTTTTTCCAGTGTATTTTGAGGTCCTGAAGCAGTTTAGGACAGAGATTAAGAAAATATGTTTACGACAGATGAAGCCTCTGTTGGGCCAAATCAATAATTGTTTTAATATTTTCTGTTTAGAAGGATGGAGTGTTTGGATGTTTGGGGAGCCTCTCCCTTTCTCTCTGCCTCTGCGCCCACCCTCTCTCTTGTGAAACAATTAGAGCTGACGTGCTCTGCTGCTTCTGATGTGCCAGGCTTCACACTCAGTGGTTCACTGAATCCTCACGACAAGCCCATGATGGATAATATTATGATCCTCATTATTCCTATTTGACAGATGAGATTAGGGCTTACAGAAGTCTGGCAGATAACAAACGATTGGGTTGGAATTTGAACCCAGATCTGTCTGACTAGTTAATTCTTCTTAGTCAGTACACTAGCCCCTCCCTTATTTATTTATTCATTTGCTTATTTGGCTGCTTTGCTGTCTTTAGGGTCAAGTAAAAACTCAGGAGGCACTGGAGGTGTTCTCTATCTGGCTCCTACCTCATATCTGAACCCTACTAAATGCTGCTCCCCAGAGAACACACCCCCGTCAGCCAGGGCTGTCTACTCAGGGCCCCGTAAACAAGGCTGGCTTCCTGCCTTTGCACCATTCCCATCAATGTACTTACCACTTTTTCTTTCTTTCCAAATAGTACATGTTCTTTGAAGCTTGACTCAAATATTCCTTACTCTGTGAAAGTCCTCCTCACCACAATTTCTTAATTTGGAATTCCCACCATGGTAACCATATGTAGCATTCACTTCATGTACATCATAGAAATTCTTAGAATCTTAGAGGAGAGCTGGGTTTTATAGGCATTACTGGACTTCTCATTGATTGAAGTATTTTATATTTATGTGCATCCTCTCTCTAATTAGATATTGAAGAGCTGAAAGTTTACCAATTTTTGCCCATCCTATCCCATTAATACCCAAGTCTGATGATTAGTGTGTTCTTTCTTAATTTGAAACAAAATCTGCCTCCCTAGAATTTACATCATTTAGTCCTAGTTCTTTCTTCTGGAGTTTCTGGGGAAAAAGAAAATCTACTGATGCTTCTACACATTCCAACATTTTCTTTGAAAACAGCTATCGTGTGACTTCTAAAACCTTTGTTTTTCAAGTGAAAGCATCCTTGGTTTCTTGAGCTGTTTATTAGATGACATTCCTTCCAGAGCATTCCACAGTTCCTATTTGGATAGACTCCAGCTTTAACACTTTTGCTTAGAGCATCGTTTCCAAGAGCTGAAACCCAATATGTCAGTCCCCGTTTTACTTCCCCTTTTTGTGCTGTCCCACACAAGCTGCAGCCCATGACCCTCCTCTGCATGGTCATTCCCACTCTAGAGCCCAGATTAATCCAGGGTTAAAGCAGGAAGAGTTTAGACAGCTCAGTTCCTCCAGTGAGTGGACTGAGCATCCTTGGTCCTCCCTGGTAGTTGACAGAAGACAAATGTGCCACAGGTGACCACTAGGTCTCTGGCCTGGGTCCTGAGTCACACTTGCTGTATATTTTCCCTGGTACCCAAGGTCTCAGTGCCAACCAAGGAGTCTAAAGTTCCTGTTGGTTGGAGTGCAACTCTGAATTACTTCCGTTCTCGTACACAAACCCTGTGTCTGAAGTTCTTTGTGTTCGTAGGACTATAGTTCTTTTCTATTGTCAATTCTGAGGTGTTTTTTTTCTCATCCACTAGGGTTTTCTTTTTTTAGTAATGGTTTTTGGAGAAAGATTCCTACCTCAAACCCTGGCAGGGTGACCACCCCCCCCGAGACATGGACAGAGGTTGTACATACTCAGTGGCTTTCTCTTGGAATGTGCCCCTTTGGGATTCCTGGTGGCGACTATTTGTCTGAGGTAGACCGTATTCCCATGTGGGCTGATCTGTGAGTGCACATGGTGGGACTCACGTTCTTTTTGGTCTGGATTGTCTGCATCAATATTATTCAAGACTGTTTAATCAGAAAGACTGAGCAATTAATCATGTCTACCATGGAACAGGGAAGTAGCTTGTTTCAAGATTGCCCTCTTTGCCAATATTGATTGACCTTGGGACCAACTGAAACCTCCAGCTCTTTGTCCCATGGATGTCTGGTGAGTCATTTATTTGTGCAATTCAGTCTTCAAGCCAAAGTGCAAGACTTTGTGTCTCCCTCAGTAGAACTTGTTAGCTTAAGTCCATTGTGTGAAGTATCTTTGGAACTCGATTCTGCTCTCCAACGCATTAATCGTCACTCCCACCTCTATGCCAACTGCAGAGTTGACAAGAGTTTTGTATCTTTATGTAAATCATCGATATCAATGACGAACAGACCACGTTCATGTGAGAGCATAATGTAAATGAACTGCCAGAAAACAAAGACGACAACAGTAACAGCTAATTCATGTCGAGTGCTTTCTGCAAGCCAGGCTCCGGGTGAGCACTTCACAGCTTCACATGGGTCTCCTCATTTTTGTCTTTACAACAAATCTATGAGCTAGATCCTGTCATTAGCGACTATTATCTGTATTTTACAGGTGAAGAAACTGGCGCAGAGAGGTTTCAGTGATGTGGGTAACATGCTCACCCACCAGCAGGGAAAGTTCTTTCACTGTCCTGGTGTTTCAACACATGTGAGCTGGAAAACCACCCCATCTTGGTTCTGTTTTCATCAGCAATTTTTTTTCTTCCCTGCTGCATGAAGAGTTTTCTTCCTAATAGAGGAAATAGGACAGGAGGAGGGATAACTGCTTCTCTCTTTCATCCGATGTTATGTGCCATCTACCCTGAGTCACTGGTCTTTTCACTTCCCTGTTTTTCTTCTGCTAACATGACCATAAACTCAGTCTCTTGGGGGGCCCACTACGCATCTTCTTTGCCCTTCGAGATGCCTCACACCCTCTTCCTCCTCTCTTCCGAAAGAGATCAAACAGCATGAGATGGAAATTTCATTTTTAAAACCTCTCATTTCTTTTGAGCAAAAGTTCTTCGAAGAGGCCTTGACTCTCTCATGAACTCTTTGGAAGCTTCTTTCCTAAAACCTAGGATACATAGGTTGGATTCTGCCCTCTCTTTTGTCATTGAAAACTAGAGAGTGAGTTTTTCATCTTCTTTCCAAGTTCCTTGGACTTTTGCTTCTGCAACCCTATTTTTCCTTCATCCATATTAAGACCAAAATGGAAGATTCCTTCATTTTTGCTTTTACATTCAGAGAGATGGGTGAAGAGATTTACACGATATTTTAGTATAAGAAACATCTTAACAATAGTTTCAGGAGAATATGAGAGTATGAGTCGATGTGTTGACAATGATTCTGTTTTCTTTAGTGACTGCTTTTTATATCTACTTTTCACCAACAGTTTAAATGCTGTGGTTTGGTCAATGGAGCTGCCGACTGGGGAAATAATTTTCAACAATATTACAAGTCGTGTGAGTGTCCAGAGAAGTCAGATTCGTCTTGCACAACTTACGATAATAAATACGTTTACAAACAGGTGAGAACTAAGGCAGAGTCATCACAGTAAGTAGTTCTGTTAATTTCTTTTCACACTGAAGCCTCCGCACAAAATTCAGGAATCATGACATAAAGTCCCAGCAATTTCCCAAAAAAGAAACCCTTATTTAAAGATAAAAGCAGACATAAAAAAAGAAAGTATTTCATTTCTTCTGTGAGTCTGGCATCATTTAAACTCAACGTTAATAGATCAAAGAAACATTCTACCTCAAGGGGAGGCAAAGTACAGACTAGCAGATAAAAGCTTATTTTGTCCTCTCTTTGGTGACTTTAATCGTTATTCTCCTCTATTTTTTCTTTTTTAACTTAAGTTCTAGAAATCTATATTTTCACAGCAAAGCTCTCTTTTCCTATCAGAAGTTTCCTTTTCTCAGGTAACTGTTTAGGATAAGGAAAGCACTGGGCTGTAGGGTGGGGCTCTGGATTGTAAGTGTACCTACCAAGCTGCCTAATTATTCAGATAGTTAAAGTCCGTTGAAAGAGCTGGGTTTATCTTTTATGTGTTGTCGATGTCATATTTGTGTCACTTGTGGATGTCATATTTCTTATTACCACTTAATTCATCAAATATTTATTGACAACCCCCTACGAGCCCAGCCTCCTACCAGCCACTAGCGATCCATTTCTGAACAGGTCACAGTGTCTGCACGCGTGGGGCTGAGGCGCAAACAAGGGAGAGAGAAAGATAATTGGGCAACTTCAGTCCAGTGAACTCTATTTGTTGGCAAGGGGAGGCATGAGGTGTTATGGGACCCACCTAACTCAGCATCAGGGGTTTGAGGTGGGGTTCCTGAGGACCCAAGAGCAGGTCCCTACTACTGGGTTCCATGTCACTTTTCCTTCTGCCTGGAAGGAATGTGTACAAAAGTGACTACTGATATCAACATTTCATTTTTTGCTCTATTCTTCAGGGCCTGCTACGTGTCAGACAGACCCCTGCTGAAGTCAGACATGCTTCTGGGCCTCAAGGAGATCACAGTCTCCTTGGGAGAGAGATCCATAAAAGCTGTTATAATTCAGTGAATTAATTTCTGTAATTCCGGAAGATTATTTTCACCCTCACATTGGGTCAGTAATGGCTATTGAGGTTAATGACATATCAGGAAATAGGAATTATCTCAGGGAAATGTGTCTCATGCTGACTCTCACATCCTTTATCTTAATCTTATCAAGATTTAGGGGCCTGTTCTGAGGGCACCGTTGTTACTGGGATTTAAAATAGCTTGCGGGGGAGAAGTTATCTCCCAACTCAGAGCTACTGCGTTTCCTCGTCAAGTAAAGTCACTGAAAAGATTTCTTCTCATTTTTCATATTCCTCCCTGCTCCCGTCCTGCCCACCTAAATTTAGACACAGTATCCACAAGGAAGAGGGGAAATAATATGGTGTGAATGAACATAGTTTCCCTCAGGATATTGAGGAAATTAGTAAGTTCAATTGCAGATTGCTGCCTCCTGTGAAAGATTCAACTTAAAGGTGTTTTTCCTCAGGATAAATTTTGAAAAGCCTCAGCATTATCCTAAAAAATAAGAGAAATCCCCTCTAAATTCACACATAATTCAGCTGAATATAGGCTGATAGCCACACCAGTTTCCCAAAAGGAAGGTTATAAATTCATAAAATGCTTCCATCTGCCTTGTGTCATTTGCGAGAAGTCTGGAAAAATAAAAAATCTGGAATGGCCATAATTCACATTTCTTTTTCCCCCCTCCCTTTTGCCAAGATAACCTGGTTATCTAGAGGGGATGGGGACAGAAAACTCCTCAGATATAATGAATGTGACTCAGCAGATATGATCATTAATTTCATAGTTAACCCCAATGACGTAATAATTTCCTGTAATGTTCACCACTTTGGATCAGATGAGAGTGGAGAAACCCATTACACTCAGAAGTGAAGGGGAAACGGCCATCTGACTCAGCCTTGTGGAGAACTTTTATTTTATTTAACAAATAGCAATATTTTGTTGGCCTTTTGTGCATGTAAAACTCTCTTAGGAATGATCTATTTTCTGGCAATGCAGACAGTGCCACTATTACGTTGCATAGGATTTTTCCATTTTTTAAATTATTCGTATAATTTACAATTGTTTGAATGTTTAGGCCTGGTCTGAAAAGCTTTAAGCTTGGAATCACATGCTGGTTTGGATAATTTCAAAAAACGTGGCAGAGAGGCAGCAATCTAAGTTTTCTTTTTTATCTAAAGTAAGGGCATAATAGTGGACATAATGTTTTTTTCTTTTTAAGGTAAAAATAACCCTGATAAATATTATTAAGGGATTTTTTGAAAACTTTGTTTTAAAAATGAAAACTTGCACTACAGTTAGCTGGAACCCCACCCAGGGAACTCTCTGCTGCAGGTTATAGGCCTAAATAACACACAGTCAAGGTGATAACTCTGAAATGAATAACTGAAATCAGGACAAAATTATTATTTATGACTAAAGATCCCTACATTCAGCAATTAGGTAGTTGAAGCAAAATTTTGCTCCTCCAATGTTTTCTAATATATAAACAAACTGCAGCAATTACAGCGTTTTTGGGGGAGGAGCATGGAGTGGTGGGAATAATCGAATTTCTTTTTCCTTGGTAGCAATGTAAAAAGTCAACCCAACAAAAAAATCTTCATTAAAATAAGATAAAAATTTGATTAAAGATAACTTTTTATGTTTCGTTTTTTTAACAGCCATGCATTTCTTTGATAAAAGACTTAGTTGCAAAACATATTCTTGTGGTTATTGGAATAGCGTTTGGACTGGCAGTTATTGAGGTACAGTATAATCTTGCATTATTGACTCTTCATTCGTTTCCTTGTTGGTTCATTAATTCTTCTAACAAATATTTGTGGTGAGCCAAATAAAAACCAGGTGCTTCAAGAAAGCACCCCTTACTGCATCCAGCACCCTCTCTCTGCACCCAACACCCCCATCTGCACCCAGAATCCCCTATTTGCACCCAGCACCCTCCATCTGCACCCAGCACCCGCTACCTGTACCCAGCACCCCCCTATCTGCACCCAGCACCCCCATCCATGCCCAGCACATCCCTATCTGCACCTAGTACCCCCATCCACGCCCAGCACCCCCCTGTCTGCACCCAGACCCCCCCAGTGCTGCCCTATCCACCTTGGGTCTGGAGAGGGAGTTATAGTTGTGGGTACTGAGCAGTCTGAGGCTGTTATTTCTGAACAATCTCTCTACTGGGAAACAAAAATGGAATTAATTTCCACACAGTTCTTAGTCCCAGATTTCCTTTCTCGTTGAAAACCAGCACAAGAGTTAAAGTTTCTGGAAGTTGGAAGAAAAAGCACTAAACAAGCCCAAACACAACCTTCACCATTTCTTATCTGATTTCAAAACAGAAAATAAAAACTGAACACATGGGGGCTGTTTTCCTGCTAATCTGTTCTAGAAAAATACAACAGGTTCTAAGAACTAGGGAGAGTTGACTCTGATTTCCTCGCTGTCAGGATACGGACTCACTTGGAGAAGTTTTTAGGGAAGCTCAAGGTTTGTGTGTTCACTCTCATCAATTTGATTATTGATGTTGAAAAAAAAATCCTGTATGGAGTTTTATATCTTGGCATGATTTTTTTAGGAAGCTGAAGGATATTTCTTACATGGTCTAAGATTCTTGGCCAAAAAGACAAAATAAAACTATTCAGAGAAGCATTTTTGGAATCACCCCAGATCTTGGTTAATTTAGATATCAAGTGAGTCAAATTCACTCATGATCCCATTTCAGGGCATTGGCAAGAATCCTCCCGACGTGTAAGGTGCCTCTCTGGTTGGTGCCTCCGAGGGCTGGTTGGCTTCTGCCTCCCTCTCACGGAATGCTGCACGAGGGCCTGCCAGTGCCACGTCACTGCCGGAGAGGAATTTTAGCTGGGATTGAAGCCGTTCAGTGTTCTAAGCGGTCATTTAGGTTCCTGGTGGAATTGTCCAGCCCGCCATTAGAGAAAGGGTGGGGACTGTGAGCAGCCAGTCGGGCAGTTGAGCGGTACTTCCTCGTAGCCCAAATGAGCAGTCTGCACGTACAGCATTCATGTTGGTAGATGTGGCTGTTTTCCTTTATGTCTGATATGTGATCAGAGTCAAATGGTGCTGCGCAGTGCTCTGTTTCTCTCGATTCTGCCCTTTGTAAAATGTCCTTCATTTCTCTACTTTGTATTCTGTGTTCTTGCTAATTTAGAAGTACAAGCTTGTGGCCAGAGAGGTGAGTGAGGGATCCCACACGTGTCCACTCAGACATGTGTCAACATAACACACACATATGTTGGCAGAGCAGACTTGGAACGAACGGTTGAAGAGCAGACTCTAAGTGAGGTGGTCAATGTAGGTGTCAAATTCCACGTTGGACGCAAATCCAGAAAATTGACTATGACTGGCTACAATCCACAGATGCTTTTAGGAAGCTTCTCAAAAGCAAAGCCAGGACATAAAGTGGGAAGACTGAAATCTCTTATATCAGAGCCAAAGGCACTGCCAAGGATCTAAATGCATCCAATGGAAAGTAAGATTTCAAGAGGCAGAGCATTTCAGTGTGCCGTGAAACTGGCGTGCTCCGTGAGTTGTTACATGTGTAGATACGTTACTGGTTGTTCTACGGAGATATATAGGGAAACACCTTAATAAAAACCTTCCATAGAGTAATTTATAGGAATGGAATTTGTATGGTAATACCATACAATGTAAAAATTTTTTGAGTTATGTCAGTTAAATTAAGTGTGATTTCTAGACTGTAGATATGATAGAGTTGGTTCAAAGAACTGTTTGAAAGTTTTGTGTTCATCTCCTCAATCTAAAACCTGCCCTCCCTCTAGGATTTGAAGAGAAAAAAAATCATTTTATACTCCCTCTGTTTTTACTCAAAAAGGAGCTTTGACAATAGTCTCCTGATATTCAGTCTATGAAAACATATCCGGTAAACGCACCCTAGTCTGTCTCACCGGCATTAGTACCAGCTGCCCAATACACAGGCATCTCCCTTCCCTTTACACGTTCAAATGCAAGAAAACACAAAGGGACCCCAAGAGAAAAACCCTGCAATAAATATTTTCAAGAAGGAAACAGAAGCAAATATCTCCCTGCAGAAAATATATTCAAATTATCTCCACAGAAAAATATCGTATGAAAAAGCCCACCCTCCCACATTTAGGCCCTCGGCCTTGGTCAGTTAGGCAAGGCTCTGAAGGGGGAGCCAAGGCTGATCTTCCAGGCTCTGTCAAGGCCGCACCCCTGAGGGGTTCTTCTCAGAGAGGGTGCTGGGAGTCTATGCAAACGCTTTATTTTGTAAGAAAATTTTACCTATAGATACTGGAATTCTTATTATTCTGAGTTAATTAACTACACTATCATCTCTCTCCTTACTTGATTACAGCAAATTACAAGCACAAAAAAAAGACCAGCACTTTCTCTCCTCACTTTAATTAAGAAAAAAAGCCATTGCCGCTGATGGTCATCACTTTGTAGACTAAAAGTCATCCTGATGGGAGTCCAGGAAAAGAGCAGATAAAACAGAGAAAAGGGATAATTTTACAACATTTTTCAGACTGCTTCAGAACATGGGAACTCGTGCACATGACTTAGCAAGTTTACTGAGTCTTGGCATTGCTATGTGGTGAATCTCTTTTAATTATTTGCCATTTGTATGAACCATGATAAATTTTCTTCTCAGAGGCAGAGAAATGCAAGAAAGTGTGGTATTAGCTGTCTGGTCTGCTGACAGGTGGGGGCTTCTGTTTCCAGGGACAGTGAAAGAGGATAGTTGCCTTATCCCAGTATTTTACCCATTTTCTTAATTCTTTCCTGATACTTGTCTCCCAGACTTAAGGCAAAAAGACAATTTCAGTCCTGACTTTTAGAATATTCTGAATGAAAATCGCTGTTTTTGCGAAAATTGCGTTGGTATCTGCTTTTTTTTAAGAAGGAAGAAATGTGGGCAGTAGTTCTCAGCTGAGAAGCATTTCCAGGAGAGAATGAGTGAGCAGGAGTCAGTGGAGGAGGAGCCCTGGGGTGACTCGGTGTAGGTGGCACCTTGTCCTCCTCCTGTTCCCTCAAGGGGGCTGGTGGGGAGGAAACTTTCCATCCGACACACATGGTCCCTTCTGTCATTTCCGTATGCAGGCCACAGTATGCACGTCACCCTCTGCAGAGCCAGTTAGGGCAAGTTTTGGGGTCCCTCATTCTTGGGAGAGGGACTTAATGAGACGGAAATTATGCCCCAGATTTTCAGCTGTGATTTTTCATTTCAAAGGAAATTCCTGAATTAGACTATTCCCCATAGACTTAGAAGCTTTTTAAAAAATTTTACTGTTTTTCATTTTTGTTGGCAATGCCTAAAAACACAGCAAGAGAAATCTAGATTCCTTGACTTTTACGCAGATGATCTAAATCAGACGGTCATAACCCTTTCATGGAACCAGTAGGTATACTAAACCCCAGAGGCCTGGGCTCCCCAGAGCTGCAGGGCTCCACGCCCTCCAGAAGGGCACGCTGTCCGCGAGGGCAGGGTGCTCCGGTGGCAGCTGCTGTTGCGCGATCCAGTGGGGCGGGTTAGAGGCAGACTGGCCAGCTGAAAACCCTGATTAAAACACAAAACACTCAGAGAGCTTTCTCAATGCTCTTTCGTCCCATTGGAGTCTCATTTCCCAAGAAGAGAGAGGACTCAGAAGAACAGGATCAGAACTATGAGTACCCAGAATCTTTTCATCATATACGATGTTCTTTCTATTTATAACGTTCTAGCATTTTCCCTCAAATTCCATGTTAATCCTCTGATTTTATTTTCCAGATACTTGGTCTGGTATTTTCCATGGTCTTGTACTGCCAGATCGGGAACAAATGAACCCATGGATGTGCCGAGCTGCCATTAGTCAAACCCCTTTCAAGCCTTGCTTCGACTTTGTGGCTTTAAATATCTGAGTGCTGCATATGTTACAAGCAGCTTCCTATTAAAACGTCTCATTTAGCCGCACCACAGATATCTTCCAGACATACTGAACATATTTAAGATTTGAGTGACACAAGGAAAATGATATAAATGTGCATTTTTACTCAAAATAAAACTAACATGTTTACATTGATGCTTTTTTGTATCTGATCATTGTGTTCAGGTGATATTGTGCTTAAAATGTCCTCCTGGAGCCTCCCAGGGGGATGATCTTTGTCTCTAAGTTACAGAGCTGTCGTTAGTTAGGGCAGTGAATCTGGGCTTTTCAGAAGCAACCCTCTTCCGTGTGGTGAATCAACCAGTGGGGATGAGACTGAATTGAGTCTCAAGCTGAAAGATGGAGAGTGGCCCATCAAGGTCCCCATCTCTTTTATCTCTGTGCCCAAGTTTACGACTGGTATCTCTTTTCTCTCTGTTGCCTGCGGGAACAAGATCTGGGTGCTGTCTTTCCAGCCGCTGAATCTCTGGTCCCACTCTGGGTCTTCTTCTGGGCCATAATTATACCTTCCTTTAACTTTCTAGTTCTCACAGAGATTGTTACATTTTACTTATTATTGGGGTAGAATATACACATAATAAAGTGAGCAAGTCTTGAGTATGCGCCTCGTAAGCACTATCCAGATCAAGAAACGGCACATTTCCCGTGCACCAGAACGCCCCCGCATGCCACCTCCCAGTGCGTGGAGGGCCGGCTCGCACCCACTGGCCAGGACAGACTGTACGCGTGCACACCTCTTCCTGGCCCTGTGCTTGGTGACTTCACTCTGGTAGCTGGATTCACCACAGTGGGAGTATTTTCACCGTGGAAATTGGCAAATGCTGTAAAATCAGGGATTTTTTCTTTTTCTTGAGAGCTGGCTGTTAAACATTTGCCAGTCCACCAGTGCCCTTCTCAGCAAACGCCTCCCCAAGGGCCACCGCTCTTCTGATTTCTATGACCAGAGAGTCATTTTGCCTGTTCTTGAACTTTCTACAAATGGAATAGTAAAGTATGCCCTGGCTTCTTTTTCTCAACATTTTGTTTGTGAGCTTCGTCTATGTTGTTGCGTGCAGCTGTACTTTACTCTCATTGCCCTATGGTATCCACTCGCCGTGAATATGCAACACGGTGTAGTTGCCCATCCTCCTGTTGGTGGGCACAGGGTTTGCTTCCAGTCGGGCACTAGTTTGAACTAAGCTGCTGTAAACATGCTTTTATGCCTTTTGGTTCCTGCAGGTACTCATTTCTGGGTGGATATGCAGGAGTGGATTGATTTGTACACAAATATTTAGATTTAATAGATTCTGTCAAGACATTTCCTTAAGTGGTTGTACTAATCTACGTTCATTCTAGAAAGTATGGTAGACTCAACCTGTTCTTCTGAGGTGGAGGACGAGGAAGGAAGGCAGTTATTATCCGGTTGATCAGAGTGGGCAAGGAGTGGGAACGTGGGGGGCCCTGGGCTGGGTGGGCAACCCTGTTCTGTGCTCCCCTGTGGATGATAAAGATGCCCATCCTTCTGCCAGGAGCTCTACCAGAAAGTGTGCTTTTATCCTCTCATTTCTTCTCACCACATCCATATGGGGCAGACGCTGCTGATAGACGATTGCCTCCCAAGCCCTGGCCGTGGATCCTGCTGTGTTTGTTTCTTATGAGATGTCTATTAATAAATCTGCCCTATTTAATCATGTTTGCCTGTTCGTACACTGTGACTCCTCAAACACATCGACTGTTTCTTATCTTCACATCCCCAGTACCTACCACAGTGCTTGGCAAATAAGGGCACTCAATAAATTGTAGCCAAGAATGATACTTAGATTTATTGAGAGCTTACTGGATGCCAAAAATATTCTAAACACTTTACATAGAGCTACTCATTTAACCCAGAACCACCCTCTAGGTTAGTACTATTGTTAAACCCAGCTACAGACGAGGAAACTGGGACCCAATGACACGACTGACTTTTCTTAGGTCACAGCCAGTCAGTCTCAGTGACTCATCACCTGTGCTCCTGATGTTGTATCATTGTCTTGCCTGCAGTGTTCTTGGGAGAAACAGACAAGGAAATGAATATGGAAGTGCCTTTTCACAGTGTCAGGCACACAGTAGGATATTTTATGGTAAAATCAATGATATGAGAACTATGTCCAGCAGGGCAGGCAGGAAAACAAAACTCTCTGGCTGTTTCAAACAATGGGAACAAAGCACAGGGAGCTGCTGTCTTAGCTCAGGTGGCCATAACAAAATGCCACAGACTGCATGGCTCACAGCAGAAATTACTTTCTCACAGTTCTAGAAGCTGGAAGTCCAGGATCAGGGCACCGGCAGACCCAGTTCCTGGTGAGGGCTCTCCTCCTGGCCTGCAGCCAGCCACCTTCTTGCTGTTCCACACATGGCAGAAAGGGGGAGCTCTTTGGTGTGTCCTCTTGTAAAGACATTAATCCTTCAGATCAGGGCTCTACCCTCTGACCTCCCCTAACCTTGATTACTTCCTTACTCCACATACAGCCACACAGGGTTAGGGCCCAAACATAGGAATTTTGGGGGGACACAACTGAGTCCCCAGGCACTGTTTACACAGGTGATGGAAGAAGTAAGAAGCCAAATGGGATGGCAAGCTAAACCAGAGATTATGGACAGTAGGAAGGTGCTACCACCCTTAGGATGGTGGACAGAGAGGGCATTTCCAGAGCCCAGGATCCAGGGCCACCTTGTGGGAGACGGAGCCATGGCTGGACCACTGTCTAGTGGAGTAGGAGCCATGGGTGACTCAGCAGCTGCCAGAGCAGAGAAGGGGAGATGTGCCCAGGTTTCTTCCCTCCTGCCTCCAACCCTTTGCCAGTACCTCCCATTGGCTGAACTCACCCGGAAGCCAGAGGACACGGGAGCCTGGGAAATGTAGTTTCCTCACACAAAGCTGAGAAAGGCAAGAACTGGGCTCACAGCCTGGGAAGACTTGGAATCCCCGGAGAGTGCGGGAGCAGGCACACAGGTGCTGAAAACTGGGAAGTATACCCAAGATCTAACATTTCCATGAGAAGTTGTCCAAAGTTGCCTGGATTCTTTCTCTTTTGACTAAAATTCTTAGCATTTTAGGGATAGAGAGGACTTTACAGCAGTTATCCTTAACTGGGGGCATTTTCCCCTTGGGGACATTTGGCAATGTCTGGAGACATTTTGGGTTGTCACAACTCGGGGAGAAGGGGGTTTTACTGGCATCTGGAGGGCAGAGGCCAGGGATGCTGCTAACCGTTTCATGATGCACAGGAATGTGCCCCATAACAAAGAATATCCAGGCCCAAGTGCCCACGGTGCTGTGTCTGAGAAACCCCATTGTCAGGAATCACGTCTGACCAGCAGAGTGACAGTCAGGCATGTATGACCGTGGAAAGTGAACCAGATGGGAGTCCAGACCCATCTGAGACCAGCTCCAGAGCTGGCAGGCTTTGTGACCTTTGCAAGTCACTTAACTTGAAGTTTCCTCAGCTGCAAATGAGAGATTTATCTAGAAGAGGATGTTGACTTGCTCATGACAGTTGAGCGGGGTTCTAATTTTGGTCTTTGGTGCTGAAGGTAATTACGAGGGAAGCTTTTACTCTCTTAAAGGGTGTGAAAATCAGACTTAAGAATCAGCTCATACTTTACCTTCATGCTTAACAGAACAAACCACAATATTCAAAGACATATTAAATTACTTAAGAATCATAGCAAGACCAAATTAAAGGAACTTCACCAAACTGATAATTCAATGTAGATGGGACTGTTTTTTCCAATTGAGAGAAATGTAGGAATCATCTCCATTATGCATAAGACTACAATTGCACTAATTTAGATGTAAGAAATTTATATTAAATCTTGGCAAATGCTTCTCAAACCTGTTTGCTTCTCTGCTTCCCTGTTGCTATGGTCCTCTCTGGTCTCTCGCAATCCCTCTTGAGTAGAAGCCGTTAGTGGTCTTCTCAGTGTCCTTTCTTTCTTTGTCTGCCTTATAGACAGATCCCCGATTTTGCTGGAGTACAATGAGCCCAGATGAAATATTTTATTTCCGACAACCCAGTCTAGTGAAACTGCTCTTTGACACACCAGCAAACACACAAGCGAAGAACACACATAGTGTTTCTTGTCCTCCACAGCAGGCTGATCCCATTTATAAGTAATCTTGCGATAACGTAAGAGAATCTTTTAAGCAACTGAATTTATTGGATCTCACTTAGAGCATTAAAGTAGAATTTTATCATATATGATAAAAGAGACACTCCCTGTCTGGGGCCTGTAATCTGAACTGACCAAGAGTCACATAACTGAACTACACACAGTTAGAGAAATGTAACTTCTTCTGTACCCCAGTCTGGGGAGGAGGCCGTGAGTTAGTTCTGCTCTAGACAAACAGAGAGCCTGCGGCAAAGGCGGATGTTGTCCTAATTGCCTCAAGGTCAGTTTCTGGACTCTGTTTCGTTCAGTCCTGGACCAACACCACACTGCTGAAGTTTATGGGGCTTGATACAAAACAGAAAAACCTCCCTCTCCCTGTTGTTCGTTCTTCCTTGAGTGCCGTGGTTGTTCTTTGCCCTGTATTTCTGTGGAAATGTTAGAATCACCTTGCCAATTTCCACACGCACATGCACACACACACACACACACGTACACACTCCTACTAGGATTTTTATTGAAATTGCTTGGACTCTATAGTTTACTTTGGGAAAAATTAACATCCTTACAATGTCAAGTCTATCTATCCATGGTATAGTTATCCACTTATTTAGATTCTCCTTAATTCCTCTTAATACTGTTTTAGACATTTTCTATTAGGAGCCTTTCAGTTGTTCACATTGATGTGCAAGTTTGACAAGGTTGCTGGGTTCAAGGTCAACACACACAGTTCACACAATTGTAGTCTTATATACCAACTACAAACAATTATAAACTGGAATTTTTTTTAAAGATCTCATTTATAAAAGCATCATGAAATGTCAAATATCTAGCAATAAATCTAATGAATATTTGCAAGACTTCTAACAGAAAATTCATAAAATATTAAGATAAATTAACGTATACAGAAATACAGTTTTTGTGTGTTGATCATGAATGCAGGGCCCTTGCTAAACTTACTAATTAGTTTTAATAACTTGCCTGCAGATTATCTTTTATAAGTATTTTCTATGTATACCACTGTGTCATTGGCTAATAATACAGCTTTATTTCTTCCTTTCCAATACTTTTACATTTTCATTCCTTTGTCTTGCTTTGTTGCATTAACTAAGGTGTCCAGGGCAATGCTCAGGAGAAGTGCTGTTCTCCATGGGCAATCAACGTGGCCATACAGCCAGGTGTCACATAATGACGGTTCAGTCAACAGCAGACCACATATAACATGGTGATCCCATAAGATCAGGTGTGTGGTAGGCTGGAGCATCTAGGTTTGTGAAAGTACACTCTGCGACATTGACACAATGGTGAAATTGCCTGAAGACACATTTCTCAGAATATATCCCCGTCATTAAGTGATGTATGACTGTATAGGTTCTTCACAAATTCTAGAATTAGGGTATATTTCTGCTAGTTTCATTAGTAACCAAGATTATTTTAAAATTCAGCATAGGACTGGGGAAGTATGTAAAGAAAAAGCCATTTTAAAAACATTCCTTTTTTTGTGTGTGAGGAAGACTAGCCCTGAGCTAACATCCGTTGCCAGTCCTCCTCTTTTTGCTGAGGAAGACTGGCCCTGGGCTAACATCCGTATCCATCTTCCTCTACTTTATATGGGATGCCGTCACAGCATGGCTTGATGAGCGGTGCGTCGCTCCACACCCAGGATTCAAACCTGTGAACCCTGGGCCGCTGAAGCAGAGCACATGAACTTAACCACTATGCCACTGGGCCAGCCCCCTTAAATAACATTCTTGATTAGATAGTTCATAAGTCTGTAAGAACAAAGAGTTTGGAGGAAGGGCTTGGATGGAGTGAAACAGGAATTGACAGCGGTGGGGCTGGCAGTAAGTAGAGAGGCGGCTGCTCCGCAAACACCTGTTACCCAAGGACAATGGAATGGGCACTGGACTGAAGGGAAGCACACGGCTCCTAAACACATTTATATTTCATATTAGCAGCATCCACATTTCTCACCATGCAAACATTTGCCACTTGGAAAGCAGTTTGGGTAGGAACATGACCTTTGGAGTAAAAAAATCTGGGTTATATTCCAGCTCCATTATTGTGCAACCACAGGCAAGTTGCTTAATCCTTTTGAAACTGAGTTCCTCACCCGTAAATTGAGGGTAATGATTCACGTTTATCAGGACCATTGTGTAGATAAAATGAGATAATGTATGTGTGTTATGGGTTATACAGAAAATGTACAATAGGGGTCAGCCCGGTTGTGTAGTGGTTAAGTTCACACGCTCTGCTTCGGTGACCCGGGGTTCACGGGTTAGGATCCCAGGCACGGACCTACACCACTCTTCAGGCCAGGCTGTGGCGGTGACCCACACACAAAATAGAGGAGGATGGGCACAGACGTTAGCTCAGGGTCTTTGGTTTGAATTCTTTATCATGTTGCATAATATTTTCATGTCATTTATTATAATTATATTGTTTACTATAGCATAGTTATTTATATTTACTATTTTATATTAATTTATATTATTTAATAATTATATAATTTTTTATTTATTGTAATTATATTATTTATCATCAGCTGTATAGTATTTTTGACGTATTAAACTACGTTCTTCTATCTCGGTCCTTCTCTCCTGGCTGTCTCATGCCACTCCTAAGTGTCCACATGGTCCAAGCCGACAGCAGAACCCTGGAGGAGGAAGTGATGGAGTGGACGCAGAAACAGCCTGTAGCCTCCAGCTTTCACATTCGAACGCTTACAGTTTTAAGGCAGATGTCTTACACTTACCACTTCTGGGCCGTATTTGCCTTCAGATGTGTTTTATTTTGCTTCATGGTGTTGAAAATGTTTTAAATAATTCCTAACACTTAAAAATTGGGATACTTAATGTGAAACTCTGGGAATGTGGCACCGCTGGATCTGCAGTTTCACGGGAGAAACTGGCCAGATCTCTCCGGGCCTGCCCCCGAGACCAGCTCCTGGGCTCCAGTTTGGCAAACTGCCACGGCCGCCCTATTCCTGTGAGTGACCCACACGGCTGTTGTGGGTATTCCAGCTTGAGAGTCCTAACTGGGGATATTTGATAAATTGGGTATAGGGGCATCGCTGGCCCCTCACCAATTCAGAGCAGATATCTCCTGCACCCAAACCGTGGGCAGGAGAGGATGAGAGGAGAGAAAGGAGAAGCTGTGTGAGGGCAACCGCGCGTGTGTGTGTGAACTCGAGTGAGCCTTCCCGGTTGAGCACCTGGGAGGCAGCAAGCCGTGTCCAGAGTAGGCATGGGGCGGGGGACGTTCCAAACAGCCTCCTGCCCCAGCTGGGCACCGGAGAATAGAAAGAGTCTTCTCCTCTGCCTCAGTGTGGATTGTCCCTGGCGTGGCCGTGAGAACCGAAACGAGGCCTTTCTCACGGTGCTCTGTGTGCAAATGTGCGGCCTGACGAGCAAGAATCAGACTGGCCCCTCCAACGCCACCCCACCCCCTGGTGTCTTGGCACTGAAGTTTCCAGAAATTTGCTCAGACTAAATTTCTACCCTTATAACCTATATATCCCCCATATCCTTCCCCACACAGGGTACTAAAATAGAATTTAGTTATGTTTCTACAAACTGAGAGTCCCAGCTTCTGCTCTTTTCCTGACCTCTTTGTCTGTTTGTCATCACAACTTTCCTGAAATCTTGCCCTGGAGCTTCCGCAATTCCACCGCCTCCTGTCTCTTCCCCTCCTTTTCCATCTGCCTCCAACTCTCTCACCATCCCTCCCTCCACCTGTCGGACACTCACTGCACGGGCCGCTCCTTCTGTAGCTGTTCTCTATCCCATCACTGATTTTCGTTCTTCAGGACACCCTTTAGTTTGGAAGTTTCTTAGTCTTTTCATTCTACTTCCTCTTCCTTGTTGATCCTATTTCCAAATCCCCAAGGAACTCTCAGAACTTCAAAGTCCATAGTCCTGGTCAGGACTGCTCTCCAGAGCCCCTGAGTTGAATTTTTAGCTGCTATGTAGAGATGGCTTAGAAATGTCTGCTTCTCCTTTGCCCTTTTACTTTGGTTATCAGTATTAACAAATACTTAGTCATCCAAGCCAGACATCTCCGGGCCATCTTCAACACCTCCTCCTCGTCTGCCACATCTGAGTGGTCTCTCCTCCTTGTTGTTCCTTCCATTGTATCTTCTCTCTCCCTCTCCTCTAGTCTCGGCCCCAGCTCATTTCTCTCTGGGCTTGCTGCAATCATCTCTTGATGGGTTTTTCTACCTTTCTGTGTTTCCCTCTTCCAATCCATTCCCCATGATGCCACAGGAATGACGTTCCTCAGATGCAGACGTTATCACGTTACAGTACCCTCTTCTGAGTTTACAACTGGCCACGAGGCTCTTCATCAGAACTAAGTCCACTTTCCCCCTGCCTCTCCAAGTCCACTTCCCTGCCTCTCCAGACCCTCCTCCCTGAGCGCCCAGGAGCCTTTGACTGTCTGCTCTTCGTTACCCTTCAGATCTTTGCCACGCTACTCCCTCTGCCTGGAGCGGAGTACTTAGTACTCATTTGTTGGATTCCTTCAAGATCTGGCTCAAATGTCACCACTTCTATGAAGCTTTTCTGGATCCATCAGGACTGAATTAATTTTTCCAATGATCTGCATTTTCTCATAGCACATTATATTTAAATGTCACTTATTCTAATATATTTTGGCTGGTTTTTTTGCCTCAATTTTATTATAAGCTTCTTGAGTATTCCTGAGCTCCTGAATTGAATTTGTACCCCAGACCTGGGCATGGTACCTAGGCTATATTAGAGGCTTACTAAGCGTATGTTGTCATTAATATCCCGTGGTCCATTTGAAGAAAGGTATTCATTCTTACCTTACAAAGATCTTTCATTGAATATCGGTGTATGGTTATCCCTCAGCATCCAGAGGGAATTGGTTCCAGGACTCCCCCAGGTACCAAAATCTGGTGGTGCTCAAGTCCCTACAGTGGCCCTTGATACGGGCCTATTGTTATAACTATAACAATAGCTAATACATATGGTGCTTATTATATGCCAGGTACTGCTCTAAAGAATTCATTTATATTAATTCATTCAATTCCCACAACAATTCTATTAATAAAATTATTATCCTCATTTACAGATATGGAAACTGAGCCACAGGGAGGTGAAGTAAGTTGCCCAAGATTAATGGAGCCAGGATTCAAACCCAGCTACCCTGGCTCCACAGATTATATTCTTAAACCACAACACTATAGCACATCTCTTGGAAAAAAGATGGTTTGTTAAAGAAATAGAGTGTTAGATTCTTTCCAGAGTTGCTGAATTGCTGAGGGAATCCTCAATCATCAGAGTATGTCGACATGTTGCCGTAAATCCAGATGGAGTTGTCTCCTTTCCCCAGCTTTACACTTGGTGTACACCCCCATCTTGATGTACACCCCCATCCATTGTAATGTTACACACTGTATTTCAAGGCTTTCTTTCCATGTCTGCCTCTTTTATCTGATTGGGAACAATCTGAAGCAAGAAATGCATCTTTTGTTCACTTTGTCCTGCCCACAGATAGTGTGGTACCTGACAGGTGCTTGCCAGCCAGCGTTTATTGACTGAAAGAATAAGAAAAGTTCTTACATTTTTAAAGACATTAAAATTGCCACATCCATAAATGAAAGTTGACAAGTCCTCTGACCTACAACCAGTTAACTTGACTCCAAGGGGCCTGGAGGTTAGGAGAGGCTGTCCTTTCTCGTGAGAGGAGCTTGTTTACTCACCACTTTGACCTCCTCTTTCTGCTACAACAGGTGGTGGGGAAGAGCTACAGAATCTGGAACCAAATTTGCCTGCGTTCAAATCACGGCTTCATCATCTAGTAGCTGAGTGATCCTGGGCATGTTACTTACTTTCTCTGGGCCTCATCCGAAAACCAAGGATAAAAAGGAATCTCTATAGGGCTGTTGTGAGATTAAATGAGACAGGGCATGAAAATATTTGGAACATGTAGTACAGTTAGTACCTGATAAATGTGAGTAGCTATAATATTGTTATTCTTATAAGAATAAGCAGACAGCGTTAGGATTTAAATATTCACTTATCAAGTTTTGCTTTTGATCATGAAGGTTCTTTATACTTCGAAGCAAGTTTAGGGCCATCAAGGACTTCATCTTCAAAGACCTGAATTTTTGAGATGGATTTGGACACCAGCTCCTCCACACAATGATAAATCTTCTGCTCAGAATCTCTTTCCAAGGCTGCTGTCCAGCGATCATATTAAGCATCGGAACCAAAAAGACAGGGCAGGGATAATGGGCCAGGAACTGAGCCGCATGGAAAGACATACAGTAAACAAAAGGGATTTAATCCGGGGAATCTTTGTGATGTTAAACAGCTCCCGTCAACCAAGTGGGGAGACAAGTTCCGTCAGCTTTGCCTGCAAGGCGACACCCAATAAGTCATGTCTATTTAATACAGTCCGAGCCCCTGCTGCCTCAAAGCCAAGAGCAATAAGCAACCAGGGCAAACAGGACATTGCACCTGGCTCACGAGATCTCCAAGAGTAATTTGTGACACTATTTCAAGTGATTCCAGTAGAACGTGTTGTTCTCTGCAGAAATCATGATTTTGGAAAACAGGTTAGGGTTCATGGCAAAATATGAGATGAAAATGGCCAGGAATGTTATAAACAAGCAAGAAATCACTAAGAAGTTCATAACTGGAAGCCATAATAACTGGCAAGTGGACTTCTTTTTTTTTAATAACCAAAGAACAAGGTTAATATGCAGACAGGCACGTCAAGTGGAGCAAGCCCAGTAGGTACTCAGAAGTGAAATGAGACCCACGTGTGTAAGGGGCGTCAGGATGCGGTGAGTTCTTGCTGAACCGGGAAGAGCAGAGCGTCACCCGTCTGGAGGCTGAGCTGTGGGTTGTCAGCCAGACTGCGAGCCTGGCTCTGTGTGATGCTGGCTAAACCCCCAGTACCCTTTTATCCTCATTAGTTCTCTCTCAGTGTTTTCAAATTCTGGACTTTGGAAAGCACTTTCCAAAGATCTAAAAATCGTCAGATAGAAAAGAGCAAGTTTCTGATGGAAGAACCAACTTTCTTTCCTGGGAAGCATCCAGCAATAAAAAATCTAAAAATATCTTGGAGAGAGCATACATTTGAGAAATACAAAGCAGGAATTCTATTTTCCCCACTCTCCAGATTACTCTCATATGTAATGACTCTATATCTTTATGGTGAAATAGTAGTAACTTGTGTTCTGGTTAAAGAACTGAGAAACTTGTAATTTCAGTCAAGGGAGGGAAAAAGAAGGAACAGTGTCGGAATTACCAGACCTCTGAGTCGCCAAAGAAAAATGGCTGTTCAAATAAGACTTTTCTGAGCCTGCTGGATTAAATTGCAATGTTGGATTACCTGTCATTGTGAAAAGAAGTTGGTAAAATAATTAAATTCCTTGTGTAACTTGTGCAGTCACCCTGGGAGGATGAAGGAGCGCGTCACGGAGACAGGAAACTTGCAGGCACCAGCGTTCGTGGAGTCGGTGCCGCTGTCTGTCAGGGTGGAGACCAGGCCCTTCACAGACTTGATCCCACGTCAGGGTCGCAGCCCAGCGGGTCCCGTGCGGATTCTGAATTAATCGGGGACACAATGTGCAGCCGGGACTGAGGACCGCATCCCGCCAGCACCCTCTCTGCGCTGCTGAGTCCCGGGATCTTCGGGGCGTCGCGAGCTCGGAGCGCCAGCCGCGACCACCGGCCCCTGGAGGCGCCCCGGGCCTGCGCGGAGCCCCTGACCTCAGCACGGCTCCCCGGGCCCGTGGGGGTGCGATCCGGGCGGCCCAGCGCACGCAGGCTGCCCGCAGTCCACACCGCGCTCCGCCCGGGGCTGCAGGCAGGACGCAGCCCGATCCGGAGCCGCTGGTCAGAGGGTCTGGCGGCGGACACGCTCCCGGCCCCTGGCCTAGTGGGTAAGTGCAGGGGCGCCGCCTGGCCGCCCAGGTTGGGTTCCCAGGTGTGGACCTACACCTTGTCAGCCACGCTGTGCCAGCGACCCACATACAAAATAGAGGGAGATGGGCGCAGATGTGAGCTCGGGGGAATCTTCCTCTGCAAAAACCAAACCAAAGAACCCAGAACGTTTCTCCACTATTTCCATGACTTCAGAAGCTCCTTTTACATTTTCTTCCAGTCACTACTCTCCCCTCTGAATAGTAATTATAATCCTGACTTCTAAAACATAGATTTCCCCCCCTTTTTTAGACTTCGTATTAATGGAATTTATAAACATATACTACTTTTTATCTGGCTTCTTTCACTCAACATTATGTTTCTGAGATTTAGCCACATTTTTGAGTGTAGTCATAGATGATTAATTTTCATTGTTGTATAGTTTTCCATTGTACACACATACAAAAATTTATTTATTAAAAAGCATATATTACTTATTAATTTCATTTAATGATTTTTTTTACAGCTACATTTTAACATAAAGTTTTAACATTTGGCAGTGTAGCTGCCGAGAACCACAACTTTCTTTTCCATCTGGTGGGGGAGATGTTTGCTGTTAACTTTAGATTCAGATAGACTTGACCTTGATATTTAGTTTGGTCAGTTATTTCTGTGTGTGCTTGTGATCAAGTTAATTAAAGACACACATATGTATATTAATCCATACATAAATATATATACACAACATAAATATTTAATCTACAAAGGGGATAATGAGAAATGTCATATAATTATCTCCATAGACACCAAAAATGCCTTGAATAAAATTAAATACCCATTCCAGAAAGTAATTTACAAAATGGAAATCTATGGATATTTCCTTAGCACGAACTTTAGTCCCCAATTCGGTATCTTACTTGATGGAGAAGCACAAGAAAATCAAAGCTAAAACTGATATAATCAATAACAGAATTTTCAGGGAAAAAGAATATAAAATGTTAGCTTACAAAACCAGTAGTCTTCACACTAACAAACAGTACGTGGTTAAAACATACAGTGAAAGACCACATTTACAATAGAAATAAAAAAGATAAAATACTTAGGGATAAACTTCATGTGAAATGTTCAAAAGCTAGTGAGGAAAACTTGAAAACTCTTGAAAGACAGAAAACAGGACTTGAACAAAGGAGAGACAACTCTTGTTCTTGGAGAGGAAGAGTCAACATTATAAATACGTCGATTATCTTGTTAATATATACATTTAATGTAATCTGAATAAAAATGTCAAAAACAGTTTCTTCTGTCTAAAATTCTACAATTGTCTAAAATTCATATGCAAAAAATAAGCATTCAGGAATAACTAGGAAAATCAAGAGCACTGACAGGGACTAGTCCTGTCAGATAGTAAAGTATGGAATAAAGCCTCTATAACTAAAACAGTGTGGCACTGGGGTGTAACTAGAATAGGAATTCCACAAATAGACCAAGTCCCTCTGGCAACTTGGTTTACGGTAGAGGCGGCATCTCTAATCATTAAGGGAAATGAGTTTTAGCAGATAATGTTGGAGCAACTGGATAGCATTTGATAAAAGATAAAATTTTATCCACACTTCACACGACACTGTAATAAACTCGAAGTGAACCAGAAAAAAGAAAGCACACAAATGGCAAAAGGAAACATTAAATTCTGTAATCTAGAAGTGAAGAAACTCTTTTAAACTATTTAATAAAATATAGAAGTAATAAAAAATTAATAAATTTAATTCCATTAAAATAAAGAATTTTTGCATGAGAAAAACCCATACTGTTTTTTGTATAAAAAGTACTATAAAAAAATCAAATTGGGGCCAGCCCTGTGGCGTAGTGGTTAAGTTTGGGAGCTCCACTTCAGCAGCCCAGAGTTCGTGGGTTCAGATCCCGGGCATGGACAGACCCACTGCTTGTCAGCCATGCTGTGGCAGGGTCCTGTATAAAGTAGTGGAAGATGGGCATGGATGTTAGCCCAGGGCCAGGCTTCCTCATCAAAAAGAGGAGGATTGACAAGGGATGTTAGCTCAGGGCTAGTCTTCCTCACACATCAAAAAATCAAACCACTATAAGCAAAGTCAAAAGATGAAGAACAAGCTGGGAGAAAATATTTGCAACTCACAGTGCTGATTTCCCTCATATATAAAGAGCTATTTACAATCCAGAGGAAAAAGACCAAACACCAAATAGAAAAGTATAAAGACAGTTCATAGAAAAAGAAAGGCAAATAACTTTGAAATGAGAGAACTATACATTAAAACTGCACTGAGAAACCATTCCTCACCTCTGACGGGCAAACATCTAAAAGCTTGACAATGAGTTTTATCGGCAAGGTTGTAGGAAACAGCCTCTTCACATAATGCTGGTGGGTTTACAGAATGGTCCAACCTCTATGGAAGGGAGTTTGAAAATGTCTGACAAAACTACATATCCAATTGGTCTTTGACCCCACAATCACCAGGTCTAGGAATCTACCTGGTAGCTACACCTATAAAATTTGAAACAACATACACAACACTTATTCATTACAGTGTTATTTGCAATAACAAAAGGTTGGAAATGACCCAAGTGTCTGCAAGTACAAGGTGAGTTAAATAAACTATGGTCCACTCATTGGAATACTATGTAGCCATGAAAAAGAATGAGGAGGATCTCCATGAGCTGATTTCAGGCTATGGACTGATTTTCAGGCTATATTGCAGTATGGAACTTATGAGTGTAAGAAATAAGGAGAAATAGGAACATGTATATATATTTGATTATTTGTGCAAAAGGAAACCAAGGAAGAATAAAACAGAAACTAATGAAAATGGTTGCCTATAGAGGGAGTATGGGAATGAGGTGGAGGGATAGAAATGAGGGTTAGAGTTCTCTGAAGATATTCCTTCAAAAAATATATTCTTTTAACTTTTTAACATGGGTGTGAACTATGTAAGTGCTTTACATATGCAAAATTTAAATAAAAATGGAAAGAAAAGTGAACTCAAATTTAACACAAATAGAAACATAAGACCTAAGTGCATACAAAATGAATAATATAATCAAAGATTTATTTCAAGTAACTTTTGATGCAGTACTCTGACTGTACATAGTGAAATACGTTCTAAGAACAGATAACAACAAAATCTCCAGAGAAATACCTCACTAAGTAAGTTTATTGCCAGCAGTAGTATTGGTGTTGCCATTTTGAAAGTATTTTATGTACATTGTAAGATAAAGCAAATAAACGAATATATTAGTGTCACTGGGAACCCAGATTGCTAGTATAAAAGAAAAAAGATACAAACACAGAGTGAAAGAGGTTTCAAGATCTGTACAGGTAAATTTGAACTGGCAATATCAAGATGACGTTATAGTGTAAGAAAACATGTATTTCCTAGTTCTGTTCACTGAAAGGTTTAGGAAAAATAGAAGCAATGACACCCCAGCAACATGGAGCCTCCAGGTCTCGGTTTCCACACGCCATCCCATAACAAGGTGATCGGAACTATCATTACCAAGAGAGGGCCTGATTCACATTAAGGGCCCCTTGATGTGATGTGAAATGAAATGGACAAGATCGCCCATGAGCCATGCTTGCCCAAACTCTTTCACCTGGATCTCACCATGTCTTTACATGTGACGTCCAGTGTATAAGGTGTTCAAGGGAAGGAGGTGTCACTAAATGACACCATGGTGGGAGGTGGGTATCACAATGACCCAATCTGCACCACTGACAGTGGAGCTCTTGCGTTTGGACCAACAGTCAGACTCATGATGCTTGATGAGTGTTAGCCAGCACCAAATTTCCTTGGCCCTAAGAAAAGATTCAGGACAGCAAAACACCAACGAGCACATCCACAGAGAGTGAAGGTGTTGTTACTTCCGGGCATGGCTCTGCCTGTGGGACATGTGTGGTCACCAGCCGTGAGCTAACCTGGCTCAGACCGGCCTCGGCTTCAGGAACCCCCAGCTCCAGGCTGCACCCACAGCTGGTGGTGCCCAGTCTCAGGAGCACGTGACTGGCCTCCCTTCTCCAGGGTGGGTGCATCTCTTCGAGGCCGGTTTCCCATTACCTGACAGACAGTTTAGAAAACGGGGTGCAGCTGCCTGACCCGTACGCAGTCCTCTCCTGGATTCTCAGTTACCTGGATGCAGTGTGGATGAACTCACGGTCCCCTGAGTTAACGTTGACAGGGAGATCCCATCACGAGTCAAATCCTCATTGTCCTCGAGGCTGAAGTGAAGACGTGGAACAGGTGGTAAACCTCTCCTCGTGGGGACATTCTGCCACATAACCAGCCTGGACACGGTCATGAGGGTCAGACGGGAAAGCAAACTGGGGGAGATGCTTTCAGATTTTAAAAGACAAAAAATAACAACTGGATATAATGCATGGACTCTGAATCTTCGTTCAAATAAAGTTACTATGAAAACTTTTTAGGGATAATTAGGGAGATTTGAATATTGGACATATTAATATTTTATAATATTGCATATATTAATATTTTATCATATTAGATATATTAATATCAAGGAACTAACATTAATTTTAATGTAGGAGGAGAGTGAACACATGTTTATTGTGTTATTTCAACTCTTCTGTGAGTTTTTGAACATTTTCATAATAGAAACCCAGGAAAAACAGTTTTAAAAAGGACTTAATACAAATTTATAGAGTGATACAAAGTTGAATGAGATATGGTAGTAAATGCTTCAAATCACACCCAATTAAGATGCCTTATTGAGACTTATTTTTTAAAAAGGATTATTTGCATTAATTATATACTCTGGAGTAAAATTAAGCAAGGCAACTAATTATTGACATCTTTTATCAGTGTGAGTTTGGCTTTGATTCTCTGTTCTTCTAATTTTGTTTCAAATTTTGTAACAAACATTTAAACATGTAACCATGTAAAACATTCAGACAAGAGAAGAATAAACTAGCCCCCCACGACTAAAATGCGTTGATTCATATCTGTCTCAGACAAAAAAGAAAAGATCTCACTCTTACAGACACAAAGTCTTATTTTCCCTGCCTCTACAACCCCTCTCCTCCTCACCTCCCCTGAAACAACCATCATCCAGAGGTTAATGTTTAAAACTCTTGCCGGCCAGGTGGTGTAGTGGTTAAGTCAGCGTGCTCTGCTTTGGTGGCCCAGGGTTCGCTGGTTTGGATCCTGGGCGTGGACCGACACATCACTCATCAAGCCATGCTGAGGTGGCATCCCACATAGAGCAACTAGAAGGATGCGCAACTATGACACACAACTATCTACTGGGGCTTTGGGGAGAAAAAAAGCAAAAAAGATTGGCAACAGATGTCAGCTCAGGGCCAATCTTCCTCAAAATAATTAAATAAAATAAAAAAATAAAACGTGTGTTTTTATGCTTTAAATATATATGTACATAACCGCGCAACTTGAGTTTTAAAATTTTAGATGCACGGTGTCAATGTCCTTTTGTCATTGACTTAAAAGAACTCAACGTTGTGAAAGTGAGACTTGTTCGGGGAGAACTAATTCATTCTGCTGTAAGACACAGCACTGAGTGACCCGTTTATTCCCCTGCCGAGAGCGCTCACGCATTTCCACCTATTTTGACTTACTAATAGGCTGTACTCACCACGCACACAGTCACGTCTCCTGCGTGAAGACGGGAGTTTCTCTGAGGAGCACACCGGGAAGTGGAGCTGCTGGGACACGGGCGTGCGTGTCCCCAGCTGACAACTTGCTCTCCAAGATAATGGTCTTGTTAACCGTCACACCACCACAGTTGATGGTGCATTTTGACTGTAAGATGGTTATTTTCCCTGGAATTTCATTACTTTATTTGTTTGCGCTCTTTGAGGCCTCAAACGCAGTTGTGTTTCTCCAGATGATCTGTGTTGACCTGGTTGCTGGAGATCCCACCAGCGTGAGTGGTTTCAAGTTTTTCAGACCATAAGCCACAGTGAGTGACAACTTGTCACAAGTCCTCAGGAGGGATTTGAGTTTTTTTTTCCCCTCAATGTAAAGTTTCACATAGGCACAAACCTACTGCACGGCAGATTTATTTCTTTTTCATTTTGGCACCAAGGGTAGAGTCCTTTTGGGAATCAGCTTTTTGTGGAGGTTCTCTGTTCCCACTTTAACTAGACCCAAGGCCCAGCCTCTGTCCTTGCCCCCTGCAGCCAGCACAGTGGAAGCCCAAGTTCTCCAGGATGAAGGCTGCTGTGGTCCACATTGCAGCACAGGATTCCAGCATTCCATCATTTTTGGCCTCTCTGTGCATCCTTTTTCTTTTTTTTGCCAGTTTAGCAGAGCATTCAAAAAGATTTTTAACATTTATATCTTTCTTAGATATTTAATAATTTAATTGAAAGTATCTAGTCTGTAATTTGCCAAAAACAGATATCACAGTTAGGTCTTTAATTTATCTGTAATTTACTTTTTCTGTATAGAAGGTAGAGATTTACATTTTCTCCTTCCAATTGTACCAGCACCATTTAATAATTAAACCATTCTTTCCCACTGATTTCTAATGCTAACACTGCCACAGGACAAGCTCCTATATATATACATAAATACATAGGTATGTCCCTAAACTTTCTTAACCATTCATTTAATCTTTTCATCTATCCTGTTAGAGTATCATTCTGATTTAATTTCTGTTTGTTTGCAATTATGAAAATATGAAAATGTGAATCTTCCCTTTTGGAATTCTTTTATCAAAATTGCTTTCCTATTTTTGGGTTTTTATTCTTCTGTATAATTTCAGGAAGGATAAACTCAACAATTACAATAAAAGAAAATTGTTGGGATTTTGATTGGTCTTGCATTTAATTTACAGATTATTTTGGAAAGACTTGCCATCCTAATGATATCAAATCTTTCCATCTCTCTCTTTATTAATCTGTTTGATGACTTTTGATAAAATTCACCAAGACATAATGATTCAAAATGTGTTTGCACCTAAATAACAGTGAAAAATGTAGCAGAACTTAAAAAAGAAATAGACAAACCCACAATCAGAGCTGCATATTTTAAAGAATGTTTCTTGGTAATTAACAGAAGGAGCAATAAAAAAAAGTTTACAGAAAGTGCAAATAACATTATTCCTCACCTTGCTTTAACTGACATTTATAGAACATCACACCCAACTGCAGATTACATGTTCTTTTTAAGCACACATGGACATTTGCCACAGTGGATCATACATTGCAATGCATAGTAAATACATTGAATTTTTAAAGATTGATATCATACTGTAGATTTTCCTACCACAATGCAGTTCAACTAGAGATCAATAACAACAACAAAAGTCCTAGAAAATTCCCAAATGTTTGGAAATTAAGCAACATATTCTAAATGAGTCATAATTAAAAAAATTAAGATAGAATTAGAAAATGTTTTGAACTAAATGAAAACACAACATATCAAAATTGGTGGGGTGCAGCCAAAGCAATGCTTTGAGGATCTTCCATTTTCAAGAAGCTATAAAAAGAGAGCAAATTAAACTCAAAAAGTAGAAGGAAAAAAATATTAAAGGTAAAAGAAAAAATCAACAAAATATAAAACAAATATTTAATAAATGAAATCAACAAAGTGAGAAGTTGATTCTTTGAAAAGATCAATAAAATTGATAAGCTCCTAGAAGTGTTGGTCAGGATAAAAGAGAGGAAAAAATTTCCGATATTAAGAATGAAAAGAAGACACTATTACTGATCCTTCAGATGTGAAAAGGATAATAAGAGATAGTATGGGCAATTTTATGTTGACAAATTTGACAACTCAGTTTAAAAGGACAAATTCCTTGGGAATCACAACTAACCAAAACTACAAAAAAGAAATAGAACTTATAAACTATTGGAACTAATAAGTAAAGTTAGCAAGGTTGCGGGATACAATATCAATAAAAAATTGTTTTTCTATATACTAGCAACAAATAAGTAGAAAATGAAATGAAAAACTACACCTTTTACAGTTGTATCAAAAAACATCAGATACCTAGAATTAAATCTAATGAAAGATGTGTAAAAACACTACCATGAAAGCTACAAGACAGTATTGCGAGGACTAAAGAAAGCCTTAAATAAATAGAGGAATGTATCATGTTCATGAATATATCCCTTTGCTTATCATGAAAATAATCAACTTTTTAAATCTCCATTCTTTCCAAATTGAACTATAGATTCAAAGCAATCTCAATCAGAATCTCAGCATTTTTTAATGGAAATTGATGAGCTTATTCTAAAATTTTGGTGAAATGCAGTAGCTAGAAGAGCCAAGACAATGCTTGAAGGAACACAAGGTTGTAGGAGTTGCTCTACTAGATATTGACTTACTATAATAAAACAGTAATTGAGACAGTGCGGTGCTGGAACAGGAATAGACAGAGACCCATGACCCGTGAGGCAGAATAGAGGCCAAGAACAGGTCCATTTATGAGGTTACCTGATGCGCAGTGACGTTCCACCGCCGTTCCGTGCGTGGACAGACAGGGCATCAGTCAGGCTCTGTCAGAGGACAGAAACCACGTAATTTGAGCAGAGAATTTAATATAAAGCATTGTTCACAGAGTAGCACGTTATTAGCCACTAGAAGGGCAAACAGACTCTAAGTGTTACAGCTGCAGAAACCAGAGCAGCTACCTGTCTGGCCGAAGGATCCAAGCGAGATCTTCCAAGTGAGAGGAAGGGCTGGCCGGCCGAGCTCCGCTCTGAGAGGGGTGGGCGGTGGAGCTCAGCCGGGGCTGGTGTCCGCGAGCCTCAGAGGAGGGGCCTGTGGCACGGCTTCCAGGCCTCTGAAGAGGCGGTGTCGCTGCTGCAGAGGAAGGAACGCTCTTCCTCCACTACAGGGGTGAAATATTGCTGGGTGCCCACAGAAACCACCAGCCACAGAAGCCTGCAGGAGGAAGCCCAACAACCAACCGACCAACAGTGAGAAACAAGTCCCTTCCTTCTCCTCCGGTTTTGAAGCCTTTCTCCAGAGACCCTTATTGGTGGGGTCTAATAGCAAGCCAGCCAACTAGCAGAGAGAAACGTGGTTTGCAAAGTCCCAGCCTCGCATGGCAGAGTAGGTGGGTTTGGAGCCGAAAGACAATAACCTCATAACTGGCACGTGTAATGTTTGCAATGAATGGTATGGGAGCAACCGTATTTCCATGTCATAAAATATGAACTTTAACCACTATTTCAAACCATATGCTAAATTAATTCAAGATGCACCATAGACCTAAATGTGAAAGGAATCAAACTTCTAGACAACAGGATATCTTCAAGATAGGAAAAGACTTCTCAAACAGTCACAAAAGCCATTAACTTTAAAAGAAGTGATTGATAAAATATACTTCGATAAATTACAAACTTCTGTTTATAAAAATCCATGATTAAAAGGGTGAAAAGATAAGCCACAGACTGGGGAAAATATTCGAAGTATACATAAATGATGGAACAAAAACAATGTAATCATAAAAAGGACAGAATGAGAGATATAAAGCAGTCACCAGTCTATAGAGATTCAGAAATTTCAGTAGGCAGATATGGAGCCTACTGTGAGTAGGGACAGTATTTTAGTCCTGTGAGTAGGGACAGACTTTGGTTAGAATCCAATTCAAAGGACTTATATCTAGTATATATAAAGAACACCCTCAAATCATTAAGAAGAAGATATAATCTAATTTAAAATAAGCAAAGACTTGAAGAGGCAATCCACAAGAGAGACTATCAAAATGGCCTATAAATATATGCATCAATAATTATCAAAAAAATTCAAGTTAAAATTTCACAATAAGATATCACAATTTACCCACTAGAACTGTTAAAATTAAAAAAAACCTGACAATAGTAAGCACTGGTGATGATGTGGAGCAACGGAAACTCTCCTACATTGATGGAGAATGTAAATTGCAACAGTCATTTTGGAAAACTGATAGTTCTGAAAAAAGCTAAACATAAGAAACCTCTATGGCACAAAGATTTCACTCCTGAGTATATACCTCATGGATAAAAATGCTTGTGTGCACCAAAAGACATGCAAGAATGCTTGTAGTAACTTTATTTACAATAAGAAAAAACTGGAAACAACATAAATGTCCGTCAAGAGTAGAATGGACAAATAGACTTTTGTTATATTCATATGATGAAATACTACACATCAATGAAAAAGCAAATCACTGATACATGGTACAAATGGATTAAACTTACAGATGTTGAATGAAACCTACATAATGTTGAATGAAAGAAGTCAGATACTAAAACAGCATACCACGTTATTCCACCTATACGTAGTTCAACAATAGTTAAAACTAATTTATGATGATAGAGGTCAGGATAAATGCTTACCCACGAGAAGTAGGTAATAACTGGGAAAGGAAAAGAGGAGCCTCCTGGGGTGCTGGAGGTGTTCTATGTCTTTTCTTTTTAGTACAAATCATACTTTAATCAACTATATTTACTTATGTTTATAAATCTATTTAACGATGAATTAATAATTCAAATAAAATGTTTGGGGCTTACTTTTGCCAGCATTCTCCCATTGGTTTTATATGTATTAACTTATTTAATCCTTACAACAACCTCTCTTGGATGTGTAGATTGTTTTTCATCAAAATTGAGAAGTTTTTAACCTTTGTTTCTTCACATTTTTTTCTTCTTTCTTTCTCTTTTCTCTCCTTCTTGGACTCCCATCATGCAAATGTTGTTATGCTAGATGTTGCCCAGTAGGTCTTTATGACTCTGTTCAGTTTTCTTCAATCTTTATTTTTCTCTGTTCTTTGGATTGAATAATTTCTACTGATCTACCTGCAAATTCGTTGATTCTTTCCCCTGCCATCTCAAATCTGTTAAGCCCCTCTTAAGTTATTGTATTCTTCAATTAGAGAATTTCTCTTTGGTTTTTAAAAATAATTTTCATGTAAAAGTAATTTTTATGTTCTTATTTAGAACCCTTGTTCATTGATTCATTACTGCCATGCTTTCATTTAATTCTTTAAGCATAATTTCCTTTAGTTCTTTGAACATATTTAAAATAGCTGCTTTGAAGTCTTTTTCTGCTAAATCTAATGTTTGGGGACCCTTAGAGACAGATTTTATTGACCGGTTGTTTTCCTGAATATGGGTTACACTTTGTCTCATAGGTTATTTGTTGAAAAGTTGACATTTTAGATAATACATTGTGTCAATGCTGTATTCTGATATTTTTTTCCCTGAAGGTTGTCATTGTTGCTGCTGCTGCTATATTTTGTTAGTGAACAAAAGTCACTAAAGTAACTGCTGAGTCTAAGTTTATGAAATCTCTCTTCCTTGTGGTGTGTGGCCACTCATGTCCCTGTCCAGTTTTTTTTCCCTTATAGTCTGTTTTTATTTTTAAATCTGGCCTCCTAGAGATTTCCTCTGTTTGCATATCTTAGTCATCAGCCAATGATTGGATAGCAGTTGTGCTCAAACATCCCAGATATAAAGCTTCCAATATCTGCTGATGAATCCACACATCTGTTCTGTATTTTGATCTGAGAAATGGTTACCCATGTACATGTGTGTGTAAAATGCATTGAGCTCTATCTTAATATTTGTGCACTTTACTGCAGGAAACTTATACCTCAAAAAATTCAAATAAAAAGGTTTTATTGTTTAAGCCAGGGGGTGAAAAAATTCAGCCTGAGGGCCAAATCTGGCCCATTGCCTGTTGTTGTGGGTTTTTTTGGTGACAAAGATTGGCCCTGAGCTAACATCTATTGCCAATCTTTCTCTATTTTGTATGTGGGATGCTGCCACAGCATGGCTTGATGAGCAGTGTGTAGATCCACACCCAGGATCGGAACCCACAAACCCTGGGCTGCCTAAGTGGAGCACATGAACTCAACCACTACACCACCAGGCCAGTCCTCCCCATTGCCTATTTTTGTAAACAAAGTATTATTGAAACACAGTCATGTCCATTTGCTTACATATTGTCTGTAGTTACTTTAAGGTTACAATAGCAGAGTTGAACAAAGACCATATAGCCTGCAAAGCTGAAAATACTAACTCTTGGGCACCTTATAGGGAAAGCTTTCTGACCCCTCGTCTAAGCCACTGATATTTGGAGCAGCATAAACTAGCCTGTCCTGAAAGATTCAGTTACAAGTTCTAGGAGTGGAGTGGAAAAATAAAATAAAATGAGAGCACTGGTGTGGGGGTCAGTGGTTAGTGATTAGGAAACCTTTGGAGGCTTCACATGTGGTGATCTATCTTATGTACTGGCTTATTTGGTTTCCACAGTAATTTGCAACAAGATGATGAATCTAATAAACTTGTAGCTCTAGGGGAAAGTTTGGAAGCATTAACAGTGTGTGTTGGTTGCTGTTGTCTGCATTTGCCAGGCTATTAAAACAAAGATTTGTAAGCAGGAATAAAACAAAATAAAGAATCCAGGAATGCAGAAACTAGTGGGGTTAAAAAGGCAACTGCTTCATAGCTTCAAGTATTAATAGTGAAAAATAAGCTTTTGAAAACTTGGAAGGGCAAAAGTTGGCTAAAACCCAGCCTTGCTGGCAAGGGTAAGCTAAGAGTACTTTATAGCTTTCATACTCATTAAAACCCTTGAATCAATTAACATTTTTGAGTAACGATTCGATTAAATATGGAACACTTACTAGCTCACATTCAAAATACGTGTCAGAGCAAGAGCGGTGAAGAGGGTGGCTTTCCTGAGGAAGCCTGGTGGGCATGGAGACTTGCAGTTACAATTCAATGAAGAGGAATAGAGACAGGAGTGGGAAAGCAAAGGAATACTGCAATCTGGAGACTGTCTCTTGGAAAAAACTGGGTGTAGGTCATGGTAAAAAAGTTGACAAGAATTAATAGAAAAACAGTCTATTAATATGTGAGACTGGCAGTACTGGGAATGAAAGAGACTGTTCAAGACTTGAAACAAATCTTGAATTCCAACTGTCTTGGGGGCCAAAGTGGGCCAAGAAAGTTGTTCAATCCCAAAGTAGACCATATTTCTCAATGCCTGTTTCAAATGTGTTTAAGGAGAGTAAAACAAAGGGGAAAACCTCTGAGGGGGAAGAGTCGGGGACTAGGGAGAACAGGAAGCCGGCACCCCCACCTACAAATTATATACTTTGAACCTGGTGCCATAATTGGAAAGGACCTTTGAGTTTTCTCCCTTAGGGTGGGGTTGGATGTATTCTGCTTATGGGAAAGAGCGGGATGTGAATATCTGGTGACTATGAGGGTGGATGCTGGTAGATGTTAATGTTGCTGACCAATATTCCTAGTTCTTCTTCCAAGTACAAGAACGACGTGAACTAAATAGGAATCCTCCTTCAGTTTCATCTCAGAATGAGAAGGAACTTGGAGCAGAGGCTGACAGAGTCTCAGCAGACACAGATGACCTGCAGTCATCACCACATAATATGACTGAGAAATAGATGCTGGTTGTTGTAAGCAAATGGAATTTTGGAATTTTTTGTGACCTTGTCAAAACTGATGAATAGAGTACATATAATTTTTGTTCTGCAATAAGTCCTTAGAGCAGCAACTAATTTAAAAAATGAAAGAGCATGTTTAATGAAAAATTAGGTACTGAGTTTCTGTTTCACAAGGAAGTAGATGAACATGTAACATGCACAAACTACTTTTGATATTTGCCATCCATCAGAGGGATCATGGTGATGCATGTGACCACCTGAAAATCAAGACACATATCTGCTGGAGAAACACATCGCTCTGTGCTATGGCCTGAATGTTTGCGTCCCCCCAAAATTCAGGTGCTGAAATCCTAATGCCCAATGTGGTATTTTTAAGAATTGGAGACTTTGGGTGGTACTTAGGTCATGACAGCTGGGCCCTCATGAATGAGATTAGTGTTGTTATAAAGAGATCCCACAGAGCTCCCTACCCCCTTCCACCATGTGAGGACACAGAGATTAGATAACCAAAAAAAGCCCCGTTTTTCTTTATTGTACATGAATATATGTTATTTTACTTTTTTAGAAGAATTTTATTTTTGAAAATACTTTTCAATAGAACTGTTTTATGGGTCAACCATTAAAGTGATACCAATCTAAAGGTCAATAAATAAATGTTTAAAGAGGATAATTTTAATTTTCTCAATGCCCCTTTCATTTCATGCTGCAATATGTCCTGCTTGAAATATTAAACTATGTGGTCACCTTACTTCTACAATTTTTATTTTATATGTATGTGTGTATATTTCTTTTTGCTTTCTCAATTTAGTCTCCATCTATTTTAATCTCTTATATTTCCCTGCTTTTAACTCTCTGAGCTGCACTATGAAATCTTAAATCTTCCAATTCACTTATTGTTTCTTTTGCTATATCTAATATACTGGTTAACTCATTCATCTCGTTTTTAACATCAATTATAACATTTTTCATTTCTAGAAGTACTATTTATTTCTATATCTAATCTGCTTTTCTTTGATAGTAGTCTTATTTCTTTAGAATTGCAGTGCCTTTTCTTACATCTTTAACCATTTTAAATATATTAATTTTTTATTCTCTTTCAGATTGTTGTTGTCTCAATTTCTTGGGCCTCTATTTGTCTGTTGACCCTTGCTCAACTCTTTCCTCAGTGTTTTATACTTTTTTTTCCCCATAAGCTCATTTTTAGAAAGGTTTAGTTTTAGTTTTTTTTTGTTTTCCCTGTGGGCATCTCTTTGTGCTTCGGGTTGTGGGAGCTTTCCAGAGATAGCATCCATCTGGGACAAATTGCCGTGTTAATTTTGGGACTTGGGTGTTTTCAGATGATTTTGGTAGTCTAAATTTCAAATTTTATCATTCCCTTGTAAATTCCACCCCAAATTCTCAAGGGAGACCTTTGCCTCCCTGATCCTAAATGGAAACAACCAACTTCCCTGCCATATCTCTGGGTGGGTGAATTTGGACTAGCCCATGTTTTTATTCTTCTACCTTCTTGCTGAGAGTGCAGTGTATTGAGGGTCATGGTTGATGTGGGAGTTTCTGGGTCAGCCTCCCACTGACTGGGTCCATGGTATCACCACTAATGCTATGTCCCCAGTGTCCAAGACCAGTAACACCTTCAGAGCATAATCAGAACCAGATCAAGCACTTACCTTCTGGATTTCTACATAAAATTAAACTCCAAAAAGATCTCCTTTATGAATCCTTCACAGGCTCTTCCCTCATCCCTTGCTCATTTTTGTAGATACCGTGTAAAGTACATAGATAGACCTATATTAGCATTTACCCCATTCTAATATATAATGTAAAAAATTATTTGTTTACATGTCCTTGTCCCTGACTAATGAGATTTTCAGGACTGTAGGGTCAGGGATTGTATTTTATTTATCCTAGTATTTAAAACATCTGGTGTAATATGTAACAAATTGTTGGTTTTCAATAAATTCAATAAATATTTTGGAATACATGAATGGAAGAGAGACACCAGGAAGACCATCCTTTTGGGAAACAAAGAAAAATAAAACCCTCTGTCACTATAGTGCATTGTGCCTTTTGTTCCCTGCACATTTGATACTGCACATTGAAGCTCAGTTCAGCCACTTTGGGATCACAGCACTGGTGTCTTTCTCCCTTACAGTTTGTTTCCTCGATTTACATTAATTGTGTTTCTCCAACCCTGCCTCCTCCCTAGGCCCTCTCCCTATGTTCCCTCATAAAAAATAAAATAAAACAATCCTGGAACACCAAAGTATTTTTTCCTCTCGCTTTAAAGTATATAAAATGTGTACTTTCTAAAATCTAAAGTTATATAATTAGCCAAACATACGAACAAAGGTATCTAGAAACCATAATTTTAAATGACAGTCTTTTTTGGATATTATATTCTTCTTGAATTGCATGGAAAGTTTATTTGCCACCTCAGTGAGCAATTATCTTTCTAGCATAGTCATTTTATGACTGTTTAGAATTATTTATAAAGCTGTTACAGGTCAAGTAAAAATTTCCACAAACTGCTCTGCCGTAGTTCATTTACTACCATCCTCTAGGAACTTGACCCTCTGAAAGGGGATAAAAGGCTCAGGAAATAAGAATAATTCCATTTATTCCCTTAGTAATCTTATCAATGGGTGGTGTCAGATGAAAAGGAAAGCTAATATTTTTAAGACTTGAAACATTATGCTCTGACTCACAAAGGAAATCCGGGATGATGGGGACCATCTTGGACATAACCATAAAGTCAGAAATGTCTTTCTTCTGTGCTGCCTCCTTCTCCTTCAGATCTCCTCCCCACTGCTGCTCTGACCCTCTTCTTACCCTGTGGTCACATGGGTAAGAAGCCATGGAGCCCATGTCTGGTGTTTCAACCTTATGTGTGTTTTTGCTTCTAATTGACTACTATTCTTTATCTTTTAAGGTGTTAGAAAATAAGCCTGAGAGTCCTACAAAATGGAAAGAATACTTGATTGAGACCCAAATAAATGAATGTCTAGTATTTTTGTCACCATGCTAGGATAAAGGAAGGTATTAGGGGCAGGAGGACATACCCACATTGCTTAAATGACATGCTGGCTTCTTACTTCTGAATTAAATCGTAAGTTGATGACTAATAAACGTAGTAAATAAGTGTAAGTGAGTGTATACTCACTGGACAGCCAGCTATAGTAAGTAAGCTTTAAGTGCTTTAAAAGATATAGTGCAGTAAATATTTAACTCCATTTTGCAAAGATAGAAGATGATGGTGTTGTGATATCATTTAACGAATACATGATCTGAACAACATTTGGCAAAGAGGAGATGTGAGGCTGTGACCGTATAACAGGCAGTCACAGAGCTGTGGATGATGTTGATGGAGCAAAGTCAGTTCCTCCAGGTCTGGTGTAGAGCAGGTAGGTGCCTACAGCCTGCAGGGCAAATCCAGCCCTCGGTCACCCATTTTTGTACGGCCTATGAGCTGGAATGATTTTTATATTTTAAACATTTGGTAAGAGAACCAAGAAGAATAACATTTTGTGATGCATGAAATTATATGAATTTCATGCATCACAAATTATATGAATTAATGAATTATATAAATTTCAATGTACATAAATAAAGTTTTATTGGAACACAACCGCACCCATTTGTTTATGAATTGTCCATGGCTGTTTTTTTGCTAAATGGCAGATTTGAGTTGTTGCAACAAAATCATTTGACCCACCAAGACTAAGATAATTACTCCCTGATTCTTTACAGAAAGAGTTTGCCAACTCTTGGTGTAGAGCATGAAATGAAGACTATAAACTGGAACACGAGCTACCAAATTTGCAACTCTAGAGCAAAGACAAACTTTTCAGTCCAGCAAAAATTTTTTTGTGTAAGGCTTAGGTTCAGTGTATTTTAATGTCCAGAAACTAATCCAAGGATTAATATTTTTATGGCTTCTTTTGGAAGCATAGAATTTGCAGTAATATCTTCTCCCTTCAGATCTGATTTATATAGAAAACATGGTCATTTCACTGAAAAATAATTTTCCTTTTAATTATTTCATTAAGGGTGTACAGTGACAGATTAGGGCTACGAAAATGGATAAAGAGTTGGCCCTGCCCTCGAGGAGCTGACAGTCAAGTGGAGAAAGCAGACATGTGAACATTGGCTTACAAGTTTTTCATCCAGTTTTATTGAGAAATAATTGACATGTATCACTGTGCAAGTTTAAGGCATATAGCATGATAGTTTGATTTTCACATATTGTGATATGATGACCACAATAGGTTCAGCTAACATCCATCTCCTCGTGTAGATACAAGAGAAAGAACAGGATTTACTGTCTTAACAACTTTCCTGTGTATCACACTGCAGTGTTGACTACAGTCATCATGTTGTACGTTACATCCCCAGTACTTGCTCATCTTGTAACTAGAAGTTTGTACCGTTTAACCACCTTCCTCCAATTCCCTCTCCCCCCACCCCCTGCCTCTGGTAACCACAGTCTGATCTCTTTTTCTATGAGTTTGGTGGTGTGTGTGTGTGTGTGTGTGTCTGTGTATTTAGATTCCACATATAAGTGAGATCATGCAGTATTTGTCTTTGTCTGACATTTCACTTAGCTTAATGCCTTTAATTAACATCCATCCACGTTGTTGCAAATGGGAGGATTTCCTCCTCTTTTTTTTATGGCTGAATAATGTTCCACTGTGTATTTTTTTTTTTTTTACCACAACTTCTTTATCCATCCATCCACCAATGGACACTTAGATTGTGTCCATGTCTTGGCTCCTGTAAATAATGCTGTCATGAACATGGAAGTGCAGATATCTTTTCGAGTTAGTGTTTTTTTTCCTTTGGATACATCTCCACAAGTGGGATTGCTGGATCATATGGTAGTTCTATTTTTAATTTTTTGAGGAACTTCTATACTGTTTTTTCCATAGTGGCTGTACCAGTTGGCTTACAATTTAATAGCATAAGTGTCCTAACATATGTCAAAAAATACATAGACTTTCCTCCTTCCAATGCGTTTCTCATCCGGCTTTCAGAATGATCTAACTAGTGAGGCACATACGAACATCCCACTTTAAATCTCTCTTTAAATCCTTCAGTCGCTGCCCCTCTGACTCCAGGAGAAACTCCAAACTCCTGAGCACGACATTGCAGGTCCTTCCTTACCCAGTCTCTACCTGACCCTGCCTCGGCTCTTGACATTTTCCTCCTCTCCAAATATTTCTCCTGAAGTTGAGTTTATCACTCCTCAGGAACTCTAAATGCCTTTGATTGTAAGTTTTTACCCTTCCTCCGTGTTATTTATCTGCCCAGAGCTGACCTTCCACCTGGCAGCTAGGAGGGGATCCTCTCTGACCAATCAGAGCATTCCATGCCCCAGTCTCAGCGATGGGTTCAGAGGGGGGCAGAAGCCAAGTCCTGTGACAGCTAAATCTAGGATTCCTGATGGGACTGTTAGGAAAAAGGTGTACTTTTCCTGCTGAATTTGCTAAGCTTGTAGGATGTAAGTCAAAACTCCTTCTGACTTCTTAATTATATGAACGCTTTTTTTTTCTTAAGCCAGTTTGAAATGGATTTCTTTCACTTGAAGCCAAAAGTATTCTAATATAGTAGGCCTCAGAAGAAGTTGACATGTGAGCTGGATAGGGAAGAACAGTATTAGTTTTCATGGTGGAATAGGTGCAAAGGCATTTTTTACATAGGTTGGCACATATATAATATACGTCCTTTTCAGAATGAAAAACTTAGAACTATTTTCATGAGGCTTCTGAATCCCTACTTAGAAAAGACAATTATCATATGTTTGATTTTTTAAATTTCTATGGATGTTTATCTTTCAAAAAGAAGTTTGTTTAATCAGTCTGACGATTTTGAAAGAATCTATATTGACGGGAGCACGTCTATTACTTTTACCTCCTGTGATGCCCCCGGCTGGCTGGCTTCCAGATATAGGGCTAGAAAACCAAAAATTTCACACTAAAAATGCAGAAAAAGTATAATGGAAAATGCCCAGTACTGAAAATCTAACAAAACAAAATTTTCACAAGAAATACTCAAGGAACAACAAGCATATTCCTATATTGTATCCCAATTCCTTATCATAAATTTATTTCACAAAGAATAAACTGAGATAGAGAAACCCATGCCTAATGGAACTCCTACGTCAAAGTAAAACCTTTGGTTTGTTGTCGTTTTCAGAGGGTCGGAATCCTCATCTGCAAGGGCTGGCACATGGGACACTGCCACATCTGCAGTGGCAAAATCTGTTAGCAAAGCACTTTTTTGGCAAGTCAATGTGTTCTTGTGTGAACCTATAAGATGTAATTACAGAAGGAGAAAGCTAAAGACGTGACAGCAAGGGAGACAAGAGCACCTCGGGTAATTAGTGCTCTGGTTCTGCCCTTTTCTCACACTTCCTTAGGCTTTGAGCATCAACCGCACTTTCATGTCAACTCGAGTACCGTCGATGGCTTCCTTGTACCCCGAGATGAAGACAGACTCAGTCGGCGGGAGAGATTTTCTATAATCTCGCTCCAAACCGCCTCTGGAGAGTGTCCCCCGCCACTGCCTTAGACAGTCAGGGCTGTTACATTCCACAGAAAATTCTATGTTGGTGTTAAAAATGATTGTTTTCTGGTTAGGTAAGTGGTTACATGACCTTCATAGAACATTTGGAAAAGAGAGAAAAGTAAAAAGAAAGCAAATGTTACCACAATCCCTTCATCCAGAATGAACCGTTCTGAACATTTTCACTCATTTTCCTCCAGTCTTAGTTTTTATAACTATCTTTCAGTAATTTTTCTCATGGTATATACTGGGGTCTTTTCCTTCTAAAATCACGGTCTCAGCAATTTCCAGCATCATTTAAGGTAATCCGAAGACTTTATCATCTTGGTTATATGACGACGTGGGATGGGCGCCCTCCTGTAGAGAACGCAGGCTGTTCCTCACTGCGGGATCTTGACGAAGAATCTGTGAACACTGTGGGGAGCGTGAGCCCCGAAGTCAGACGGGTCTGGACCCGAGTGTGGGCCCTGTCCTTCATGAGGCACGTGACCCTGAGTTAGTCATCCCCTCGTTTATTCAGCAGGTATTTACAGAAAGCCAGTTACGAGCCAGGTGACGATTTGAAGGTGAGACAGCATTAAATGTCAGTTCCTCCCCGAGCCCAGCAGAGGGGCACGACCATAAACAAACACGTGTGTAATCTTGGGTGGTGGCAAGTGCCATGAAACGGTGAGAAGACAGAGAGCAGGCAGGACTGGCTCGAGGAGCTCTGGATGAGCAGAAATGCTTCCTCTCCTTCTTCGTATATCCCTGTGCAGAACAAAAGCCCAGTGCATCACTGTCGAATAATTGATTAGTTTATATTATCAACGAGGACTATTGTTTTAAATGTACGTAAATCGCTAACTAAAGTTACTATTATCTGTCTGTAGATGGCAATGTACAAATTTTCTAGAATATGTATGCTTAAATTTAACAGAACTTTACAGCAGAGTTTGCCTCATTTCAAATGATTTTTCACTTTTTTTATATTCTGCATCAAGAGAAAATTAGTTGCCTTCTCAAGAAAATTTGTCATCAACATTATAAAAACAATGATATCAGTGGGAAAGGAGGCTGGCCATTACCTTGTTTCTGATTCACAGTAATTAACTTATTTCTGTGCACATATTTCAGTGACATCAGCTTACAGCAACCTCTTTGCCTGTCTTGCAATTGCTGGCTAGGGTTTAAGAACTGACGGCTCCACATGGTGAAAAGCAAACCTTCCGTTGGTGTGCTCCTTCCGTTGGTGCCCATCTGTGCGGAAGCCTCTTGGAGTGTCCACACTCTGGGACACTTCACGATTCAGTTGTGCACACTTCAGAGCCATCTCAGCTGAAGAAAGAGCAGTGCAGGGGAAAACCAGAGGTGCTCACGGAGCAGGTTGTGTTTCTTAGTTGTGTTGTCTCTGCTTCTTGCTATTCCCCAGGTGACATCGCTGACTGTCAACTGCAGTCTGATTACAAGCACAACACAAACTGGGTTCCTAATTCATTGGTCGTGGCTAATCCTGTTTGTGTCTTGACGCACACACTGCAGGGAAAACACAGTGTAATTTATAAGAAAGATGTAGGACCTTGTTTTAGTATCACCCAAACAGGACAGAGAGCCCACAGCCTTGGCGAGACACCACAGCTTTCTCCCTGGCTGTGGATGTCAGCACCTGTTCCACAGCCCATGGCAGAGTTAGTTTTTCTACACGGTACATCTGTGGGAAGAGCCAATGGTTGGACTCTTTCTATCCTCCTACTACTGAGTGAATGCCCGAGCCGGGAAGCAGTCAGTCATGCATAATCAAGCTGAAAAATGTGTGCCGTGCTCTGAAAGTGAGTCCTGTCTAGTAGCAGAGGAAGTCATACGCAGCCTCCTCCCAACATTGCAGAGTCACTGAGGGGGCTGGTGTCAGAGTAATCCAGGCAAGCATGGCCCCGAGGAATGGTGGCTTTGTAGAAGAGCAGGCGTACTGCTCTGTGGGTCAGGGACAAAGGCGGTATAAAAGCAAGTGTTCAAGAGTTCCACTGTCTTCCTCCTCAAACTTGTGGTTTTCTCTGTCCTTGAGCTTGCTTTAACTTTAACGATAGTCTCCAAGGGGCAGCCAAAATGTTCTTTTAAACTGTAAATCTGATCACGTCACTCCTCTGCTTACCTCTCCCCACCCCACCCCCATGGCTTTCTGTTGCACTTAGGACGAATCCAAAGTGCTTCAACATTCCAATGACCTGGCTCCTGCGCGCCTTCCAACACCACTGTGACCCTTGCTGACTATCCTGCAGCCACCCTGCACGTCTTTTTCTGAATTCCCGGTGCCTAGAACAGTCTCAGGACAGCCGGTACTCGATATGTATTTGTTGAATGATTGAATGAATGAAGGCTCAGAGCTGTGGTCAAACCTGGCTGCACATTTGAATCACCCAGAGAAACCCACTCGTAGAGTTTCTGCTATGGAGTGGGCATTGGTACTTTAAAAAATGTCCCCGATGGTTCTAATGTGCAGGTCGAGTTGAGAAACAGTAATCTGGAGGAAGGGATAGTCGTTAAGAAACTACTGAAGGGGCTTGTCAGGCTTCTGACTTCTCACTGTCAGATGCTGTCACTATCGTCTAATCCTACGTGTTCTCAAAAGAGGAATCTTTCCCTATTGATTGTTGTAGGACTTTGTTAGATCTCAAATTACTGGTGGGTGCTCCCTGTTATAACACAATAAGGTTTGATTTAGTTTTGTTTGCTCTGTGCAAAATCACTAGGTTAGGTTTCTGGAACTTTCTGACACGGAGAGGGAAGGGCCCTTTGAATCTGTTTCACACACTACAGCTTTGCTGATTAAGAGTATCTGGGTCTCAGCCAAAGGCGTCGTCACGTTGGCTGCATGACAGTTGCAAACAAACCCCAGCACCCAGGCAGATCTGAAGTTCAAAGCTTATTTAGACTGGGAATGCTTATTAAAGAAAACGTCGTTTGCGCTCAGAATAATGGCCTGTAACGCTTCCAGCATTATTTTTCAGCTAATCAGAGTTGGCTTCTACAGAGCAAACTCCAAGGAGGAAATCTGGAAATTTTGGCCTGGTGTACACATAGAGCGCAGATGGGCGGCAGGTACCACGCTGGCTTTTGTAGTGGGGTTCTCTGAATGAAAAGGACAAGGCCCTTCCAGACGACAGTAAATTTCCCAAGTGGTCTGTGTGAAATGTTTCAAGGTTGAGGATAAAGGTTTTGGGTTATGTTGTCCTCAGCATGAAAGGGGATAAATGGATCCAGGTGGGCTGCTATTGCAGGCTTGAGCAGAACTGTCTGCAGAAACTGTGAACACTATAAAAGAAACTGGAAGGAGTTAGGAAGCAGTAAATTATTGCAGAGTCTACACTGGAAGCACACACATGTGCTGTCTGCTTACAAGGATCCTTTGGAAGGTGGGACGCCGAGGTCTCAATTTGAGAGGATCAGCCCTCAAAGGATTCTTGTTACTATTGGAAATGGGGAAAGAGACAGAGAGACAGGAGGCCACAAGCATAATTTGACTTGTCTTCCCTTGTTCCCATCTCACACTCAAATACTCCTTCCGCTACAGGTCCGCAGTCCGTTCACCTCAACTCCAAAATCCAAGAAGTTATTGACAGTGAATCTTTTTCATAATGCATTTGAGGACAGAACTTGTCCTGAATTGATGTGGGTCTATTAATAATCTTTATTTATCCCTCTGAGTGTGAGGATTCGTCTGTTTCACCGAGGTCATAATCATATGTCTGATGGTGTTTCCTCAGACTTCCCTGGGGACGCTACATGATACTCAGTATATGAGCCTTATTATCCTCGAAAATCTGAAAAATCTGAATTCCAAAATGCATCGGGCTTAGGTGAGAAATATGCCTACTCAAACTTGTCAGTTTGAGTGAATTAAAGCCCTCATTAGGGTTGGTGGGTTGGCGATGCCACACCAGGTACTTCTGTTCATCTCGTGCCAAAACGTGGCTGTGGCCATGCTCCTTCCAGGGGACACACTGCTGACACTGTGGAAGAGAGGGTGGGAGGAATCTCCCCTGTGAATGGTTCCTAATTCACAAAGTAGAAGGACACGTCTAGGAACGTGTATGGAAGGCTCTTTTTAGCACTCTAGGGCGGGTAAATGTGGGATTTAACATGAAGTTTTTATCTTTTTAAAATTATTATTGTTCTTTTGGCAGCCCTGAAGCCTAACCCTGAGTGATGACTGTGATAAGATTTATGTAAACATCACAGAGAAAAAAGAATTGGCTGAAGATGATCAGTGGGACTGAGTCTGAGCTGGGCCTGAGTTGTTATTCTGGACTGATATGTAACAGATTTATTTGGACTAGATTTACAAGCTCCTTTCCTATGAAGTGGTCAAAGTCAGAAAAAATGAGTTGATTGCTTTGATTTTGCCTATTTGGAGTCAGTTATGCAGATGTATTTGCCTGAAAACAATTGATGAGGTTTATTTTCAGCTTAATTCAGAGGCCTTAATATGAAGAAACACACACACACACACACACACACACACACACACACACACACACACAATTCCACTCAATTACATGAGTGGAATTTTCTAATGCCCCGAGCTCAGCTGTGACATCTGAGACAGGAACAAACAGCGACATTTTTTGTCATGGTTCGTTGGTTGGTTAGATCACTGGCAGTTGGTGGTTGACTGTTCAGTAACAGATCCCAGAGAATCTAAGCAGGAAATTGCAGTTTACAGTTAGAGAGATGACTGGGCCCGGGATCTCCTCAGGGTGTGTCCATAGTTAGGATGTCCGCTATACAGAGTAATTTTTTCACGTCATGTGTTGAAAACTACAGTAAGCCTACAGATGGTATAGATTTCGTTCCCTATGCCCCAGCTGTAATCTTGGAAAGCTTTGCCTTGAATCATCACTTCTTTGGAAGAACATAGGTGTCCTAAGAACTTTTGGTGATCACCTGCCAATCCCTGTGTTTTACAGATGAGGAAGTGAAGAGTGTTTTTCATTTTGCCTGTTACATATTGAGATGATAAAATCATAGGAAACAAAGTGAATTCAGTTCTGACTGTGTGTTCTTCCAGTATATTTGAAAGCCACTGTAGAAAGCCCTCTGTTTTCAGGCATCATGGAGGAGGACGACTTTGCAATGAAATAAATATTCTTATTATGAGAAAGTTTCCCATAATCCTATAGAATACCAGTCACTAGAATTAGTTAATTATTAAAGGTATTTGGTTTATAATTTCATCTCTATAGAGAATGCAGAAGATCCTGCAGGACCATGTTGGGTGTATTTTGCCACATACTTTGACTTAAAGATCTCTTTTAAAGTCCCCCAAAGCTTTGGAGGTGGATAAGGCAGGTGTGATTATTGTTATCTGCATTTGCAGATGAGGAAGCTGTGCCTTAGTAGGGCTGGTAGACTTAACTAAGCAGTTGGTTGAGAGTTAGGATTTAAACCCAGTTTTTCTATTTCCAAATCATATGATCTTTCTACCTCACCATTCTTTTGAGTGACAAATGAGCTGGGTAATAGAACTTTCTAGTTTCAGATCAGTTGGATGTTGACTCCTTCTCTTGACTTTGTATACATGTGTAAGGATTCACTGGGCGTATGGCCCACTCCCAGCCTGTTCCAGCCTTTGCTCAGGACCGTGACCACGATCTGGCACTAAGAAGCCAAAGGCTGGGAATCTCTCTGAGCTTCCTCAACCTCCGTCCTCCTATGTTAGGGTTGAGTCTGTTTATCTTATTTTCCTGGCATTTATTTTTTTTTGGTATTATACATTCACATTTAATTTTGGAACAATTTTAGGTTCACAGAAAAGTTGCAGATAGTAGAGAGAGTCCCCACATACCCTTCACCCAGCTTCCTCTGATGTGAACGTCTTATATAACCAAGATACATTGATCACTAAAAACTCACATTGGCATAAGAGTATTAACTAAACTACAGATATTATTCAGACTTCCCCAGATTTCCTACTAATGTCCTCTGTTCCGGGATGCAGTCCAGGATCCCGTGTGGCATTGAGTGCTCATGTCTCCTCAGTGTCCTCTGATCTATGACGGCCTCTCGGTCTTTCCCTGCTTTTTATGACCTTGACACTTTTGAAGAGTATTCTATAAAATGCCCCTCCATCTGGCTCTGATTGATGTTTTCTCGTGATTAAGCTGGGGTAATGTGTTTTGGAAAACTGTTGCAGAGGTGAAGTGCCCTTCTCACAACAAAGGGTATGTGACAGCAACACGGCTCAACCTTGGTGATGTCGACCTTGACCACTTCCTAAAGATGGCATCTGCCAGGTTTCTCCACTGTAAAGTTCCTATTTCTTTTCCTTTTTCATACTCCATTCTTTGGAAGCAAGTCACCAAGTTCAGCCCACACTCAGGGGAGAGAAATGGAGCTCCGCCATCTGGAGGAAGGAGTATCAGAGAATTTGTGGGCGTGTGTGAAAACCACCGCAGGAATTAATATACATTTCCGGGGCGATGTAGTGAGGCTGTCCTAACACCCTCTTTCTCCTGAGAGTCTCACCCGCTAGCTTTAGCATCACCCGCGGGTCTTCCTGCAGCACCGTTACTGTGCTCCTCTAAGGCTGGTTTTCTGTTTCCCTAGTTCCTCTACATTTATTAGCAGAAATTCTTCTGTAAGGAAGATTTATCTCCTTTTATTTAGTTCGTTAATCAGTTATTTATATCAGTATGGACTTATGGGCATTCATTCTATTTTTTGGCTTATTATCCAATCCTATCATTGTTGATTTTGTTGTTCAAATGGTTCCAGCTTTGGTCTGGGAGCCACTGGAGTGCAGAAATTACATGCAGTTCTTTTGCCTTTACTCTTACAGTTTCCTGACACTATTTGGAAGCTGAGTTTTTCTCCTTGCCTCATCCTTCCTGGGTCCAGTGACTCTGACTGTTGAGCCCGTCTTCTTCTCTGGGAGCTTTGTTCTCAGTCTCTCTGGCCTTAGTGCTTAATCATGGGGTCCATGTCCTGCGCTGGTGCTCAGCTCCGAGGCCAGGCTCCGATGCATCTCGAGTCGGGAACCATCACCCTGGTGCAACTGAGGTGGAGAACTGACCTGCGGTTCTGCATTGCCTGCTCTCTTGTCCACGGTCGAGATATTTTATAGAACGTAGTTTACCATGTTACTCAAACCTAATCTCACTATCTTTCCATTTTAGATACTTTGATGAAAATAGTTCTAAAAAATTCATGGATTTTTCAAAGCAAAATGAACACAATAGATCTTTTTTCATATCTCAAGGTAGCATCAGGAACATTCTCTTTAAAATTCCATTTTTATGAAGTAATGGCCTCAAGAACTTTTGATATGTACAGGGCTGTTTGCCCTTATAACCCAAACATCCTTTAGATCCCACAAGTTAGTGGATCTTGATAAGGTCATCCTAACCACTTGTGTCCAATCTGCTGAATCAATAGCCCACTTGTCAAGTGGCAGGATCTCGGCTCTACCTCTCAAGGGGGGGTATCATTTACCCCCTCCCAGCTCTGCCCTCCCTCTGCTCCAGCTGCTCACACTTTCTCTTATGCTGTTGTCTGCTGTGGATCCACTCATCGCCTGTGCTTCCTCCACAGGTCTGTGGACTGATGCATCCATCAAAATCATTAACATTTATTAAACACCTACTACTTGCCAGACAACCTTCTATAGCCTCGGGTACATCAGGAAACAAAAGGGAGGAAAGTCCCTGCCCCCCTGGATTAGAGAGGGGGCGGCGGACAACGGATAAAGTCAATCTCCTTGGGATGCTCTTCCCACGGCCACTGCTCTGGGCCAGGGGCCTCTGGATTGCAGGCTCTTCACCTTCTGTCTTTGGGCAGTATCCATTTCTTGTGTTCCTACAGCAGAGTTGCTAGGACTCCTGAATTTCTAACGTCTCAGGGATGCAATAGGGGGATTCAGGTCCAGTCCTCATGCTCTACCCCAGAACAACTGCTTCTTATCAATACATCATGCTCTGTTTCTGAAGCTCCTTTTAAAGTGATGGTGATTTTTTCATTCAAGGGCTCCATGTAACTTGAATTCTGAGGCCATCCCTCTCTCGTTCTGTTTAACATGGCTGCTTATGTCCAATCTCCAATTACATACATGACATATTTTTCACAATGAAAACCTTGGGATTCTGCTAGATACCAGGGATGGCATCACCTAAATTGTACAAGGCATATCTGAGCCCCAGCTTTGCCCCAGCCGTCAGTACATTCAATGATTAAGGTCTTCTGTAGGTTGCCTGTGTCTAGGGGGTCCCTTTTTCCTTTTCTAATTTATTCTGGGTGGGAAAGCCACATTATTTTTTTCCAGTTTTATTGAGAAATAATTGAAATACATCACTGTATAAATTTAAGATGTACAGGGTGATGGTTTGATTTACATATATTGTGAAATGATGACCACGATAGGTTCAGTTAACATCCATCTTCTCATATAGATACGATAGAAAGAAAAGAAAAAAAATTCTCCTTATGATGAGAATTCTTAGGATTTACTCTCTTAACAACTTTCCTGTATATCGTACAGCAGTGTTAGCTACAGTCATCATGTTGTACATTACATCCCAGTACTTATTTATCTTATAACTGGAAGTTTGTACCTTTCGACCACCTGCCTCCAATTCCACACCCCACTCCATCTCTGGTAACCACCAATCTGATCTCTTTTTCTATGAGTTTTATTTTTTTTAGATTCCACATATAAACAAGATCATATAGCATTTGTCTTTCGCTGTCTGACTTAGTTCACTTAGCATAATGACTTCAAGATCCATCCATGTTGTTGCAAATGGTAGGATTTCCTCTTTTTTATGGCTGAATAATATTCCATTGTGTGTATACACCACATTTTCTTTATCCATTCATCCTTCAAGGGACACTTAGTTTGCTTCCATGCCTCAGCAATTGTGAATAATGCTGCAATGAACATGGGGATGCAGATATCTTTTCAAGTTAGTGTTTTCATTTCCTTTGGGAGCCATATTATTACTGTTGTTGGACTTCTACATAAAGTAAGGACAAATAGTCTCAGGGAAGGCTTATGGGGTTCTTTTTTAAGAAAAGTGCATGAACTTAGAGTCCTTGTTTTAAATTGTCCAGAGACTTGTTTTTTGTTTTTTCCTTCCATTTCTTCCTTTTGGTTCTGATTCTATTCTTGATAGGTAGCCGTTCTGGTAAGTGAAGTGTTACTGAGTCAAGATTTCATACGGCACATTTCAAAACTCTGGCATCAGGAATTGGGTGAGAGCACAGGACTAGAACTCCAAAAGTTTGGGGCTTTTGTCTAGGTCTTCTAGAGACTGCGATTCTAGGTCAAATCCTTGAGCCTCATGGTCTTTCTTTTTCTCTTTACATTTGAATTCGGCATGACAACTTCTTCAGAACCTTCAGGCGTGACTATTTCTACTTTCTCATTTTACCTTCAAGGGCATCAGATGGTTAGTATTCTTCCAAATTTACCGAAGGGACCTTTTTTTACTTTTTATTTACTGTATTTATTTACCTTTATTTACTGTAGAGAGACCAAGTGGCAAATCTGGCGTCTCAGGGAGGCTGATGTGCATTTCTCTTAACTGGGACAAAAATACGTATTCTTACAAACATTACAGTAGTATTGGAAAACAAAATAATTAAACTTTGAAAAATCTGAAAGAAAGGTACCATTATATCCAAGACGGTGACATCTCTCCTCATCATCCACAGAGCATCCTTTGAAGACAGTGGTCACTTTTGGCATGTTGGCTCCCCATCCCGTGTGACACGAGGAGAAGCAGGTTTAATAAGATGGTGTAGGAGAAGTGCGTGAATGAAAAGGGAACCCCACTTTCGTCCAACAGACAGAACCGTGTTTATAAACTTTGCAATGTTTGTTTTCATATTTGTGTTGTCCTTGACTTACATTCCAGATTCTATACAAAGAAGCAAAGAGAGGGAAGGAGAAAAGAAAGGGGGGTGCTGTGAGGAAAAACTGCTCAAGAAGTTTTAAGCTTAATCACGTAGGCTCACGAGGTTGGCATAATTTCAACACGCTTGGAACAATCATCTAAACTGAAGCTGTTCAAAGTCGCTGGATGTTCATCCATCTTGAAATTTAACCTGGTTTTTGCATTTTGTGTTCTGTTGCTTCACTGGTACCATTCGTCCTGGTGATCACTGTTCATCTTCAGGATTTCCCCTCCTGTGGTTAGGAGAACAAACGTCGCTCTGTTGTAGGAAGAGTTCCGTGGCGTTTAGGGCCGTGAACGTGACAGAGCAGGGCCTGGGCATCTCGCTCTTCTCATCTGCACTACAAAAACATTTCATTTCATTCCTTAACTTCAAGTGGGACTATTTCAAAATCAGTTTCTCAAAATATGACAAATTAGATTCTATTCGGTATGATGGCAGATAGAGCATAAACAGAGAAATGCATATTTATGGAAAAAACAGAATAATTGTGAACTGGCTCCTTTATTATTCAGTTTACTAACAAGGAAATCCACACCACATCTCCAGCAGACTGTGTTGTCCTGCCATCCTCAGAATACTTCTCGTTCGGGAGGCATCTGAACACGGACTTGAAGACAGGATCCAGCGCAAGGTGTTTCCTATAACGGCCCCAAACCTGACCTCCTGTTCCCTGGGATTCTTAATCCTCTGTGGTTTGCCTAGAAGCCTGGCCTTCAGGCAGCGCTGCGAGATCTTCTCCATCTGACCTGTTCTCCCTGTGCAGGTGTAATGAGGGAGGGCAGGGCTGCCGTTTTAAACAGTTCAACGCTGTTTTATGTGGTTAATTATTGTTGTCCCTGACTGTTTCTTCTAATGCATTTTCATTATTTTATTTAGCCTGAGACTAGTTAAAGTCCAGGAGACACTTTTATAAATCCACACCCCTTCTCTTTCAGTTGTCCATCTGTCCTCACTAAGAGGTTCACTCGCAGAACTGCAGATGATAAAGATTTTGAGGATGGCTGGCTTTATTTTTAGTGGACTAGGAACTAAACTTTGATCGATGAAACAACCGTAAAAGAAAAAAAACACACATGAGGTTCTCTTGTTTATCAGCTTTTTCAGAGAGGAAATACAAGCATAATCATGTTGAAATTCTCCCTTTTTTAACATAGGAAGGTGCAAGGACTGTGACCTTGAGCCAGAGAAATTAGAGACTCTTTCTCTTTGTTCTCTTAGATTTCCCACAGTGGTTGGGTTCACAGCTCGCAAGCGAATTGGTGGCTCTCGGTTGTAGAGAAATGTGGGGAGCTTGAAAGAAACAGAGCAGCTGAGCTGGACCTGGATCAAGCGAAAAGGTGCTGACAGATGCTCGTGTTCCAGGCCCAGGAACGTTCTGATCTGGTGGCCTGGCCTTAGGTGGTGCACCTTTCCAGACTCCCCACTTCTTTTCTACCTCTGTCCCCCCACTTCTCCTGGAGCCCAGTTTCCATGCTGGAACTTGAAGCGGTGCTTCCATGACGTGTGCAATTGTTCTGACCAGTGGACACCTGGTCTTGTTTGTTTTCCTGAAACTCCTCCCCTGGAATTCACTTGTCAGAGGAGCTCCACTCTGTGGGTCTGATCTTGTTTCCTGCTTCTGCCAACATCACGTCCAGAGTTTTTAATACTGGCAGCTTCACAGAGACTTTACTTCCTGAATACACGCTTATTGATAATTTAGCTGTGATCTTCTTCAGGACTATCTCTTGATGATTAATTTGGCTGGAATGGCTCAGAAAGATGAGCTGTAATCCAGATGCCATGGATGTACACTGTCCATCTGAAGGCACTCTCTTCATCTCTGCCACCTGCAGAGTGGATGGGGGGCTTCGGGTTGGAGCTGCCCACCCAGTCCCAGAGCCTCTCAAGGCCTTCCCACCATACATGGCCCTCCTTGTCCGTGGGAAGAACTGGACTCTCTCTGAATGGCTTAGTCAAGTGGATGACCTGTATTCCTGGTCTTGCTAAATTTAGGCATTCAGTTTTTCGGAGGGAGTGAGAGCAGATCCGGATGATGTCTGTACTTCATCCTTTCCTTCCTATCGGGTTTATAGCTCTCCTCAACACTTAGCATTACTGGAAGCCTTCACTGGAATTCACCAATGAACTATGTATTTACTGAGCACTAATAAATGTTTTATTTGTAACCCAAAGTGTTGTGACAGGCATAGTGGGGAACGGAAGAAGTTACTCAAAAGTAAAAATGTACCTTAACCCTTCCTACTCTCAAAAAGCTTATCATCTGATTCGGAAGACAGCTTAGGGGAGAATGCGCTAAGAACTGAACAAATTGTAAGGATTAAAAATGAGACTGGAGTTTAGAGAAGGGAAGCTCGTTTGGGCTGCCATAGACCAGAAGTTCTTTATAAAGGAGCTTGGAACTTAAACTGAGTATTGAAGAATGTGGACAGTTCCGGCAAGAGGAGAGAGGTTTGTGAAGTGTATTTGTCAGGTGTGGTTTCTATGTCCAATGTCTGTTTCCGTACATGTTTCTACTTCATATCAGCATACCCACTGTATTACTGTCGGTTGACTTCGATTGTCAGTTCCAGGAGGTAACAAATAATAAATTTTCTTTCATTCTTTTTGATAAGCATCAATGACTATAATTGATGAAAATAATGAAACTGATGAAAATAAATAATGAAATTGTAGTTTCTAGCTTTCTGGTAACAATCGAAGTAAGTGTTCTGGGATTTGTACTATTTTAACTTTTTTTTTAATTTAAGAAAGAAACAACACATTTTCATTATAGAAATTTTGGGAAGTATAGAAAATTTACAAAAAGGAAAATAAATATGTTTATAATCTCACCAGAGAGATGAACAACCGTTTCGGTAGATGCCCAGGAAGGTGGTCATGCACAAGTAGGCTGGTTGTGCGTTCTGCAGCTTTGGGGCTTGCCTTACAGAGAATGTCACACAAACGTCACACAATGTCACACAAATGTCAGCGGTGCTCCTGGAGTGCACACTGCAGGGCCCTACGCCCATGCCTGGGACATGTCAAACTCTGACACAACCTCTTTCCTTTATTAATATTTCAAAATATTTTTATGTATAATAAATATTTACCTCAAATATATTTTTAAATAGCTAACAGTATTTCACTTTTTAATATGTCACAATTTTAAACAAATTTCCCAGTTGACATTTGTTATTTTTTTTCAATTTTTCAATTGAAATTAATGTCATGAACATCCTTGTAGGATATATATTTGAACTTCATTGTAATTTGTTTTTTTCTCAGGTTAAATTTCTAGAATAAGACGATAGGAAAAACAGTCCAAATACTTAAAAAAATTTCACTGGAGTATAAATACTCACAAAAAGTGCCCAGATCGTAAGTGTGCAGCTTCTTGAAGCAGCACCTGGAACAAGAAGCTGGACCCCACCCCCCGTGCTCCTCTTTTTCGTGACCCTCCGAGGGGACGCTGTGTGGACTTCTAGGACCACGGACTCTTTTCCAGCTTTGTACTTTATACAGATGGAATCGAATCGTCTTTGTTGCTGGTGAGGTTCATCCATATCACGTGGGCACATAGTTAAGGACTGTTTGTCCGTTACTGAGAGAATCCATTGCAGGACTAGACCACACTTATCTACGCATTCTCGTATGGAAGGACTGCTACAGCAGTGCTCCTGAGAACACTCTAGTGCTCGTCTTCCGGTGAACACATGGAGGAATTTCTGTTAGGCATAACAGAAATTATTGGGAAGTTGTTGGGTTGCAGAAAATGTACATATTCAATTTTAGAAAACTGCCAAACTGTTTTTTAAAGTAGTTTTACCTATTCACCTTCCCACCAGTAATGTGGGAATTCCAGTTGCTCCACATTGTGGCTGTACTTGGATTGTCTGTCTCAGCCATGAGGTGAGTGAACATTGATACTTCGTTGTAGTTTTAATTCACATTTTTTTTCTGGATACCTTTGTAAGCACTTTTTCATACATTTACTGTTACTGGTCATTTGGAAATCCTCTTTGTGAAATGTCTGTTCAGGTGTTTTCCCCATTTTTCTAGCTAGTTGTCTGTTTTTTTCCTATTGGTTTATAGGAGGGATGTGAATATTTTGTTTAAAGACTCTTCAAAACTTTAGTGGGATGCACAACCATTTAGTCTGTTGAGAAGTGAGGAGAAGAGATAGTGCCTGGAATCCACAGAAGCATAAAGAAAATCTGCTGTGTGAACAGAACCAAAAGGATTTACTTTGGACTTTAGAGCGTGTTTTCATTCTTTTACGCATTTAAAAAATAATGCTTTCTATAAAATTTCTAATGTCTTATAGCACATGAAACAGAGTGTGAAATATAGATGTTTATCCTGACATTTTACTTAGGAGTATTTTTAAAAATCATATTATGTGAATGCTCCAGTCTGGCAATCTGGAAATAAAGGCAAGGAAACAATTTTAAATTCTCTAAAGAAGAAATGAAGAAGAAAACTATTCTACAAACGTTCACGTTTCCAAATGCATCTCTATTGAGATGGTGATGATATGTCCAGGGATACAGAGCAGATGTGCTGGCTGGGGTCCAAGTCCTTGCAGAGGTTTTGAATCAAGGAAGATGGTCACATGGTGGGGAAAATGCCACCCTGGCTCAGAGTTGGCCAGCAAATGGGTAAAACCAACTTCACCGTCGGGCTGATTAGTGGGAAAAGCATTCCCAGGTGCAAATATCCTTAAGCGTAAATCATTTTAAAGAGAAAAACGAGCAGGAAAGATCCTTTGATCTATCTCTGGGCTCTTCCAGATTCTGTAGGCTGAACGGTTTAATATATTTCTAAAATTAGGTGGGTTTAAGGGCCACAATATCCCTCTTTCTCAAGGAAAACAAGAAGTCTATGTGAGATTTTACTGACACTACGGTAAGTTCTGTGGGTCACAAGAGTCGAAGTTAGAGTTAAGTAGAGTGAAATCTCACTAGTCCACTTGGGCATTCTTCCAAAATATCTTTACGAATTGTAAACTTTCATCAGTTTTGGATTGTACAAACTACTGTTGAAGGTTCTGTCCATTATTTTCTTAGCTGTGAAAGGAACATTATCCTCAAAAATTAAGTGCAATGTATGTGTGAGATTGTGTTCTGCAGTCTTGAAACATTTAGAAGGCGTATTCTGCAGAGATAGGACTGAAGAGCCCTTGCAAGTGTGGCTCTGTCTTCCTGCACCTGGCTTTACTCTTGGGCTCTTGTTCTTTCTTGCGTAGCAGGACAGTTTTTACTGGTTTGTGGGAAGGTCAACAGAAGATATTTTAACTTGATAATAAAAGGCAAATAAGAGGACATATAAACGAGTAACGAAGGATCAAAGATTTGTCTTTCTGTCCAGAATTTCCTGATGAAACCACATAGATTTCACCCAGGTGATCAATGCCTCGTTAAGTCTGTTCCTCCGACATCATACCCAAGTTCACATGGGAAACTTTTTAAACACACAAAAGCACAGAACTTGGGCCGCCATCAATCCTGCAGGATGAAAGCTTGGGGTGACTCTTAAGGAAATTGCGGTTGACTTGGCCGGAAGAGCAGCTGCTCTCGATGGATTTCATCAACTCCTGTGATTTCATCGGCAAACGCTGCCTCTCCTTCTTCTACGGACGTGTGACCTGCGATGATCAATTTAACATCAAGGACATGACCCAGCACTGTGGTTCTGGGACTTATTACAGAAAGAACATAAATCAAGAAAGGAGGAGCGAGGCCCGAATTAACAAAGAGCATCGTGTGGACGAGAGCAGGGTCTTTCGGTGACTCAACTGGCCTGAATGACCCACGGGTGACACGTGTATTCATGTCAGGTCCTCGACGCTCTTGAGTCGGAACTGAAGGGCCGTCACTTTCATAAACGAAGAAGCAAAATATTACAGCGTTAAGTTGTTTTTCTTTGAGTGCTCAATAAACACAACTATTTTTCCTGACAAATGTTTCACAGCATTTATGAGGGAATCCTTCAGGTCACGAGTGGCTCGTGGAAACAGCATCACTACTTCTAATCATGCCTCGAGCTCTTCTTGGGTGTGAATTTCAATCTCTGCCTAAAATGGCTATACGAACGAGACAGGTCAAAAAGACCTTTACTGACTATTCTCGAAAAAAACACTTCATATTAGGAAAAAAAAGAAGTAAAAAGAGGGAATGCAAAACTATGAGGGAATAGTTTACTTGAAATGGACCATTTTAATCGTGTCTCCTGTCACAGTGCTCACAGCAGGGAGACCTGGTCAGACGGTTTTTAATCAGATTTTAGGCACTTTATAAATTAAGCTATAATGTAGTCACAGAACTGGAGAAGCTGGATGTGGCCACACACCTCGGGAAACACTGACTTCAGACCTTCCCTCGTGCTTGGGGGGTTCCAGGTCAGACTGTCTCTGCAGCACGGAGCCGCACCGGGTCATCCTGTTCAGAGGGAGTGCCTCGCTCACCCACCGTCTCACTCAAATGTAAGTAGTGGATTTCTCTTTATCTTCGGGACGAAGCCCAGACTCCTTAGCCTAACATTCAAGAGCCTCCATAATCTCTACTTCCATTCTCGTGTCCTATTATGATCACCCATCTTCCAGTGTGTACCACAATCAAACCGAGCGCTTGTTAAAACTGAAACTCAATCTCTCCAAATAACTCGCGAGCACATTCAGTGCGGAGATCTCCTGTTCTGCATGAGCCCCTGCACCCACAAATGCGGTCTGATGTCCCCACTGTGCTCTCTTGGGTTTTATCTGTGGGCTCTGGCTCATAACGCTCTTGGCAAATCTATTTTATTCATCAATCAAGATTCAACTCAATTCTAACCTTCTCCCTGAAACCATCCCTGGGTGGTTTCTTTCGAGCCTTGTTTTTTTCCATCCATAAAAGAGGATAATAATAAAATAAAAATAAAAGGATTATTGTGAGATAATGCTATTACTATGACTGAAACCTGAGCCGGAGCTCAGAGATGGCACTGCCCGTGTGCTGTGGGATTAGCATCCAGGCTCCTGTGATTTCAGAGGAAACTGTGCTCCGCATGCTGTCCCCCTCAAAGCACAAGTGTGTTGAATGATTGAGTTAACGATACCCTTTCCATCCATTTCACTCAGCCAGAGCGGTCCAGACATTTGGACTTGAACACAATCAGCGAACTCCCCATTTTTGCAAGATAAGAATCATACGGGAACTTGTAAAATAAAATTTTCCTGGAAGGTTAGGGTATTAAAAAATACCACAGAAAATACTGGGCTTCCAGAATTTTCAGCAGTACCTCCCCTGATTGCATTTTTAAGCTCTCGGATAACTCTGGACCCCTCGAGTACGTTTAGATCTTTGTGAGTTTATGTAGATCCTAGATCTGTGTAGACCTGGCCAGCGTCTGGTCGGGGGAGGGAGAGAGAGGTGGAATTCAGACTCTCTTCGCATGTGTCCGGATCTGGCTAGACTATGGAAAGCAGAAGGAAGTAGGGGAAGAGTTGGAAATAAAACTTGCTCTAGAGGGGTCTGCAGTAAACCATGGGCCCTACCAGAAAGCAACCAACAAGGGCACACGGGTCTGTTCAGGGGGCAGAGGACGTGCAGACTAGCTGGCAATGGGCTTTTTTAGGCTGTGAGGCACTCCCTAACCCCAAATTTCTAAACCATTTTCTTCACTCCCACAACAGCTGTTGTTGATGGACACGTGGTTCTGCTTTGTTCTCTCTGCATCATCTCCCAGCTCACTCCCTTCTCAGAGAGAAGGACGTTTCTGAAGGGCTTTGGCATTTCTTTCAACTGGTTCCTTCCGTGTACTTCCTTCATAGCCTCACTTTATTCTTGCTTTAATTTGAAAATGCAAATATGAAACAAATACCAAGAAAGAGAGGAATCAAGTATTTAGTAGAAAATTCAGTTTAAAAAATGGGAAGAGGCTGTGTGACATAACCACATGCGGACAGCACCTGAGCTCCACCCGTGGAGTCTGAGATACCCTAGAGGGTAACCCAAGGTCAGGCAGTATTCTTGGCAGGGAAAGCTTTGCACTCACCCTCGCGGGGGAACAGAGCTTTTCCTACAAAAGGTCGGAGCACTCTAGGCCACTGCACACTCAGAGGCATTACCAGTTTTCAAATTCTAAGAGTCTGTGGGAGGAGAGTAAGGGTTAGTCAAGGGCATGAGGTGAGATTGAATTAAATGTGGCAGGTGGAGGGGTGGTTCATGTCCACAGATGAACACGTTGCCCTCAGTCAGTCCACTCCACACAAACATGCTGGGCTCCTGGAACCAGGAAATGTGAATTCGTTTAATGAGCTACAGGTTTGTCTGGACCTTGGACTTCCATTTTATAGGATAGGGAGAGACACTCAGTCAGCAGAACCTCTGAGCTTATCTGAACCCTTCACCTCCCCCTCCTTTTCCATCTGAAAATCTCTCATCAAGTGCATTGTAGTTTTTAATTTTTAGAATTGCTTATTTCTTTTCAAATCATCTCCTCCTCTCCTTCTCCTTCTTCTTCCTCCTCTTTTTCCTCCATCTTCTGTCCTCTCTGTTTTATGGATTCTATTCCTTTGTTCATTCGTTACAGTCACGTGCTGCATATTGTTTCGGTCAACAACAGACCACACATACGACGGCGGTCCCATCAGATTAGCACCACGTAGCCTAGGTGTGTAGTGGGCTGTACCATCTAGGTTTGTGTATGTGCACTCTGTGATGTTCGCACAGTTACAACATAGCCTAATGACTCATTTCTCAGAATGTGTCCCCATCGTTGAGTGATGGGTGACTGTAGTTTAAAGTCCCTTTCAGAGCACTCTGTTGTCTCCAGCTCTGGCTGTGGATTCTTCTTTCATAATGATGATCTCTTGTGATGCTCTGTTCACGGTGTGCTCTGTCCTGTGTCTGCAGTTCTTCTTCAGTGGAGGTCTGGCACATGGAGGTGGCTCTATGGGACAGTCGCTAGATGGCTGAAAGCCCTACAGTGTCCTACACTGGAAGACCACACTTTTGTGCTAGTGTCTTGATTTAGTTTTTCTAATGTTGCATGGATAATGAGTATTTGGTTCTCTACCCGTGCAAGGTACAGCTTGGGGTTCCAATTTGTTGTTGCTGTGGGTTGTTTAGTGTGTGTGTGTTTTGGTAGGGTTTTGTTTTCACTCGTGACTCTTGATGGAAATCTCTCTTCATGTGGCAACCGTGGGCTAGCAGGTGGAGGTCTCCCAGGCTCCCTGCTGTGCATGCGGACAGATGTAGAACCCTGGACCCTAAGGTGTGCGTCCAGTCCCAGGGCCTTCTCAGACTGCGCGGCTCAGCTTAGGCTGTGGGTTCCTTCTTTGTTCCTGTATCTGGGGATTTATTTTTATTGATTTGAGCTTTGCTATGCATGTCAGTAAACTTTTAAATAATTTTAGTCAGTGGGGTGGGGGGTCTTTGCTCCATCAAGCATCTTGGCTGGAAGTCCCTGGACCTCGTCTTACAGAGCATCACCAGCCTCGAGGGTAAGTAACTGTGTGATAAAGAAGACACATGCAAGTTTTGGAATCTGATAGACTTGGTCAATCTTTGTGATAGATTGAATGTTTGTGTCCCCCCAATTTATTTATTAAAGCCCTAACTCCTGGTGTGGCTGTATTTGAGATGGGGCCTCCAAGAAAGTAATTAAGATTAAATGAGGTTATCAGGGTGGGGCCCTGATCCAATAGGATTAGTGTCCTGATAAGAGGAGGCACCAGAGGGTGAGTGTGCTCTCTCTCTCATCCCCCTCCCGGGTGAGGAAAGGCCACTTGTGGGCACAGTGAGATGGGGGGCTGCAGGCCAGGGAGAGGGCTCCCACCAGAAACTGAATCTGCCTGGACCTTGGTCTTGGACTTCTAGCCTCCAAACTGTGAGGAAATAAGTTTGTTATTTAAGCTGCCAGTCGGTGGTGTTTTGTCGGGCAGCCTACGTCAGTCTGTTTCTCTCGTCATCTGGGGGTCTAAAGACGGTTACTGAAGCTCTCGGAGCCGCCGTTTCGTAAAAACATTCCGATGGCCTTTAACTCCAAGAGCAGCTGTAAGGATTCAGTGAAAAGATGCATATGAAAGTTGCTCCTGTACAGCAGAGGCACCCCAGGTTTCCCTCCCTTCCCTCACTATGGTTGTGCATCTCCAGAAATGAGGGCCCACCATGTAGATCCTCACGTAGCCAGTTTCACTTGGGGACACTGATTCTTGAATCCCTTCTTCTGACTCTCATTTGTGTTCTCATCTCTCTTGGCACTGTGAGAGGGAGTGTTTGGGGGTCAAAACACAAACCCTCCATCACCTGCCCCGTCTCCACACTGACTGATGGATGAAGCGCAGGTGCCAGGTGAGCGTCCGCACGGCAGCTGCACTGGGGAAGCTGGGTCGGCAGACACAGCCTGAATAGCACCTGTGCGATCCCAGAGCTCGCAGGATCTGCTAACCACTGGGCACAGGTGGTCACAGTGGGAACCTTTCCGCACACGGGCAGAGGCTGCCCACGAGCAGACCAGAGGAGATCCCCCTGCAGGGGACCCCAGGGAAGGACAGAGGCAGAGTCGAGCATGCTCAGTTCTCTCCCAGACTTACTGTCAGATAAATCATCTCTTCTCCCTGGTGAGGAGCGCGGGAAGGAGGGCTGACGCGTGACCTCAATGCCACTCATGCTGGGAGCAGAGGTTCCCCACAGAAACCTCAGGAGAGGGGGAAATGATCCCTAACCATAACTTCAGTTGCCAAAAATAAAATGTGACTTCGGTGTGGAAGGAAGATGGGAAGGCGCCGCACGTGCTGACGTGTCCTGACGTGAGTCATAAAGGGACCACAGTGTAGGGAGTGCACAGAGGCCCCACGGGCCACAGCGGGGCAGGAGGGGGGAATAGGAGCAGAGGAGAGGACAGACAGGGGAGAAGACTCTACATGGTCTGCTGGAGGGGAGACACGTGCTTGGGAAATTCTGCAGGAAGCGCCTCCCCCCCACGGAGGGAGGGAGAAGAAGAAGGAGGGTGGGGATTTCTTTTAAAAAAAGCAAACTAAAAGAGGAAAGGGGACTTTTTAAAGATAAAACGCAAAAACATAAGGAAGACACTCTTCTGGCTAGAGCAGTTGTTTTTATATATGTGTGGGGGAGAGAATGTAGTACTTCAAGGAAAATTACATTAATGGAGTTGAAGCACAGACTAGAAAGAAGCACATCAACAACTAAAAGAAATTAGGCTAACAGGAAGTAAAAATTTTTGTAAAAATTTGAAATGAGTTTCCCTTCCATCCTACAGATTGTATGTTTTTTCACTGTCACGGGCATTTGATACAACTTAGCTATTTAATGCTGGAAATACCGAGTTATTAATTTGTCACATGATGGCGAATGTCAGAAATGGATCTGCGCAGGTGCTGGTGTCTCCCACATTCGAATCATTTTCATTGAACCTACGTTGTCCTCCGTTGTAAGATGCGTCATTATTTCACACACCACAAAGAAAGAAACAAAATGTCACCAGCTCAACCCAGACGTGATATCAGATTGTAAGATGCTCCAGACCTCGGTAATAGTGAAACCACAAAGAAACTGCTTTTTAAAATCGACCAAATACGGTATTCTGTTTTCTTAGTAGCATTTATCAGAAGTTGAAATGATCTTATTTATTGATTGCGTCTTTTTCTGTCTCTTTCCTTTAGAATTTAAGCTCCTCGAAGGCAGGCTCTTTGCCCGCCTTATTCACAGATGTCTTTCTGTCCAGGACGGTGCATGCACATGAGACTGCTCCATGACTGGCCGTTCTTGTGCAAGGAGGGATGAAAGAAGAGAAGCTGGGATTCATTTGGTACCAGTCAGTTACCACTCAAGAAGAGTTTTCTTCCTAAATTAATCCTCCCACTCACAAATATTTTTAGGGATCCCCCTTTCTTAGCAGTACACAGAACCCCCCCATCTCTGCCACCACCACACACACTCTCTTCCAGGGCTTACCTTGTCCCTCCATTTCACCTGGAGTTATAGTCTAGCTTCAGTGAGTAACGTGGCTGTTGTGCACAGCTGAAATACCTTGAGGATCCCCTTGGAGGGTGCCATATTGAAGAATAAAAACATCTCTCTAGTTCAAGCAACAGCCAAGTTTTCCTTAGGTAGGAGCAGGTCATGGCTTCTTTTGATGGGCAGCAGATGAAAGAATTAGCATATCTTTAGGAGCCACGCATATGAAAAATGCGCATCTCTAAATCTAAAGTCACACACAGCATGGTGAGACGTGCTCACGAGGGGTGGGTGGAGTGCAGGCACAGGCTGATGGAGAAGCTGCTGATCTGATCCTGTCTCCCACTTCAGGGGCATGTGCTCACTGAGTACAAGGCAGGTGAATCACGTGCAGTATTTAGATCTTCTTTTCCTTTTCTTTCTCTTTCTTTTGCAGGTCGCGGAAGTAGAGTACGTCCTAAGTACGTGGGATGCCATTTCAAGGATCATGTTTATCCCACTTTCAATGCATCCTGGCCTGATGTTCTCTTATGAAGCAAAGGAAGAATTGATTTGTATTTATACTGTTATGAATTATTTTTATTTATAACACCATCTGTTATTTCTAATAATAATGCTTCTTATTTCCAGAGTCATTCAAAGTAATCCTTGACATTTCTACACTGCTTCACTATACCATGCTCCTGGATTATATAATATATCATAGATAATATATTGTAGAATGGCCTCTAGATTCAGAATGCTCAGCTTCAATAACCGGTCTGCCACCTACTAGCTGTGAAACTTTGGAAAAATTACTTGTCTTCTCTATGCTTCAGTTTTTCATCTCTAAAGTGGGAATAAAACAATAACTAATTCCTAGGGTTGTTGTAAGGATTAAATTAGATAATTCATATAAACTTTTTACCAGTGGTGCGTGGCATATGATGACTGTGCAATAAAATGTGAGCAGCTAAGCTCCTATTGCTCTTCCATATTTACTATCTTATTTGATTCTCATCCCACCCTATAAATGAAGAAGGACAGGTTATTCTCATTTCCTATGAAAGAAACAGGTTTTAAAAAGTCAGGAGCCCTCCCCAAGTTCACAGGTGAATGTCAGAACCAGCACGAGAAGCCACATCTCTGGTAGAGTAAGCACCCCGAGGTCTTCCGGCATCTCTCTGGATCTCAGAGTCCTCACCAGGAAAATACCATCTCTAAAGTTCTTTTAGCTGTTTTGTTACTGGGTTCAAACTTTAGTTACTGGGAGCCTGAAGAGCCAAGTGCTACTTCTGATGTCAGGAGACCACTGATGTACAGCGTGAGCAATACCCTCAGACCAAAGCCCACCGTGGCCAGACAAGTTCAGGCCCTGCACCAAGGGCGAGGTCCCAGTCATCCATTCTTTGTGAATTACTTCTGGAGTATATGTTCACGGTACTGTTATCATCACAATTTATTGTTTATGGAGTGCCATCCCTTTAGTGGGCTGTGTGGAACACACACCAGACAGGGCTGTCCCCCAGGGAAATGGAAATGGAATTCAGATGGTTGTGATGCATGAGATAACAGTAAAGCTACTCAGGGTGTGCAAACGTGGTGTGCAATGAGATCAGCCTTGGAAGGCTCAGCCAAAGGAAGCATTTGATTGGAGAGGAAGGGGGAAGGTTGCTCGGCACTAAAGGAGCGAGAGATGTTTCCAGGTATAGGAAGCATTACGAAAGTCAGCAACAGGAGGAATAAAGAGGTGAGAGGTAGAGGAGAGAACTCCAGGATCCCATCCGTTATGAGAAAGGGGCGGAGTGGGGAGAGTGGAATGAGAGCAGATGACCTGGTCCAGTCCTGGTGCCGTGGGCTGTCTGTTCTGGACAGATGGAAAGAGCATGTCAGGCCTCGTTAAGGAAAGCGGCTCCATGCAGCCACCTAGACCAGGCCAGGAGTGGAAAGTTCTATCATGTGCGTACTGGTTTTTCATCTCCGTTTGGTTTTGTTTGTTCAAGTAATGAAAATGATGTGCTATGGGTATGCAGTGATGCCAGAAAAAGTTTCACCAGAGACTTCACAATTGTGTTTGGTACTGTGCCCACTTCATGTGGTCTCACTTCCCCATCTTCTCCCCTCCCTCCCTTTTCTCTTCCTGCCCCTCAAGCCCTTCCCTGATACCGAAGGATTAATATCATGTGACTGGAGGATACTTGGAGAGAATTCAGCAAAGCAGGCAAGCCAGCCCCCAAAAGATAAGGTGATGGAAAAATCTAGGGGTATATGGAGTTGATGTCATTTATAGAAGACATATTTGTAGAACTGTCCAATAGAAACACACAGTTAATAGCTCCTCAAATTCATAGCTGGAGCTGATGAATTAGGATAAATTCACCTCCAACTGGGAATAATTAATCATAATTTACAAACTCCTTAAGGAAAAGAGCTACGTCTTCACCTTCCTCACTCAGTCCCCCGGGTGCCATAGAATCTGTTTTGTTCATCTACTCTTTCAAAATTTATTAAGTATCAAGTATTGTGCAAAGGCTTTGGGAGACACCAAAGAAAACTAAGGCATCCTTACCCTCATGGAACCTGAAACATTGAGGAAGAGTGGAAGACGAGATGGAATGTAGTGTCTGTCCTCCTCAGTGAGGGAGCATCAGACACACGGGGCTTATGGGGGGGGGATCACTCGGGGTTCCCAATGCTGAGGGATGGACTTGACTCACACTGGCTTAAAACACAAGTGGGAAAGTGCTGGCTCAGTCAACTGCCAAGTAAACAGTGTCACTGGGTTTAGGGCGATCAGGTGCTCGAATGACCCACCAGGAATCTGTCTTTCTCCACTGTGTGGGCTATGCCTTCCTCTGAGTTGGGACAATCTTAGGACAGTCTCTACCCACATTGTGGCAAAGACAGCCATGGCAGCTCCGTATTCATGCTATTCCACCCAAGTGATGGTAGCAGCAAAAGAATATGTCTTCCCAGGAATTCCGGCAAAACTCTTGTTGGAGCAACTTTGGTAAAGTGCCCATCCCTGAGTTAATCATTGTTGCCAGACAGGGGAGGAGGCTGTGGGTGAGGTTTCGGTCACACATGGCTTCCCTGGAACTCAAAGGTGGGTCAGCTCCACCCCGAGCACAGCACTCAGAGGGAGGGAGGGGTGTTTTTCCAGATGGAAGTCAGAGTTATCAGAATAAGAGGCATGAACGCTGGGCACAGAAAGGCAACTGTGCTTTGAGGATATCCCCCAGCTGGCGGCAATCTAGAAGGAATAACTGTGATCCCAGAGGACAGGGGGTGTAGGGGTGGAGATGAGGACCAGGGGGCACACGGTCCACGATGCTCCCACTCACATGTGAAAAAGCCTCAGCCCATGGGCACAGCTACTGCACCAGGGAGCTGGGCAGGGCGTTTCCCAGCCGCGCCATTGCACACCCACTGGACGGAGAGGAGAGATTTTGAGGAATGGCTCTCAGTTCCCAACACAAGGAGGAATTGACTAAGTCAAGGAGGTCTCGAAGGGATGCTTGGAGGAGCGGACAGTTGAGGCGACGTCTGAGGGCAGAGGAGGAATCGAACCAGGAGAAAAGTGTGATGAGGCGTTTCTGTGCTTTACCTTTGGGCTGGAGAGGCAGCCACCCCGAGAGAAACACGCGTGGAAGGACTGACCCCAAAGCCTGCGCACTGTCACCTCAGGGGCTGGGACAGGAAGGAAAGAAGAGGGAGAGTGTGAACTGTTTCTTCATGTAACAACATCATTTAACTTGACACAGGGAACTTGCATTACTTCTGTAATGTTTCAGTCCCACAAAATCAAGTAAGAGAGTTGTAGAAAATAGCATCTAACACAATAGAATTTCAGATCTAAAAGGTCATTCCTAGAAGCTGAGGGAGGTAAAGTAACTTTCTTAAATCTCATCCCAAACACGCACACACTGGGATTAGAATCCAAGTTGGTTCAAAACAAATGTATGAAGTTTGTAATTGTCCCCAATCATCATTCATATTCCCACCTTTTCTTTGTGTGAATAACAGCTATTACTCAAGCCTGTACTGAGCGCCTGGCCCTGTGTCAGGCCTGGGAGTCCAGCAACAAATGTGGCATCTGTGGGCTCTGGGCTCAGGGTTCGGTCCAGCTTTAATTCATTCATTATCGTCTGTCAACCCTGGAAGGCCATGTAAACAATAAGCAAACTCTGTGTGTTCAGGAAAACTAGAGACAGTGAAGTTGGAAACGGTGCAGTTGTGGCCTCCTGGCCGTCCGGGTCCGAGCAGGACCTCTGGTAACTTTGCTGCTGCTGTTTCATTCACTTGGATGAAACGTGATATAAAAAATTATTTCTCCTTGAGATGGTACAAACATCTCATTCAGCAACAACTTCACCTTAAATTACCCATCTCTCAGCCACTCTAGGTGACTGGTACTGAGAACGGTGTTAGCCCTAACTTAGAAAAAGGGGAACAAGAAGGGTGGGATTCTGAAGTCCTGTGGATGTGGCCTCCCCAAGGGACAAATGTCTGCCGTCTCCTTCCATGGGGCATTTCAACTATTTATTATGAAGAAACAAACACTACAGGAGAGATGTAGTCAGACTTTATCATGACTCCTGACCTTGTAAGATACCTGCAGATTTTCCTGTAGCTTTATTTGAAATTCCAAGGAAATAAGAGGCTGATTCAGGGAAACGATGGGGACAGTGAAGTGGAAGGACGGAGGCGTTTATTCTGACTCATCTGAAATATTTAAGTTGTTGGCTGTATTTGAGTTGGGGAAAGAAGGTTAGTTTCTTCTGCATCCACTTCTAATTTGATGGTAGGAAAAGATAGGTTTGAGCACAGATTTTTAAAAAGCCAATTTCCCTCTGAAACGCCTTAGGTCTCCAGTTGGACAGTTTTCCTCTAGCATGAGCTAAGGCAAAGTAGTAAATTACACGCTACTTGATAGGTCTTTGAACTTTCTAGCTGTAATTTACTTCGATGAAGCAGAAAAACACAGACCTATACTTCACTGGTCAGAAGGCTTTTGTGTGGTTACTGGTCCAATTTCATAATTTACTTTTATGGTACGAAAGACACACCATGACAATCTGTCTCTCTGATCATTTCTTGGCATCAATGGAGACTTTTGTTTCCTCAAAAACAACCCTATCAGTCATTTAAAAAAATTTGGCCCTAAAGCAGTTCTGCACATCTGGCCTCTCTTCTCCCAGGGAGTTACATCTTCAGAGGGGTTTTTTTGTGTGTGTAATATTTGAGCGTCACCTTCAGGTGTGGTTGGCAGGAGGCGCATATGTTGGAGAAATGAGAAGGTGGAGGGGTAATGAAGTGGTAATGAAGAAACAGGTCTGTCTGGAGCCAATTCATTAATTAACCGATTAATCCACACACATTTACCGAGTGCTTGCTGCATAGCAGACCCTGCGCTGCGCACTGGTGGTCTCAGAGTGAGTAAGATAGATGTTCCTGCTGTGACAGAACTGAGACTCGGGCAAGACAGTTACTAGCCTCACAAACACCTGTTTGCCGGTAGCTGTGACCCATACTCTGATGAGACGTCACAGGTGCCAGGAGATCCAATAACAGAAAGGCCTAACCTGGTCTGGGGGCCCCAGAAGACCTCTTCGGTGGGAAAGTGACATTTACGCAGAAGTCCTGGAAGGCCGGCGAAATGAGGGGCAGGGCGAGGAGGTCCAGACCGAGCGACACAGGTCAGAGGACCAGAGGTGACCCCAGTTCCCACCTTCCTGAAGCCCCTTCTCCTCCACCTGGATGGCAATCTCGCGCCTTCACCTGCATGTCTCACCAAGGCGGGAGCGGACCCCTTGATTTTTCTCCTAAAACCTGCCCTTCCCCCCGCGTCTGCCGTCTTAGCACAGCCATCCGCGTAGCTGCTTGGACCCAAACCTCGGGTGTTTGGCCCCTCGTTTGTTCTCACGCCCACGTCCAGTCCCCCGGCAAATCCTGCAGGGTGCGCGCTGACACGGCCCCGCCCGCGAGCAGCAGCCCGGCGCGTCCAGCGGACCCCGCGGCTCCCCGACGCCCGACCCCGCAGGGCTTCCTGTGCCACGTGAAGTCCGCCCCTCCCGCTGCGCTGTGCCGTCCCCTCTTCCCCGGCCCGTCCCCGAGCGTCCCCGCGTTCCTCACGAGGTGCGGTTCGCGCCCGAGCTCCTCCTCCCGCCGGCCCGGTCCGCTCCACAGTCTCGGCGGGGCCGTCCCGACCCCCCGCACGGCGCCCGGCCGCCCACCGCCGCCTGCCCCGTCCGTCTTCAGAGCCCTTGTCCCCCGACGCCGTGTTGAGGTCCCACCTTCGCTCGGTCTCCCGAGGGCGTGGCGCATCCGCTCCGCGTGTTTCTCCTCCGACGAACACCGTGGGGGAGGGGAAGGCCCGCGGCGACAGGTGCCCGGGAGAGGAGGGCAGGAGCGGGGCGGGCACGGGAGCGCTTTGACCGTCTGCAGGGCCTCGTAGGCCGTCTCAGGAAGTCTGAGCTTCTTCCCAGGAGAAGCCAGAAGCCACTGAGGATTTAAGAAGGGGCAGTGATACAACCTGACTTACACGTTAAAAAACTTTCCCTGAAACTGTGAGCTTGAATGTTTTCTTGACCCCAGGAACAGGTTTAGTGGACCTGCCGCTGGCGGATACATTTTCAGTTGCTTTGTATAACTGTTTAACAAAAATCACTTGTGTGAGGTTAAAAATAACTCCTTCCATAGAGAAGAGTAACCTGATATTATATAAATTTTAGTCTAGAGGGCAATTACTGCTATATGACTTTTAGAATAAAACATTATTTTAAAATAATTAAAATTTTATTATTGCCAAACAAAATATATTTTCCCATACTTTCATATATGTTAGGCCTTGATGGCGTTCGTTTCCTTGCATCCTTATGAAGATAGTAATTGAAATAGAACGCCCACTCTGAGTTAGAGGATAAAACAAACAAAACCTTTAGGGTTTTTTGAGTGGAGCCTGCCTACAGCCCGACACTGCATTTTTCAAACGTTATTCTGCGGACTAACGTTTCCTCAGATATTCAGAGGTGTTTCATGTAAATGGGATTCTGGCGCCAGACAAGTTTCAGACAGGAGGGCTTGAGTGCAGTCGTGTCGTTAGTGCAGGATGTCCAGAGCCTATAATGTGCCAATGTGACTGAGTCCCCGGGGTGGGGACATCCCCAGGCCCCCTTCCCGCAGATCGCCCCTCCGGGGAACGCGGACTGAGGACAAGCGGGGTGCGACCCGCGCAGTCGTGCGGGCCCAGCTCCGAAGGGGCCTGCGTCTGCTCTAGGGTCCGCGGGTACCATCCTTGGATTCTTCACACGCGTTTCCCACCTTTGAAGGAGCGGCAGTGGCGCACGCGCACTGGGCCGCGGAGGCCGGGCCTTGGTCCACTCTGACCGCGGCCTCGGATGCAGCAGCCCAGCCGCAGCAGGGGCCGCAGGACCTGGTCCCAGGAGGGAGGAGGGCTGCTGGGGCCGGGGCGGACCCGGCGGAGGCCAGTCTCCGGCGGCGTCCGCGTAGACGTTCAGGGTCAGGCCTGCGCGCCCTGAACTGTTGAGGAACTCTCACGAACACCGTGCACGCGGGTGGCCCCGTGCAGCGCATCCGGGAGTTGGCAGAATTCTCCAGACTGTAGACCCTCCCGTTTGACAAGTGCAGCATCGCACAGGTTAGAAACGGCCGCCGGGCGGCAACCTGTGCTCCTATGGACTTGGGGTGCACCTGCCCTCACGGGGGACCACCGTCTACACTCCTCGCGACCAGAGACTGCGGCGGGACGCGGCCGGTGGCGCCCGCGCTCACACAGTCCGTGTCCTGTACGAGCTCCAAAGTTACAAGACCCGCCGGAGGAAACGGTAAAACGCCGCTGTGCGTACCCACATTTACAACCAAATTCAGGCCGGCGGGAAGCTGATTTGTGTGAAGAATCAAATCTTTCCGGAAAATGGCTCCGCAGGAATCATTAGCTCCAGATGTACTAAAATTTCTATTTTGAAATAATTTATCCGGGTGTTGTCACAGTCTGTAAAGTCTTCTTAAAAGCTCTCTAGTAGCAGCAGCAGAGCAGCAGCAAGATCTTTCTCAAAATTAAAAATTATCAAATTATTTGTGATAATCGTTTGCCAAGAGTGACGCACAGCACTCTCAGTTACATCAATTGAAAATGAAGTTGCTAAAAGCGTACTTTTCATGACCTAATAAATGAATTTTCAGCAATCCAAGCCAGAACTTTTACAATCAAGATATATTATTTTTTATTTGATTATATAGAATTATGACACCAAAATGGTATTTTTTTGGAATTTGTAAGTGTATGCTGGTACTCATATCACTATTATCCTTATTGTGTTTTTAAAGTATTAACACATTTCTTAAGGGAAAACTTTATATTTTTGTGCTTTTTTGGGGGGATGGAGGAAGACTGGCCCTGGGCTAACATTCGTGCCCATCTTCCTCTACTTTATATGGAATGCTACCACAGCAGGGCTGACAAGCAGTGGCTCGGCAGGCGCCTGGGATCCAAACCCGTGAACCCCGGGCTGCCAGAGTGCAAACTAAACCGCCGTGCTACTGGGCCCACCCTATGTTTTTGTGCTTTTAACTGTACTTTTTTCCTGCTCTTTGAACAAGGGGTCTCATGGTTTCCTTTTGCGCTGGGCCGGGTAAGCTGTGCAGCCAGGCCTGGACACCAGACAGGACAGGATGGAGCAAAGTCGTCCAGGCTGCTGTCCCCGAGGAGTGTTGGATGTGTCCAGGAAAGTCGCGGTGGTGGACAAATGCATGGCGGGCTTTAGCTTTGGATTCTGTTGCAAAAGATACACTTTCCACCAAACAAGCTTAAAATCCTTCCCACCTCCGTGGCAGGCTGGAACCTGCAGGCAGTGTAGGCCGGGAGCAGAGAACACAGACGACACAGGGAAGTTTATGCACCCGGCATTGTCGATAGAATTATCGGGAGTAGATTTCCTTTAAGAATTAGAAAAGTCACAGTCAATTCCTCATGGTAGAATGTCTCCAATACTTCAAAAGAATTCCCCTAAATGGGAAGAAGTATCTTTAGAATTGGGTACTTCCAAAATGTTAAAAGGATAACTTTTGCCTAAAGCTTGAGAATAGGTGAGGTGGGACTTTCTGGTGTGTTTTTGTGAAAGCTGTGTGTGGTGTCACCTGCATGGCCATGGCAGTGGCAGTGGTGATGGTGGATGTGGCCCCGTTGTTGGAAGGATGACTTGCCTGGAGAGATGAGAGGACACCACAGCCTGAAGGACCTAAGAGGCCACCTTGTGAATTTTGGGCTTTATTGTAGGGAGCTGGATGGTCCTATAATTCTGGAAGCTAAATGCACTATTTTTTCAATAATCTTTCTGCTGATGCTGTGGCACGAATAATTTCCCACAGCATATTAAACAATAGTTTGCCAAGGAGAACTGTTGATTGAGGATGTCATTTTTGTGAATTGGGAGGCGTGAAGAAAATTATAGCTTCCTTACTTTGAGAAGAATTTTCACATGGAAAAAATGGTCCCGTGTCTTTGTTCTAAGAAAGCTCCATGGCTGCACAGATGCTTTATGGCTTGTTTCACTCCGTTTGATGAATTGATGAAGTGCTTTGAGCTGGCAGCAGAGCAAGGGCCCAGCCTAACAATGGGCCGGAGTGATAAGAGGAATAATTTTAATATCACGATTTCACATCGATGAATGTTTTCCCAGACACGATATAGCATAATAGACCACATAGGCCCAGTGACTGCTGATAAAGTTTGTTTTTAATGTGACCAAACATTGAATTTAAAAATCCAGGTACAAGGAACAGGGCGGGACCTGTAACCCAAGACACTTAGACAAATTTAGGGGCATGTCCTAAGAACTTGACCCTCAAATTTGCAAAAATTACTATATTATTTAATTTTTCATATAATGCAGTAAATTGTGACTTAAAACTATAATGTGACATCTTCAGAGCTTAATTAAACTTTCGATTCTAAACTTCCATATAACGTTTGACCAAGAACCACTCATTTTTTCATGACCATTACGAGCACTAGCAGTTGGCTTTCTTTTCCGGACCATATTCCACCAAGAAACAAAACTTTATCAGTTCTCAGGAAATGCTAGGTAAACTATAATGAGCAGACTAGGAGAGACAGACTAAAATGCTTGTAAACCTCAGGCAGTTGAAGAAAGAGAACCGTTTAAAAACAACTGCAGATTCAGATGATTATTCTTTTATTATAAGAAACACAATGATTCGAGTGTGATAATAAAAGACAGCTAATCCTGGTTTCACTGGGAAATAATAGGGCATGGTAAGACATGTGGCAAACTGGAGTACATGTCCACCAATTCCTGCCACAGAGGCATTTTTTAAAGAGAAGCTATAAATATTTTTCTTTTTTTAAAAAAAATATGAATTCTCTCAGTTTTTAGACCTTGGCTAAATTTTTAAACACCATGTAGACCAAACAAAATGTGTCAGCAGGCTCCAATTTGTGAAGTCTTGAGGATGGTGTAATCAAGTTCCACCAAGATGCCATGCTAGAAGATTTGCTAGACCTGCTAGACCGGGGTTCTCCAGAGGGGGAGGGAAGGGGAGGGAGACTGAGAGCAAAACGTCTTATTAACAGGGGTGAGCAATCAAAGTGTAGAGGCCCGGCTGTGCCAGGCTGACCAGCTACAGTACACCAGCCTCACAGTTCATGGGATTCACATCAGTTTCTCAGCAAAATTAAAAATCGGGGCAGATCTTTGGGGTAGTTTCAGATCAGCAGAAACTGCATCTATAAGATGCCATGGGTCTATTACATCTTCATTGTACCAATGAATTAATTTACAAAACGCAAGGACAAAACCAAAGGCTGTTTCTTAGTTTAAGGATGGGGAGAGTTAACTCACATCAGCGTCAAACTAGAACATTTTCTTGATGGAGCAATATGTGCTTTGATTTTTGCATAAATTATTGGGATTATAGAATAGAGAAAAACAAATTGTTGTAGTGACCTTTGGAAGTGCGGAGAAAGACTCCTGCACGTTGAGTTTCGATAAGAGCAGTTTACCTTCCTAGTCACCTGGAGCCTAGATAATTCCTGATCCAGTGCAACTCTGCTGTGCCCTTGCTTTATGGATCCCAGGGAGGCCCACAGAGGGCAGAAGTACCCGTGGCTTTTCCATGTTTCATTCCATTTTCTCCCCGCAGAAGGAGCAAATCTCAGGGTCATCTCTGTAATGAATACAGTTTCCAGTCTGCTGGCTTTTGGCAAGCTCCCACCCATCCTGATGATTTTATGATGGCTTGTTTCATTTCACTTTATTAACACATAAAAGTCTTTGAATAGTTAAAATGTATTGAGTCCTTACTATGTTACTACTCTTCCTGGATACTTATATATACCATGCTGAATCCACATAAAAACACCAAAAGATTGATTTACAATCGCCATCTTTCTACTAGAGGAAAATGAGCCCCAGAGTGGAACATTCGTGAAAGCCGCAGAGCCGGCTAGTGGCTGAGCCGTGATCTGAACCCAGGTTTTCCTGACACCAAAACCTGGGTTCTTTCAGTTGCCCAGCATTGTCTTTCGATTTCCTCAAGGCTTTTCTGAGCTCAGTAGTTTGGAAAGTTTGCAGTAAGGCACATTCAATCACAGTCTGCTTTTTCATTTCCTTGTTTTTAAGTTTGTTGAACTCTTAGAACACTGACTTCTTATCTTTTCTTATTGTTTTACTAATACAATGGGCAACATCACTGGGAGAAAGTGTACTGTAAGCTTCATCCTGAAGGGGCCCATTCACTTAGATGTGTGAATTCCGGGAAAGGTCCCTGCTTTCACTACCATCTGATTACACCCCACCTGATTCTGTCTCCAGCTCTCAAGACATCTCCCTTGAGCTGTAGAGCCTTAATGACAATTGCCCATTTGGTGTATTCATTTGGATGTTAAGGCATTTCAATCATTCCAAATCCAAAGCAGGTTTTCCTTCCCAATTTGCTCCTCAGTTGTTCTTCCCTATCCTGGGGAATGGTGTACCTCTCTACCAAAACCCGAGATGTCGCCTGAGTCTTCTGTCCCCTCACCTCCCAGCTCTAATACAGTAGAATTCCTGTGACTTTACCTCCTAAATATGTCCATTTCTGTCCATCACCACCAGATCACCATAGTCCCAGCCATCATGATCCCTTGCCCCAACTCTCCCCTTCGCTTGCTGACTGGTCTCCCCGCGTTCCCTCATTTCCCTATAACCTGTTCTCCATCAAGCTGCTGGGGTGATTTTCCGACAATGTCAATCTGACTGTGACATCCTCATTTAAAACCTCACAATGACTGCCCGTTTGACATCTCTTTCCACTCGCCCTTCATTTCTTTTCTCCAGCTTCACTTGGCTATATTTCAGTTGTTTGAAAATGCCGTGTCTTCCTGCTTTCTGCATTTGCATTAACTTAGCTGTTGTCTAGCTATACAGTGGATTAAAGGCTTACACATCCCTCTCTTCTTGCTTTGATTCATTTAGGAATGACCATAAAGTCATGATGATGATTGTTTAAACAAACATATCATTCATTCCATTCCACAAAAAACATTTATTGGCACACAGACCCCCTTTGATAAAGGACTCACAACCCAGCTACAGAGTATGGTCAGCTGACCATCTTCAGACGTCAGCTTGACTGTCAGTCTGCCTCAGCTTTCCAGCTGAGGTCATGCTATTCTGGGGGGCTCCAGACGCTGAGTGAGTGAGCAAGGTGATGGCAGCTGAGGTCATGGTCTTCTGGGGACAACCCCCTGCCAACAACTGAATAAAGTGGGGGGGACAAGACACTTCATTTATGTTCAGTGTGGGACTTCTCCAATGGGACATCTTTCTTCTAGCTTCCCTGTTAGGCTGAAAAAACTTCATCAAGTTGGCAGTGTGGTCCGATGGCTCCCCCTGTCCGATCTGCTTCTGCCCTTTCCTTTCACAGGTGTTACTTCCCAGTAAGCCTTTGCACTCCTAACTCTATCTCAGCATCTGCTTTCCTGTGCCCCATACCATGTGCTGTTCACATTATGGACACAGGATTCAGCAAGGAGCAAAGGAACGAAGGAGAAATGCATCAAATTTACGTTCTAGTCAGGAAAGGTGGGGTATCAGCAAATGTGTAACAAGGAGAAATCCTAGAGAAAGAGTCAACGAGAGATGAGGAGACTGGGTTAGGTGGTAAGGGCAGTGCTCTCTGAATGACAACAGTTGAGCTAAGAAGCTGAATGATACATACAAGGACCTGGGGTGAGACCTTGAAGGAGGAGGGGACAGCTGGTCAAAGGCCCAGAGAAGGGCAGGGGTTGACCTGTTTGAAAAACAGAGGAAACCAGAGTGGCCTGCGTGCCTCCTGCGTGCCAGGCCCCGGGCTGAGGTTGCTGAATTCATAGTTTCTCTTAATGCTCTCGGCAGCCCTGTGAGGCTGGTGCTCGCATGAGTCAGGGCTCCAGCAGGCAACACAGTTGGTGGCAATCTATTTCCAGAGGTTTGGGGAGGGTTAGGTAACCAACAAGGGAGGGTAACGCACCAGGGGCTGGTAGCACGGGAGCCAATCCTCCCTGCGCTCCCCGGGTTGGAGGGGGCAGGAGGGAGATGTTGATGAGATGCTGGGCCAGCCCAAGCCATGGCGAGAAGCTACCAGGTTGAAATGTAGCCTTGGGGAGAGGACCACGGTGACCGTCCCCACCTCGTCCCCACGGTGATGGGGGAAGCAGACACCCCTTGTCCTTCAACTTCCTGTCATTGCCCCATTAACAAACCCAACCAGGAACCCAGCGCGAACGCTGGATTAAAAGTCAGCATCCCGGGGCATGGGAAGGTGGAGAAGGTTGGAAAATGCATCTGGAGGGCAAGGAAATTTAGTGCAGGACTACTGTCACCACCACTTTACAGGAGAGGAAACGAAGGCTTTTGCTGATTCTAGGACGCATTGTTTTTCACATTTAAACATCTCTGAAATGGAGATGTGCTTTGCAGTCAGTATAGTGTCAGAATTTAATTGGCAGCATTTTTTTTGTTCTTTCTTAGTGTCACATAAGGTAAAAAGTGTGTTTTACAATTAATAGAGTTCTTTAGTTTGTGAAATATGGTAACCAGCCCAAGATCTGGCAGCCAGAAAGTGATGGAGCTGTGACCCAAACGTGGAGAAGCCCTTGGCTTTCCTAATCTTCCCCCCCTTTTTCTCTCCATCTCCCTCCTCTCAACCCCGTCTTTCACAGAGGAGCATCTTGCTTCTCTAGAATCCCTCTTTTTTCTTAACTTTTTATGATTTTACTGAGGTCATATTGGTTTATGACATTGTGTAATTTCAGGTGTACATTACTATATATCAGTTTCTGTATAGACTGCCTCATACTCACCACCAATAGTCTAGTTTTTATCCGTCACCATACATATGTGCCCTTTTACCCCTTTCACCCACCCAACTCTCTTCTCCTCTGGTAACCACCAATCAGTTCTTTTAATCCATGTGTTTGTTTAATCTTCCACATGTGAATGAAATCATACGGTATTTGTCTTTCTCTGTCTGACTTATTCAGTTTAGCATATTGCCCTTAAGGTCCATCCATGTTGTCACAAATGGCACAATTTTCTCTTTTTTATGGCTGAGTAGTACTCCATTGCATACATATACCACATCTTCTTTATCCATTCATCCCTTGATGGGCACTTGGGTTGTTTCCGCATCTTGGCTATTGTGAATAATGCTGTGATGAACATTGGGGTGCAAGTATCTTTTCTAATTAGTGTTTTAATGTTCTTTATGAAGCTGACGGTTGACCCTGGCTCCATAAAGCTCTCGTGACTCCCTGTCTTCACAGGGGTCGTGGTCTGCAGACTGGTGCTGTGAGGGGCAAGGCTGGGGTGGCCTATTTACCAGGACGGGGTCGTCTCACACACTTCTCACCTGACCCACAATTTAAGGAGACTTGACTACCCTCTGACACTGGTCACTTGAGATTTACTGTGTTTACAACTGGAAAACTTGCTCTGGGCAATGTGTGGCTCTATTCCCAATTCTGTTTCAGCAGCTGTAAAGCTCTGGCTCCCTCTGGCTTGAGTGTACAAGTTCTTAGCTTATCTGCAGAATAAACTCCAAAGTGTAAGGGAGCTGGTTGTGCAACTCTTAGTACAGACTCTATTTTAACACTTCATTGTCTGGAGTTACTAAAGGGATGGTGTCTCTGCCAATTGAGGTAAATTTAGTAAATATAATGTTAAAAATGCTTTAAAAGCTCTGATGACTCTCACTTGCATGTGGAATGAAAACGCAACTCCTCAGCTGTTCACCAGATCGTCCTGACTCTGGGCTTTCCCCGCCTCTCTGGCTGTGTCCACTGCCCCGTTCCCTCTGGGCCACCTGCCTCTCCAGAGACAGAGCAGCACAGTGCAGTCACGCCAGGTACGTCCTCTCCTCTCCTTTTGAGTCACACTCCACACTGTCCCAGCTCTGTCTTTCCAACCAGCGGCAAACGTTCTATTCTTCACTTGCTTCCAGTTTCTTGTGACCAGGAGGGAGATGATCCAGGAAAGGAAAGGCAGAACATTCCTCTTCTAATAGCACAAAGCATTCAATTGTCATGTGACTTTCCTTTGAAGAGATAGAAAATTGAATTATAATCCAAGAAGCTCCCTTTAATCTCATTATTTATGAATTTGTGATTCTCTGATTTTCAGCTTCCTGTGCTGTCCGTGGTGACATCATCACAGGTGCCTTTGAGAACTCCTGCCTCCCTCCATGTGTCCTCCAGATTCTCCACACTGACACGCTGACCTCGTAATTCCTCCCACTTCAGGACAATAGCGGGTGCTGTTAGGGTTCTGACTGCTGGTGTTTTAACTGTGGTCCGCCTCTCCTTGCCTTCACGAGTCTCACTCGCCAGGCCTTCAGGTGAAGATCTTTCCATGTTGCTCAGTAGCATGTACTCACTGTCAGGATGTGAATGCCCCAAGACAGCTTCTGTTCACACACACAAAGGAACACACTCACACATCCCTACCTGCGGGGAAATGAGCACACTTGTCCATAGAAAGCACATAGTAAGTTGTAAGATCAAGGGTTTTTTTGTTGTTTTTCTCTTATCCTTTGGCAAAGAAAAAAAAAACCAACAACAAAGCCGCATGCAGCAAGTAAGGATGTAGCTGGAACTTCAGTAATTCTTTGACTAAGACCCCTAGGGATGTGGGCTGGAAAGGTATTGACAGAATTGGGATACTGGGAATCTTTAAATGATCATCATGCTAAGAATTCACGTTATACACACACGCCTGGTCTTCACGCGGCCAACGGTTGTCAGGGAAAGGGCATGAAATATATTTCAAGATCTACTAAAATAATTGCTGGAAAACCAACCTGCCAATTCACCAGTATTTGGTTTGGGGGAGAAATGTACACTTCCTAAATGATAGAACTGTCCCTGACATTAAACATAAGCGGAAAGAGGGACAGTATCTTGAAAATTGTTTCAGTCAGTTTACAGTGTGCCCCCTTCCACTTTCTCATCCTACCACCGTGATTGTCTGTGTCACAGGGACCACGGGCCTCGGGACACGGAGATGACCCGGGATCATCTGGGTGGGCTCCCAGAATCACGGGAGCCTGAGAGACAAGAGGCCACGGGTGGAAAAGGACAGAGAGTGAGATGCCGGGGGTGGGGCAGCCTGCACTCTCCCAGGGGCCCTGAAGAAATAAGCTGCCCTGTTGTGCAGGGGCCCAAGCTTCCACTCCTGAACGAGTCCCCAGTCGCTGCACGGTGCCTGCCTGGGCTTGTTCATTCGGCTCGCAGCACGAGGACTCCTCAGTGCCTTTACTCAGACATCTAGTCTGCATGCAGGAAGGGCCAGAGCCCTCCAGGGGGCAGCAGGTGAGAAGTGCGGCCTGGAACAAGAGGGCCAATGTGGAATTCTAGAAAATCCTGTAATAAACTGCCCATCATTTCGTTGGTCATTAGTGTGTTCTTTGTGTTACAAAGTGTTGCTGACAGAAAGTTTGTATCCTTTCCACTCGTCAAAGTAAAGCCTAAAACCCATATGTTGCTCCTGGACACTTTGTTGAACGAGCCGTGTCTCTGAGATCCTGCGAGGCCCTCCTTTGTTGGATTTATGCTACAGAGAGTTAAACTTGGATGTCAATGTGCACGTCTTCCTGTGCACACTCTGTCTTAAAAAAGAGATGAAAATTGTTTCTAAGGCACTGTGCTCGTTATCTATGGCTGTATAACAAATTATCCCCAAACTTAGTGGCTAAAACAATTACAAATATTATCTCACATGGTTTCTGTGATTCAGAACTTCGGGAGCAGCTTAGCTGGTGGCTCTGGCTCAGGATGTCACTTGATGTTGCAGACAAGACGCTGGCAGGGCTACAGTCACCTGGAGGTTTGACGGGGGCTGGAGGATCCACTCCCAGGGTGGTTCACTCACGTGGCTGGTGTGTTGGTGCTGGCTGTGGCAGGAGGCTTCTGGTCTTCATGATGTAGACCTTTCTCTAAGGCCATTCGAGTGTCCTCAGTATACGGCAACTGGCTTTCCCCAGAGATCGCCGCAAATGATCCAAGAAATTGAGATGGAAGCCACAATGTCTTTTATGATCTAACCTTGAAAGTCCCACACCATCATTTCCACAATCCGCTGTTGGTTGCTCAAATCAGCCCTATTTATTGTGGGAGGGGCTGCCTAAGAGCCTACACTGGGAGCCATCTTGAGAGCTGGCTACCACACCACACGTTAATTCGTTCATCAATAGGATGATCAAATCCCCCTGTGTCTCTTATGTGACAGCATCTGTGCTGGGCTCTGGCAGTAGCTGCAAATTTTTATTTATTTATTTAACAAGTATTTTTAGTGCCTATTATGTGCTGGGTACTCTTCTATGCATTGAGGATTTTGCAAATAACAAAACAGATCAAGTTCTGCTTCCTTGCGGCTTATGTTTTAGTTGGGGTGGGGAAGAACAGAGAATAAACAAATGTATACTATGTCAGGTGGTGATAAGTCTATAAACAAAAAGCAGACTTAGAGGCGGGTAGGTCCTATTTTGTATGAGTGATCAAGGAATGTTTCGGTGATGAGGTACCATTTGTGCAAGACCCTCCCCTAAGTCGGGGGTGGGAGAAGGATACTTCCTCCTACATGCCAGGTCCTAAAATAATTGATGGATTCTTTGTATGAGTCCATAAATGAAAAGCTTAGACTCTAAAGCATAGTCATTAATCAGAAAGTTTTCTATTGGAAGTCCCTTCTTCACTTCTACTTTCTACTCAAGATTGTGTTTGTCAATTGTGGCAGCGATGGTGAGTGGTCTACCAAAAATGCACGCTCCTCTTTTCCATAGGATGGAGTTATCACGGGAGGGAGCTGCCCTGTCATTGGCAATATCCCCATCCTCCTCCCATCTCACACCCTCCACACATCCAGATATGGCCTGATGACGAGCCCCCACCAGTGGAAGGTGAGCAGAACTGACGGAGCCCACGGGATGGAGTCTTCAGAAAGCGGGTGGGTTTTGAGTCTGGAAGAGATCTTAGAGACACTGGGGGTGACTGACCCATAGACGGAAGGAGCCTGGTTTCCTAAAGGTCACCCCCACCAGGAGCAGTCACTGGACTGTGCATGAGCAGGAAGTAAATGTCTGCTCTGTTAAGCCATTGAAATATGGATATTTGCTTATTTCAGCAATCAGCAATCTCGTTCAGTCGTAAACAGTTATTGCCTGCACTGGTCTTGTAGCCATTTGCCGGTGATATTTCTCCTTCAACTTTTCAAATGTCTGAACAGAACTAGAGATGCCCTCCCTCTCCCCCCCACCCCACCTCCATCCCAGGAGGAACAGACAAAAAGGAAAAATGGTAAGATGGCAAAAGCCCAAGACCCATGGCCAACTCACCCAGATTATCCGGGGCTCCCCTGGACATTTTCCCTAATCTCTCTCTTTTTCTCCCTCTAAAGTCAAGTCGTGTGTTATAACAAAAGTGGTAATTGACCGGGGCTAGGAAAACGTACAGGACTCTGGAAGTGACTCAGCTCTACCACAGATCGTGCAGTGTGAACTTACACAGGTGTCCTAACCTCTCTGGGCCTTAGTTTCCACCATGTGAGGTGAGAAGGTTAATTGCAATGCTTTTAAAAGAAGACTAGACAAATGTAACGCTATACTCTATTCTACTCTTGAAGAGTAACTCAGCTAACTATTTCTAATAGCATACTTGAAGATAGGCATCTGAGATTGTGAGGAAGAAAATAATCAACATTACTTGGCTCTGGGAAAGCATGTGTGAAGATGAAAAACGGCAACAATGTATCGATTAGTAACTATCCAGCCTCTCAGTTGGTTCGTAAAAGGGGGAAAAAGTCCTGGAAAAACTACAACTAACACCCAAGAAGTCAGGCTGGTTCCGACCCAGAACTTGAACATCCGCCAAGTGTTTGCTCCAGGTGGAGGGAAGGTGGAGGGCTGGGCTGGGACAACCAGCTGTCGGGACATCACTCTCCTGGCACACCCTGGGAGTGTCACTTAGCCCAGGATCCCCCCTGGGCCTCAGGTGCCTTGCAAAGTAGTTCAGCTCAGACCAGAAGAGAGTCTTGGACTGGCTTAAAACCTCCCGGCTTCTGTGAATTCTCTGGATCGCCGGAGAATTGTGGTGCTATCCAATGCTGCAATGAAAGTGTGAAGGACCCAGTGCTGTGCTTAGCCCCTCCCTGGAGCCCCCAGTGTAGAGCACACCCACATTAGAGGACCTGATCTGGCGGGCCTCGTCTGATGGTGTCCCTCCCCTTGAAACAGTCAAGGAGTTGTCCCCCAGAGTCATCGTCCCTCAGCCTCTCTACACTGTGCTCTGGATAGGGCAGACGCCAGAATCCCTGCCCATATGGCTCTGAGCCCGCGTCCAGGCCTGGGAGGGCCTGTCACCTGGTCTGTTCTCCCGAGGATGGCTGTCTGCCAGTATGTGCCCCCTTGGGCTGAGATTTGGCCAAAGCATGGCTGTTTTCAGGGCTGCAGAATGGAGCTTGCACAAGCCAGCTGGGTGTCAGGCGTGGCCATTGTGGTGTAAGAAAGGGTGGGAAGGGCCATTCCAGGCTGGAGGCCAGGTTCCAGCAGGACACCTTGAGGAATCTGAGAATTCAAACCTCAAACCTTACCTTCCAGATCATTTTGAAGGTTTATTTGTCAAGGTAGCAACAAAGAACCTGTTTTATCTAATAGATTGTTAGCTTAGTTTCTGTTAAATTCTTGGCATGTGATATCTGGACCTCCGTTTGCATTCCTGCCCTGGGCTCCCCAAATGTTCCGAGTGGGCTGAGTGACCAACTTCCCCGATAGCACAAGAGAAAGTTGGATGGTGCGTTTGTCCTGAAGCACTTACCTGATCTTCTCACCTGCACCGAGGCCCCTGACCCTCCCTGACTCCACAAGGGGTGTGTGTGACCCGTTTACACTGACGCACAGACTTGATTGGTTCCATGGTCACTTGTGTGACAGTCGATGCCTGCTGAGTCCGTTTCCCTGTGGTCACTTAGACACATTGCCTCTCAAAATAGTGGTTCTGTCCAGTGTCCAGGGGTTCCCTTGGCTGGAGATGTTCACATCCTAGTCTGAATCCTCAAATTCCTGTCTCTCGATTCAGTCTTACGCTAGTCAACTGTTCAAGCAAATTCTACTGTGGGGTCCAGTCAAGGGGTTCTTCTTACTCAGCTGCTAGAACGCTGAGGTCAGTTTTAATGGAGGTGAAAGGTAATCCTGTGGATTCTCGCACGAGTGTGGACCTGTTCCTACAGCTTTCACTGAGTGTGGGTCTCCTGTGTAGACGCTTCAGTTACAGCCTAGTGAACTATCGTCACCCTGTAAATCAGCACTCTGCACACATCTAAGTCCTTTAGGGGGTTTTGGGTGGGCTAAAACAGACTAGAGGTTAGCATTCAAACGGGCTGTGCTTTTCTCCTTGACAGTAAATTCTGAGGTCTTCTCTCCTTAAGTACAGAACTGAATGAATGAAAACAGCAGACGGTGTTCAGTCCTTTGTGGCTCATCTAAGCCCCTGAAACTTCCCCCAAAGCTCTAGAAAGGTGCCGATTTGCGGGGTTGGCAAACTCACCCATCTGTGGGAGGGACCGAGCTGAACGGATTTGGTTAACAGGAGAACGTTTGGGCCCATATTTCACTTCTCATCGTTTATATTCACTTTTTTTTAGTGTGGCAAACAATCCTGGTTGGACCAGTTTGCACCCAGTGTCTTGGGGGTGACCTCCAAGGTCTGATTTATGATTTCCAGCACACTGAGAAAGTTCCTTTTGTCTTAAATAGCTGCTTGTGTGAATGGAACGATGGTTGAAATTCCACTATTAGAGACACATTCCTTTAGATTAACCAGTCTCTCTCTTCATACACTTTGGAAAAGAAGAAAAGAATATGTCTGTTAAAGCCTAGTGTATTTATATAAAGAATTTTTTCCTCCACGAGTGTTTCGGGGCCCTGATGTGGAAGGAGGACACCGTTGCTACAAAGAAGGGCAAAGGGGGATTGGGGAACAGAAACGTTCTCCAAAAAAACCTCCCATATTTGTTCGGCCATGACCTGTCAAGCGTTTTTAAAGAGAGTATTTCGTTTGTTTCTCTGCAAACAGCATGATTCAGGGATCAGAATGCTTGTCGTCCATACGAGGAAACCACCTAGGGGTGGTTGAGAGGCTTGCCACAGATCGTGCGGTGATAAGATGCAACTAGGACTCAAGTCTCGATCCCGTTGTTCTCAGTTTTACGCTCCTTCTCTTGTGCTAGGGTGTCCTGACGCACGGGTCCATCTGCAAGTTTGTGCGGGTCTCTGCCGTGAGTCATTCCAGCTTCAACGAACCGAGCACCTCGTGTGTGATAAGCTATTGGGCCCGGGAACCAGGTGGTTTGGGGTTAAGTCTCAGTTCCAGCAGTTACTGATTGTGTAATTTTGGGTGAATTCCTAACTTCCTCTGGGTTGTTCTATGATCAGGGATAAGGATCTGACACAGCTCGGAGTGTTATTGCGAAGATGACCTCGGTGACTGCATGCCAAGCACTCAGAACAATTCCTAGCACACAGTAACTCCTCAGTAGTTCTAGCTATTATACTTACTACCTCAACAAATCCTTGCAGAACAGTCTTAGGGAAATATTGTCCTTGTTTATAGATAAGCAAACTGGACTCAGGAAAGTTAGGTGACTCACCTAAGATCAGGATCAAGTAAACCAGCAAGAAACTCGTTTATTTTGCACCAAGATTGTTCTACACTCTGCTGAAGGTCGGGACTACACCTGCAAACCTGGGAGGAGAAACACTTACTACCCAGGACTGGCCTGCATGCGGGCGCAGCGCGTAAATGAGGCTCCATGCACCAAAATGATTTCAAGGCTTTGAAAGCCACTGCCAGTCCCAAAGAGATTCTGTGCACAGTGGTCATGGCTGTAGCGTCCACCTTGCAAGTCTGTCTCCAAAAGACAGCAGAGTGTGGGACGAAGGCTCAGTTAGAGCTTCGGCGACTGGATGAGGCAAGAGGGGAGCAGGCAGGTGAGGCTGGGCGGTGCTGGTGTTCGCAGACAGCTGGACAGAGGAGGCAGGCTGGGCAAGGGCATCACGTGCTGCCTGCTTTGTGATGCTGGTCTCAGGCTCGGCGCCGCGCCAGTGGAAACCTCAACCTGTAAAGACATCTTTGCGGCGCGTGTCCTTGTGCAGTGACGACCATTCCGTTTCCCACATTTTACAGATGATGAAACCGAAGTTTAGAAAGAGTCAGTTGACAACGCAAGGCTGCAACTAGTCGATTGTTGGGATGGTAGTGGAAGTTGGAGTCTTCTGACGGCAAAGCCCTTGGCTCTTTGCAGGACAGGAGGCTGCCCCTCCACGTGCTGGGAATGGGAAGGAAATGGAAACGTGGACTGGATGTTCGCCCGAGGGGTGGATTCACACCATCCCTCACTGTGTAGTTTGAGCCCGTTGTGGAGGTGGCCTCTGCGACACCCCAGCATTAGCATGGTTCGTGAGTAAATACTAAACTTTGACAATAAGCTCCCTAGTAATCAGTTCACACTGACTTAATATGATGTTAAATTGTTTATAGAGGTTAACTACATCTCAGGAGCTTGAAATTTGACCAAAGTCTCCGAGGGTTTTTTTATTGCATGTTTGTAAAATTTTACAAACCCTGCGGTCGTGGCTTCTGATGAAGTCTCTCTGCAGACGACAATGAACTAATTAGGCACGAGGAGTTGTTGGCTCACAAATCTTGCAACTCTGTGTTGTCATTCCAAGGAACTGCCATTCCAGAAAAATCCAGAATTCAAGGGAGCCTCGTACAAGCCTCGTGTTCAACTGCAGTACTGGTCCAAGCAATGACGAGTCCAGAGTGAGGACGGAGAATTCCCGTCTGTGTGGAAACAATCAGATTCCTTTCCTCTCCTGAGAGGGGAGGCACAACTGAAAATGGGGCATAATGACTGTTCTTCATATGTGAAAGAAAATTCAGCAAGCAAAGGCAGCTGGAAGAATTAAACCAGAGGTGAAGGCCACTTGCAGCTGGGCGGTGACTGCCTGTGATTTTTCCTGCATTAGAATTTGGGGCCGGAGGAGAACATTGGTGTACACGGGAACCTGGAGCAGCTCGCTGGATCATAAGGTGAAGGAGGCTGTTGTCATCTTTCAAATGACCGTTATGTTAGTGAAAGGCAAGGATGATTTTAGCAAAAACATTCGCTAAATTGTGAATCCCAAACTGAAATGAACCTTTTGAATTTGCTGACACCCTCAAGGGAAAACAAATTCTTTTAAACCCATGTGTATTTTTTTTATAACTTACAGTCTGCCTGCTTCCAGAAAGGACTTGACACAACCTTATCCACACCAAAGAGAAAGCAGACTACAACACAAGGCAAACTCAAGTTTGTGCACGTGTGTGTGTGTGTGTGCACGTGTGTGTATGTGTGCGTGCATGTGTAGACAAACTATAAACCTATACAGAAGAATTCTAAGTCTTGATTTTTTTTGAATGAGGGAGTAAGAGAGTTGAATAACAACATCAAAATATTCTCTGAATCTAATTCTACGAAACCAATATTTTTTCAGTCTGTCATAGTTCAGTGATCAAATCACCACTTTTTGCCCTTACAGGGCCTTTCCGGTTTTGGTTCAGTTATGCCCTGAGACACTGACACACAAGTTGTGTTCTCTTTGGTTCCGTGACACGTTCTTGGGACCCACCCCAGACCTGCTCAGTCAGAAGCTCTGGAGGTGGGCCCAGCGTCTGTGGGTTCACGAGCCCTCCAGTGACGCGGAAGCACCCTAGAGTGTGGGAGCCACTGCTCTGGACGGTAGCAGGCCACAGGTGGAAAGACCCTGGGTCCTTGGAAGACCGCCTGGAGCAGAGCCTCCTCTCCCGTCCCCCCACCTCCCGGGCCGCGTCACAAGGAATCCTGTGTTGCTTTCAGGCCCTGGATCCTCAGGTTGTTTTCCACAGCAGTCAGCCCACCCTGACAGATGCAGCTCCCGGTTCCTCTCCTGTTATTGCTGTTGATGAACATTAGGACGTTCTCTTCGGTCCTAGCCACCACGAGTCCCCGAGGAACGATGGCGGAGGAATAAACCAACCAGATGATAAGTATTGTTTTCCCTCAGCTTTTGCTGTTTTGTCCCTCCCTGAATTTTCACATACTGTTTCCTCTGCCTAGATGGTCATCTCCTGCTCACCGGACAAGCCACTGCTTTTCCTTCAGGCATCTCCACGTCTATAGAAACTTCCAGGAGCACTGTGCACACACTACCACACACTCTGACAGAATTTCTTGCCCTTCAGGGTCCTGAGGATTCTTAATGTAAGACAAGCATCTCAAACCTCCAAAATCTGGCATAAAATTACATTAGACATTCTTTATTCTACACAGTTGAAATTTTTAAATTGTACCCCACATTTTTCTGGCAGGTTTTCTTTCTTTGAGGGAAACGCTTTTCTCCCTCTCTACACATGTATTTCTGCTGAATATGTGACTTAGTTCTGTCCAATCAGAGTCATTCCTTAAAACTTTCCCAAGTTGGCTTAGTGGACACCTTTGACTTGGTCTCATCATGTTAGGTTGTGACCTGGGAGCTGTCCGCTGCCATGGTGCCTGTCCTGTGGGAAAAGTCATCTGTTGTGGGAAAGAAAGAGGCAAACACTCGAGATAATAAAGTGTCATTTCTGACAATATCCTAGCCCCTGGATCCAGTGATACCTGAAGTTGGATCCACATCTCTGTGGTTTGGATACTTAGGTCAGTAAATTGTCTTCTTTTGCTTCAGGTAGTTGAGCTGAGCTTCTGTCACTGGCTTTCAAAGGCTGCCAGCTGCTATGAATATGGAAATCAACTGGTTCATTCCTGAAAATCAGAGATTGCAATGGGCCTTGGGCTGAAGAAGAGATAAGACAGACCTAGAAGAGTAAGAGGAAGTGAAAAAATAGCTTTTTTAAGCATGGGGGAGAGATAGCAGAGAAAAATGCCAGATGAATGCAGAGTCACCTCAGGTAAGGCAGGGCAGCGTGCCCTGACCTAGTTCTTTGTTTAATAGCTTCACGATTTGTGGCTTTTTCTTATGCATCTGTGATATTGTGCTTTTTTAAACATTAAAAAATTTATCCTAGTTCTAAGCTATAATGTCCACAAAATCATGGGTTGATTGCTAGTTTTATATATGTAGCTATTAGATTTTGAAAAGCTCCTGCGTGGACCTCCTTGGTGATTGTATGAGCTACGAGAAGTATGAGTATCACACTTCGGGAAATACTGAGACAGAGGGTCAGGTCTGCTGCAGGCTGGAGGGGATGTGCAGGGTGGTGGAGGACAGGGCGTCAGCTTCCTGGTTCCCTGTCCTGAGTTCACCCAGGCTGAGAGCAGCTCGCTGTGACAGTGACCGCAGTAGACAGGGCCCCACGATACACGCAGACTTAACACGGCTGCTGTCCGGCCCTATCGGTTGTTAAAATGCTGAGTACTTCTGTCCAAGCTGGAAACAGCCCACACACTGTCCAACACCACCTCATGACTCCCTGGACCACCCCAGGGTCCAGTAAGGACAGGGGAAGCACCAGGACCACAGGAGCCTCGGGACCTTGCGCCAGCCCACAGCAGCTTCCATTCGGATCGGTGGTGCCCTTGCCGACTGGTGGTGGAATGATCTACGACTCCCAGACAGCTGCCTCTGTTACTGGACGGCTCACGATGGGTCGCACTGATTGGTTTTCTTCTCCATTTTCCTTTCCTTATGTCACCAATCTAAGGATAAGAACTGTATATTTGTCATTTTCTCCAGTGTCCAGTATGAGTGGAGTCTTCAAGCTGGAGAGAGCCGGGGAGATGGCCAGGACCTAGAACGACATTTCCAGCACCTATTCATTGTGCCGTAGGGAGACGTTTGTCATGGGACAGCAGGCGATCGAGGGCCGTGCCAGCGCCTGGATCCTGGAATTAGCGCACTTGAGTCCAAATCCGAGTTCTGTCCTTTACAAACCAAGTGCTCCTGGGTAGGTTAGCTAATCTCTCTGCGCCTTTGTTTCCTCATCTGTTGAGCGGAATTATAGCAGGACCCACCACATGGTGCTGACGTGGGGATTAAATGACTTTACATGTAGAAAGCATTTGGAACGGTGCCTGGCATGTAGTGAGCAATCAATATGTATTAGCTACAATTATTACTGTCACTTTATGCAGATGTGAGAACGGCTCCAGATGAGTCACTCTCTTCCACTAAAGCACATTGTATAAGCAACTGTACCATTTCCACATATAAATACGCGTTCCACATAAGGAGGTTCTGTGGTCAGTTTCAGTTTGAAAATGCTGAATTAATCAGGATTAAATACAGTTTGCTGCTGGCTACATAAATATGCGAATATGTTCAATGGAACTCCAAGAGGGTTTTTTTTTTTTTAATCAGTTAAAAAAACTGATTTTTACCATCAAACTTTTTGTTTCTGTTTTTAAGAATACTTTTATGGAAATGCCACTCTGAGGAATTTGACCTCAATCCTTATGTAAAAATCCCTCTTGACTGGATCCTAAGGAACCACAACACACTTTTTAAAAAAGTGCTCAGTCCTAAGTGACCTCGATGCAAAACGGGCACGTGGCCTCCTCGGCCTCTCCCCGACTCATCTTCTCATTCCGATGGTGAGAAGAGGCAGGGAAAGCCAATCCTTGTTGAAGAATCGAAGAAAAAGGCCCTTCTCCCCTAAGCTTAGAGGGGATCATAAGCCCCCACCTGGAGCTCACTGCCTCGGCCCCCGTCTGCTAGTCCTTCCACGCCAGAGGTGTCCTCCCACCCGGTGGTCAACTGGGTCCTCTCTTCCTATCAGCGGATTTTAGTTTCAATAGACATTTCAAAGAAAGACTCAGTTTAAAGCAGCTCCAGCACGTGGACACACGAACTGGGGCCGTCTTGGGCTATCACAGCAAAAGCCTCCCCTAAGTAAGTCTGGGGAGCACCACATGCTTGACCTGGGTCCGCAGACTGGTGCCCTCTGCAGACCTGCAGTCGGGAGGCGGGCACAGGCTCAGGGGTGCCCTGGACTCGAGCGGCTCCCGCTCAGGTAACTCTGTGGAACCGGGGAGAGGATTCGAGGTGAGTGTAAGGGGAAGACGGGAGGCAAATGCCACATTTTCAGGAGTGCTCGAAATACGGCTGGCATTGCATAAATTCTGTCAATACTAAAGTCATGAGTTTAAAGTTACTTAATCAAATACAGTAAGTTTTTACTTCAGCGTATAGAGGAATTTTAACCGTTGAGTTTTTTTCTTCTCCTTTCTTCGATGGTTGGTAGTTTCATAGGAGGATCTGACTTTTGCATCTGGTGTGTGTGCGTGTCTGTTCTGATTTGGTCACAAGATTTAATTATGTTCACTTCTTGGCCTCATCCTCCTCCCTTCAGGAAATTCACGTCCCATTTCTCCCCTTTGCTTATCCCGGAAGTCAGTGTTATTGAGGGTCCTTTTGTCTTCCATCAAGAGTGTTTTCAGGGCCTGGAAGTTCCGGCCAATGCCGCAGTGATCCCTGGAGGCAGCCTGCTCAGGACAGGGCACACGTGTCCACCCCTTCCTGTGCTGGAGAATAAGCCCTTCCGTCAGGTGGAGCCGGCACCCTGTCGTCTCTGGCATTGGGTGTCGCAGCAGAGAGTCTGAGAATTTCCTGATTTGGGCTTCTTTTAATATGATCTTACTTTTATAATTGGAAGCTTGAAAAATCCTTTCATTTTTCTTGAAATTCAAAGATTTTTCCAGATTTTGGTTACTGATTTTGATTAGGAAATAGTAAGCCTTTTCAATATCCAATTTCAGTTCTGTTTTGTTTTTTTTAGTTGTGAAGAATTTTCTTCAGTTATACCCTTGAGTATCTGTCCTGATGTTTGGCCTACTCTTTCCTTCAGAAATGGGCATTAATTTTTGGTTAGGTTGCTGTACTTCTTTCCACATCTGTCACCTTCTCTTACATTATTGTTTCCTGTGTGTCCTGCGTATGTTCCTGGAATCTGTCTATGGTTTTGCTGATATGACTCTCCACAGGAACGCCAGCGCTCTTACCGCCAGTGGTATCCCCATGAATAGTTCTAGCATTCAACCTGGTTGACACTTGCCATTCCTCTTCTCATCTTGTTGAGGGTGTCTAATACTTCTTACTCAAACATTGCCTTTGAGAGTTCATTTTCTATACTCTTTTTCTTTTTTGTGTGGATATTTTCTTAGCGTGTTTGCATTACTCTTAATTGCGTGGATCCAGGGTGCAGGACTTGGGCTAAGGCTCCAGGAACAACACTGAGGTGAGTCGAGATTGACCTGTGGGTTACAGATTGGGAAGACAAGCAAGATCTGAAAGGCAGCATTGAGTGGTGAGTCCAGAGTCAAGACCCCAGGACAAAATCCAAACACAGCAGCAGTGTGAAGACACAGTCAGAGACCTGTGTAACACACTGGGGTAGAAAGCCAAGTAAGTGGCTTTGGAATGGAAGGAAGAGGATTGAGTCTCGAATCTCTGATGCACTACAGGAGCTGCTAAATTTACTGGGCAATTTGGACAAAAGGGGAAGTTGGAGCAGACAAGAAGTCCTGTCTCATTCCTGTTGCTGAAGCTTTTGCTGGAGAGGACTGGGTTGTGGCCATGCGTCTTCTGGCAGAAGTCCTTCCTGAGACAGTATTTGTAGCTCAGGTTGGTGGCCAGTGCTGTCTTGGTCCTACTGATCACAAACAGGAATGTGCTCAGTTCCATTTGTTTTGGCAATTGCTGAGGTTGCTTCTCTCCTAGATGGTTCTACAGGTATTTTAATGCAAAGAAGGAAAGAGTTCTCAGGAGCTTTGATTTACTCTACCATTTTCTGTCGATTCCCAAATTTTATTTAAATATGTGTATCTTTGTAAGACACAGAAGAAATACAAATAGAAAAGATAGGTTCCAATTGCTCCATATAATATCCTATAAATATACCTCCCCCACACCACTTCCAGAACAGACTAAAATAAATTGTAGACATTCAACATTCATGGGTGTAGACTGTTTGCATAAGATGGTGAACAGAAGTGTCAGTTGCCCAAGCTTATGTGATATGGAAACGTGCCCAGGAGGAAGTAGAACGAAATTATTAGATCACTTTGGACTTTCCAAAGCCTTAACATGATAATCTCCTTGAGAGATGACTGGAAGTTTTGATATTAAGTTTTTAGCATTGGTGCCATTCAAGGACTGGCCATTTAAATAAAGCATATCTTCTCGGGGAACTTTAGAGAAGCTGATGTGTTAGGGTAGAAGTATTCAGATAAGAGTCAAGGAAGCTTTCAACAGAATGTGCTTTACTGGGCCAAAAAATGACTGTCTAGCCCTGCCCTGAATCAGTGGAGACAACCTCAGGGACGTGAAGAAATGCAAACAGAAACTGAACCACAGCACCTCTTGGGCTCCAAAAACAAGCCTTCCAAAGTCACGCATGTTTTCACGCCAGGGTGCCCCACTTAAGCTCTATTTTACACTGAATTTTAAAAAGACATTAGCAGAGTTGGTGCACAGCATGTGATGGGTAGCTGCTGAATACACACAAAAACAAGTCACAAGCCAATGAGAGATTAGATTAGGACCTTTATAGTGAATATACATCAACTGATCTTTCCAAGCTTGGAGGAAAGCTTCCTTCATTTCATTCATAAATCTTGCCTTCAAAACATGCTCTTACATGGGGACTATGTTTCCTAGAAGTCATTTATTCATCCACCCATACACCCATCCATCCATCCTCCCATCCATCCATCCATCCATCCTCCCTTCCATCCATCTATCCATCCAGTATGCACCAGTCCTCATGTGAGTGGCTGGGAACACAATGAAGAATAAGAACAAGACAGACTCTGTTCTTGACCGTGTTTTGTGAAACCTAGCTGCCTTCACCTCCCCAGACTCTCAGCTCTTCCAGGTCCCCCTCTCTGCCCTGCAGACTGGAAACTCCCGAGGTAGAAATCTGGGAAATCACAAGGCTTACTTGTTTGTCTCCCTTCTCTTGGGATCACAGTCCTTTGTTGCCTGATGTCCAGTATCTCAAAAACCATTGTGTCATATATTTTGTCCATTCTATTTTGGTTGTTTTAGCCTGGAAGGTAAATCCGGATCCTGTTCCCTCATCTTGAATGGAAACAGAAGTCTGCTGTTGAGTTTTGAGAGTTCTTTATATATTCTGGACGCAAGTCCTTTGTCAAATATGTGATTTGCAAATGTTTTCTCCCATCTATAGTTTGTCTTTTTATTCTCTTAACAGAGTCTTTTGTAGAGAAAAGTTTTTAATTTTGATGTTCAATTTAGTGTCGTATCCAAGAACTCTTTTCCTAACCCAAGGTCACAGAAGTTTTCTCCTATGCATTTGCTACTTTTTATGCATTTGCTATTGTTCCTTTGATTCTATTTCAATTGTGTGCACGGTGAAAACTAACTTTTGTTGCTGAATTGTGTGATATCTGTCTCAAACCAGACACCCATTCTGGGCTATAATCCTTGGGGATTTTAACACACCTGTAATTATTCTGAGTCTCCACTGGATGTCAATACTGCTCAAGGAAAAGCAGTTCAGACAGCATATTGGGTGCACAAAAACAATCCATACTATGAGAAGTGTTAGGGTGGAACGGTTAGAAAGGAGGCTGGAAGAGGTGAAGCACATAAAGAGGAATATCTCCTCTTAAGCCCTGTAAGAGACATTGGCAGAGGTTGGGTACAGTGCTGGAATCTGACCTCAAACTTGAAATACTGAAATCTGTTTTCCAGTCTGGCTCTTTGGCTGCTGACTTACGCAAAAATGAAACCACATTTTTTGCTTGAATTATTTGGCTAATTCTCACAAGTTATTTTAGTGAACTAGAATTAGAGGTCCAATCTTTACTTCATTTCTTTTGCTCACTTCCCAAACGTGTACAAATTTCAGGAGTGATCAGGTGAGAAGGAATGACTTTGGTAAGAAAGTTACCTGGGCCATCCTGGTCTGTATCCAAGGATGTCACTCAGCTCAGGATGAAGCAGGACCCCAAGGGTCAAGTGACTTTTGATCGTACTGCTGAGCAGGTTTCACCTCCAGGAAAGGCCTTGTCTGTTCAAGGACTGAAATAAGGTAAGTTGGATTTGTATTGCTTTTGTCTTCCTAATAATCTGCCACAAATTTGCAATTTGAGGCTTAAAAGCTTTAAGAATTGAATTCTAGGTATTGTTCTTAGTTTCCTGATTCTAAAGTAGATAGTTATGTATTCTATCATTGTGTTTTTTAATATAAAATCATGTCTTTTGATAAGCTGACCAATTTTGAACATTGGAAAGAGTAGAACATACAATGTTTTGATTATATGTCCCGCAGGTGGGAGATGAGGATAGCGGACTGATCAGGTTCTTCTAGCAGGGAATTATTTCAGTGCATATTCTGTTAAATATCTTAAATGTGTTATATGAATATATTTAACAAGGCTGCCAGCTGACAGAACAGAAAAATTGCTTAACTTCATCATTGTCTAACTAGCACTGTGCTGGCATGACTGGAATAATAAAAACATTGAATGAACAACCATGTCTAAAGCAGGTGAAATTTTTGAGTGAACAATTAAAAAATATTCTAAGATTTGGGAAAAGATACCCAAAATACAGCTTAAAGTATAGGGATAATCTGATTCAAGCAGAATCATCTCTTAAAAGTCAGGTGCTTTTTAAATAAATATTGTATATTTGGGTGTTGGTGATAGAGCAAACCTAAGGTGATCAACTTTTTGGAGGGACTGTGAGTTTTCCCTTGGGGCCTGTTTCTTGTGGAGCTCAGCTTCCCCAAGCGGCTAAATATCCAAGGAACCTAATACTGGCTTTGTCATAAGTGGGTTGCCACTGACACCCTCTGATTCTTATTTGCAGCCACATATGGTCAGTAGAGTTTAACTGCATTCAGTTTCAGTATTTCCTACGGTGACAGGATTCTGTCCTAGCACGTATGATTTTCTGCCTATTTTTCCACAATGTGTAATATGTCAGATTGTTATAATCACAGACGTGCTTTGGCTACTGGCTCAAATTTTTGCACTATTATTCATTCCCTGGGTCAATAAGCTTTGTAAGAAATGTAAAATTTAACAACACTTTTACTTATCAAATTTTCTCATGTCATGTGGAACACCCAGATTGTCTGCTTGTAACTCATGAGTTGGATTTTCCTAGAGGCTGCTGGCATAAGATACAGAAAATGATGAGGGTGTCAATCATACACCAACACGGCTAAAAGCTTTGCTCCAGACATGGTATTGACATAACTGAAAATATTGGATTGATTTTCCATAAGTTCAGAGTCACGGTTTTCATATCCTTTACTTTAATGCCAAATTATATCACCAGTGTTATTTTTTTCTGTTATGACATGATCTTGTGCTATAGTTCCATCTTTCAAATTTCCTATTCAAATTATTCTCTGGCTTGTCTTTATCAAACCAGAAGAATTCCAAATCTGGAAGACTGCTTAAAATCCTTTGGGTGACCACTCTAATATTTAAGAGTGAAATACAGCCATTCTGCAAAAATGGAATATTGGAAGCATTGCCTTGGAATAAAAACAAAACAGTTAAAACAGATTCTTAAATAGCAATCACTGATTCCAGTGTGTCAAATTAAATCTGTGCCTCATAGGATAGTAGTTTTTCCGTTTTCAAATTAATTAAACCAAGTTTTAACTTGTGTGACATAATAAATCTTCATTTGTGTGGACAATGAATAAACTTTGGATTATTTGGATTAAGACTTTGGAGTTTTATAATAAGATTTTTTCCTAGAGAGGAAATGAGTGGTGGGGAGAGAACCTATCTCTCAATAAAAATAATTAAACGAATTTTAAAAATCCAGATAATTCACTGGGGCCAGCGCGTGGTGCGGTGGTTAAGTTCAGCATGCTGTGCTTCACAGCATGGGTTCACAGGTTCAGATCCCAGGTACGGACCTACTCTGTTGTCAGCCATGCTGAGGCTGTGACCCACAGACAAAATAGAGGAAGACTGGCACAAACGTTAGCTCAGGGTGAATCTTCCTCACCAAAAAAAAAAAGTCCAGATAATTCAAGAACAGACATTTTCTCAAGTATTATTTGCTGCTTGAGACTGTCTTCACATAAACTCACTCAGCAGGGGTGTTTTCTTAGGTGACTCAAAAATGCTAATTTAGGAATAGATTTTACCATCAAAATCCTTTGAGTAGAAGGTGTAAAGACAAGTATTTCCCCTTTTAATTTCAGCGGCTTTGGTGAACTAGGAAGTCTAGGATTTAGGAATCCACGGCTTTAGGCTCCAGGGTCTCTTAATAGGACAGCTGAGTCACTGTATGGTCCTGGGTGACGTGGCCCCTGGCGGGAGTTCAACAAGTCAGTCATGTTGACCGAATGAATGAAGCTGTGGGCTCGAGGCATCAATGTACAGCACAAAGGGGCTCTCCCAGGGGGCAGGGTAGGTTTGGAAGCAAATTGTGGAAATGAAGCAGCAGAAAAAGTGCCCGAGGTAGAGTCAGCAGCATCTTTATTCCAAACTGTAATTTATGTTGAAGGAAAGAATACGGGCCCACAATCTTTTATGTCCACTTCCAAAATCCAAAAAGCTCAAAACTGAGTCTTTTCCTTAACTCATTTGAAGGGAAAACCAGACCTAACTTGACAAAGGATATTTGTGTGGTTTATTTATCCACTTAGTGTAAATAGTCACATATTCTGCTGCAGAGACGCTGGTGTGTTTGGTTATGGAGACCCCGGTGGGCGGTTGTGTCACACACACCACACGCACTTTAATACCTTCTGAAATGCATACAGTTGTGAGTTCTCGAGCATCTTGGCCCCGAGGCTGGGGACAAGGGCTTGCAACCCTGCATGTATTTTGTGAGTTGTTGGGACGTTATCTGCTTACTTTCCAGTTTGTGAATCATCCTCTCCTTTCTGATGCTCAACTAGCATCAACTTCCTTGCAGAGCACACTTCTCCCCTGAAGGGTGTGTGCTGCCCTCTCTGGTCCTTGACTCGCAGCGCAAGGCACTGCCCCGTTGTCAGCCATCAGCCCTCACGTGACCTGGTTCTCCGGGAGAGGTGCTCTCTGTGCTTGGTGCCACACATGTCCCAGGGGAGCACTCAGCACGTGAGCAGGTTCCCGGGAACGAGTCTGGGACCATCGGAGACGTCACACTGTGTGGTCACACGGGCTGAAGGATCAGTCTGTGGACTGTGCGCGGTTTTCTCCATGATGTTGTGTAAGGACAGAACCTACCATCTGGGCTTCATTAGTTTCAGACATCCCCCATCTGGAGATCCAGGGAAGAGAATCCTGCTACATATTCATCCTTGACCAAAGAACACTCCTCCTGGATCGCTGAGGAAAGATTATCTGGACAATTGCATTTTCCATGAGAGCCGGGTCTGGTCTGTCCACCAGCAGGGACAGTCTCAGGCAGAACGCCTTCACATGCGGCTTTCAGGGACGGACCTCACAGGCCCAGATTGAGACAGAATCAAGACAGAGTAGGAGAGAAGCTAAGTTAGTTGATTCTGTTCCTCACTGATAGTTCTGGCTGTGGGACTTGGGGGATGATTGGGGTGTTTGATGCTCTAAACTTATTCGTATAATCACTCTGCATTGAGACTTGGGAACCCAGAGAACTAGAACTGAGAACCTGCTCTGATGACCTGGACAGAGAGCTTGCGGCTGGCACTGCTTGTCTCCTCTGCACTCTGGGTTTTGGAAGGTCCAGGGAAGACACTGGTCCTTTCTGGCTCCTCCGACGACACCTCTGTCCCTCCTCCCCCCTCTGTCTCTGTCTCTCTCTTGGTCTGAGCATCTGCCGGTCACTGCTGCTCTCTGCCCGACTGTGTGTCTGTCAGTTTATCTGTCTGCTGTTTTCCCATCCTGGGAAAGTATGAGAAAAGATGGGAAAGGAGAGAAACGGGCACTTGTCATGCTCTAGTGAGACTTACAAATATTACTGAAATCGTTGTTTACATGATTTTTCCTTATAAAAGTAAAGCCTTCACATACAGTGATGGCAATTCCTAAATTTCACTTTGAGAAACTAGAGATCATTTAGTTTGGATGTCGTGGGAATGAGACGCAGTTCGTAAAGCACTCTGAATTCCTTGGGAGGTGTCAGTTGAATCAAAGGGTGCTCATCCTTTATAATACAATGAAATCTACTTGTCTATTGACCCTGGGATACATTTTCCCAAATTACCCAGCATTGAATTTATTTGGATATCTTGTCAAGGAAGGTTCTGAAAGTTTCATTTTAGAGGGGTCCCACATGAAATTTTCTCACTAAAATTCTTGTTTTGCTATTCTGATTCATGTGACTATTTTAGCTATTCAGAAAACAGTTAAACAAATACATAAAACTCCAGGGTCTATAGAAAGTGGATTTAACTACTTTAAAAAATTTTTCAGTATGTTTGTGTTCGGAATTGTATTGTGAAATGTGTTAAGGAAATCTTTGTGCCTGTCGGACCCTATTGTCAGCTGAAGGTGATTTAAAAACAATTGCAGCATGGTGGCTGCACAGGACTCGGCTCCTTAAGTGGCATTTCTGGAGGGAAACCCAGCTTCTCTTCTTGCAACCAGCAGAGTAACTGAGAACAGTGGTGTCCCGCGCTCCTGCTGTCCACCGCGACCCTGGGGTCCCTGCACCACTGACCAAGGCTTCAGACGTGACCGTAGACCAGGAGTCACAAGCACAGAAGCACACAGGCCCCAAGCAGAGACGTCAATGGGGGAGTGGGCTGTGGGGGCAGCACAGCCTGTGCAAGAGCAGAGGTTTCTCCCAGGCTCTCGGCCAGGACACATACAGGTCCTGTGTTAAGAGATTCCATTTTTTATTTTCAAAAGAAACACAAAATCCAGAATATTTTTGGAAGCAATTTCGAGATTTTTAAATATTCTATTGTCATTACTCAAGTTTTTTAGAAAACAGAAACGGCACAGCATCAGGCTGGATCTGGTCTGTGGGCAGCCTGCTGTGGCTTCTGCCCCAAAGGAAGCAAACCAGGAAGGGACATCGGAGCAGGTCACCTCTGCACAGTGACTCACACAGCCTGCCTCGTAAGGCTTGGGGCGTCATTCTAGTTTATTAGGAATCACAGCAAAAGCAGAACACATGCAGGAGCTGTAGCTCCATGGTCTTGGCCGCTCTTGACCGTGAGACCACCTGCAAGGTGCGTGAGAGGAAAGAGCTGTGATCGATTAGCGTGGCCGTATGCTCTCCAGCCAGGAGCTTGCTGCAGGCTCTACTGACCCTGCAACACGTAATCTGCTTTAACGAGGAGGCGGTACCAACATGAAGAACTAACCGTGAGGAAGCCCCTCCAAGGAGACCACCCAAAGAGAGGCTGAACTAAAGTCCCCATAATACAAACCATCACTTGTGGGAAATGAAAAGCACTTAAGAGATGACTAAAATTCACAACGATTTCGGACCCACTTGGCCTCTGTCTCCTCCCATCAATAAAGCAGTCTCATTTCAAGTGATTTTCTGTAGATTGTGACTGTAATGGTGTCATCCATTTAGGATCTGGACACAATTGTTTCAGAATGCAGCTACTGTCAACCCACAGTGAACTGGATCACCTGAATTTTATGGTTGTGCATCTGGCTTACCCGGACCTTGTAGACTTAGACTGTCTACGTGATTCAAAGGAAGGGATTTATTTACTTTTTTATTTCAGCAAATGATTACTGAGTTTTGTGCTAAGTGTTAGAAATTAAAAGGTAATTCTGACAATGTCTGCCATCAGAACCGTGAAGTCTGAGAGGGAAGAAAGGAACACAAGCAACAAACTAAATGCTCGGATTAGTTATGACGACAGCGTGACTGTTCCATCAGCATCTCCTGCTGTTTCCAGTGTTTGTCTAGAATCTCTCCACCTCTCTCCGTTGCCGTATCCTTGTCCAGGACACTGTTATCTCTCCTGGACTGCGGCCACAGCCTCCTATCTGCCCTCGCACTTCCCCTCCCACCACCTCCACCCCCGGCCAGTTCATGGCGACCAGAGCAATTAGAAATCAGTGACAGAGCCCTGAGGTCCTGCCCGTCTCTCCAGCCTTGTTGCTGGCACTGGCCGTCCAGGCTGGACCCCTCAGTTCTCACCAGGACCCAAACTCAGAACCTGCTGCTTGAGAAACTGTCCCCCAGCTTACATGTCACCTCCTTAGAAAGGTGTTGGTCGCCTTAAGTTCTCCACCTTAAAACTTTTGACCCTTTTAAACTTTATTGTAACGTGCACTTATTTTCATCTGTTTCCTGGCTTTTTGTCTGTTCCTCCACTAGATTTCATGAAATCAGCATCTTTGTCTTGGTCTCTGTTGTGCTCTCAACATCTAGCAGAGTGCTTGGTGCACACAGTAGTCCCTCAATAAAGATTCTGAAGATGAAGGAATGACACTGCCCTACGGGACAGATATGGGGAGCGATTAATTCTGTCGAGATTAGAGAAAGGGGAAAGATGGTCAGTCACTGAATTAGTTTCCCCGAGGCTGCTGTAAAAAAATATAGCACCACTGAGTGGCTGAAAATGACAGAGATTTACTCTCTCACTGTTCTGGAGGCTGGAAGTCTGAAATCAAGGTGTCTGCAGGGCTGTTTCTTCCTCGGGGACTCAGAAGGAGAATCTGTCCCATGCCTCTCTCCTAGCTTCTGGTGTTAACCATCGATTTTTGGTGTTCCTTAGCTTGTGGCAGCAAAACTCCCATTTGTGCCTCCATCATCACATGGCATCCTCCGTGCACGTCTATGTCCAAATTTTCCCCTTCTTAGAAGGGCATCGGTCACTGTATCGTGGCCAACCGTAATCCAGTATGACTTCTTCTTAACTTGTTTACATCTGCAAAGACTCTGTTTCCAAACAAGGTCATGTTTACAGGTACCAGAGAGTTAGGACTTGAACACATCGTTTGGGGAACACAAGTCAACCCATGACAGTCACCTATCTTTCAGGGAGTGTGACATCAGAGTGGGGTCTTAAAAGGTGGATAAAAGTTGGAGGGGGAGAGTTTGGTAGGTGTACGGTTGGAGGAGCAAGCAGAGTGATACCTTTTACATTAGAAAGACATCAAAGTGGGGTAGTAGTTGGTTGGGGCAGACTTGAATTCTACAGGGAGTCTTGATGTTATCCTATTGTCTTAGTCAGCTCGGGTGGCCATAAGAAAATACCATAGTCTGGGTGGCTTATGCAACAGAAATTTATTTTCTCACAGTTCTGGAGGCTGGAAGTCCAAGATCAAGGTGCCAACAGGGGTGGAATCTGGTAAGAGCTCTCTCCCTGGATCGCAGACGGCCACCTTCTTTTGGTGCCCTCACACAGTGGAGCGAGAGAGGCCTCTAGTGCCTCTTCCTCTTCTTATAAGGGCACCGTCCCTATCAGATTAGGGCCCTACCCTTAGGATCTTATCACCTCCTCACAGGCTCTACCTCCAAATACAGTCACATTGGGGGTTAGGACTTCAACATGGGAATTTGGGGGGACACAAACATTTATAACATCTACAGACCAGGGGTCAGCAAACCAAAGCCTGTGGGACAGAGTTGAGGCTGTGAAATTAAGCGAACCTGCCCCTGAGAGATCATCTGTGTGCTCTGAGCCAACCAGGCTTTGGTAGAGTGCTCTTCTGGAAGCTTCTTACTGTCTTAGATTGTTTGTTGATATAGAGAGAGATGCTCAGTTCTATTCTTTCCTATGTGTGGAATTCATGAGCCCATTGGTGAAATGTTTGAGCCCACTTTGGAGTCACATTTATATATACACACTTGTCTCACAGATGAGGGGTAAGTGTCACTTAGAGAAGCTGGACTAGAGCAAGAGAGACTCTGGGGTCCTTGAGAGACAGTAATCACAAGGGAGGAAGGAGTCTGTTAGAGTAGTCCTGAGTCCTGGGGTCTCCAGGTATTCTGCGGGGCATGTGCCTCATTGTCCCTCACGCTACCCCCTCACACTGGAGTTTCCCCGTGTTCTAGGAAGGAGAGGCTGTGGTGAAAAGAATTAGCCAGTCCCTAGGGGCTCAGCTGCTCTGCTGGGGGAAACCACTCTGAAAAGCTGGTCGTGGTGACGTCCCCACAGTCGGCGAGGAGGAAGAAGAACATGACTGTCTTTGAACAGAGGAGGTTGTCGGCAGCTGGCACCGTGACCCGCGGAAAGAAGATCAGTGCAGCCAACCGCAGGGGAGCTGGCGGGGGCAGTAAACACTGGAGCATAAGAACGGAGGGCTGCTGGCGGGGCGGTGATCGCACGGGAGATGATTCCCACGCCCCAGGCCCCAGAGTTCCCAGAGAAAGTGACTCACAGGTGGGTTACCTGGTGCATCTTAGGAAAGTGTGGACTATTCAACAAGGCGTCCTGAGGACGTGCTGGGCCTCCCGTCGGAGCATGGAGGTTTGGTGTTGTGGTGAATGTGGTTTATTTTTACTCCCCTAAATACACTGGTATCCTGTGAGGAGGGGAAGTCTGAGGAAGAATCAAGAGTAAGGCTTAGTGATGAAGCCCAAAAATTCAAAGTCAAATTAGATGACTTTAGTTGTTTTCTTCCTCACAAAATGACATCTGTCACTGTCATGTCATCGTGCGTTTACTACTGCTGGCCTCAGGCGGGCCCTCACCCTTCCCCAGCCTTCCCACTGCATTTCTCTGTGGTTTGCTCCCTCACACTTCACAATGAGCCCTTGGGACCACCCCTAATTTCCTCAAGCCATGGACAACCTTTCACTCTTTGCTTCTCAATGGGAGCCCTGCCTCATATTTACATCACAAATCAAGGCCATTCTAGGGAACTCTTTCAAATTCCTGATGCTGTGTCTGCAACCCCATGTGCCTCTGCACCTGCCCTTCCTCCTCTCCTTACGGGTGGGTGTCAAAGAGAAATGGCACCGGACACTTGTTGAAAACAGCTGGGAAGACTTTATTCGGGACTATTGCAACCGCGGGGAGAGATTGAGTTCAAATGCGCGGCAGCAGAAGTGGGAGAGTTTTCAGGCACTGGGTGAGCTGGTGGAGAAGCACTGGAGGACTAGGAGGAGGTCGGTCGAAGCGATTAGGGGTCTGTGTCTCCTAATTGGCACTTATTGAAGTTAGACTCCTCCCTTCCCTCAGAGACAGGAGACAAGGGCTGTCTTCCTTGAGGATCACATTCAAAGGAATGGCTCCCAGGTCCTTGAGAAAGACATTCCTGGTTGTAGAAAATTTACATCTCCAAGAGTCACGGAACTTATAACTGCAAATTTTCTGAAGTAGATGCTCTAAGAAAAGGGAGGTCAGGAGCCTACAAGTAGAAGGAAACCTGTACAAAGTTGACTCAAGCGGAGGGGAACTTGACGGCCCTCTCCCTCCTGGAGTGCTCTGACTCCCAACGCCTCTGGCCTCCTCGAGTGGTTTCAATTCTTAGGTAAAACCTTTCCCATCTCTTCACCTTCTATGTCGCTTCTGGATCCCTCCTGACACTATTCAAACATTTCAAACACATCCAATAGCACTCATCTTACACCAACCAAACCACACAAACAAAAATCTCACAAACTTTCTCTTCACTTCCACGTCTCCCTCTGGTTATGGCTCCATCTTTCTGTTACCATCATGGGCAAACTTCTAGACAGGCTGCTTACACACACTTTCTCCACATGCTGACTTCTTCCCCCCTTTTTCTTCTCTCTCTCTCTTTCTTTCTGTAAGACATATATATACACACACTCAGAAAGTGGAAACTGCTCAGCCAGTTAAGGGCCATGCCCCAAACCGGCCCAGCATTGCTTCCGCATATTCTGTGGATCAAAGCAGTGACAGGGCCCACCGGCACTAAGAGACTGGAGAGATGGGCTCTTCCTCTTGATGTAGGATAATTTCACTGTTGCGTCCACCTTTGGGAAATACTACTGCCACACGCCCTGTACTCATGGATTTTTAAATTTCTTTCTGTGTTTTGTCAACTTTTTAATCATGTATTTTGGTGCTATGGCATTAGTTGCATGCAAATTTAAAATTACTTTATCTCTGTGGCGAATTGTATCACATTGTAAAGAAGGGATCCTCTGTATTTTTTGATGCTTTTTGTTTTATCTTTTCTTTGATAAATATAAACTTTAAAAACATTTTGCCTGGTACATTTCACTATTCCTTTGCTTTCAACTTTTCTATGTCTATAATGTTTTAGATGTTCCTTTTTGTCTGACAGCCGTTTTTAACTATATCATTTAGTCAGTTGCGCTGACTCTATGCCCAGTTGTTTAATCATCTATCTGGGTTTACGTGTACTATCTTATGATACATTCCTTTGCCCATTATTTCTGTTTTTTCCTCTCCTTACTTGCCTTCTTCACAATTAAATTTTCTTCTCATTACATTTTTCTCTCAATTAGTTTAAAAGTTATAAACTGTTTCTATTACTGAGTGATTACCTTTGAAACTAAAATCTAAATTTAATCACTATCTTTACCTTTCTCTAGCGTAATAATAATTTTAAACGGTTTCAAACAGTTTAACTCCAACCCTCTCGCCCCACATTCTTATATGTCACTGTTTTTACGTAATTCAATTCTTGTGTTTAACCTTACAAGACAGTATTGGTGTTGTTTTAAACAGTCGGTGCTTATTTAGATTGACTCATAAATTTACAGTCTGATGTGATTTTCATTCCTTCTTGCATCTCAAACTTTCTGTCTGGGGTAGCTCTCTTCCTAAAATGCTTCAGAATTTCCTTTAGTACGTGGTCCTGTAGTGGTGAGTCATCCCTTTTAGTTTGTCTGGAAGTATCCTGATTTCATCTTAGTCTTTGAGGACAAAAATCTATTTTGACAGTTGGGTTCTTTCAGGATAGTGATGATATTATGACACAGTTTCCTGGCTTCCATTATTGCTATGGAAAATTTAGCTTCAGTCCATGTCTATCTTTTGAAGGTAATCTAGTGGCTTTTAAGATCTTCTGTATATATTTAATTTTCTAAAGGTTCATTATGTTGTTTCTAGATGTGGATTTTCTTTTATTTATTCTGCTTGAACTTCTTAAATCTGGGAACTATTGTCTTTCATCAGTTTTGGAAAATAATCAAGCATTGTCTCTTCAAATATCACATGTTTTTTATTATCTTTCTTCTCTCCTTCTAGAATTATCATTGTACTTATATTAAACTCTCCATATTTTTCATTTTTAACCTCTTTTTCATAATTTCTTTGCCTTTCTCTGTTGCATTCTGAACTATATTCCAGCTCACCGAATCTCTCTTCAGCTCTATCTGATCTACTGTTAATCCTTCCATAATTAAAACAGATTTATCTCAAGTATTACATTTTCCATTCCTATAAATTCTCTTTTGTTTTTTTCATATCTACAATGTCATCTTATTTACTTTTCTGTCCCTTGAAGCTACTTTTAGTCCTGAGTGATCCAAAAAAACAAAAAACACAAAACACCATAAACCTTAAGTCATGGTTTTACACTAAAATCATAGTGCTCCAGGCCCTAGGCTGAAGCAAGCACAAAGTCTTTCTGGAGGAACTCACCTTTATATTAGGCCTCCAAGAATCCCCATAAGTAATTTTTATAAACAAGTCTTTAAGGAAATTGTGCCCTTTCTAGGGGACAGCTTATTTTCACAATCTCCCATGAATAACCATTTTTCCCTGTCCCTCTCCTCAGTCCCAGGTTTTTCCTTGCAGTCCCCTGAGAGTGGGAGGTCAGTTGAGTCTTCTTCTGGTTCACCTTTAATTTGACAGTACAGTTTTGAGTAACAGCTTTATGGAGGAAAAAGGTAGACAATTCAATGGACACATTCCAGTCCTCATCCAATCTGACCACTCATCACTTTTGACCCAGCAAACTACTCTCTACTGCTTGAATCATTGACTTCCCTTGGCTTCCATGTCATTGTCTCTTCAGCTTTTCAGAACTATACGTGAACTAACCCTTCTCTCTTCATCTCTTAATGTCAGAATTCCTTACAGCTCAGTTATTGACCTTCTTCTCCTTTTGTGTTGATCTCATAGTTAAATTAATCTAAGATGACCTTAAACTCCATCTTGATTCTAATGAAGCCTAAACATCTGTCTCTAAACTGAATTTTGTATCTCTTCTGAGTTCCATGCCTCCTTGACGCCTCCGCTTGAATATCTCAGCATTCCTTGAAATGGAACATGTCCTAAACTGAATTCAGGTCCCAGTGTCTCCCCTCCCCCAACAGCCTCTGAACCAGATTCTTTTCTATCTTACTTATTTCAGTCATAAGACATCAGAGTTCACCATTGCTTACCCCAGAAACCTTCCTGCCTCTCTAGCTTACATTTAAAAACATTTTCTCTCTTACTCACTAGGCTGCAACCACCCTTGTCTAAATTCCAAGCTTCTTGGGAACTCTTGCCCAAGTTCTTTCATCTGCTGGGACTGAGTCCTACACATGGTTACAATCTCAGATAAGATATCGCTTCATCAGTGCGTGTCCCCCAACCTTCCTACGAAGCTAGAGAGAGTGGGTTTCCTTTTCAAGCAGTGCCCTAACACACCATGCTTCTCCTTCATAGCACTTTTAACAACCATCATGTAAATAATCATATTAAAAATAAGTAATTATTTGTTCAATGTATCAACATGTGTCCCCTCCACTGGACTATAAGCCCCCTGACTGTGAGGTTTGTCTGTCTGCTTCACCGTCACGTCATCAGAGTGGTGCTTAGCACATATTGGGCTTCATCAGCATTGTTGACTGAATACCTGATGGATTATTAATGGCCCCATTTATTACTCAAACACTTGTAAAATGCTTCTGTGAATGCTCAAGAGTCTTTGAACCTACCCAAACAAAAATATACTATAAAATTTGTTTTACTTCTCTAAAAAAATATTCTTGGATTTTTCAAAATTGGGCCTTGTCCGTGGAATTCTTTCATGCATTTCAATTTTTTCATGTCAGTTGTCTGGAAAATAAGGTTGAAAATTACCAGTGAATGGGGAATTATTGAAGGTTTTTGATCAAAGGAATGGGGCATGGTCAGGTATGTGGTTTAGAAAAGGAATTTTAGGGTCAGTGGATTGAATGGGAAAAGATGTAGGGCTAATGAAAAATTGTGAGACAGACTAGGAGAGCAGTGGTGAGGCATAGGAGAGAGACTGAGGTGGGAGACATTTCGAAGGTGGCGTCTCTGGGGCTCAGCAATACCACGGAGGGTGTGATGGAAAGGGAGGTCAGGATGATGAGAGTGCCTGGGAGAGGGGAGTAATTTTGTCTTCATTCACCTGCACTGCTCGTGGGTGGTTCGTCAAGGCATTCCATGTTATAAAACCGAGATGGTACCCCAGTTTTCCTGACTCCTATTTTTTATTTTCTGACTCTAATTTTCTCTATTATGAAGCTTCTTTCCCAAATGCTGGTCTGCGTGGCTGTTCCCTGATACCCCAACAGTCCTCTTTGGTCGCCTCTACCAGAAAGTTAGTTCTGCCCCTCAAATGCCGATCCCAATTCAGAGCCTGTGTGATTTGACCCGTTGCCTAATTTTCATTAGAACTGCTGCTGAGTGGACTCCACTGCGCATGTGACAGTCGTGTTTCCTGGTCCTAGCGTTTGCTTGCATCCCCTCTGGCCTTGCTAAGCCATTTGGACACTCACCTCTGGCTGCTCCGTAAGAGCCAGCTTCCTGCCAAGTTCGTTTCCTCCTGCATGCTCCCTGCCTGTTCTCAGCTTTCTCCCAGCTGGCCTTGATGTCTGACATCTTGGCCTGTCTTTTCTTAGTGATGGAGCTTTCTGACTCAGGCAGCTGGGTAGACGAAAAATCACTTTAGACACCAATCCTCCCCCTCTTGCCCTGTAGAGTTTGTTGCTTTAGCATTTTTTTTTTGATGCTTCTGCATCATAGTAAATATTTGTTCTTTCAAAAGCAGTATAAATTTTATAACCTTCAAATTCATGTTGCCTTATTGATAGATAATAGATTCTAAACATGAAAAGCTGAAATTCAGTGTTTGGCCATGAGGTTCTCTACGTGGCTGATCCTGACGGGCCAGCAACTGCAAGGCTGAAACTCACTTGGCGCAGGGCAGCCACCCTCCCACTGCCCGGAGGGCATTTCCAGTCTCAGGAACACCAGGAGGGGCTGCCTTCCCGCCACACTGCTCATGATCGGCCCCTCTGTCCCCGAGGGTCTTTCTGAAGGCAGTTTTGTTCTAAGTGTCATTTCAAGGCTTTAGAGAAGTAAGAATTTTCTCCACAGGAAGTTTATGAAGTCTTCTTTTAGAGTCCCACGAGACAGGCTAAGATGATATGAAAAACTGTAATCTGTAAAAGGATGACTTCACATATGAAAATAAATAAACATAGTTAACTTATTAGATTTCATCCAGATGGTTTCGGTTTGGAGAGTTTCATTGAAATTTATAGTTAATTTGTATACGTATGTCCTATAGATTGTATCCTATTAACAGTTTAATGTGCACTTACTATAGAAAATAATTTGGATTTTAACACATATATTAAACTACGTGAATGTGAATTTTGTGTATTTATCTTAAAGAGTAGAAAGTAAAAACCCATTTTCAAGGGTAAGTTTCTGGAGGGGAGAAAATCAATATTTCTCAGAAGGATAGCTTGAATTACAGGCCAAAAGAACTCATAACAAATTCAGTTGTTTCAAATGCATCAAATATCAAAAGGTAATTTTCAAATAAAAAAGTGCTATTAACATTAGCTTCTCAATTTTTATGTGGCTTCTTAATATTACTGAGCAGTGCCAAATGGCTCCTAAAACCAACTTATTCTTTTCCATTTCAATTGTGCTTTCCAAAATCCTTAAGGCTGTTCCACTCCAATTTTCTTAGGTATATTTTTATGTGAAGTATAAGGTCAACATCTTTGAATGAGATATTTAATATCAGATTGAATGTAATATTTTGTTATGGGGAAAATTCATAGATATTTTATGGTAAAAATATTCAATTTACAGGTGTGATTCGGAAAGACTGTTTAGATTTTTATCTTATAAAAATAATGGGAGGGGCCGTCCGGTGGCGCAGCGGCTTAGTCCGCGCTTGGCAGCCCGGGGTTCGCGAGTTCAGATCCCCGGCGCCCGCCGACACACTGCCTGTCAGCCATGCCGTGGCGGCGTCCCATATAAAGTGGAGGAAGATGGGCACGATGTTAGCCCAGGGCCAGTCTTCCTCAGCAAAAAGAGGAGGATTAGCAACGGATGTTAGCTCAGGGCTGGTCTTCCTCACAAAAAAATAAAAATAAAATAATGGGAGATCATGATCTCAGATGGAATATCTTGACTGGATCCTGCCTAAGGTAAGTTTGCTTTAGTAAGTTGGCAGTTTCCAAGACGGTTACTTCACGTTTGCTGTTCATAAAACACACTGGGGCCATGAAGACGTTGGTACTGGGGTTGGTGAGTGGTCTTCTCCTCTTAGCCTCTGCTAAATCCAGTTTTGTACTACCTCTCATTATTAGGTTTCAGTAGCTTAATCCAATGTATAGTCCTTGAAATATAAAAATAGTCTTTATATTACAAAATGGTGTGCCATAGAGTTCCTTTAAAATGGCAAGCTTTTTAGGTGCCTTACCTCCAGCTGAGCCAGGATCTGGTCTGCCTTTGAGAGGACTATATTTGTGATTATGCCTTTGTCATTCATCTCGGAAGTTATTGTTACAAATAAGAACAGAGAAGCCCCAACCTTCCTCTAATGTTCCTTCCCTACACAGGACAGCTTTGTCCCAAGAACCAGCAGTCCTCATAGACTCTGTCTTTACACGGTGGGCTGACTCACACAGGTCCCTAGAATGTGGAGCTAAGATGAGTCTGTCCCTGTTCACAGAAAAGGTGCTAGAAAATTCCAAGTCCTAAGAGCTCCCTGAATCCTGCATCCAGCCATTGAATAAGTCTTCTCAATTCTACCTCTGTATCTCAGAATCCATCCACTTTCTCCATCCCCACCGCCATGGCCACAGATCTGGTCACCATCATCTCCTGCCTGCATCACAGCCAGAGCTCCCTACTGTTGCCCTGGCCTCCGTCTCACCTCCCAGAAGTCGATTGTCTATATTTCAGTGTTGCTAAAAAGCCAATACCTCAGATGCTTCCTTTAGTCACCAGGGTAAAGTCCAAATTCCTCGATGTGGTATAATTTTTACCCCTCTCTACTTTCAGCTCTCACTTCAATGTTTTCGCCTTCTTTGTATCGTTTCTAGATCCTAAGTCTTTGCATTTCGGGCTCTTGGCCTGGAACGCCGCTCAGCTTACTCTCCCTCTGCCTCCCCCAGTGCCGTCTTGCCTGCCCAATTGAACTCATCATTTAGACGTGAATCTTGATATTATATGCTCTGGAAGTCTTCTCTGACTCCCAAAACTGAGTTAGGGGCCACGCATATGCTCCCATAAGAGATGTGCTCTATGTAACGGCTTCTGCATTTGTTCCCTTCCACTCTAGACCGTAAGTTCCTTGAAGACAAGTGCCATGTGCTGCTCATTGCTGCATCCTCAGCACCTGTAATTTCACCTGGCACATGACAGGTATTTGCTTTGTATTTGTTAAATGAATATTACCTTGTGCCCACTTACCCCTTACTCCTGATTTTGTTCCTATATTTTACTGGCTCCTGGACACTTGGCTTCTCTCCTGCATGCTACCCTGTGATGGCCCTGTTGAATATGATGTCCACTTGGCTTTCTGAGAGACTGTAATAACCACATCATCTATGAAGACCAGAGCTCGGAATTGGAAATGTGTATAGTAAAGAGTGTGTTCGGTATAGGTATGCACATTGGTGTATTCATTCATAAACAGACTAAACAAAATGCTGAAAAAAATATATTTAAAGAAAAGTGTTTAAATTGTTTTAAAAGAAAGAAAAGAATCCTAACCCCAGGAAATATCAAGAATTATGGGTTTTGTTTTGTTACTATTTTTTGAGACACATATTGATGCTGTTGTTTAGATCATGCTTGAAGAGAATCCTGCCATTGTGTCAGCAGCGTTCAGGCCTAAGCAGCAAGAAAGTGACCTTAGAGGAAGAGACTAAAAAGAAGTTCACGTAGTTGATGTTAACCGTACGTGTAAGAACGCAATTATCCACGACTATGGCAGAAACACACCACGGAGATGTAAAGAAGAGGATGAGGATTTTGGAGGAAAGATTCAGGTCCTTCCTGGTGTGATGTTGCACAGCGATGAAGCCCAGGGAACTCTTGCCCAAAGGCAGGATTACATTTAGGATGTAGGTCTGATAATTGTAGCGAAGACTCAAGTTAGCAGTAGTAGAAACAGTATGAAAATGAGTTTCTCTTTCATGGAAATACTTAAGAGTGAGCAGCCCAGGGCAGACACGGTGGCTCCTCAGTGTCAGAGACCTGTGTCCTTCCAGTTTCCGGCCAGCACCACCCTCACACCAGGGCGAAAATGGCCCTGCCCTTGGCCCTGTCTTTGAAGGTCCCGCTCTGGCCGTCCTCCGGATGGGTGCCCTCTGCACAAGCCAGACGCCTACCTGCAGCTGTGCCCTTGCCCCCAGTCTAGACCATGTGCTAGGACGCGGGGTCCAGAATACCTGCTCAAACGGCCCCAAACCTGCTCCCAGGGCTCGAGCAGGCCTCTCTCTGGAGTGGTCTGTGCTGCCGGTCTGTACTCCCCCAGGCTCAAGGCAAGGGGTGGATAAGTGGCAGCTCTTTGTGGGAGCTTAGTCCTGTGACCTGGGATGTGCATACACACTGTGAGATCCCTTACAGGGCAGCATGGAACCACAGCTGGTGGGAACAGTCATGGGCCAGGATCCAGGGTTAGCTGGTTATCTAGTCCTGACCTCACCACATTCTGGCACATTATCCAAAGGAGTTCAAGGATTTTACACTTGAACCTGACGTACAAGGTCATTTGATGGCATATTTGTCTAGCTAGGAGATTAGAAGGTATTCTATCTGATAGGTTTTAGGCTGATGTATAATTTAAATATTCATGCCCATGGTATTTGGTCACCTGTTTGAATGCTAATCCGAGATCCTGCCAATGTTAGCAGTGAGCCTGCTTATGGTTCTATAATCCCCAACATAGGACTGATACTCATGGACCTAAATGGCTCCTTCAGCTCCAGCCATTACATCTGCATTTCAGCCAGCGGGAAGGGGAAAAGGAGAGGGGAGGAGATAGCTCTTCCTTTAGGGCACAATCTAGGAAAAAAATAAAAACACATTGCTTCTGCTCACATCCCATTGGCCAGAACTTTTGGACCTGTGGATTTTTACTGAGCACCCCCCATTCTCAGCTGGAAGTTCTGCTGCTGAGGAAGAAGGAGAGGGTGGGTCCTGGAGGCAACCAGCAGCCTCATGTACTCCTCCTCTTTCCACACGAGTCTGCCCCAACGTCCCCTTCAGGTGCAGAGTCCACCTCACATCCACCCCAGGGTCTTGGGGTGATACGTGGTCCTCTCCATCAGGTCAGTCTAGCTGGTTATGATCCAGGGATCTGACAACTAAAAGAAGCTACTAGTCTCTCCCCACCTCCCCCCCCCAACTCAATAGAAAAGGTGGAGAAGGGACGGGATGTCCGCAGAAGAATGCTCGGTCAAAACAGGGGAGGATGGGAAACCCTGGAGCGGTCCTGGGTTCTGGCCGTTATCACATCTTGCTGAGGAGGACATTCAGACCCCTGCCTGGCAGCCTGGTGAGCCCTGGGTTAGGCCCCTTGGAATCTCCGGTTCTGCTCTCTGAGGAAACTCTTCCTCCGCTGTGCCCTGTGGTCCCTGGCTTTGCCGTCCGGGATGTTCTTTCGTCCAGTAACCTCCACAGTAACCTCAGGGGAGCATTGGAGCGTATGCTGCTCTTGGGAGATGTCCTCAGGGGTTGAGGGATACAGGCTTTTTCATGCTAGATGTGTGGTTTCTTTAGCAATATATTTTCCTCAAAATCTTATTAGGCTTACAGTCTATCGGCTTCAAGCCTGTTTCATAAATAAGTAGCGAAAGATATTCTCTAGACAGACTTCTTGCACCTTTTGTTTTATTAACTGGACTTGTGTCTTTGTCTGTTCTCCCACGTTATTAGTGGTCTACTTGAGGCCATCCAAAACTGTAGGGTTGGGTGGGAAGGCTACAACATTAATCTGATCTGCTTGTGGACTGGACTCACTGACGTACAGGGAGAGGCTCGAGAGGGCACTGTCTTGGGTCCTGCTAAGTCTTCACCCTTAGAGCCACTTCTTAGTCCTGCTTCAGTACTGGACACAGAGGTAACTAACTTTTTCAATGATGCACACTTCTAAATTACTGGACTCTTAGTCCACTTAGATGGAAGGTGATGTGCAGAGAACAATGTTCTAGTTCTAGCTGTGTCCCCCTTTTCTCTAGATCTTTGCTGAAACCCTCAAAAGGCAGCCAAGACCCACCAGCATTCTGCTTTTTTTTTAACAAGTTCCTAGACTCACAGGCCAAGTTCATGTGTCTTTGCCTGCCAAGGCATCAGAGGTAAGTTTTCATAAACGTATTTCCAAAAAATAACAAGAGTCACCAACTTCCCAGCTTCTAATATCTGGGTTCCTTCCACCTGCTGCCCAGCTCTTAAGCCAATGCCACATATACGAGATGCTGTTATGGCAACTCCAATTCCAGCATCAAATTCTAAATTAATTGGGCTACAGATACAGTTGTTGCTATGAAACTCCTTAATAACAGCAGTTTAAACAAGAGGGTTTACTTCTACCTCCCATGGCAGCATAGGTGAAAGGAGTTCAGAGCAGGGGAGGCAGCTCTGTGACAATTTCCTCCTTGTGGTGCAAAATGACTCTTCAGCTCTAGTCTTCAGCTCACATTACAGCTGCTGGGGAGGTGCATTCTTTCCTCTTGAAAAAGCGTGACTCAGGGGTTTTGTGCCACTCATGCTCACATCATATCAGCCAGAACTTAATCCCATGACCACACCTCACGGTGAGGAAGGCTGGAAAATGAGGTCTTTAGCTGGGCAGGCATGATTCCAGCTAAAAATGTCAGTACAATGGATAAGAGGAGTGAAGGAATGGTGGGGACCACTTGCAGCACCTGCCAGAGTGAGCAGTCGTAGGTGAAGATGAGGAGCAGTGAGAAAGGGCATTGCCATTCATGTGCTTCACAGATGTCGGGCCACCTTCAGACCCACCTAATGGCCAGTCCCTCCTTTCTTTCCTTAGGAATCGAGTAGTCAAGCCTGAACTCAAATGGTGCTCATGGATTCCCAAGGGGCACAGCATTTTTGAAGAACTTCCGTTCTTTTTGGCAAAATAATTGGCCTGCTGGGAAGATCAACAAGTATTTCTTGGTTTTGAAGATTTTATAACATTTTCCTGGACCACAAAACTAACTGGACAATGAGAACAGAATATTGGAAATCACAGAAGCCAAAAGAGTGTCTCCCAAATATGCGTTTATTTTCTAATTTTCCTTTCCAGACCTGCTTCTAGAAACAGCCCTCTTCTCTTTCTTTCTGCAATGGTCCTTCACTGAATCCATACAGCTAGAAAGAACAGAGCATCTAAGTCTAGATTCAAATCTCCTTGACTGCAGTCAGACCAACAGTGGTGACTTTCCCCTGGGCGTGCACCACTAGATGGAACAAGGGCCTGCATTGGGAGCCCCAACTACCCTGCAGAATGTCTCCGGTTTTCATACTGTGGATTAGGTGGTCATGTGCAAACACTGGAGCTTATTAACTTCACTATTAGTGAAACCAGGCCTGACTGCTGACAATTTTAATACAAAGTAGTGGTTAGTGCACAGTCCTTGGGTCAGACAGACCGTGGTTCAAACTGGGCCGTGGGGTGCACGTCTTAGCCGGTCACTTGTATGTTGGGGGAGACATCAGTTCTCTTATCTCTTGAAGTTTCATATGCACGATCTCATCTTCAACTGTCAGTGTTTAATTTATAACTCTAGCTCTGTTCTTTTTCCCAAGTCTTTTCCCCCATACTTCTAATCACTTGAACAATGAGGGGTAATGACTGAACTTCCTAAGCCGGTAGGTGGTTAAATGAGATGACATAAAATCACCCAGGACCATGCTCACAGTCAGACGGTAACTGTTATTATTGTGCTTCCGTGGAATGAACCAATCAGTGAACATATCACCTGCGACATACTTCGTAAGAAACGTGCAAGTATGCGGTGTGTGTACGTGTGAGTGATGTTATGATAGAAATCGTTCAAACCAACAGGTACCCCAGAACACTTTCTTTATAATTGAGGAAAACTGCTCTGTCCAGCCTCGAGTTTCTTTCTTCTCTTGCACAATACTTTGCATACAGTAGGTAGTTAATAGATGTTTGGTATTTGTTAAAGTGAATTTACTAATGTGCAGATTTAAAAAAAAAATCTATCTTAAGATTTTCTATTATTAATATGTTAACATATTAATACATTAATATTAATAACATTAATGGCCATATGCCAGTCATCATTAAATGCATGTCATACATTATCTCATTTCTCACAGTTATGCTCTATGGTAGATCTTTTCTGTTTGCACAGATAAACGCACTGGTGCTCAGAGAGGGTAGCTGACTCAGGCAGAAGCACATGGCGAGCTCCTGGGAGATGTAGGAACAGAGCTCAGGGCAGTTGGCTCTGAAGTCTATTCTTTTAACCAAAATATTGTACCAAAAAAAGAAAAGACATGCTTGAAAATAGCAGAATGGCTACATAATAGCAGTATTTACACCAATAATACCATTATCCTCGAGGCCAGCCTGAAAGCAGGTATCTGTGGTCTCGCTCTCCCAGAAAGAGCAGGCGGGTGGAAATACAGAGTTCACCTGCAGTGGGAATGTCAACCCAAACTGTCAAGTGTATCTCACTGATGTGTTTTGGCTTCGCACTGTATTTTCAGTTCCGCTCGGATCTAAGAGTGAGGGAACAAAACAGGAAAAGGAGATTCAGAAGAGGCGAGTCCTGGCGCCATCATTCTTGGTCCCAGTGTCCACCTTCAACAGAAAATGCTTTCCAGCTCGCCTTCCTCTGACGGCACACGCAGAGATGCGCTGTCATCAGAATGATCAGACGCACTGGAGACGGCCTGCAGAAGGGGGAAAGGCAGCTCCCGCGCGCGCAGACCGACGCCCACAGAAGGGAAATCTGCAGTTTCCAGCTGCGGTTAAGGAAGGCTGTCACGCAATGGTGTCAGGCCCTTTGCAGGAAAACTCTCATTAGAATGTAACGGGAGAGTTTAAAATATTCAGAAATGGCAGCCTGTTAGTTTTCCACTGCTGCCTAACGAATTACCGGAAACTTACGCTAAAATAACCCGCGTTTGCTCCCTCCCAGCTCCTGTGGGTCAGACATCCGGGCGTAGCTGGGCCCTCTGCTCAGGTCTCACAGGCTGTAGGGCGGTGTCGCCAGGAGTTGCAGTCTCATCTCAGGCTCGGGGTCCTCCTCCGAGCTCCGGTGACTTGGGCAGAGTTCAGTTCCTTGTGCTTGTGGGGCGGAGGCCCCCAGCTCCCAGAGGCCGCGCAGGTGAAAATCTAAAACATGTCAACCGTTTCATAGTGGCAGACAGCAAATCAGTGATGACAGGAAGGAGGCAGGGTGGGAGGGCTGGATAACAAAAGGGCAAGAGAACATCTTGGGGATAATGGGTCTGTTCATTATCTTGACTGTGGTGATGGTGTCACAGGTGTATACAAATGTTAAAATTGTGTACTTCAAATACATGCAGTTTATTGCACATCAACTGTATCTCAACAGCTTTAAACACTGGATATAGTGGAAGAGTGACCCACGTGTGAGGTACGTGTCCTGGAGTCTTTCCGTGATGAGAACTAAGACGCCCTTAGTTGTCGTGGCGGACACAGACCCATCGTGAGACAGATCCGAGTCGGCGAAGACTGGATTCCTCAGCAGCAGTCTACCAGCCCCTCCACACAGCTCGCACTGTGTCGGGCACTTTGTGTTTATTGTCTTACAAAATCGTAACGATGACTCTGGGATATGGTGACTTTGGGGCTCAGGCCACTCCTTCCATAAAATAAGTGCTTTGAGACACCACACACGCAAGTGTTAACAAATAGAGGTCAGCAGAGTTCTGAGAGATGCTGCCCACAGCGGGGCTCTGATTTACAGAATACTACCAAACAAATAGCTGGCTCGTGACGCAAATCTTCCTTCAGAGGATGTATCTAGGAGGTTCTCTGGTTCAGAAAGCACAGGATTTAGGGGAGAGAAAGGGAGAAATTTCTTTTTCCCCTGATGTTTAAGTCCATGAACAACAAAATCCCTACCCAGCAGAAGGCGCTTCGTGAAATGTATGAATTAGGCTGACGTTGCGCCACCACGATGGAGCCCAAGGGTCAGACAGGTCAGTGCTCCACTGGAAAGGGAGCCTGACTTGAGACTGAGGTGTGGAAGGAGGTCAAGATCTGAGCTAATATTGACCTGGATCAGTGAATTCGCACAAGAGTAAATGAGATATTTGAACGGGGAGCAACCACTTTCAAAATGCTGCTGTGATGTAAGAATGGGAGGATTGGGAGGAGAGGGAGGTGTAGCAATTACATCTAATCAGGATGAAGTAGGATCAGACCAGGGAGATGAACCACGACTCTGAAAACCGTGGTTACGTGGCCGTGGGGCAGCTCTGAGCCCCATGCTGGGATCGCTGATTCCAGATCTACACGCAAGTACCTATGAAGTCGTGTGGCTTGTGGACTTTCTCTGACGGGTTCTGCAGCAGGCACACGGGGGAGGATTCAGGAAACTGGCCTGCGGATCAGACACCCATCCAGTCCACCCATGGAGTCGGTTACGGTGTGAGTGAGGGTACTTCAGGGGCTTCGGGAATGCTGATTTCTTAAAAATTGTTTCATGCCTCACATTCCATATTTATTAACTTTATTTTCAAGTTCTCATCACCATTTAATGAAAAGAATAGGTTTAGAATATTTTGAGAGTTGAAGGAAAGTTTGTAATTGGGAGAAGAATTTGTTGGTTTCACAAATTTGCGCAGATGAAATTTTAAAATAATTTTAGAAATTATAATTATATAATTGCATTATTTAATAAGTTATTTGATTATAATTATAGTGTTATAATTTTATAATTGTATAATTCTGATGCCTTGAGAATGATAAATCAAATGTTTAGGATAAGGTGCTCACATTGCTTTTCAGTCTTTGCTTCCAATGAAGTCTAATATTTTTAAGCAATAGGAAAATTGTTAATGTAGAAAAATGTGCAATATTAGATTAGTGCACTGTGCACTTAGGAATAAATGCACCAAAAGTAAAGAAAGGGGAAGTAAAGCAGAGGAAATTTAAAAAATTTCAGTTGCTGTGTCATTAGACAAAATCACGCTACTGCAAATGACTGGAATCTAGAAAGTTATTGGTGGAATCTGTTGCAAAACTACCATCGACAGCAGCATTGCCCGCTCACCAGATCACAAAGCAGGCAGCGCTCTCTGGAGTGAGGGATGGAAACATCTTCAGATGCCATCGAGCACCCTCCTCTAGGGACTTGGTCCAGCGACACGGCTGTTGCAGCATATTCGGAACACACTGAACGGACTCCCGATCCACCTTCTTGGCCTCTCCGGCTTCACATTCCCTTGCTTTCTGCAGTGTGAATTTGCACCCGTCAACAAATAAAATACAGGAAATATGAAAAGGCAAAGAATTGTCATTCTACTTGGGCACAAGCCCAGTTTTCAAAATTCAATGAAATTAAAATTAAAATAATCAAAGTGATGCATCAAAAGGAGCTTCCAACGGTTGGAGCTTTGGTCTGTTGGCAGAGCTTGCGATGGGGGAGGGCTCTTTCTCTCTGCTTCTCTGAAAGCGAGTGGATTTTTACCTGTGTGATACGGCTCATCCCAAATTTAGAAAGCCTAGCTCCTTTTGCTTGACTCTCGTCTTACGTGTTTATGATCTTTTCCCAAACCAGTATTATTAAAGAGCTCCCAGAACGCCCTACACATCCCTGGGAGGTGACCACATCAATCTACTTCCTGGACCAGGAGAAATTCCGCGTCTCCTCCTTGTCTTTCCACGTCTAACTCTCTCTGCCTAGGACACTCTTCCTTCCCTCGCTAACCTGGATGTGGACTCTTTAGAAAATATGATAAAGTGATGGGCTCTTTCTCACAAATAAATGCACATACACAGAATTTTGCAAACAGTGCCTGGTTTAGACACAGCCTTCTACAAAATCGCGCTGACACTGCCAGACACCGACCGTGTGCCCACCTTTGTCATTGTGTTTGAATATCTGTTTGTGTGTTTGACCGCCTCCCGTATTCCAAGCTCCTAGAAGATGAGGGCTGTCCCTCATTCAGGCTTTATCTCCAGGACGCTCGATAAATACTTGCTGGATGAATCGAGTCCTCGAGGTTCAACGACTTGAGGGTCAATTTGTCACCAAGTGTAAATATTTAAGAGCAAATTTGAAGATTTGGCACAGAGGGCCTTCCCAACAAATGCTGAGTGAATACTACAGTTTAATTGCCTGAATGTTGGTACTTTGTAACGTGAAAGATATTTTCCTGTATTAATTTTATGAGTAAGCCAGGTTCACACACACGCACACAGATCCCTCTAATTAGAACTGGACAGCATATGAAAGCTACCGAAATACCCAGTTCTGCACACAAAACATTAGTGTATGTTTAGTATGTTGACGCTCTGCCGCTACCTGAGGGCAAAGGAGCATGAACCATCCTCTGTCTTGGCCCTTCTGGAAAAGTCATCAAGGAATTAAACCAGATATTCCAGGCTTGCTGTGAGGTTGCTGAACTGGCTGCTCCCTCCCAGAGATCCTGCCAGCACTGACCCCACCTCCGGATGATTAAAAAAAAAAAAAGAGAAGAACAAAGACGGAGGAGAGAGGTGTACTGGCTTTCCATTTCTGCACAACAAATGGCTTAATGGCCACAAACTTAATGGTGTAAAATGACCTAAACTTACTACCTCACAGTGTCTGCGGGTGCCGCTTGGCTGCGTGCTGTGCTCAGGCTCACAAGGTGATGACGGGACGTGGCCTCATCTAGAGACTTGTCTCCGCAGAGGTTTGCTCCCAGCTTCCTCAGAAAGTGTGCAGACTTCATTCCTTATGCCTGTAGGATTGTGGTCCCCCTCACCCTGCTTGCTGTCGTCCCAGAACCGCTTGCAGCTTTTAGAGGCTGTTCTCAGGTCCTACCACGAGGGCCCTGCTGCTGGCCCGGTCCCACTTCCAATCTCTTTGCCCCCAGGAGGGGAGGGCCCGGTCCCTCCGAAGTGCTAACTGAATCAGGCCCATTAGGTAGATCGGGCCCATCCAGACATCTCCCTTTTGATGACTTTGAAGTAAACGAGTTAGCAACCTGTTCCAGGAGCAAGTCCCATCACATTGACAGGTTCTGCCCATCGAGGGGAGGGCCTTACAGAGGGGCAGGAACTGGGGGGTTCTGCCCACCACAAAGGATGTTATGGGAGGGGTCTGTGGAGCTTGGAAGTGCCACGAGAGATGGTCTGAGACAGGAGACCAGCGTCCCGTTCCCGCCGCTGTCCACCCTGGTGGTGCCGACGCACACGAGCTGAGTGGGGAGCTCCTGTGCGGGTCTGCTGCACGTCCCCTGAAGTTTGTGGGTACATGTGAAAGTCACTCCTGGTGGCAGCACGGTTTCTGCAAAGGCAGAGACTTGAGGGCTATTTGGCAGCCGAGGCACAATAGCAGGTGGTGGTGTGGTGCCTGAGACGAGGACAGAGGCGCGCCCTTCTGGCTGTCCAAGCCTCTCCGGAGGGTTAGGGACATGGCCCCGCTGTGGGGCACTGGGGCATGGACACCTTGAGAGAGACTAAAGGAGACCATCTGCCCCCCTTTGAGGGCCCCCGTGGCTGAGGAGGCCCAGCAGAGGCTCTCTCCCGGGGAGAGCCATGTGTGGAATCGCCCTGAAGACGGTTATACCAGGAAGGCAGACAGAACCCACCCGAGCCTGGGTGAGGCCTTGTGGCCTGCTCACCACCAGCAGGTGACCAATTACCC